>JAMXBD010000021.1:2400000-3008228 GCA_024138025.1 Combretum micranthum
TAATATTGATGCTAGTTGTTTAAAAAGCCGCTAATAATAAATTCAACCGAACATGTTTCATAAAAGTATTTTTTTTAATAATGGTAGATTCTTAACATCTGAGTTATGAAAATACTATGACTTATCATTAATTTTGATAGGATTGATCTGTTACTATCTAATGGCTTATATTATATCTAATCATGATTAAACTATTAAAAAAATTAATATTTTAATTATTATATTTATTTTAACAGTTAGATCATTAACTGAATTATCCTATCGATAGGACCGTAGAAGCTGCCTTTGAGTTAGTATGTTGCTCTTGAGCCTTAGACTTTTTACCTTTTGTATTTACTTTATGCATAATTTATTATTTAACTGTAATGCTGAAAGATTATATCATATCAAATTAAGCGGCTAATTTGATTAAACTAAGCAATCTTTAATAAACAATTAACAAAGGACGTTCTATTTACAAAAGATTTTAAAAAGACCAATCAAACCATCTCCTCTTAGCTGAATAATTACCTTGAATTTCTCTCCTGTGTCAGAGTGCTTTCTCCACCGTGGGAACTTTTACACCAACATGGTGTCTCGAGCGATTTATTTACATACTGCTTTGTTTATTTCGTTGTAATTATAATTTTATTTTTTACGAATAGTTATTACGCCATTTAGTTCACTGAATAGCGATTTTATAATGAATCTCTATTACACAAAACATTAAATAGCTATTCTTTATTTAAATTTATGAATACCAATTCAATATTGAAACTATCTTTTTTTTTTTTTAAATATTACTATTTAAATAAAAAATTAATAAAAAAAATTCTATTATAACTCAATTTTATTTCTTGGTAATATGAATTCCATTACAACCTTATTCATTTAGCGAAGTAAACAAACTGTTAATTAAAACTACCGGATCACAAACTCGCGATGCATAATATTTCATCTTATTTATAATACAATATAACAAAGATACTTTTTGAGGAGTGTCGGCACTACTGCTAGATATATGGTGGAGAATGAAAGGTTCTTCGGTGGTTCTAAAGCCCGCAAAAGTAGTAATTTCAGCAGGTTGTCAAGGACATGTTTGATGCCAGGAGTCTTAAGATTCAGACAGCAAACACTTATGTAGGTTGTTTTAAAGTTAAATATTGTATTATAAATAAGGTTATCAAGGACATGATTGTGCCTCGTTAAATTTTAGGTTAATTACATAGACAATGTACCAGCATTTTCACCTCTATATTTATTAAAATGTAGGATGTTTGAGCTTGATTTAAAAGTTTTCAGATTCTTTACTATTAGAGAATTATGAATCAGGTCTAAAAAATTTAATTTAATAAAAGATACTGTAAAATAATTTTAAATATACAAAATATTAAAAATTATGTAAAAAAATACTAAAAAAAGTAAACCAAAATAAAACTTTGTCTTAATGAGAAAGACTTAAGTGGATATAATACATTACCTGTAAAATATATGTAGTAACTAACTACTAATATAGTTGTATGGATGATGATTCCTTTAAAAACTATACATCTATGTGCTTTGATCCGAATTGGTCTGATCGATTTGACCCAGTTCAACCAAAATCGATCATGACAATAGGTCAGTTCATGTATTTAGCTCATAATAAAATTTGTCTTCTTAGTACTTTCATAATCTCTAATCTCCTCATAATACAAGAAGCAATTTCTCCCAGAGCAATATTTGCTATTTCCATTTTGTTTTATCCCGATACTATCTCTGTCAATTGTGATTAACATATGATAATTTTAATGAGTAATATTTATATCAAGTTATTTAATTTACTTAGGTGTTATATTATAATTGATACGGACACAAGTAAGACATCAATTTTAGGATAACAAATATTCGGCCAAATACTTTTTTTTCCCTTTTTGCCTCTTAAAGCAATCAAATACCATCTCAAATACGTTTGTTAGAGCAGCCACAACTAAAAAGCAGCACTACAAACATATGTGAAAAAAAAAAAAAAAATCTATATTTAAACGTTCCTTTTGCCCAAACGAGAATAGAATGAGATTAAAAGCCTAGAAATTATTGCTCTTGCATTATTCTTTGTAGGTGGCTAACCTAACCTACTTGTTAAATGACATCCTCTAAAAATCAAACCGAACTCTTCCTCTGCAGTAAATCACAAAACCTCCATTATCCGTTCCTCAGAATTTGTGCTTAAATTCTAACTTTTTTCCTTCTAGCCCCATCTCAAGGTCAAATATTAATTTCTATTTCTTTTTGAATTTCGCTTCATTTGTGGATTATACTTATTGGGTATGTGTTAGATTTTTTTTTTTTTTCCTCCAGACAATAGACATTATATGACAAAACATAAATATGTTGGGAAGTAAATTGAGCAAACTAAAAATTTTGGGAATGAACTCGTGTATTTATGTGCTAGAAAATTAAAAAATATTCCTTTTTTCTTTCTTTTCTTTTAAAAAAATTCTAGCATTTTAAAAAGTAATTTGTAATATTTTTATTCTTTAAATTTATTTAATAGTATTTTGGACTTATAAGGTCCAAATAATATTTAGATAATATTAATACCTATAAATCAAACTCATGCCACCTATTCATTAAAAAAAATCACAAATTGTGTGTTTGTAAATAGGTGAAAACATAGGTAAGTTTTTTCTAATTAATTCTAAAAATTTCATATTTAATGGTTAGGTTTGGAAAGAGGTGAAAAGAATTTCTACATTTGCACGGTCTTGGATTTGAAAAATTGGACAAAAATATTAAAATGGTTGAATGTCAACCTTGGTCCCTAAATTTATTATAAAATTCATTTTGGTACTTAATTTTTTAAAAAAGATTGATTTAATATAAATCAAAATTGTTAATTAAGGTAGAAAAAATAGTTAGAAAAAAAAATTATTTGGACGTTAAATGCACTACTTTAAAGTTAGCTACCATATTAAATTTTTGTATAGATATCAAATCCAACATTTTCTTTAGCAAAAAAATAGATGAAAATGGATGGAAGTTATGTGTTTAGCAATTAAAGAGGAAAATGAAAATCTAAGAAAATAAAGTGCAAAAGGTTTAAAGTTTACCATATTTAAAGATTTTATTTGTCATAACACTAAAGGGTGGCGAGTGCCTATTAGGATTCCCCTAAAGTGATCATGTTATGTGTGCACCTATAGTATGAGGATCGTTTTATAAGTCAACTGTTGCAAAACCCTAATTAGTTGTTCACTCTCTTTGATAAACATATATTTGAATATTATAAAATAGTATAGAGACCGATATTTCACAATCCATTAGGACCCATAAAAATCAGATACCTCATCAAAAGATAAAATGAAGTAAACATATGTCTAAGGAAAACATTCGTGGCCATTAAATAAAAGTTTTAGATGTAGAATTGTGGGATTTGATAAGTAATAAATTATGTTTACAATCTCATTTCTCAATTTAAGTTTCTATCTAATGAGCTCCTAATTCTCTACCTATCTTGTATATCTCGATCTTTGATATACTCTACACAAAGAAGCTAACTCGTTTATAGCTTTTGAGTAACTTACAAAATTATACTAATCATGTTAACTAGCTAGTTACCATAAATCCCTAAGTATTTCACTACTGCTATCACAATAGCTTGTGGATTTTTCCTGAGATGACTTGGAAAACTTAAAGCCCCTTGGAGTAGTTTCTTGAATCCGAACAAGGGAAGAAGAAAGAAGAATTGAGAAACATCTTTTAATATTTGTAATGAGAGCAATGTCAATTGTATTGAAATTAGATGGAAACATACTTGAGTGACAGAAGTTTCTAATCACCTCTGTTATGAAGGATCCAATATTCCTCCAGAGCATTTGAAAAAGAGCCTGTTGAAGCCATAAAGTGTTAGACCTTTGAGATGGCCATGTTGGAAATTGGCGTAATTCATGTTTAACTTCTCTAGTTAGTTAGCGATTAGTTAAGGACATACAACACTTCCAATGCAATATAAAACTAGATCAGTTTGACCACAATTGCTTGCCGCAAAAAGCTTGTAATAATGTTCAATAAATTTACTACTTGATAAAACTTTTCCTGTTGTACTAGATAAAACTTAAAGGATTTAGTTCTTTATATTTAATAGTATAAAAATATTAGATTAGGATAAACATAATAAAAATAAAATCTTTTAACATAGACAATAAACTAACAAAAGTGCTACAATCTTATTTTTATCACTCTAATTTTATTATCACCGTCGCCACTAATATGATTATCATCATTACTATCGGTACTATTGTTACCAGTTACCACTCCTTCCACCGTCATCATCATTATATTAATACCACTAAATAATCAACACTACTATGCCAACTACATTATTGTAAATTACAACAAATAATAATAATGGTCATCGTCATCATTATCATCTTGTATTGTGCATAGAAAACCAAACATAAAACAATAGGCTTATACTATCGCGTTCTCTTTGTACTGTGCTATACTATATACTTTATCTTGAGCTATACTTGAAAACCCTTAAAGTCTTTTGGTAACAAACTCTTTTTTATTTTTATTTTTTTGTTTTCTACGAAACTTTCATCTATAATAAAAAATGTTAGGAGTTGGCTTGAATTATGTTTATAAAGGGGTAGCTTGAGTGAGAGGAGAGTGATAAGCATATTCGCATGGTTTAGTAAGAATTTACAGACAAAGAGACATAATGGACGTGTATCACTATAGGCTAGAGAGTGGAGACAATTCCAAGGAAAAGTGTTAATTGTTTTTTTCCCTTCTAACTTACATATATATAGACACATATATATTAACCGATGAGAGAACGAATTGAAACTATTGTTGATGTCATTTAGTAATAAAAGCCTTAACATGCTAATCATAAATTCAACTGAACAAATTCCATAAAAGTATTTCCTTTAATGATAGTGGATTCTTGACATTTGGAGTTAGTATGCTAGAAGAGAAGACAAACTCATGAGAAAGAGTCTCTACAATTCTTGAGCCCTGACTTTTTACCTTCTATAGTTTCTTTGTGCATTATATATTATTTATACTATGATGCTAAAAGATTATATTAGATCAAATGAAGCAGCCCAATTTGATTACACTTAGAATCTTTAATAAACAATTAACAAGAATGCTGTGTTTACAAAGGATTTTAGAAGACCAATTAGGAATTAAAAAAAAAAATACAACTTTATAAAACTTTAAGGACTCGCCACCCCACTAGAGTTGATAAAAATTATAAAATATGATCAATGGATTAGTGAGATCCTAACTTAGCTATGGATTTGTGATTAAATTTAATTTTAAAATTAATTTTCAATTACTAGAAATTCTTAGATTTTGGGACTTATCTAAATGAATCTTTGGAAACACACGCAGATTGGCAGCATTTGGAAAACCCCAATTGAAGACAGAATTGAACAAAAAGCCACAATAGACACCAGAAGAGGTACACTGAGTAGGGATCGACCCCACTTGTTTATATTCAGTATCACATGTCCTGCATAACAAGTTGAGATATTTATAATCATTATTTGTGTTATCATCTATGATTTTCTATGAATCTTCATCTTGGAGGACATCAAAATTTTATGTGAAAAAATGAAAGACAAAACGAAAGATTCCTCCGTCTCTTTCCGTCTTGAGCGGTATTTTAGGTCATGTTGTATTCTCTAAAACAGCTACAGTGGATTTTAGCACATCCATAGAATGGATAACACATGAAACACCTCGGTTGATTGGCTGTTTCCTAGATTTCACGGCAAAACATAACGAACCCTGCACAGATGTGTAAAATTTTACCGATCACCATGAAAAATTTTGACATTATATATATATATATATATTACATTTGTACTTCTATATTTCATTATGTAAATTAAAAATCGAAAAAATTAAAAATCCTAACTCTAAACCGAAATTAATGAACTGATTAACTAGATTTTTTGAATTGGATTTTTGGTTTCAGTTTGCTTTTTTAGTTTCATTAGCTTTTTGCACACCCTGTCAATAGTATTTACACATTCTATACTTTGGCTAGTGACATTTAGCTATCCATAAAATTTTTATATATAACTGATTTTATAAAAGTACATGTATTATTGCTATAATTTATGCATAAAATATTGATAATCATCCTGTTTATTTGGGTACATAGCACTATTGTCAATGATTTCTTTCTTTTTTTAATGCAAATGAAAACAAATGGAAAAGCTGCCGAAGAAAAAGATCTTCTGCCCTTCATCTTCCAATACAAAAATCCAAGGAAAATAGCTTTTTCCCAAGTACGTTGAAATACTTCCAAGATTACAATAGGACAATTTCTCCTAGGTCAGTGAGCCATGCAATTGTTAACATCTTTAGCGGTCCCCAAACGGAAAGAACCCTAGGACACCAGGGTCCAGATAAAAATGTCAGCACACTACGGGCTTTTTTCCTCAAGTGGTAAAAAGTGAATTTTCACTGTGAAACCCTAATGATGTTTCTACTGACCAAGAAACTTTGATGTATTAATGAGCACTAAAAGAAATTTTCAGCAGGGCTGCTTTCTTTATATGCATAAAATATATTAATTATTATTTTCAATAAAGTTATTTTAATGTGTGATTGGCTGATTGGCCAATCTGTAAAGTTAATATTTTATGGAGTTATTATTCTACGGGATTCCTCTCGTGGTCTAATATGATCCCATAATTCTTCCCTAAAACTAATAGTGGACGAGGATAGTGGAGTATTGATATTTATAAATACATTCCCAATATTTTAGTATTATTCTTTTAATTGTGTAGATATATGGACTCGGGTAAGGATAGTCACATACGTACCGTGTGAGTATCGTGCTATAGTGGCTTATGAAGAGTAACATATAATGACATGTCAAGAATGATCAAGAGAAAAGTGAAATAAAGAGGAGGAATAAGCAATTTCAATTGTTTTAAATACACTTGTGATAGATAAATGAGCTATTAAGTATCAAACCCCATTCGTAGTTTGAATGAGTGTTTGATCCTTTGAGACAGAAATTCTACAACATCTTAGTATTTCTATCAAATTTCCTATAATCCAAACAAGGAGGGACTTTAGATATTTATAAAGGTTGGTTGTCAATGATGGCTAAGATAGATTCATTTCAGTGCATGAGCCATATTAAAAAATATTGGATGATGGACCAATCAATCTAAGAGGCTCTATTATGTCAAATCTTTCTTAATTATCCCAATTAAGACTAGACTCTTTAAGTCTTATCACTTAACCCAAAAATTCAAGCCCAAATAAATAAATAATAATAATAATAATAATAATAATAATAATAATAATAATAATAAGCCCATGTCCAAATTGCAATCAAACAAAATAATAACTATTACTTTTATATTTTCTTTTATATTCTACTTCTTAAGAACTGAAATTTATTCCAAACTTAACACGCCAATGCCATATAAGCTATGAAAAACAACGATGCCTCACATAGCTAAATTACAATAATGTGTTATGTGATAATGAATTAAAAATTGACATGTAAGAGTATATTATAATCTTAAGTGCGTTTGTGCTATTATTTACACACTTTTGAGTTGATGGAAAAGACATCAATAATTGTGTATCAAATTTTTATCACATGCTTGAATGTAAATAATAACAACACACTTGTCACACAAAATCCATCTGTTTAGCCCAATATAATAGTTGAAGTGTCAATTTTTAATGAATTATATCAAGCATTATATATGATTGTCTTGCATCTATTTATATTATTTTCTTTTGTTTTTATTTTATCTTTATTTTAATAATTTTTTTTTGCATGTGGCTTAGGTTTTGGGATGCCAAACTACACAGATTTTACATATTCAAAATTTCTCTCTTCTTTCTAAATATAAAAAATTTTAAAAAGAACATTAAATATTTTTCTTTTTCTATTTTTTTTCCTGACGTAAGTTTTAAATGTTTAATACATCATAAAAAGTCATATGAACTGATTTGATTAAGTCGCCGCTTATTTGGCAGAAAGGGGCCTTGTTAATGCAGTCAAAATTGGTATATGCAACAAGGCATAATTGCCGGTTCGATCGAAGAAATAATCAGTGTCGAACAACGATGCATAATCGTGAAAAGAAAAGTCGGAAAATAACAACACTTTTGTGTGAAAAAACCTAAACCATTTGTAAAACAGGAATGGATCCACTAATCAATAAATAGGTGAGTACGAAAGGTCAAAAGATCTCAAAAAGGGATCAACAATTTTTTCTAAATAATATTATACTTTAATGCGAATAAAGGCAAAAAAAAAAAAGTAGAAAAACCTTAATACCATGATGGATGTTGTGGGATGGAATAAACGTCAAACTATACATATATTTGGAAATATTTATGTATCATTGGTTTTATTCTTATGTCATTATTGATCCTAAGATATTAACAATGGAATGAAAGGTATGTATAATAATATTTATCAAAAATACCCTCAATATTTGTTACGTGGAATATTAAAACATTTATTTAACTAATTATACTTTAATACCACGATGAAATGAATCATGATTTTGAGAGCTTTTACGGTCCTATTAACGGGATTGTCCAGTCAATCATTTAAAATTTAAAAATAAATATAGTAATTAAAATATTAACTATTTTAGTGATTAGAATACAGTTGGATATAATGTAAACTGCTGGATGGTGATGAAACCAGTTCTATTAAAATTAATAATGATAATATAGAATTTTCCCATAATTCTATTCTAGAAAGACACCATTGAATTCTTTTATTAACTTAAGATTATTCATTTGAAAAAATTGCAATTCGAGTTTTTTAAGAAACTTCCAAATAGACCTTAATGTGGGTCAGATCGGACTTGTGACCTATATCAAATTGCCACATCAAATCAAAACATCGACTTGGCCAACCTAACAATACGGTTTGTAACTTGAGTCTTCACCTGGTGGGCTGCTGGGTTACGAACCAGTCATTATTGTCTTTACCCACTAACCCGTGCAGGTCAACCTGAATTGTTCAATTAAAAAAAAAAAAAAAGGAAAGAAAGAAAAATGAAAAAGAGAAGACAAATAAAAATATTTTAACTAATTTCATGTCAACAATAAAGTATTATTTTCTATCGAAGCATTTAATATGTTGTTGTCATTAATAATATAAGTAAAAAATATACTTCAAAATTTATATAGCTTTTAACTAAAGGAAACTTTTGTTTTCTCAATAATGTGTGATTTATCTCGTGATATTTGTTTGTATTTTATAATCCTGCATTCCTATCTCTATCTTTATCACTTAAAATGGATAAGATTGTGGATAAAAATAAATGCAAAATTCCAGCAATTTCTTTAACAAATGAGTTAAAAATCATTTCTTTCGGATTTAATTTTATTTCAAGTTAAAAATTTGTTTTAATTTTTTCAAATTAATCCTATTTTTAAAATTTTTTTTTTTATCTATTTTGAATTTTATCGTTTCTAAACCTCAATAGAATTTAAAATTTTTTTTTTTGGTAAGAAAAAATTAAAATGACCAATTCAATGTTCATGAATCAACTGTTGGCCCAACACCAACTCGACACCGTCATAACCCGGCAAGTTCCAGACCACTTTAGACTAAAGCTGTGACTCAATGGTTCTCAGCCGATTACAAACCGGTATAAGCTAGCGCCAAGCTCTACTTCTGAAAATAGACTTTTTTCCGGCAGATACAGACACTTTTTCAAACTTTTTGTTAATAATTTATTTATA
Source organism: Combretum micranthum (assembly GCA_024138025.1). Taxonomy (NCBI): domain Eukaryota; kingdom Viridiplantae; phylum Streptophyta; class Magnoliopsida; order Myrtales; family Combretaceae; genus Combretum; species Combretum micranthum. The sequence goes on from JAMXBD010000021.1 coordinate 2,409,721, forward strand.
AGAAATAGAGATAGAGAAAAAAAATTGACAGTTCTCATCAAAAGATCAAATAGAACAAATATAGATAAAATTTATATGCAAATTGGATATATTTACACATATCATTTTTAAAAAGATACAGATACAGATGAAAAACAGACAATCCAAACAGACCCTAGATCCCATACAAAAATTGCAATAGGAAAAAATATTCATATCTAAACGTCAACGAGTGCGTCAAGCTGCGCTCGCTCGGTTGAAGCCGTCGATTGACCTTCTTAGGACTCGATCAGCATTTGGGTCAATATGTTAGTTTATTGACCCAAACACCAAGTATAACCGGAAACACCAAGATCTTTGACCCCTTTACAACTAAAATATATCTTGGATTAAAATCAAGAAGAGATCAAGAAATCCAAGTATGGCTGGCTTCCTAGTCTAGTATAGCTGCTTTATTTATATAAATTTTTGATAATTTTTTAGAATTATAAATGTTATTTCTATTATTTTTTATAGTATTATAACTGGATTCTGATCTAGTTCATTGAGATAATTGTAAATTTTATCATAATAAAACCTCATAAATATTGGTTAGAGTTCATATTTTCAAATTATGGATTTGCCATCCAAATTTTTTATGCAGATCTTGCCCTTATAATATAACACAAATTGACAATTTAAGAATTACAACATCTTCAATTTGAATTCCTATTAACAATCTTATTTGAAAAAAACCAACTTGTGAGTGTAAACTCAATATTGAAGCATTTCTTTAAAGTGTCATGGCAACATTTAAAAGCCAAAAAAAAAAAAAAACAATAAAGAAAACTGGAAAACGAAATGAAACATTTATGATAAAGACAATTCACCGTACAAAAATCTAAATAATTGGTGTGTACTAGAGACGTAGCTATAGAAGGCCCAGAAAGAAAACAAAATTATAATTCATCGTACAATTATTGGGGAGACAAAAAATAATAAATAACACACAATAATAAATGATAATGGATATTACAAATCCAAAATTACAAATCACAGTATAAGTACTTTACCGGAGGCCTTACAACCACCGCCAGCGGCAGATGAAAATGTATCTCCATCGCGGTGTTTGGAGGGTGGCAGTGACATGAGCGTGACTAAAAGATCAGCAAAAGCACCAACTATGAACTTATGGGTGCTCTTAGGGTTCAGAGCAAGATAACAAAGGAGCATTTCATGTAAGAAATCCCAATTGGCCTTCACGTCCTTCAACTCACGCGCCTCCACCATCTCTTGCATGGATCTTCGAAAGTCTGCATAAGGGTCCGGGGAATAGGTGGAGATAGCGACGGAGTCGTTGACTATTGGGGTGGCGGCGGCGGCGGCGTTGGCGGTATCGGGTGATGGTGTGTTGCTTGTGGAAGGTAGTGAGGATGAGTCGATTATGGAATTGGATCTCCCTGGAGAAGAAAAGAAGAAACGTTGTGAGGCGAATATTGTGGTGATATCGGGTTCCTGGGTGGTTTCGAGATGGGAATAGGAGGAGGTGCAAGAAGAGGAGGATTGGCGAGGAGATTCCGGCAATGCGGACTCGTAGAGGGAGTTGAAGGTTTTTATAAAAGTGGTTGTGTTTGGGGTGGTGGTGGTGGTGTTGATGGTGGTGGTAATATTATTGTGGTGGGTTCGAATGTTGTTGTCTGGGGTTTGGTTGTTTTGTGAAGATTGAGGATCAAATGGGCGTTTCATGTCGGTGAAACATCGAATGAGATTCTTGGCTATTGAAATTGGAATTATCATTATTGGCTAAATTTTTCTTTTATATATTTTAATTTTAATTTTTTGGTTTTTATGTTCTTGGGGTAATAAGAAAGAAAGGTGAGCTTTAGGGGACGAGATGAGAAGAAGAAGTTTAGATGGCGAGAGAATCAAGAAAGGAGCATAGACCTAGTCTGGTTATATACATTATATCTGCCAGAGGGGAGGGAAGGGTCAAGCGAAATTCTATTGAAGTTTTGGTGAAAGTGTTTTTTTAATACAAGAATTCTCAAGGGAGTTTCATCAGAGCAACATGCTAATATAAAATATTGCTTACGGTTGGCCAAATAATATAACATGTCTCTTTAAAAATTTGATAACCTTGAATTAACAAATCTTAATTCATGGATTAAATTAATTTGGAAATTTTGCATCATTAGGAAACTCTAATGGAGTTATATTATGGAATCCAACTTCTCTTTTGCCTTAACTCTATTTCTTCAAATAAAATGTTATAAAATATTATCTTATGACAACGTCATTTTCAAGACCATAATAAATCTTATTTCTTAGGAATAAAATATACAGATATATATTGTCTATCATTACCTTTTACGCTTATCTATTTAAATAAAAGAGATAGTATGCAATAGGTAAGAATGGAGAGTAAATAGACTAATTACCAGTCTTTTTTTTATTTTAGTTCCATTTTCTTTTTTTTTTTTTTCCTTTATCGAAACCCAACCACCATACCAGTTAACCTATGACTCCCTTATTCGAGATGCGAGAACTCCATCACATGCTTAAATCACCAAACTATACATTCAAAACTATTCATTAAGAAAAAAATAATTAAGTTCAACATTATTGTAATTACACTCTTTGGAATTTTAAACATCATTCAATAGATCCCATCCACTAATGTGTTCAAACAAGAGAAATTAAATAAAACATATCCATTAAACTCTTTTAGTTTTATTCATATGAGAAATCACTGGTCTCGCCATCAAAGTAAAGATATCTCAAGTATTTGTAAAGTCAATATTCTCAAAGTCATCACTTGGAATAAAACTCAAAAAGGTAATTAGTAAGTTCTAGTATGAGACAACGAAATGTAAACTATATTTAGGTGCCAAACCATGCACAACTAATAAATTTTAAACTACAATAATCAACAATCACATAGTCAATTTAGTAATCTTATTTACAACTCTAAAAGGCAAAGGTATGAAATCATAACATTAGAGTCATTATGGAAATCGAACCGTAAATCTTCGTAAAGTTGTTATAAAAACGTTGATTGAAATCCTAGATTCATGTTCAAAAATGTGACCAAACCTCTAGAGTGATTTCTAGAAATGTAGGTTTATGTGATTTATAGAGTTATTTTTAAAAGCGTAAGTCCTATGCGATTTCAATAGACATTTTTAAAATGTAAATATCCAGCATATTTAATACAATTGATTATTAAGCCAAGCATATACATCCATTTAGAACTTTGATAGAAAGCCATGTAATTTCCTAATTCATTTGCCGCAAAGTCAATATGGATAAACCATAAATCATGGTCTATTACTTCTTTCCTCACTTAATCACCTAATTGAACCGTATTATCATCCGTTTTGAGCACCTCAAGGGTTACTTGGTTGAAATGGGAGAATATGGATTGATTAGGGTTTTAGGATTAATAAGGCTAGCAATATTGACCTACTTGCCTCTCACCCTATTGGTAACCTAATTGACCAACTAATTAAGCTTTTTTATGTTACTTTCTCCAAAATTTACTACTTTAATACTAGATTCATTCCAGTCGTACCTATACTTTGTGTCATGATTTTTATCACTTTTCTTCAACCATGTAATTTTTTTTAGGCTTTTAGATACATAACTTTTTTTCTTTATCGAATAATAGTTAAATAATATTATGGATTTATCTACTAACTCTAATTATTGATCAATTCTTACTTGGTATTTTTGTTCTCTCGCTGTGATTTAGGTTAAAAAAAATTAAGGATTCAGCTATCTAAATTAAGATTTGTTGAGAATACATAAACATAAGACAGAAGAGTAATCCTTTTTTATTCATCGAAAGCTCCTTTTAGATATTGGCTTTTTTGTATCATTCTTCAATCTATATTACAAGTGTGGTTTAAAAGTCTTAAATATCACCAAGAATCACATAGGGAACTTAAGCCCTTTTGACTAAGTGCGATTGTTCTCTTACCCATGTATTTGTTGAGATACAATTTCCTTGCTATTAGAGAAGATATTCTAGTATTAGCTTCATCAACTTCCTTAATTATTGGTTGAAAAAAATTAATTGATTAAGGAAAAGGATGAATTATTACCTTAAATGACAACTGGGAGTATACTATCTCTAAGGAAAATTTGGTGATGAAGAGAGAGGGCTAGGATTCATCATGGACGGATTATGACTAGAATGATTAGGGTTTCTCACTTTTGGTATAATACGATAATCAAGAGGAAGTGAGTTGACCCTATGTTATAATAAGAAAACTCTATGACAAAAAACTAGTTTTGTCTCAAGTTTTAGTTTTATTTTTTAGGTTATATACCATCCACAACCTAAACCTTTATAGCTTAGACATGGAATCCACTAACAACTTAACTATCATGCTTAAATGTACTTTAGGTCTAAATTTAGCTTAAGCTCATTAGGTTTGCAAGTTAGTTAAGTTAAATACTATATAACTCAAGGTTGACCTAACTATTGCCTAGTTGAACTCAAGAAACATCAATTGAAACTCAAGTAGTTTGTGAGTACGTTTATCTCATTTACACATTTTGTAATGGAAGTCGTGTGGTTAACCATTTCTAAGCAATCATGAGTACATGGAAAAAGTCGGTGAATAGCCATTCCTTAAATATTGAGAAGTGAACGGAATAACTGTTTTTAGGTTGAAAAAAGTATTCAATTTTAGTGGCATCATTATGTCACTTGAATTTGAGTTGCTCACTCAAAAATTTAGGTTAAAAATTGGCTTTATTAAAGTCCTTTAAATTTGTATTATTACAACAAATAAGAAAGTTTGTGCTAATGAATTTGAATCTTGATCAATATGTAATGTTGGACCTGTAGGTTGTAGCCTACAAACTATTAAGCCTAATACAACATGTACAATGATAGCATACCCTAAAAATTATAAAAAGAAAACATCTCTCTCTCTCTCTCTCTCTCTCTCTCTCTCATCTTGTTCAGAACTCTCTCAAAGGTATATATTTGCTTGCCCTCTCTGTCTTTATGCATGGAGGTTTGTTGTTCTCTTTTAGGTCCATTTTTTTTCCTAGTGTAGAGTTCTCTCAAACAATAAAAGATGTAGATCTTTCTCTTTTATCACTTATGTTTATCTGTATTATATTGAAGTTTTATTTTTGTTTTCACTTGTCTTCTATTCTCTCCAACAATAAGAGATGTAGATTTTCTCTTTTATCACTTATGTTTATCCGTATTATATTAAAGTTTTATTTTTGTTTTCACTTGTCTTCTATTGGCTATGAATTAGTATGTATGTGCTGCATTGTGAGGTATGATAATAGTAAGATGAGATGATGCAAGGTAATTGATGATGGAAGAGGGTTTTTGCTTATTGAAAAGAGCCTCTCTTAATAGGCTTGAAGGAAGGTGTATTGATCTTTGGGGATGTAAATCTTAACCACTTGATTTTATCATTTTCTTTTTATACAACAAAGTTGTTATAACTGTTAAGTTTTCTCACTCACTATATAGTTGCTTAAATGTCTAGAAAGACTAATTTGTACATGTATGGATTGCTTATAAAATTTTCACTATTTTTTATTAAACTTCTCTCATGCTTAATGTCAAGATAGAAAGACTAATTTGCACATACATAAACTATTTATTGACAATCTGACCGATTCTTATTGCAATTATTGCAATTTCATCGGGTGTTTATACTCGTGGTGTGTAATGTATAATATCCATTAAATATTTTCCCATGATGTTTTTCAGTGTGATGCACATTTGTTGATCTTTTTCTCTTTCACTAGCAAAAATTTGATCTCTAGGGATAAATTTTCGAGGCAAAGATCGCCTCTTATTGGCTAGATGAATTATTTGGCCAATGAGTGGCATTCCTTGCCTTTGACGAGGATCATGAGGAGGATTGCCTCATTTGTTGCTCTATAAATAAAGCTCCTCTCCTACCTCTTGTTCTCACACACTCACATCCTCTCCTCCCCTAACCCTCATTCTCTACCACACACACACACTCATGCTCGCTTTTGCCTGCCCTTATTCTCACACACAAACTCACGCTCGTCGTTTTTCCTACACACACATTCACACACTACACAACTCTTTCTCTTTGTCTTGTTGTCTATAATTTTCCTCCCACTCCTACCAGTCAGTGCTTTCCTCAGTTTGCTTTAATTTTTTTACGCGGTAAATCTTACTAGCATTATATATAAATACATAAATTAATATCTTAAATAACATTAATTTTTTAATTATATTTTTATTTTTGTATGGGCATCTAATAAATTTTTTAGCTCAAGCCTAGTATTTTCAGTACTACGATCACCGAAAGGTAGGTTCAATATTTTTGTAATTTAAATGTAATTATTTAAAAGCTAGTATATATATTTATTAATTAATGTATATTTAATTTATATTTATATATTTCTTGTTAGTAATTCAAATAATTATATATATATTTGATTTAGTAATTATATATTATTTAATACATGTTTATGGAGTTTAATTGCATGATATGTAGATATAATATGTTAATTTAGAAGATAGTGTTCCGATATTAGATGTTTGGATAGTTATAAGGAAATATTTCAAATCAAAAGATGTGGTAATTGATCAATGCTAATTTAGGATGTTTACACGAAATTGACATATGACGCATGATTTGACAACTATGCAATATAGAAATGGGGTTAAAGAATATTTATAAGCTGCTGCAAACCATGAGAGAGCAAGTGGTTGATTAGATGCCCTTGTAGAGATTGTCTAAATATTCGTGACAATATTTATAGATTATTGGGTATCACCTCTCACGAGGGGAATGGATTAGAGCTACTTGAAGTGGATTTTCCACGGTGAGGATTTAGATGAAGATGAGGTAAATGATGATGTTGTCATGGGTGAAGGAAGTATTCCACCTGAGTATGCACACTTTGAAAATTAAGGAAATCAAGAACTTTTGGAGGACTTTGCTACTAACATGAGTGATCTGAGGGGAATGATGTTGATAGCAGAGATGAAAATAGTGCATTTGATAGGGAGCGGTGGACTAAAATGTTTGAAAAAGAAAAGAGTCCAGAATATTAGGGCTATACAAAGTTCTTTAAATTATTGGTGGTACTTTAAATGATAAATCTAAAGGTTTACGATAAACAGTCAGTGAAGTCATTTAACAATTGGCTTGTTTTAATAAAAAGTTTGTTACCATCCAACAATTTGTTACCATTCTCATACTATGAAGCATGAAAGTTGTTGACGCAATTGCACACGAATGCAAACACGATCCATGCATGCAAAAATGATTGTGTGCTTTTTCAAAAAGAATTCCAAAATCTTGATAGTTTCCTAGTATGTGGTGAAGGAAGGTGAAAGCTTCATTCAAGGAAGCAGAAAAAAAACATTAGTTGAGGTTTTGCAGCATTTTCCAGTAATTCCAAGATTACAATGGCTATTCATATGCTAGAAGATGGCTGTGGAGATGAGATGGCATAAAGAAAATTATGTATCCATGGAGGGTGTGTTGAGGCATCTTGTGGATTCCGAATAGTGGAAGGGATTAGATGGCAAATACCATTGGTTCACATCGAACCGTCAGAGTGTATGACTAGGACTTGCCACTAATGGTTCAATCCCTATGTAAACATGAGCATAACATACAATGTGTGGCTGATTATTATGTTTGTATACAATATTCTACCATAGAGATGAATGAAAGAGCCATATATGATGATGTCTCTTTTAATGTAGGGGTTGAGATCTCTAGGTAAAGACAATGATGTGTATTTACAACCCCTTATAGAAGAGCTAGAAGTGTTATGGACAAGTGGCGTGAAAACACTGGATGTGGTGGAAGGCTAGACATTCTAAATTCAAGTTGTATTGCTATGGACTATCAATGCTTTCCTAGCATATGGTGACATATCAGGCTAGACAACTAAGGTTCCAGCGCATGTCCTATATGTAATGTCGACTACATAAGTAGGCATTCAAATAGTAAGTTTCATTATATGGTCATAGACGATTTTTGCCTCCAATGCATAGATGGTGCTATGAGGGTGAAAGTTTCAATGGCACTGTGGAAATGAGACCAGATTAAGGGATTTCACCAGAGAAGACACTGTGGATTAGTTGAGTTAGTATGAGCATATCATGTTAGGGAAAATGTTAAAGCAACTTTGTCGTCGAAGGAATGAAGACGACACAAACTAGTGTAAGAAGCGTGTGCTCTTTCGATTGCCATATTGGAATGAACTATACATATGGAATAACCTTGACGTATCGAAAAGAATATGTGACAGCCTGGTTAGGACTATTTTTGGTCTTAAAGGAAAGTCAAGGACATAGATAAGGTAAGACCCACCCTCCAAGAAATGGGTATTCATTTAGAGTTGCATCTGCAAGAACGTGGCGGTCGCATGTTTAAGCTAGCAACTGCATATAATTATCGACTTGGTAAATGAGAGAGGTTTGTAACTTAATTAGGGATGTGAAGATGCTAAATGGATATGCTTCCAATATATTGTTTTGCTTAGTGTTGATAAAGTAAGTTTGAGGAGTCTGAAGAGTCACAATCATGTCTTACTGCAATAGATCCTCTCGATAGTTATTCATTGGTTTCTCAACAAACGAATTTATGACATTGTATGCAATGTTTCTCATTTCTTCAAGGAATTGATAGCCAAAATTTTGTGTGAATTTACTAAAGTCTTTGGCGAAAACCATAATCTTACTCTTTGCAAGTTAGAGATTATATTTCCTCCTGCTTTATTAAACATCATGATCTATTTAGCTGTGTATCTTCTAAAGGAAGTACACATGCGTGTTCTTGTCTAGTATGTTGGATATATCATGTTGAAAGATACATGAGAGTTCTCAAGGAGATTTGCAGAACAAGGCAAGATCGAAGGGTTCCATTACTGAGCCATATGTTGTGAGAGAGAACATTCAATTTTTCTCACTATATTTTAAGAACATAGACTCAAGAATAAATAAGCCCCATCGATAATGGAATGAACTGTTAGAGGAAGCTTCAGCCTCGTTGTTTCGTATTTGTACAACCTATATGTTCGATTGGTGCGTGCACTATATTAGGTTTGAACGTCGGAATCAACAAAATGCATTAGATGTGTTGAATAATTACAAGGAGGTGTAACCGTTTATAAGGTATGTAGTATCATTTGCATTCATTTATGACCTCATAACACCATAATTTCACCATTTTTAAATGTGGACTTTTAATGAAATTACTTCTAGAGAGTTCGAACAAGAACTAAATGCATGAGGAGCATGCAATGTGGGGGGAATAACATGTAAACATATTGTAGAGTGATTTTAAAATAAGGTTGCGACTCACCTACAACATGAAATAAGTTTTTAATGGGCTAAAGGTTAACTTCATCATTCTCATCATTTGCAAATCATGGAACTTAGGTCTATCCATAGGCAAAGGGTGTTAGAAGATGTAGAATCCTTGGGGTGGGGCCAAGATATTCATTGATATAGCTACAATGCTTGTATTTAGAACGGGGTCTAACAACCTAGAATCGAAGGAGGCGAGATTAAGATCACAAAACAGTGGTGTATATGTCACTAATGTAGATGATGAACAACAGATAACTTTTTATGGTATTCTTACTGAAGTCATTTAATTAAATTATGTGGGATCCAGATATGTATTTTTATTCAGTTGCAGGTGGCTTGACACAGACCTGGACAAATCGAAAAGTATCGATGGAGACCTCATCTTAATCAACACAGTAAGGACATGGTACGATAATGACTCGTACAGTCTTACATACCAAGCACAATAGGTATTTTACCTAAAGGACCCGAGCAAGCAATTTAGCGATTGGAGGATTATGTAAAAAGTTCTACACCATCATACATTCACTCATGGTCTCTTCTAATCCAAATCTACAGAAGATGGTGAATTGAATGAGCCACCTCTAATTGAGGAGCCAATGCAACAGACAATTAAAAGGCCTCGAACGATTCGAATTGATGCATATTTGTTGACCTAGAAAATCTTGCATGCCTATATGACCTATGTGAGGGTTATAGTGACGTGGGGATAATGAATCAGATGGATAGACTCATTTTTTTTCTTTGTCACATCTATTTGTTTGTAGTGACCTCAAAGTAAAGAATCACCAACAATGGTTATTTTTAAATGTACAGGATGCAACGTCTAGATTTCTACGATCAGCTTATGGAGGACACTAAGGCTTGCCCTAAGTAGAGGGATCGATGAACTGTCGGCTAGGCTGCTCAAACTTAGCTAGGGTGGGTAAATAAGTTGGGAATAGAGGAGGATGTCACATATGACCTTCTTGATGATCTACCTGCTGAGGTGGACCCTGAAGACCTAGAGGCTGTAGTAGTGGAGCATGATGAGGCTGCTATGGTGTCTGAGTAGGAGGAGACTGGTATCATGGTGCTCGAGAGGCATCAGGGTATGTATAAAGGGAAGAGTTTAGGAGGATCAGCCACAGGTTGACCATTACCATGCCAGATGGATATGTAGGTCTCATGTGTTAAGTCCTGGGATGGTTAGGTTGGAGTTCTTCTCCACCATAGAGCATCGACTAAGCTGTTCATTCTAGGAGCCAGAGGTAAGAAGTAGTTAGAATTTTCAAAGGCTTATCGACATAGCATTATCTGGATAGTTATGATAAGTTTATTTTCAGTTAAAAACATACCTATGACCATTAAATTAGCTTCGACCACTCACTAACACATGTAACTTGTCTTTAATGTGCAACAAAAGTTTGAACTACTGGAGAACTAGTGAAGAGTGCATAAGTGGTGGAGTGAACTATCCAATGAGTAAATCATTGTTAGCTCTACTACAAGCTGAAAGCATACATCATATCTAAAGGTGGAGGCGAGGAAGTTGTTGGCATGCCACGACGGAGTTTTGAGCACCGACGGATAGTAGAGGGGGTTTGTCTACTTTGTAGAGACTGATCTGGATTACCTGGTACAATTCTACATGTGGTAGAATACATAACCAGTTATCTATTCTGTTTGTTTACTTTTTTTCAATCATGTAGCATCAATCCATAGTGAATGGAGCAAATAGGAGGAAGCAAAAATCGGTACATATGGGTGGTATGAAGTCTATTATTCACCATGCACTTATGAATATGTATTATAATTACATTTTTTGTTGCATGTCATGATATCCACGTGGTGTACGAGTTTATGTTTTATATTTTTTGGTAATTTCACTTATCATGTATTACAGAATCACACACAATAGAAAGCTACAAGCACACACATTGAGGAGGGAGAATGAACAGTTGACTGATTGCTAGGAGTTAGAGGTGTCCATGTAAAATTATGTAAGCATATTCGATTTTCATATTCCAAGGCAATACACTATATCCATCATTTTATATCATTATATTGACATTATCTTTACTTTGTTTCAACTAAGCATACATGGAGTGCAGGAGGAAGGAGGAGGATGATCTTGTTTTAGAGATAGGTCAGCGACTTATGATAGGTCAAGCTATTATGGATGAGGTTTTGGGGCATAGATTTGACTACAACCATGCTTTGGTATACCAATAGATCATCATAGTGTTGACTATTACGAGTACCTACATGATAAGGATTTAATGCACTTTAAGTACGATGAGACTGTGTGGTAGCGTCAGATGGACAAAGAGTTAGGAGCAAATTAATTTGCTGATGAACTATGTTTGTCCTCCTTTGATGTCTTCTTTCGAGTTGTACCCTCCGTACCTATAGGTTGCATCGCACATGGGTACTTCTAGTGGTGGCTCAAATCGTAGCCAACCTAGCTTTACACAATTCACACTAGCAGGCATCTCATCCGCATCCCTACCAGGGTTATTATGGGATGCCAACCCAGCTATCTATGTTCATGTATGCACCATATGATCCATCTTACAGGTCATCTAGTAGCTCCGAAAAGCAAAGAGGCCAAACCCCCTTATGAGTTTTTCCCCATGGTCAAGGAGGGCAGGTTTTGGTTAGTTTTTATCGCAGGCAGCCCCTTTGGAGCGTACACATTCCCAGGTGTGGCTCCAACTATAGTTCCAAGTTCGACTTAGTGTCCTCCATAGACCCCTACATGAGCTTCTATTTATCATCCAGCACCACCTTCCGCTTCTTTGGCTACAGTCTCTTAGATGACATCCATTAGAGGATTAGGCTATGCTTAACAGTGCTAGCATCAGAGCCACTAAGCATGCTTATTACCTATATTTTCATTGTTTTTGATGTTTAGATTATGTTATTTCTGTTTTCTTTGGACTGTTTTGTTATGTTGTCAATCATGTGAATCATTATGACTCGTATTATGTTTTGTACGAACAAATTATGATGTTTAGCATACATGTTATTTCATATTTAGTTTTTATATATCATAAATATAAAGTTCGTTAATTTCGAAATAATATTATAAATAATAGATTTAATAATGAGATATATAAAATGTGTAAAACTAACGTTGACGTGTTCAATTTTATTAAAAACTATTATCAATATGTAATTTATACATCGCATACCAATTAATTTGCATTAATAATATTTGCATATATATGATTTAAATTTTAACAATCACCTAAATAAATACTATCAACTTTTATCTTTAGTAAATTAAAAATAATAAATCTTAAAAATAAATTGTTGGCCAAAATTCGAGCAGGATCAAAAATTTCATTTGGTGGGTGCACAAAAATACAATTTATTTATTTTTTTTATCAAAGGCAAAAATTTGCCTCACCATTCTTGTCGTGAGAAAAATTTTGCCTTGTTGACTTGGATAATGAGGTGAAATTTACCTTATGACTAGGATAGTAAGGCAAATTTCGCCTCATTATTTTCTCGTGGCCAATTTCTCCCAAACTTACGCTAGATATATTACTTCCTACTTCTCCAGTTTCACAATTTCTTCAATTTGCAACCTCTTTCATTTTTCCTCCACATTTTTCCATCTAATCATGTCTTTCAATTTTTTCTCCGATTTGTTCATTGTTTTTGTTCCTTTAAATCAGTTGATTTTCATATTGATTTTTTCAATTTTTTTCTCTAATCAATGTTATATTTTGATGTATCAATTTTACAAGTTTAAATCATCTTATGAATTTGTTATTACAAATTCAATAATATCAAAATAAAGGTAATATTAGTTTGTTATTATAGTATCGTTTCTCCTTTTTTAATTTGTATTTTCATCATATTTATTAAATAATTGATAAATTTTATTTAATATTTCAGGTATGTGATGATTTGAAAAATGTAGTACTTGCACAAATATAAATACATTTGTGACAATATAATATTTTCACTATTTATAAAGTTTATGAAAAAAAATGAGATAAAAAATAAATGCGATTAATTATGACTATTAGTATAATATTCCTAATAAAATATCAAAATTTATAATTTACATTAAAAAATTTGCTATACAATTTATCATAAATTAACAATTTAAAAAACTGATTTAAATTCATCAATTTTTTTTTATAATAATTCATATTATATTAAGAAAAAATATGAATGAGGCAAAATTCGTCTTACAATTGGCTAATGTGTCACGTTAGATCATGAGGTGAAACTCGCGTCATAGTATGACATGGCATGGCGGCCTTGTGTGAAGAGAATTTTACCATAATTAAAATTTATATGGCTATATTTGCCTCTTTTTTCCTAATATAGCCTAGTTTCACAACCAAAAATCTGAAACAAAAATTTCACTTCAATAAACTTACTAAGATGGAATTTGGACCTAATAAGACGAATAAATTCACCTCAGTAGACCGGCTAGACGGATACTAGTGTGTTTCTTCAATCCATGAGCTAACATGTGGCTAGCATTTGTCTATCATGGTGCACATCACGTGACAATAACGTAGACCCACTGGAAGCCCGATGAAGAGCTAAATCTCCATCTCTAATAATAAATTCAATCTTCGATTTTTCTTGTTCACATTAAAATATTAATGCCTGGGGCATGGTAAGAGGGACAGTATCTAAATCGTGATTATGTATTTGTCCTTTATGGGTGCCGTTATCAAATATCTTGCCGTAGGTCAAGACAAGTTCATCGAGATATGTTTTTTGAGAATAACTATATGTTTACTGCGAAAATATCCGAGTAAAAGTAGTTGTAAATTTTCATAGGTTTATGATATCAGAAACCCCAGCCCAATAGTTAAAATGATTGAGAAGGTAGCAAATTAGCTAATTAAAGCATATTTATTTGGATGATTATTGGATCAAATAGAAAAATAAAAACGTAGATTTTCTTTCCCAATAAAAAAAAGAAGGTATAGATTGACCTTGGTCACCTTCAATAAGGATTTGATTTTTCATTCATTTTTTTCTTAATTCCTTTATATATTTACAAATTAATGGTTAAATTTTTTTTTATTTTTTAAAAATATTTTATGACATCTCTATGATGATGTCATCTTTTTTTTTTATCTCGAATATTTATTAAATATAGCAATATTTTAAAGAGATAAATTAAGAAAAACTGAAAAAAAGAAGAAGTAAATAAAAGGGTCATATCTCTTTAATATTTATTATTTCACTTATGAAGGAAAAAAAAAAAAAATACATGCAAAAAGTGATAATGAGAATCACTGATATCGAATTGGTTAGCGATAAGAGCAAAAACATTTACATATAATTCTTTAAAGAGAAAATTATACTATGAAATGAATTGATATTTAATGAATAACTTCAAATATGATATCAATGTTTTACATACCTTAAAAAAATTAATATTATATGTTAAGTAGTTAAATGGATTAATGTTATATAAATAAATGTAAATAAAGAAATTTTTTTATTTATTTGTCATTCACTTAAAATATTCATTCATTTTTTAAACTATATTTAAAACATTAATATCTTATTTATAACACATAATGTTAACTCCTTTTTAAACCATTTTAAACCTTAACTTTCTATTTAAACTTACAGTATTTATCCTTTTCAACACAATTTTCCAACACATGTGAGGAACCAATTGGTAGCACGGCACAGATATGTTGGAATTGCCACAATACAGGCATGAAATGGAGATAGACAGACTATACAATATAAGAGCTTCCTCGATAGTAAAGACCCATTTGAGGTTCTCAGGGGCCACATCAACGTGTGATAAACTCCTTTTTATCAAGGTTTATTTTATTTCTAAAATCCTTTACAAGAGCTTTTTAATATTTAGTTCTATGGATCATTATGCAATAAATTACACAAAAGTAAGACAAAATGAAAAAAAAACTAAGAACACAAAAAGTTAAAAACCCATCCATATTGTATGGGTTCTCAAAGTTCTCAATGAAGATGCATTAAGGCAACAAAAATAAAATAAAAAAAAGAACAACAAAAAGTTAAGAGATCCATCCTCAATACTGAGGACTTCAAAGCATCCGTTGGGATGATCTAGCGCAATAAAAAAAAAAAAAAAAGGATAGATGTCAATAATTGATATCGAAATTTTTTTGTTTTACCAATTAACACTAATTAAAAAAAAAAAAAAAAACAAGAGGCTTTGAAAGCTACAGTCTTACTTTTCATGTGTTATAACTTGCAGATTTGGCATATGAGTAAGATGTAGCTTCTTATAAGGTGGGAAAAATCCCATCTTGTGAACCCAAAACCCTAATAGCATGTTTAGTATGCGGAATGGATCGCAATTGAATCACAATTCTAGCTTCTATTCCATTTTCCATATTTAGAAGCATTATTAGAAGTAGGAATCGTGATTGCTTAGGATCGAAGATTCTAACTTCAAGGAGGAATTTGATTACACTTTTGCAAAGCGGAATCGCAATTCCTTTTCACCTTTTATGCTTTAATTATCATTTTATCCTATAAAAATTACTATCTTATTTATTATTAGAGGTATTTTTGCAAAATCTTATTATATATACATTCTTTTCCATTCGATTTGTCATATGTGTCCAAACATAAGAATGGATTTGTAATTCCTTTATTCATTCCATTCCTCTAATTCCAATAAAATCCATTCTAAAGAATTTCTACATACCAAATGTAACATAATATTGTTGTGCATCTTTCTTCTTCCCTGCACATAGTAGCATAATTCCAAAGGTCTCTTTCTCTCCACAAATTCCTTTTGTCATTGGTGTTTTTTTTTTTAATTTGAAATATCTAATGTTTTGGTGTTTGTAAGTATGTAGGTATTGGAGGATAGAAGTCTTGATCAAATAAAGCGTGTGTCTTAAGGAGGGCTCTCTGTTATAAAGAGGAAGGAGGAGGAGGAGAGGAGGTGTGTTTTAGTACCTTCACATAATTATTGATAATATAATTTGTTTCCACTATGTTACATAATGTATTATTATGAGTCAAACTAGAAATGGATTTTATAATCATGTCGTGAGGAAAAGAGAAATATAATCTTAAAAAAAAATGAAATAATTATACATTCTTCAATACTTGCTGCTTAATAGTAAGAAGTTATTTAAAACGGATTTATAAATATATGATCTTCATTAATAATAATGAATAAATATTATACTGAAAAAAACTGCATTTTTTCAATATATTAAACAGATTATTTATTCATACAAATAATTATTTATCATCTTCAATTATTTATTTTAGATATGTGGTATCTTTTTATACTAAAATAATACAAGCATTCTTATTTACCAATTCTCAAAAGATTACATATCATTTTAACCAAACTTTAAAATCATAATTATTCCAAGATACCCAATATCATTCACCTAACATCCTTTTCTCTTTCTCCTTCTCACTCTTCCCCTTAGCAAAGTAGAATTATTAATATTTGATATGATTGTAATCTTTTCACTCAATATTAGAAATTAGTGAAACTTCCTACTTTTTGTATTGAGTAAAATGCTTCTCATTTTTATAAGATTAATTCTAAGAGGTTGCTATCGTGTTGTTTTTATATGGTATAAACTTTTTCCTTATCATAAGCTAAGTAATTTTTTGAGTATGCCGTTTGATGATTGGTTTGTGACTAATATTGCGAATAATGATTTGGTTGATAATATAAGGTCCATATATTTTGGAACTGTTTGCTGGTTGATTTGGAGTTAGTGGAATAAAGAGGTTATGGGTGAGGAAATTGTTCATGATAATTCTCTTCTTCCTACTATGATGGCTAAAGTTTAGAATATTGTTTCTGCATGAAATAAATTTATAAAGTGTTCTATTTGTCAAAAAAGTAGAGAGGAGAGATTAGTTGGTCGGAGTCCTCCAGTATCCCTCACCATATGGATGCTTTAAAATCAATATTGATTGGGCAGCAAAAAACGGAAATACTATTGCATCTGTTGGCAGGGCAGTAAGAGATTGGTTGGGAAGATGGGTTGGTGGATTCAGGGCTAACATTGGAGCAAGTTCTGTAATAGTAATAGAGTTATGACATACGCTTCATGGACTTTGACAGCTTGGAATATAGGAATAAGGAATGCTATTTTAGAGATGGATAATAAGATTATAGTGGATATGCTATTTGGTAAAACTAATAAGAATCCTTGTCATGCTAATTTACTCAAACCTATAAATCAGATTCTTCAGAGAGATTGGCATATCAACATAGTCTACGTTTATAGAAAAGCCAATTCTTGCGTGGATGCTCTTGTAAATAAGGTAATGGAATAGCAATTAGGAGTGCATATTTTTACTTCTAAGCCTAGTTTATTTGTGATTTTTCGTTCAAAGATGTGATAGGTGTCTCTTAAACTAGAAGTTGTCCTGTGTAATTTCTTAGGCGAGTTTGCCTCTCTTTGATTAATATATATATATATATGTATATACTTATAGATATCACAAAGGTTTTTTTTGGAGACTTACCATCCAATTCAGCTAACTTTCCAAACAACATTGTCCTATTTATTGTATGGTAATGAAGATGAATTAATTTGAATATTTTTATATATTTTGTGTAATAAGATTATCAACCAATAGCAAGTTTATTTGTTTTTCAATACCTCTTTACCACAATGATGATAAAGAAAGTAAAAGGACTATGATAAATAGTTTAGCTAATAATAAATTTAGTGCAATTTGCACAAATTTATGACTTTAAAGAATAATATTTTATGATATTTTATAAAATTAGAAAAATTCATTTATGTATAATATAATGAACTAACTGATTATTAGATAATTTTTAAGATTGCTATGATTCATTTTTTTTTTCCATTTTTTGTATATTTTTCTTGTACTAATTTTATTCAAAAAATTTATTTGTAAAGTTCAATCTTATTTTTATTTCTTTTTTTTATTATATATGCTTAGAATATTTTAACTACACAACTTTGAAAGTCTACAATGCAATTAAAAATTTCTTGATTGTGACATGTATCATCATAATTTTAAGATTATTAGTGAATTAGAAAGCTTAAAGAATCTAATTTAAAAGTGGTATTCAATGTCTTTTTGAAGTGACCAAATATCATAAATTATATTAATTAGTAATGTTATATCACGATAGACTAACATTGTTATAATTTCAGAATGATCAAATATCACAAGAGTTATATATGTGTGATAATTAAACATTACTAAACATTAATTTTTTGTGCATCTCATTCTATTGTATTGGATATAATTATAGATTGGTAACGTTTCAATGTCACTAATAGTCAAATGTATGTGACATTTGAATGTTCTTGAATATCATTTTTTTTTTGTTCAATACCATCAATGTAAGTTTTAATTTAGTAACATATAAACGTCACTGATAATTTCATATTAGAAATGTTTAAGCATTGTTAAACATTAATCTATTTATAGCGTTTTTGTTATTTGCGATATTTACCATGCAAACGTCACATGTTACTTTTTATAACATGCTTTTGTGCTAAAACAATTTTTGCAATGTTCAATTTGATTTTTATTCAATTTGATTTTTGTGATGTTTATCAAATGTAACTAAACATCAAGTTTCTTGTAGCGGTCACTGTCCTCCTTAAGCCTATTCGGCGATTTTAAACCTTTTTAAATGAAAAATCTACCCAATTAGTTAATACTACACCAGTGTAATTATTAAAATTTGAAAACATCAATTTTCATCCTATAAAAATTTTCAAAGTTATTAATAATTGTGGAGTCAACTCCATTTAAATAATTGATCATGGTTTTTTTATTGGTGAAGATTTGTTGTCTCTTTCATGCTCTTGTAGATAAACTCTAGTCTCATGTCATGAAGTGACAATTTTTCCTCGTATTGTTTTAGGGATTTTTTTATTTTTCACACTTGACATATATTTATTCATAGGACACCAATGAACAATATTTTTGGGACTGTAAATTCACTACAAGAAATCTGATTTGTTGTAACGAAGAAATTATGGCGGAAATACTTTTTGTAACCAGCTTAATAATTTTTTTTTTTTTAATTTTTTGTATAATGCAACCAATGTTTCCTTGCAAAAGGCTTTTTAAATTTTAAGAATTAAATAATGGAATAGATTTAATTAAAATGTATATTTAGTGATGTGTTACTCCTTGCAAGAACATGTAAAAAAATTAAAATATGATTTTGAAATTTTTTGAGGAAACCAACTGCCACTTTATCATCAAAATCCCACTATCCACATTGCTGCCTCATTGCTCTTTTCACATTTTACTAATTTCATTTTTCTCTCTCTTATCTCTCCCGCCATAGTCTTTCTCTTCTTTAGTCATTTTTCTATCGGTAAAATTTGTGTTCTTAATTTCTATCAAGTGTTAGTAACGTTTTTTTCTTCCTTCATTTTTTTTCGAAATTGATTTGTTGTTTTTTGTTTTTTTCCAGAATAATATTGCATTGGGGAAACTATAATCAAGGTATGTTTTTTTAACATTGACATTGATTATTTTTGTCTTATATAATGTTTTTATGTGTATTAAGTTCCTACATGGTTTTTTGTATCCAATTCATTAATTAGGGTTCGGGTTATTGCATATGATGTTTTCAATTGTTAGAGTTTATATGTGGTGTTTTCAATTGCTAGAAGTTTCATCCTATGTCGAATTCTGTAAGAGGAAGTTTTGGTGTTGGTTTTGCACTCTATCTTTTAAATGTGGCTAGTTTTGTGGGCTTTGGCACTTATTTGTGTTGATTTTTTTTTCAGAACTTAAAAAAACTATTTGTACTATTGATTAAGTGGTTGTTACTAAAACCATAGCTATAGAAATTACAATTAATTTTATGCAGTGATAATTACAATTTCTTGCCATTTTTCATTCCGATCCTCCGAATTGATCAACCATAAGTATATGAAGTTGAAATCGATTCCTAACGAAGACTGTAGACACCCAATTTTTGCCCAATTAAAAAATAGGCTTAAGTTTACAATAAATTAATGTCATATTAGTTCACATACTTAGGGTTACAATTCCATCAATAAATCTTCATTAATTTAAAAAAAAAATATAGATACACTCAAGAGGCATGGGATACATTAATTTTGGACCAAATTCGTCCATCAAAGTAAGCCAAAAGACACTTCAATCAAAGCTTCAAAATTGGGAAAATATGAAAAGTTGTGACTCTTCAAATTTGATTCATGGCAAAATTGAATGAATTAATTCAATTAAACTCATCCAAACGAAGAGTCATGAAGTTTAAACACTCGAATCGTGTCTAATTCGAAGGATTAATCATGAATCAACTCCCAAATTCCCAAACGTTTTGATAAAAGAACACAACGATTCGTAATCCAACAATTGAGCATTAATGGATTCACGAAACGACAATTAATCTTAGCACTATAAATAGGGGTGATCCATAAGAAAAAGGCACAATTCAATTTCAAGAAAAAGACACTGAGAGAGTGAGATCTGAAAATTCGAGAGTTTGTGCAAAATTTGCAAAATTCACAAATTCGAAGCTTGTTTGGAGTTTTTGATCCAATTAGAAGTGATAAATAGGTTTGGGGAGTTGTTTAAAGTGATCAAGTGTGCTTAGAATTGATCAATTTTCTCGAATTGAATTCTGCAAATTTTTTTTGAAATTTTCCGATTGAGCCGCCGGTAGCCACCACCGCGAACCGCCGCTCTGGTGGATCTGGCGCGATCCACCACCGCCACCAGCTGCGGCTCCCCCACAGGCGTCGGGCCGACAACCCCTCCAGCCTCGAAGACCACCAGAAACGGCCGAGGAAGCATTCGAAACCACCGACTTCATCTTCTTCTCCCGATCGGGTCAGATTCGACCCGAAATCTGACCCGAAAATCCGAAGTCCAACTGCCCCTGGTCAACGGTCAACGGTCAACGGTCAGCTCAGATCAGACGGCCCAGATTCAATCAACCAGATCAGACGGCCTAGATTCAATCAAGCAGATCAGATGGTCCAGATTCGATCAAGCAGATCAACGGTCCAGATTTAATCAAGCAGATCAACGGTCCAGATTTAATAAAGCAGATCAACGTCCAGATTCAATCAATCAGATCATACGGCCCAGATTCAATCATCCAAATCAAACGGCCCAGATTTGATCAAGATGATTAACACCCCAGATCGAGTCAACGAAATCAGACGGTAGGATCGGTCTTCAGATCAAACGATCCAGATCGCATCCGCTCCATCCAACGGTCCAGGTCAGTCCGTATTATTTTATTATTTATATTATATAATTAATTTCAGAAAATAGCGAAAATAGTAAAAAATTCAGAAAAATTCATAAAAAAATTCAGAAAAATCCAGAAAAATTAAAATAATTATTTTTCATATAAATATATTTTTTTTTATATTTTTGAATATTTTTAATATGTATTTATACATAAATTGCTTTTAGAAACGTGTATTTAATGCATAAAAATAATTTTAATGTATTGTAAAATATTTTGAATATGTTGTGAATTTATGTGATGATAAAAAAAAATAATAATAAAAATAAATAAAAATGACAAAATTGGATTTTCCAAAACCAAAATTTTTAATAAAAAAATTGATTTTTTTGGACTTAGAAAAATATGTTTCATAAAATAAAAAATCAATTGATTAGATCATAGGATCATCAAAAATGATTTTCATAAAAATTCAAAATTTAATGAATTTAAAGTGAAAAGAGTTCAAAATTAAAATTGATCAACAAACTAAGGTTCTTTTTGAAAGAACTACGTTTTGTCTGATCTCGATTAGCGAGTACGTAGGCACCTACGGGGCGACATTAAAAAATGAAAAAATGTTTTTGTTTTTTTAATAATATTGTGAATAAATATTTTGTAAATTAAGATGTTGTGTTGATATTCATATTCTAAAAAAAAATAGAAAAATGTGATTTATAAATATTTGTTTTGTTTCATTTGAGTTTTTGAGCATATAAAGGATAGATTATAAATTTAAAATTCCGAAAGTGGTAACCGATTTGGTTTTAATAGGTTAGCCCCCGAATCCATGATATCTGATTTTTAAAAAGTTTGTTTTTTTTTAAATCAAATTTTTTCGCAGACTAGTAGCTAAGTTAGGATCAACCGACCCATTGATCTTAGCTTTTATTTTTTCCTGATTTATATTGGGTGGCGACTCTAAAAAGTTTCAAAAATTAAAATTTCTTTTAACGCCTAGTCGAGGATTCATGTTAAATGGGTTCGGGTTTAATGTGAATCGGGTTAGGAGAAATGAACCAGATAGTGGGAAAATCCAGGCTCGACAAAGATATATTGGAGAATTTTTCTAATGAATGTATATACTAGTTGTGTCTCGCGTTTATTAGGAACGCTAAGGAGAAATTGTTTGCAAAGTATTTCCCATTGCCTGATGAAATCAACGAGGTGCCCAATTGGAAGAAGGTGAATACTGGGTTGTTAAAGAGGTAAAAGGTGAGGTGTTGGAGAAGGTCACCATTTTGCAGCTTTTCCTCTTTGGCAATCTCATTGTGGTATCAATTTCATGGCTTCAAAATGCTTATGGATGAGTATCCGTCGCGATTCACAGGACGGGCCTTTTTGTTGGAATTTGCACGTTTTAGCATTTTTAAAATTGTTTGGTTTTACTTAACAAAAGTTCTTTTAGGCACCAGAAGAAGAGAAGCACCATTAACATAGAATAGGGAAAATGTGACTGAGATGTACGGTTTCCTTTTGAAATTAAGATAGCTATTTGATGAGTCAAATTTTAGTTGAAATTAGAATAGAGACATACAACTTTTTTTAATACTTGTGGTTATTTTCTCAATCTGCGTGAAGCAACTAGTCACTCTATGCTAGTCTATTTGGATATAGGAACGTTCGAATATATACTTGAACATCATTCATAGGAGTTTGATGTAGGTTTGTTATGCTGCAACCACAGAAGATGCTTCCTTAGGCAACAAAGCCGGTAATTTTAAAAGATCATTACTTCATGGATGGTACTGATATGTGTAAGTAGTTCATAGCTTATAACGACTAGTACATTTGGAACTTACTAAACCATAGTTTGATCTATGCTTGATCTTTTGCATTTCTTCATTATTACACTATTGTACTTATTGGTTGCCTCTGCATATGAGACTGTAGATATTGTTCAATATACAAGGTTATAGTGTATTGTCTCCCTCTGGGGAATAGGTTATCTTCCTCTTGGTTGTTACTCTTATGATGAGATTTATATGAAAGCTTTGAGCAACTTTAGGATATCTCCTCATTGTCTTTTTGTTTAATAAAAGATAATCTTGGTCTTAGTTGATTTCTCTTACATACATGTAGCAATTGCTTTGGTGCTTTAGTTTTACATAATTGGTTATAAGTGAAAAGGATAAAGTTTAAGACCAAGATGGAGTGTTTATGGGTCATTTTAATTATTTAATATATGAATAGGGGCAATATATACATATATATCAATATTTTTGTTGGTTTAACTATAGGTTATTTGGTTTAAATTTTGTAGGTGATCCTTTAAATTGGGAGCAACAATTTGTTGAAAAGAAAGAAGGAGAGTAAGTTGGCTTATTGCCTAGTTCATTATCCTAAATACATAAGTTTTTTTATTTTTATTTGATGGTCTTTTTTTATGTTGCTCTCTCTAAATTCTATACAATTGCATAATAGTGTTTTTGGAAGAGGGTTAAGATAAAAATTTAGACTGTATTTGGAATAGCAACACTAAATCTTGTGACCTATGATTAAGTGTTTGTTCAGTGGTCCCTTCTTTGAAAGTGTTCACCATTCATTTTAGGATTTGATATCATATTGCCATGTGAAAAGTCAACATCATTCTTTATTTTGATTTGTTGTTTATGCACCTATTGAGTGGCTTGAGTTTTTCCTACAATGTAAAGATAAATTGATTTGTGGAAACTTCTATGTTAGGGGTGATGAGACTGTAAGTTACAACATTTGTTCTACCACATCATTTTTTTTATCCACAAGCTCCTTGTTGACTTTGTTCTTGATTGGCAACGTGCATTCTATTTCTCTAATGCTCCTTGGAAAACTTATTTAAGGACAATGGATTTGATGTTGAAGGACTTGGCTTGTGCTGCAAACAAGTGAGAACTGGTCAAGAGAGTTGGTAATGAATCGTTAAACACATTTTCTTGCAAGAGCTCATTTTATGTTGCTAAGAGCCAAGAATCCATAACATTTCAAAGAGTTTCATGCTAGCAGTTGTGTTTTTATGCGAGTGGAGTTTATTCAAGTGGGGTTTTTGAGAATTCCATATATATCAATGAGCTTTCCAAACAGAGAAATTAGATTAGAATATAATTTTACTAACTTGATTTCTTCGTTTCCACTTAAGATAACATCATACTCAAAATCTTGATCAATAGTTGAAGCACATCTATAGTATGATGAGTGATGTGCCATCCTTATGTCTAATAATTTGAATATTCTTGTGAATTGAGATATGGATTATATGATATAAATGTTCATCACAACTTGGTTCTGTAAACATTAGATAGAATTAATGCACTATCAATTGGATGCATATATGTGACAGCGTAAACTTTCTATGAATATGCTACTTAATTTTTGCTTAAGGTTGATGGGTTTCGTCGCACATGTCCTATTTCTACTATTGTTTATGATAAGTAATGACTAAATATCGGACATAGCATATTTGTAAACCGTGTTTGAAATTGAATCCTTTATAGTAGTTATAATAAGGATTGATATGTAGTGGGTAAATACGGTATATATTTTTTTAAGATATGAGATTTCACAACATTAACTGAAGATGAGTATATTGGTTTGCACTCACACAACTAATAATTTGTTTATTACTTATTTGTCTTTGTAGGCAAGGATGGTACAAAAGGGTGAATTTATGCAGCAACTATAGGAATTAGAGGAGGAGTCAAAGTCTTAATTACAAATTCTTATTGATGTTCTTTGAAACTAATCTGGATATACACTTAGGATAGGTTATAGAACTCTTTTGGAGTTTTCTTTTCTTTTTTTTTTTTTTCATATTAAGTTGTATATACTAGTGGAACTAATGTCACATTGCTATTTTGGACATTATTTTATGATCTTTATGGTTTTATTGAAATTTTTATATATTATTTTGGTAATAAATTGATATGTAGAAAATATGACATGAAAATTATCAATATAATTTTGAAATTTAAAATATTTAATATTGCAAGTAATGATTATAAAACAATTGAATGAAAATAGCTACTTATTGCACATTGAAGAAAAAGGTATCACATACTTCTTGCAGCGAATATATCCTTATATTAACTTTTTGACATGTGTCAGAATGTTATTGCAAGGTGTAGCTTGCTGCAAGAAGTCGCTTCTTGCAACGAATAGTCCCTTGATGAACCACATCTACTCATGTACCTTTTTTTGTAAGGATTAGCTCCTTGTAAGAAATTATGTTTTTACAAAGAGCATCTCGCTAGGCCTAACTTTTTGCAAGGAGTGACCCGTTGCATTAAATAAAAATAATGAGGCTGGCCTAATGAAAACAAGTGACGAAACAACTCTTGCAAGAACTTTTTTGCAAAAAGATTTGGGGTTTTTGCAACCATATTTTCTCCTTGTTGTTAATCCATATATTATGGTTATCTCATCCTTTCTATAAGATTTAATACACTTACTACTTAGATGAATTTCATTTATTGGAGAGATGATTGTATTATTCTCCAGGTAGCATATGTTGACTTTTAAAGGGATGGATTGGCTTGATTTGATTGGGTTTTTGTATCTCAACCTTGTTGTTTTTTTTTTTTTTTTTTAAATCAATTGGTTTTATTGATATATTGTATTTTTATTATTTTATGAAATTCATCTTTTTTGGTGTTAAAAAAGTAGTCAACTGCAAAAATGATAAAATTTAACTAACTAACTATAAAAAAAAAAAAAAAGGAAAAAGCCTCTCTTGTACCTGGATTTTGACGAAGTAGATAATTAGTATATGGACTTTTAATTTAAAGGCATGAAAAGTTTAATTAAGAATGAAATTAGACTTTTCAAAACTTCATGTATCTAATTATCAATTTCCTTGAAGTTCAGGTATCAAAAGAGGAATTTTCACTAAAAGTAAATACATTTTAAGCAACATTGATATTTACACAAAAAGTTTAGCTCGATTTAGTAATATGTGTGGTAGAGACGTACAATATGTTTGCCCTAAAGATGATACGGGTCATGAGAAGAATGAATCAAAGGGTGAAGATATAGTGCAATTAATTCGCCCATAAGTCATCTTGTAATATCTAACATGCTCTCTCTTTGATTGTAATACGTACACACACAAACACACGC
This sequence comes from Combretum micranthum, assembly GCA_024138025.1. Lineage (NCBI taxonomy): Eukaryota > Viridiplantae > Streptophyta > Magnoliopsida > Myrtales > Combretaceae > Combretum > Combretum micranthum. The sequence continues at coordinate 2,436,339 of JAMXBD010000021.1, forward strand.
CGATGGTCCTGTTACCAAACAAAAAGTAGAAAAATGCTTACGAAACTTAGTTTTCAAAAAGGGAAATCCCGGCCATATATTCACTGTATACGAATTCTACGGCATATGGCAACAAAGCAATTATAAATCAATTATAAGGTCAAGTCTTTTCACAATACGGTTGGTGCATTGCTCGTGACGGGCGGAAAAAAATGTATGGCTGCTTTATTTCTAAGAAAATGACCTTGCTCCGAGATTCATTTAGCAGAGAACATGAACTACCTTATGACAAATCAACATCAATTATTGTCTTGTCGGATCATATATCACTTCGAGTAGATAGGTACAAAATTTCTGCATGATCGTTCTTCAAGGTATCTCACTGTCATGTTGGCCAATTTGCTCATTCCTGGGGGAAAAACATGCGTCAAGTTACATACAGAAGATTTAAGATTGTTGGATTTTGTATAAAATGATAGGCCTGTTTTAAAAGTGATAGATATAGTACGTTCAAAAAGTAGTAGGTATGATAGTTCTGTAAAAAAAGTAGTAGATAGTATGTCAAAAAAATAGTAAATGTGGTAGATTGCAACTTAATTCAAGTAGATCCTCTCATTCATATAAGCCTACCCTATATATGAAGTGTACATACATGAGTCCATTAACGATTTCAAGTTGAATTAGAAACTATCTGAAGGATAGTTCATGTTCTAAGAGATTCCAGGTTCAAATCCCACATCCCTATTTTAGGATTTATTTGTTTATTGGAAGATTACAGATACAGACACTTTTTTCAAACTTTTTTTCTAACAAATTATTTATAAAAAATTAGATACGAATAAAAAAAGTTGTTAGTTTTCATTAAAAGATCAAATATAAATAAAATATAAATGTAAATCAAATCTATTTACACATATCATTTTGAAAAAGATACACATATAGATGAAAAACAGACCATCCGAACAGACTCTTAAATGGCCAAAAAAAAAAAAAAAAAAAAAAAAGAAAAAAGCAACTATTTGGAGGGTGGCTTAACATACAATTTGCTTATTAATAAGAGAAAAATTGCATGTGAAAGGACAGTGGCAAATTTTAAGTCCTTTTGTTTTTAATTTTTTTTGGCAAATAAGTCCAAATTTAAATATGATGAAAATTTTTAGCAATATAAAGGCGAGATAAATATTATTAAACGTTGGTAATATACCACAGTAGATGCTAATGTAGCATGCCACATTTGAATTGTGTATGGAGCTATAACTTTAAAGTAATGAATATATTTGTATTATCTTTGATATTGAAACCTTTGTTAAATTGTCGGAAAATTTTGAAAATCGTATTTTCTTTAGTAGTTAATCATTTTGCTTGATATAAATGGTTTGACTAAGATTAAGGTAAATAAATTTTGTATTGGGAAAAAAAAAAACTTAAGAGTTGCAACAAGATTGGGGGAACTTCTTTGATCCAGTTAACAAGACGATTAATCTAATTATCTAATCATTAAAATGTATATGATAATTGATATATTAACTATTTTAATAGTATAATCACCTTTGGATATTAATTTAAACAATTAAATAGTTAATATGATCTCTTTTAAAATTAATGAAAGTATCATAGTATTTTTCTGGAAAGACTTCAAGAAAAGGAAAAAAAAAAAGGGTTAAAATTGAAAGAATAATTTTTCATTCACTCAAAATAACGTTTAAGCCCGGCCGTAACCGTTTAAACTTAGTTTCAATAATGTCAAACTTTTCAAAACTCCTGTTTCCATAATTTCTTAAAACTTACTAACCGAGATAGGCATATATTTATTGAATATACTGCTGCACAGATTGATGAAGAATATGTAGTGAGATCATTATTATGGACAAAAGCAACAAGAGTAATGAGAATTCTCATTTCTTGTAAGTCTTAGGACAGACATTCACTTTTAGGAGGCTATAAACATGCTTTGTCTCAGAAATAATGCAATTCACATCTGAGACTTGTTTGCATACAATATTAATTGAAAATAGAGCCATTAAGACATAAAAAAGATAGCAAAAAGGCGAATCGGGTAATTTGTGCTAATTATGCTAGAAAACACATGTTTCAACAGAGTTTAAAGACATAGCTATAATTAATTGATCCATAACTTGCCATTAATATATTATAAAATAAAGACTTTTAGCTACGCCGTGTGACTGGAGTAGAATAGGATAGAAAAATGATAATAGTTACTCAAATGTTATTTTGTATTGTTATTGAGGTTATTTTCTAGAATAAAAGTTCAGGAAGAACAATTTCTCTATTTAAATTTAGAAATAAAGAAAAACATCTTTGTTGATTAAGGGCATCTATTTAATATTATATATATTTATGTAGAGCAGATTCTAGGCTAGTTCTTGTATAAATTAGACAAATCCAAAACGTCCAAGAAGAAATAAAAGTGTAACTCATCTTCTGAAAGCCATAACTTTCAATATATAACTACGTTTTTTTTTTTTTTTTAGGCTCAAAAACCTTTGTTAAGGCTCCAAAACAGGCTTTTTAAATTTTTAGTTCGAATTTTTATATTTAGACTCTTAGTTTTTTTTTTTTTTTAGAGATGACATATAATTGTTTTCTTCTTGTTACAAAAGACTTTCTTTTTATCACATAATAATATTCTAAAATTCCTTGAGTGGAGATTTTTTCTTAATTTTGTTTTGATTTCTAAGATGAATCATTGATTGATCTTATCTTTTGTACTACTTGCTACGTCGGTTTGGTATCAAAGTGGGAGATTCTTGCAGCAACGTTAGGAGACGATAGTTCAGATGGCGATCATGTTCCAAACGTTGCTTTGGATGTGGAAGCCTTGCAAACATAAGTGTAGACTTAAAGGGTAGAGTTGGAATATGGATCAGAGATTCTGATGTTTAGAATAACACTTTGATGACTTGATTGAGCATTTTGATGGGATCTAATGTAAACAAAGATAAGAATGGTAGTGGGATGCAACTAAGGGTAGAGTCAGAGCATGGTGATCCTATTGTCAGACCTGTTGCTGCAAATCATAGGTTATAGATGTACGAAGATGATTTTAATGAGGAAGATGACATGATTTTTGAAGAGGAACAGCCACATAGAACAGGTAGTGGTGATGGCAGATACAGGAGAAACAATTATGGTTTTGACTATGGAGATAGCAGAGAATTTAGGTTGAAGGTTGATATTCCCACTTTTAGTGGGAATTTAAACATTAAGGATTTCCTTTATTTGATAGCAAAAATTGATAGGTTCTTTGAATATATGGAGATTCCTGAGGAAATGGGGGTGAAGTTGGTGGCATGTCAATTGAAGGGGGGTGCGTCGGCCTAGTATGAGATTCTCCAGAACAGGAGGTACTGTAAGGGCAGACAATTGATGAGAACCTAGTATAGGATGAAGCAGTTGCTATAGTGAGATTTTCTGCCTCTTGATTCTAAGCAGATCCTCTTTCAGCAATATTAGTGGTACCACTAGGGGCAGAGGACCGTGTATAAATACAGCATAAAATTCATGTAGTTGGCAGAGAGGAATGAACTAAAGGAGAGTGAGGGTCAGTAGGTAGCTAGATATCGGGATAGATTAAAGCTATAGATCGAGATAAAATTGAAGTTCATGTTCTGCAAATTTGAAAGAGGTGAAGAACATGGCTCTTAGAGCAGAACTGATGTTACAAGGGAAGAGCAATATATTTGATGGTAGTAGTAAGAGATTCGAGGTTGAAAGTTTGAGTAAATATGTGGTTGAGAAGAGTAAGATCACCCTGGAGAAATAAGGAGGAGTTAATGATAAGAAAGAAGATCAAGTAACAAGTAAGAAACCAGTTGAGATGAAGGACACATAAAAACTAAACAATCCCTATGCGAAGCCAATATTAGGGAAGTGTTATTGTTGTAACCAGCTAGGCCATCGGTCTAACGAGTACCCCAACATAGTAGAGAGAACTTGATGGGGTTGATGAATACTATGAGGATGAAGATGAGGATGATGAGCAGGCCAACATGATCGGGAAGTTGATGCTAGCATTGAAGCTAGAAGAAGACCCAGCAACATCAATTGTTCTTTACTAGATGTACAATTGACAAATAAGTCTTTGGTTAATAGTGGATAGTGGTAGTTATGAGAACATCATAGGCAGGGAAGCAATTACTGATATAGAAGTATCTCAACCCATTTACCATTAGGTAAATTAAAGCAGTATAGAATATTGAGGTTAAAGAACACTGCAAAGTACTCTTCTCCATTGGCAAATATCGGATGAGGTATACTGTGATGTAGTGGATATGGATATCTATCATTTGTTGTTTGGGAGACCTTAGTAGTATGATGTCAACACCTAGCATATAGGTAGGGAGAATGTGTACAAATTGGAAAAAGATGGAGTGAACTTTACTCTCTTGCCCTTTAAGTTACCAAGTCGCTCTAAACCTTTGAAAGTGGAGGGACATTTCTTCCTCACAATTACACAGTCGGAAAAGGTGATGGAGGATGTTATGAGGGACTCTTGAATTGTACATGCACTAATTGTGAAATAAGTGCTGACAATTAATAAGGAGGAGAGATTGAAGAGATGCCAGACAATATTAGGGGCTATTGGATGAATTTAGTGAAGTGGTACCCAACGACTTATTAGATGGTTTGCCTCCCATGAAGTACATACATCACCATGACTTAATTTCTTATGTGAGTTTATAGAATCTTCCACATTACTAGATGAGGCCGAAGGAGACAAAAGTGTTATAGGAGAAAGTACAGGAGTTGCTCCAGAAGGGATTCATTAGAGAAAGTATGAGTCCATGTGCTGTAATTGCATTGTTCACTCCAAAGAAACATGGAAGTCGGCGAATGTTCTGGATAGTAGGGCCATTAACAAAATTACCATCAAGTATAAGTTTCCAATTCCCAAACTAGAGGATATGCTAGACTAATTGAGTGGAGCTTTGGTATTCTTAAAGATTGATTTGTGAAGCAGCTATCACCAGATCAGTATTAGACCAAGAGACGAGTGGAAGACAACCTTCAAGACCAAAGAAAGGCTTTATGAGTGGCTGGTCATGCCTTTCGGCTTAAGCAACGCACTAAGCACCTTCATGCGTGTCATGAACTAGGTACCGAAACCTTTTATTGGTCATTTTGTTGTGGTTTACTTAGATGATATCCTAGTATATAGTAAGTATGAGGAGGAGCATGTTATACATTTGAGAGAGATGCTAGAAGTTTTGAAAGAGAGTAAGCTTTATGTGAATATGAAGAAGTGCATCTTCCTATCTAGAAAATTGTTGTTTTCGGGCTTTGTAGTTAGTAGTGACAGGATTCAGGTAGATGAAGAGAATGTGAAGGTAATCAGAGAACGACATATTCCAAGAACAGTTACTAAACTGCAAATTTTCCTTGGGTTGGCTAGCTTTTATAAGAGATTGATTAGGAACTTTAGCACTATTGCAGCTCCTTTGATTGAGTGCTTGAACAAAGGGAAGTTTTAGTGGAGTGAGGAAGCTAAGAGTAGCTTTGTTATTTTGAAGGAAGAGTTGTATAGTGCACCCGTTCTGGCATTACCTGATTTTGACAAGTTATTTAAAGTGGACTATGATGCAAGTGGAGCTGGTATAAGGGCTGTTTTGTCTTAGGAAAAGAAGCCTATTACATTCTTTAGTGGGAAATTATGTGATTCTAGGCTGAATTGGTCCACATATGATAAGGACTTCTATTCAATTATGCATGCCTTATAGACCTAAGAGCATTATTTGGTGGGCAAAGAGTTCGTGTTGTACTCAGATTATGATGTAATCAAACATTTAAATAACCACATTAGGATTACCAAAGACATGCATGCGAGGGGATCCAGTTCTTGCAGAAGTTTCCTTTCAAGTTGCAAAATAAGCTAGGGGTGTCGAACAAAGTAGCTGATGATTTATATAGGAAGGACATTTTTGTGGTGACTTTAAATGCTGAAGTTGTAGGGTTCAAGCACCTGAAAGAATTGTATGGGGCTTATTTCAAAGAGACTTAGGAGAAGTGTGTGACTAAGTAGCCTTATGGTGATTATCATATCCATGATGGATATTTTTTGTAGGGAAATCAACTTTGTGTACTGAGGTGGTGGATTGGTTGGTCATCTTGGGAGAGATAAGATGATTGCTGTTGTTAGCAGGACAATATAGCATTGTTATATGTGCTAAACAACTAAAGGGCAATCCTAAAACACTGGCTTGTATATGCCATTACCTGTCCCTGAAAATATATGGGAAGATTTGTCAAAGGACTTTGTACTTGGATTGCTTCATACTCAACAAAGCATGGATCATGTTTTTATTGTTGTTGATAGGTTTTTTAAGATGACACACTTTATCCATTGCCAGAAAGTAGCAAATGCATAGGCCATTACTAAGCTATTTTTCAAAGAGGTTATTCGCCTAAATGGAGTACCCAAGTCCATCACATTAAATAGAGACTGCAAGTTCTTAAGCCATTTTGTGGAGAACTTTGTGACAGATATTTGACTTGTCTTTAAACTATAGCAACACAGCTTACCCTTAGACATATGGGTAAATTGAAGCTCCAAATAGGACACTTGGTAATATGATTAGGCGCATTTGTGGGGAAAAGCCAAAGCAGTGGTATGTTGCACTGGATTAGGTAGAGTTTGCTTACAACAATACAATTCATAGGACCAATAGTAAAATCTCCATTCTCTATGGTTTATACCAAGATTCCCCAACATGCTTTAGATTTGATCAAGCTTCTTACGAATTATGAGTTTAGTGCTGCAGTAAAGAATTTGGCAGAATGTAATGGTAGAGGTGCGAGAGAAGATAGAGCAAACCAATACCAAGTACAAAGTAGCAGTAGATAAACATTGTTGGAAGCAATTGTTCTCAAAAGGTGATCAAGTGATGATGTTCTTACGAAGTGAAGTACAATAACTTGCAGCCCAAGAAGTATGACCTATACTAGATTTTGCAGAAGATTAATGACAATGTTTGTGTGGTTGGTGATACGCTCCAAGCTCGTTTTACAACGTAGTAAGCCTTGAAAATCGGTTTGCAACGAAAATAAGGATATGAACGGCGTTATTAGAGGATATTATGCAACAATAATAACCTGAACTACATTTTTACTCACTTGATATGACGCACGAGCTAGATCGAGTGGTTATTCACCACAATCTTGGACAGATTGATAAGAACACTATGTTTTGCTCTCAATATAAAAGGAAAAATACAAAGGAAGTTGAAATATAACGTATCTTGCTAGGGTTTTCTAATATAAAGGGGTATTTATATTAACCCCACATAATGGCAAACCTGTAAATAATACAACTTAAACAAAAGAAAATTCGTGTAAAATATAGAACATTGGTCTCGCTCTCAATAACGGGCGTTATCGACATTCAGAGGCCCCATCATGACCGTATCAGAGACTGTGATCTCCTCTTACCCAATTCTCCAACATTGATAAGGTGCAAGAAACAACTATAATTGGGATAACAGGCATCATCACGGCCGTAGTGTAGGCTATGATCTCCTTGGAGCAAAATTTCAAGCATTGATATGATCTTCATTATGGGCATCATTGGCTCCCCTTGTCACGGCGTGATGTTGCCTGTGATTTCCTTTGTTTCCTCATTCTTCAATAACGGCCTGGGTCATGGCTATGATAGGCTATTTTCCTTCACTTTCTTCACTTTTTCCTCCTAATTTCTTACAAATTGACTCATGACCATTTATATAATACATCTCATAGTCATATAGAAAATATACTCATCTTCATAGGTCCAAATCCTTAATATGTCTAAACTTTTGATATAAGCTTGATAATAAATGAAGTGATTCTCCTTTTCTTGCGTGGATTTAACAAGGATCCTTCGAGTTGGTCCTTGACTTCCTCTAATGCAAACCATGGCAATAGATGTTGGAATTCGATTCCTATCAGTTGGACTACCTAATAGTATGAACATTTCAAAGACGTTCAATGTAGTTGATATATTCCCTTTCTACTCAGATTATGCACCTTTGTATCCAACAGAGAACTTGGGGTTGAGTTCTTCTTAGAAGAAGAGATGCAGAGCAGATTGCGGGCCAATTCTTGGATAAATTAGACAAATCTAAAAAGCCTAAGAATAAATAAACGTGCAGCCTATCTTCTGAAAGTCATAACTTTTAGCATACAACTCTGTTTTCTTATTAGTATATATGCATACGAAGACTTTTTTAAGGCCCCAAAACGGGTTTATAAGTTTTTCGTTCAAATTTTTGTATTTGGACACTTAGATTTTTTTTAGAGACAATATATAATTATCATCTTCTTGTTACATAAGCTTTTTTTTTCATTATATAATAATATTCTAAAATTCTTCGAGTGGAGATTTTTGCTTAAATTTGTTTTGATTTTTAAGATTAATTGTCGATTGATCTTATCTTTTAAAGTACTCACTGCTCATATATGAAATAAATATTATTTATGGTATAACTACTTGTAGACGAAGCAAGTGAATTACAATAGTTATCTTATAGTAATAAAAATAGGATGACCATTGTCTTCTACAAAACCAAATTCATGCAGAGCAAGTAGAGTTAGATTATTGGTATAATACATGTGAATTAATACAAAGTCATTTTTTCTCTATTTTCCCATAAATTGTTTGCCCTGGGTTTGATAGTAAAACATTGCATCTTTTTTGAGAAATTAAAAGGTCGTTTTTCTTTCTATTTTTGTATCTTTCCTGGCATTCATTAAAATCAACAAATTAATAAAAGATTGTTTTATGGTATTTGTGAAGTCAACAAATGACAATTTAACCTCTTTTAATTAAACTTCTTCTACGTCACAAACACAACATTGAAAAACATATCATATATAACATGATTTCTATTAAAAAGAAGTTCCAATTGATTCACAATTCTACTAATATTTCATGGATAAGAGAAGAAGCATCACGACACTTGCAGTGTCACATTTACTCCTAGCTGTCATGTATAGATCACCACGCAGCTCTCACTGTTCAGTACGCACAGTTTCACATCATTTTAGATTCTAAATTATTGAGGGAAGAGGGGAATATAATTCAATTTGACACGATTTTCTATTTCATAAGTCCAATTTTTATTTCCTGTATTACATCAAACACGTACGGAACTCCATTAATGTTTTAGAGAAACATGTTTTTAATAGGTTGTTGGCAGATGATGATGCTGTCGAGTGCCATAATGATGCTTTCAGAATCAGACGTATATTATCTTGAAAGATACTAAAATGTGCTTTTAATAGTAGAACTCATAAATACACGTGACCGTGGATTAAAAAATCTCTGGAAAATGAGTTCGTCATGCAACAGGACCTAATTTAGCTAAAAAGGATGCAATACTTTTTGAAATGTTAGGTATGTTTTAGATTTTTTTTTTTTTGGTAGATATAGATATTTTTTTAAAATTTTTTTTTTGACAAATTATTTATAAAAAAATAGATATAGATAAAAAAAAGTTGACAGTTCTCATCAAAAGATCAAATAAAACAAATATAGATAAAATTTAAATGCAAATCGGATATATTTACATATATCATTTTAAAAAAGATACAAATACAGATGAAAAACAAACAATCCAAACAGACCCTTAAATCTAAGTCATGCAATGCTGTGACCATATATATTCCTGTAATATCTTTCATCTAATTTATGTTTTTTCTTTTTTTTTTTCAAACAAATCGGTAGACAAAAAATTATATCAAATGATTGCTTGTATGGTTATATATGGTGGGATCTATATATTGTTGTATATTATATATATATATATATATATAATATAATATTAAAACTCGTATTAACGGATCGTGCTTATGTATCTTTATTTATGTGGAATTTGTATGGTTATAAAAAAATATCAAAGTGGATAGATATAACAAATAATCACTTTACGACAGAAATCTCTACTTAATTTTGTATTAATCATATGTTTTTAAATTATATATTATATTACTTATAATTTATCTTTATAATTACGGTTACTTATTCTTATTTGTGTTTGTATCATTTCCTCGTGTCTAAAATTGTTTGCCCTTCGTATCTTCATATCATGTGTCCCAAAACAAAACTAGAACATTGGTCAAAGTGGCCAGGTTGTACAAAGCAACGGATAAAGCAGAAGGAAGTGATTGATGAGTAGGAAGTCGGAGAGCGTTTTGAAGGCCAGATCTTACAACCCCAACCCCTCTTTTTTTCAAATTTTTTTTTACGTAATAATGGAATTATCCTCTTAGGAAAATAGAAGAGATAATCCACTTAAATAATATAGATGTAAATGAAATATGAGGAAAAATTGCAAAAAAGTTTTTTGTTTATTAAAAGTTTTTTCCAAATTAAAGTGGGACATGGAAGTATAGTTGTCAAAATTGCGATTTTACTATTAACTAGAATGTATAGAATAGATAGAAAATATAAAATCGAGTAAAACTGGTAAAATCATAAATATTTAAAATCTTACACCTAAATTCATAATTTGACGTAAAGTTTGCACATAATCAATTTTGTATCCATTTTAAGTAAGAAAAAACATAAAAAAATCGTAAATTTATAAAAACGTATATTTGACTCACAATTTTGACAATCATGCATGGAAGAGTATAGAGAGTTATGCCAATAAGTTATAGTCTAATTAATATTGACATTTGTCATCCAACCAATCGTATAGATTCCAATCTCTGCTGTCTATTGTACTTAATTAAAAATAAATAAATAAATATAGCTATTGTGTAGCTCATATGAGCAGAAAATCATAATAGGATAGACAATTTACTCATAATTATGTCCTCTTATTTTCCCTTTATTTCTCTTCATTTTTTGCTCTTCTAATCTTACTTTCTTAGTTTTCAATATAAAGCGTTCTTCTACCTAAAAAGCCTTTGGTTCGAAAACATCCAGTCATGGTCCATTACATGATCGGCAAAAGAGATTGGCATTATGCAAGTCTTTTTCTAGTGTTGGAAGTGCGAAATTGCTGAGACAACATAATAAATTATGACCATAAACATATCTATGTATCGATATATATGCAAGATCGTGCAACTGCAAATGCACTTAGTCGAAAATGGTCACTCATTTAAAGTTTAGGGGAATCCCATATATACACAAGAATGGCCAATGGGTGTCAGGAAATTCGATTGGGTAACCACATGTTGGCCGAGATTGTCCGTAACTAATAGCAAAGTGATAGAGAAAATCAAAGCACATATAAGATTTAAGATATATCTCTGAGATTTTTGAATTTTTAATCTTTTTAAAATAGTTTATAATTTTATGTTATCTTTTTAATTTTTATTTCTTACTCTATTTCCTTGTGTGAGACCACTTCTTATTTTCTGAAAGTATAAAACTAAAACTAGATGGGAGCAAAAATAAGATTGTATATATCCGGTTCAGGGGTCTAGATTTAGTTGTTTTTCACCTTGTATACATCATAAATTTATAGAGAGAGGGTGGACAGCAGTTGACGAATTTAATGGGAAAGAGAATGATAAATCCATTTCTTTGAATGAAAATGATATGTTATTTGTAAAAAATATCCGTAATAATTAATATGAATAATAAATAAGTAAGATGATAAATGTAATTTAATAGTAATTATTTGTGAGGAAGAAATGGAATTACGATTCTATCTTTTTAATGGTGAAATTGAATTCCCCCTCAAAGCCAAAATCATTAATGAGAATGAAATCTAGAATTGCAATTTCATTCCAGGTTCATTCTCGCATACCAAACATGACATTATAGAATTATGAAGTGTAAATCCTGTAGAGTAGATTGATGGAAGATGACTAATAGAATTTATGGCTCTATACGTGACTTTTATTGAGAAGAGTCATAATTTTTAATTTAAGAGACATGATTTTTTTGTAATGGGATACCTTGATTGAAGATACCATTATCAGTTCGTGGAGAGGTATGATTCTCTCTCTATGTTATATATATATAATATATAGTGTGTGTGTGTGTGAAAACTAAAAGAAAAGAGATACTTTCATAATCACTCCGTCATCAATCAAAAGGTTAATATAGAGAAATCATACTCTCTTGAAGAAATAAGGATAGATTGAGGGGATAAGATGTTTTGGAAAATAAGATGTTCTTCAATTATCAAAATTCAAGAAAAGCAACAATATGGATTCTATGGATAAAGCGATGTAAATTTATACATTTTATATGTAAAAATCATAAAGTTAAAATTTTTTGCAAATAATTTTATAAAATTAGCATATCATGAAATTAGCATTTCATGAAATTAACTTACAATGATAGCCTCCTGAATTGTATCACCTGACATGATGGTCCATTTTGTCCATATGTGGGAAAGCTTTATGAGTCAGTCTTAGTGTTATCGGATCCACTAATCCACTCTCTCTTTTTTCCAAAATATGAGGGCCTTTTTAGATTTTTTTATTTATATTTGTATTTGTATTTTATTTATGTATGGTGGGGTTAATGCTGCTGGTCGATCTATGTTTAACAAATGCGCTTATCAAACCAAGAAGGGTCTTGTAATGATGAAATGTATATGAATATCGTAGAGAGATGCATGGGAGGAGGAATGGACGAACCTAGATTCTTAAGTGCGCAAGTGTGATAGAAGATCAAATCAAGTAGACTTGACCATTCTTGACTCGTTCTTCACAAAGTAGATGCTTTGATCTTTTTTGAAGATATTCCATTATAGTTTCCACGTTGCTGTTAATCTTAGCAATACATAGAATGACCTAAAATGAGAATAGAAGTATCTTATATATAGATGTTGAATGCTAATGGTAGCCATTGAATAACTTTTGGATGGATGGTTAAGATGAAATGTTGCTTACGACCATTTGATCTCTTTCATGGATCCAATGGAATGGATCCAATGGTCATAATCTATCCCCTTTTTTAATACATAGGCATGGACTTTAGATATGGGCTTGGAAGAAAATAGGGGCTTTTATTATATTAAAAATCCTATTTCCCTATTAAAATAACCCATTTGATATGCCTCATCAGTAATATAGATATAATCCAAGTAGTTTAGAGATATTTAAGGCTTTATATTTAAATGACAATGAAATAAAAGATATGAACAACGTTGTTAATGGATATGATACACCGATAACAACTCGATCAATGCTCTCACTCTCTTGATATGATGCATAAAATTGATTGGGTGATTGTTTGTCACAATCAATGATTGATAAGAACAAGAGTTTTGTTCTCAAAGAAAACAAACACAAGATAATGATAATAATGTTCCACCTACGAGGGTTTCTTCATAATGGGGTATTTCTATTCTCCTTACATAATGGCAAAATAGTAAATAGCACAACAAAAGGAAATAAAATAAAAAGAAAACAAATGAAGAAGAAATTTGTGCATAATGAAAATCGCACATAAATTCACGTGTGCTAGCATGGTTATGGTTCTCTCTATGGAAAAGCTTTTGTTGCCCCTAGGCGGTGTCATGGCCACAGTAGTAGCTACGGTCTCGTTTGTGGGGAAATGTTTTCCCCTTATTGTTAGTTGTGGCCATGATCATGGTCGTGGTTGCACCCGCAGGTGAGGTATGGGTGTGATTAGAGCCACGTCCTCACCTTCGCCTTCTTCTTGCTCCTTTTTCTCTCAAAGTGTGCAATCGTTGATCAATGTTTCTCCTTCATAGGTCCAAACCACATTCAAGCTTGATTTCCTTATGTGTCCTTGATAATTGTCAATAAAACACATTTCTCATTTGTTGCAGTCTTATTAAGAACTTGCTGGATTAGTCCTTGTATACCTTTAGCTTGTGTTCTAATAATAGGATCACCTTGAAGTTGATTCCTATTGCCATCTTTAATATAAAATAGTTTTAGGCTTATTTTATTCCATGTAAGCCTTTTTTTAGCTAAATAAAGCCCAAAATGATATTTTTTGGGTCTACTTTTCGCACATAAGAAAACTGAATAAGGTCAAGAGCAAAATAAACTAGTTCAGTAATCCTTGTTATGAGCCTATCAAGCGGAATCCTCTTATGATATCCCTTATTGGTCCTATCTTATGGACCTTACCACTTGTCCCAAAAATCAATTCTTATTATTACATTGGGTTTCGAGCATTCTCACTTCAATGATCTTTACAATTTGTAATTATTTTGTACGTGATTTATATCTATTTAAGATCCAATTTTTGAAAAATTATCTTAATCTTATCTATTTCCATTATATAATTATAATAGGTGATGATTTAGGTGTGAATTTAGATGCATAATTTCATGTACTTTCAAAAAAACCCTATAAGATTGATGCCATGCTTTTGCCTTTCTCTAGAAAATCACTCTACACCTTCTGTTTCTTCTTTCTCTTGTACCGTTTTCCCCTTTTTTCTTCCTTGCTAGCCTCCTTTGTCTCTCTTCTCAACAATTTTTTTCCTCTTTTCCTTATATCTCTGTTTTTTTTTTTAATTCAAGGTGGCTTTGCTCATAAGAATACAAAATGTTAGTTGGAAAATCCTCGTTGACCATCTCTTTCCCAGGTTCCTGGAAAACAATGCTCAGGGAAGGATGTCTCGACTCCTAAGGTTGCTTTTGGGACCACCTTTTTTTGAGGAAAAAAACCCTTATACTTTTCCTCCTATGAATCAAGGGTCTAAAGATTTTGTTGAAGAGAAAACTCTTAGGACTCATATCCTTAGGGGCCACAAAAAGTCTATTTTCTACAGACTAGACCCTGCCTTCTCTTAGCATGTCATAGTTGACACTAGCAAGAAGCTTGTCCCTATCTCCTCCTCTTTTGGAAATACGTCTCTTTAGGAAATTAATGAACTCCATGATAAAATTAAAAAAAAATGACAAAATAGGCTTCAAAAGTGCAAGCTCCGCAACCTCATGATTTGGTGAAGACATCCACCAACTGGGCCAAACCCAAGAGCTATGCTGATACTTGCGCCCCTTTTAGTGCGCCTCAGCCTCTGGATTTCTAGTTGAGATTCATTCCACTTATTAAACATTGCCATATTCTTAAAATTTGTTTTTCTTAATTTATGGAGGAAGAAGGAGCTAAATATTTGGAACCCACTTTAAGAGGATATTTTCTAGGATGCAAGATCCTATTCTCCCTTGTCTAGTCTACTATTGTGAAGTTATGGAACGTGAATGACATTCAAAGGTTCTTAGCAACAATGAAGGTTTCTTTTATTTAAGTTTGTCTGACCTTACTCCTATCTTGGAGAAAACGTTGTACATTACATGCCATCTTCTTGTTCTCCAAAAGTGGTAGAAGGGAATGTCTTTTGAAAAGCCTTAGCCTATGGATGCCCTGATTTGGACCTTGTTTTCCTTTGTTCCTTTTAAATTTCTAAATCCCTAATGTTTAAGTCATATTGCTAGTAGACACACTGTAAACCCCTGGCTTTTAGTATAGCTTTTAGTCGAAAACCCTAAACCGGAAGTTTAACCGGAAACCCTAAGACACTAAAACCCTTAAGGAAATACTAGTAGTTTAGATTCGACAACACCGTGTTCTTAAACCAAGACGTCGAAATATAAGTAAATGGTTTAGTAAGGTCCGTAATAATTTAAGGATTCTTAAAAATATCAGATTGGAAAGTTTTCGGCCTATTCCGGACCCGATCGGACACAGACTTCGAAAAACGTGTCCCGAGGCCCGGAGTACCAAAAATAAACCGTTAATACCGTTAGAATCGTAATTTCATAAGATTTCCAAAAATATCAATTTCATAATTTTTCGGTAACTAAAAACATCTGATATAGCGATTTCATTCGTATTTTGTTTACTACCGGTAATTAATTTGTCTTCTACACTATTCAAGGTACACTAGGACACTATTCTACACTATTCACTCTCTCTACTTTATTTCTAATCACTCTTACAAATGACACAATTCACACTATTCATGTTTTCTTTCCCCATAAAAATCTACTCATACCTTTCTTACAAAATATCACTTCTTCTTACACAAAATTAATAAAATTTGTACAAACTCACCCTCCCTATCACATCTATTTTATTTTATTTTTCTTTTATTTAATTCACTCTTAATTCCTTCACAAAACTCTATAAATAGCACCTCCCCTCTTCTCATTTCTTCACACCATTCCAAAGTAAAGGATTTATGCCAAAATCCTCTCCAAAAAAAACTCCTCTCTAAACTCTTGCAAGAAACTCATCTTCTTTTATTACCAAAATAATTTTCCTTTCAAGCTTCATCACCAATTACTACCAAAAGCCTTCAAGGAAAATAATCTTTCTTTCTTCTTACCCATTTAGGTAATGAAGAACTTCTATTCTTTTTTTTTTTCATGTCAAGTAACCTTATATGGTTTTAATGTTGTTTCTTAGGTTGAAAAACTAAAGAAAACCACATTAAGATCATGTTTGGTTCTTGTTCATGGAACTACTTTCATGTTTATATATATTTTGTCATTTATTACTTGCTTTATACTTTAATCTTGTTATTTATTTACTTTATGCAATTTATTTACTTGCTTTCCCAGTAATTTAAGACTAGTCTTTCTAGTCTTAGACTTGTCCTCATCAAGTCAAAACAACTTCTTGTTATTTATGTTTTGGGACGGAATTTATTCTTTGTCCGGGAGCTTAGATCTCCCAATACTTGATATATATATATGTATATTATTATATGTTCTTATTCATATATCTCTTTTATGTTGTTTATTTGTTTATGCTCATAAACTAGAATGATTCATGGGTAAAATGTTATAATAACCAATGGTAACCAAACTTATGAAACAAATTTTGAAAATAAATAGTTAGCTACAAATAAAAAGGAAGTTCTTAGAAAAACCAAAGGAAAGGATTTTTACTCATCAAAAGTTATTAAAGGAGTTGTTTTTCCACAAAGGAGTTTGAGAAACTAGTTTTGACAAAAGCAACAATTTTCTAGTTTACAAAAAAAAAAAAAAAACCGTGGCATTTCAAAGAAAAGAGTTTTCAAAAATAGTTTTTCAAAATAAAAGATTTGGTAAAACAAGTATATTTTCAAAAACAAAACCAAAGAGATCTTACAAAGATATTTAATAAAGTTAAAGGAACTCAACTCACATTTTCAAACAAAAAGGTTTTATCTAAAAAAAAAAAATTTAGGCAAAATGAAAATGAAGATTTTTGTCTTGAGAACAATAGAATAGGTTGATCTTTACAAAAACTTTTCTCAAAATCATTCAAGAAATTTACCAACTCTTTTGGAAAGAAGCAAAACAAGTTTTTAACTCAAGAATCCACTTTCAAAACCATAAGTTAAAAATAATGAAAGTGATTTTTGGAAATCAAATCTTGAACAAAGAAAAACCATAAGATAGATGTAAAGAGAAAAGTCTTTTAAATGATATAAAACCAAAAAGACCATTTCTCAAAAATTAAGAATAAAACTATGTTTTCCAAAACTTCTAAAAATATGATCAAGACCATAATGAAATAAATAATTGTCATCCATGAATCATACTTAATGAATGAGTTATATGATTATCTAAAAGAATTTCTCAAAGTATATTGATAGCTAAGTATCTATCAAAGCTTTTTGATAAAGTATGAATTAGAATTGATTTTGTTTTGAAGAAGAAATTTCGTGCAGACCTGCTGCACCCTTCTTTTCGCCACCTTTTTGACCTTGTTTGATGAATATAACCTTAGAAATAGATAGCTCTCGTCGAATAGGTATAAATCGGTATATTATATGCGAAATTCCGAGTTAAAATGATCAAGTTATGGCTATTTTAAGTTGGAATTTCCTTCTAGGCGGAAATTGACGAACTTAGTAAAATAGAGTCACATAGTTACGATTCGACTACACAAAAATACTCATTACGGGTATTCCTTTTCTTAGGTGACTTCGGTGGAGGTATCGACCTACCGGAAGACTACTACGATTAGTAGTTGTGAGCCATGGCCAAGTGAGTATTCTCTCTTTAATTACATACTTATGCTTGTGCTTGTAATTGTTAGTAGCATTAGAATTAGGTCAAGATAAAAACTATGTTTGCCTATGGAATTTCTTCCTTGAATGAATGATAAGAATATCGAAATGGGAAGTGCTTAAGATATTTGTATGATGTAGAATAAAATATGAGTGTCTGCAACCTCTATGATCACCTCTAAATTGCTTAAATCTATATGCCATGAATAAATAACTACAATAATCATGCATCCCACGTAGTGAGTCACATTGCATTTGTTATTTTGTCTTTGTGGGGAGAAGACATAATAGCATGGTTGGGAGGCCTGAAAAATTATCGAGGGCATAAAAAAAAACGCCTGGGGCATGGGAGTGCCTGAAATTATTGAATATTTAAAAGTGCGGGAGACACTTTATTACTAACGGTGGGGTACCTGAATCACCATAAGAGAAAGAATTTGGATATTTTGGTCGCATGTCTATGGACCACCCAACCCCGAATGGAGGGCGTAAATCCATTCACATATGGCTACCGGAAAGTCATATGCTTGTTTGATCACTTGCTTGTGCATTTCATATGTTTGATAATGAACTTGTTTGTTAAAATTGTTGCTTAGTATATAATTTTTGAGGTGGAATCTCACTAAGCCCGTAAGCTTATACCCCTATAGCTTTTTGCTGCAGTATGATTACCTTTGGCTTGCCCGAGAGGCCATTTCACTCAAGTACTTACTTGGATCCCTAAGGAGCTTCTTTTGGAGAAGTCAGGACCTAGATTTAGGCATAGACTTCTATTTGAATCTCTTTAGATTATAAATTTGTAATGAGACCTTGAGGACTCAGATTTATTTATCGGGGGAATGCCCCTATGATCTTTTGTAATAGATATACTTTGATAATTTATGAAATGATTATGTTCTTATTGCTTATGAATGTCTTCTTGAACTATTTCGATTCAAAGTAAGGTTCCCTACTTTGTGAGAGTTAGCCTTGCACCCGGTATCTAAACTCATGTGATGACTAAGGTTGCCATACTTGAGTTTAAATGTTGAGTGCGGCGGACTGTTACGCTTAGGGTATCCTTGGGGCGTGACAGTTTAAGTTGGTATCAGAGCATGGTTAAGAAATATAATCATAGGAAATAGACTTAAGAATAAGATAAGATAGGATAAATTAAAGTAAGGACTTAGGTAGTAATAAACCATTAGTTTAAGTTTTGAAATCTTAATGCTTCTTTCCTTGTGAATAGTTCTCTCTTGGAGAAGCCCGCATAGCTGAACGACGACTACGGAAACAACCTAGTGAGAACCTGATAGAATATCGCCTAAGGATTAGAATCTTGTGTGAAGAATTTGCTTTAGCTGGACGCCTTAAGTCTATTCACGAGATGTTCGACCTATGGAAGAAAGGGCTAAGGAATACGGAATGGCACGGGGTAATGACAGAGATCAGCTATTGCCCGGTAAGGAGGAAGCATTGGTCCGAACTTGAAGTCATTTATGCGCTGGAAAGGATCTCTGCCCACTCGTTGGGACATCCTATGCTAGAAGAAGCAACCTTCGTCCTAAGAAATGACGGGTCTCCCACTTACCCCGACTTCCAGACATGGAACTCAATCGGTCACTTGTTCGTCTATGCACACGATCAACTAGTGGATCACACCGATTGGCTTCAAGCGGATGGTCAACGCCACTTCTTCTAGTGGGGAGTGTACTTGAATTTGTTGCCACACCCAGCTGATATGGCTAATCCACCACCACCAGATTCAAGCGACGAAGATGAAGGACTTGCCGCCCTAGCTCCTGGGGAAAATGAGCAAGAAGAGGAGGAAGAAGAAGAAGAACCTTCCGAGCAACCCATAAGAAGGACGTCTAACCCAAATACTGAATTAAAAGAAGAGATGATACCTGAAGAAGGGAATGTACGAGAGACGGATCACCGGCCAAGTATAGAGCCACAACAGGGAGATCATGAAGCAATGGAGGAAGATGACCTTCCCGCCACTAATAACGAACCCATTGAGGATGGCCTGGTGTGGAGAACAATATACACCCTTGAACACCACCAAAGTGCTTTGGAGCAAATACCCACTTCCAATCCTGTGGAGGCTCCCGTCAACCAAGAACGATCTATGGAAGAACATAGGAATGAAGTTGTAGCCAACTTGTATACCCGATCAAGGGAGGCGATTCATAAGAGAAAGATGTATTTCTGCCAATTCATGGACAAGAGAAATCCCGGTTCCTCGAGTAGAAATCCTGGTGATGCCCCGTCACCTTAAGGGAACGAGAGCAAGAGTTCGACTCGTACAGTCCAAGCTGAATTTTGTAGACGCGATCACCAACGATAGATCGAAGGAGATTTAAGCTTTGCGGTTAAGTGCTTGTTGTTTTGTTGTTTTGTTGATTTCCTCTTGTAATGGATTTTTCCATACCCATGAATGGGTTTTTAATGAATTTATGTTATGAATTTGAATTTTCTCTTGTTTACATTTCTTGATTTTCATTTATGATCACATTATTCACTTGCACAAGAAAGTTTCCGATATTTCCGTATCTTCGTTGGAAATGTTAAGCAATAATATGATCTTGTAACTAAAATCCAATAAAATGAAAAACAGCCGTAGTAGAGGAAGGAGACAACCCGAACAGAGTGCGTCTAATCATCCGCATATAGAAGAGGTACAACAAGAAGTACCACAACCTAACCCACCGATGGTTGATGCTCAAGCTGCTTTACAAGCAACTCTTGGGCAACTGGCGCAAGTGCTTGAGGCAATCAGACAAACAATGCCGGCACCAGCTCCAGCTCCGGTTCCAGCCCCAGCTCCTGCTCTTGCTCCTGCTCCAACGCCACCTCTGCCACCTCCTACTCAGAGAGCATCTGTGGCAGTTTCTATGCATGAGAGCGCGCACTCCCACGCCGCTCCTTTGCCACCACCACCACCACCAAGGCTATATAAGAGCTCCTTACCTGAATTCATAAGAAGCAACAGGTATTTTGAAGGAGCATATGGAAAACGCGATGAGGCCAAGGACTGGTTGGCCCAAGTAGAAAGGTCATTCAGAGCCTTCGAAGTTCCCCATCATCTCAAAGTGGGCTATGGGACTTACCTGCTGAGACTAAATGCTCGAGTTTGGTGGGAATCCAAGAATAGGGATCTTGTGCAGCCCATTACCTGGGAGGTGTTCCGACGCGAGTTCCTTGAGAATTACTTCCCCGGAAGCCTTCGAGTGAGGTACAGTGCTGATTTTCTGAATATCTCACAAAGAGGGCGCACTGTGGAACAATATGAGACTGAGTTTAGCAAGTTGCTTCAGTATGCCCTAGACTCATACAAGTACAACAAGGAGCTGAAGAGGCAAGTTTTTATGAATGGTTTGGATGAGGATCTCAGGGTGAGATTGGAGGAGTTAGATCTTAAAAGTTTTGTGGAACTAGTTGAAAGAGCCCGGATTGTTGAAGGGGCTAAGAAAAGAAAGACCAGTGAAAGGATGCCCGCAGTATTTGGGAGGAAGTTTTATGGGGGCTCTAGCTCAAGATACCCCCAGAAGAAGTTCAAGCCATTCCATGGCTATAAGGGCAACATTGGAGGAGGAAGTGGGGGAAAGTTCACCCCTAAGACCATACACTGTTGGAAGTGCAAGGGGGACCACTACCCGAAGAGGTGCCCGCAGTTGAAGGATAAATGTTACTTTTGTGGAGAAGCTGACCACAAAATTTCGGAGTGCCCGAAGAAGGCTACTACCACCTGTTTTGTTTGTAAGCAAGTAGGGCACTTTGCTAATGAATGCCTGCAAAGGAGAAGCTTTCCAGCAAAGCCGTATGGAGGACCAGCTCTAGTTAAGCCTGGAAATGGGAACGGTGGAAGCATGGGTAGCCGCCCTGCATCGACTATGCATGGCATGAGGATTTACAATCTGGAGGGGCAATGGGATGATGAAGAAGGCCAAGAGGAGTACGGAGAATTTGCTGCCCTTGAGGAAGATGAAGGCCAAGACTTTGGACTTGTAACAGGTTAGTTTCTTGATCCTGATTCTTTTAAAGTAAATATAAAGTTGTTTATAACCTAAAGAAGTAGTAAGAGAAGAAGCAAGATAGTTAAGGAGAATTAAGATAGATTAGTTTAGCTGGGATAGTAATAAGTCGTGTTACACGCAGGATGGATACAAGTGGTTAAAATGAGTGCATACGCCCTGTTTGATACTGGAGCTACACACTCTTTTATCACCACTAGTCTAGCCCGACGGGTTGGATTGCCCATAACCACAACCACTTCTGGTTTTCGTGTTAAGACCCCAACAAGAAGCGTGGTCACAACTAGTGAGATGCTGAAAGATTGCCCGATGGAAATCCAAGGACACCCCACGAAGTGCGATTTGATCGTTCTAGAGATGAGCAAATATGAAGTGATCCTAGGAATGAGCTGGTTGACTATCTCGAAGGCCATTGTCGATTGTAGGAAGAAGAAAGTAGAGTTTATAGATCTTAACGGAAGAAAGGTCGAATTTGAAGGAGAAATTGTGATCTCAAGACAAAGTGAGTTAAGTTCTTTTGAACTAATCACTGAGGAGGAAAGTCAGAAAAAGGGAGAGAATTCTTTAAGTGCAATGGAAAAGGATAGAGAGTTACCTCGGATTGAGGATATATTGGTCATTAAAGAATTTCTCGATGTATTTCCGGATGAATTACCAGGATTACCCCCAAGAAGGGAAATCGATTTTGAAATTGAGTTGGCACCAGGTACAGATCCGATATCTAAAGCGCCTTATCGAATGGCTCCTGTTGAGCTAAAGAATTAAAGAAGCAGTTACAAGAGCTGTTGGACCAAGGATTCATAAGGCCAAGCATGTCACCATGGGGTGCACCAGTCTTGTTTGTTAAGAAGAAGGATGGATCGATGAGGTTATGTGTGGATTATAGAGAGTTGAATAACGTCACGATCAAGAACAAGTATCCATTGCCAAGGATCGATGATCTTTTTGATCAGCTGTAAGGAGCAAGTGTGTTTTCCAGGATCGATCTTCGATCAGGATACCACCAACTAAGAGTTAGACCGAGGATGTGCCGAAGACTGCTTTTCGGACCCGGTATGGACATTATGAGTTTTTGGTGATGTCCTTTGGACTTACGAATGCACCAGCAGCTTTTAAGGATCTGATGAATCGAGTATATAAGCCTTTATTGGATAAATGCGTCATAGTCTTCATTGACGACATTCTTATATACTCAAAGACACACAAAGAGCATGAGGAACACTTGCGCATGGCATTACAGATCTTAAGGGAACATAAGCTATATGCCAAGTTTTCTAAGTGTGACTTCTAGTTAGACCGGATTTCCTTTTTAGGACATGTGGTGTCTGGTGAAGGTATATCAGTGGATCCCGAGAAGATAAAAGCGGTGATGGACAGGAAGCCACCTAAGATAGTGACTGAAGTAAGGAGCTTTCTGGGATTAGCTGGCTATTATAGGAAGTTCGTTTAGGATTTTTCTAAGATAGCCAAGCCCTTGACTCAACTGACTCAAAAGAATGAGAAGTTCATTTGGACGGAAAAGAGAGATCAAGGTTTTCAGGAGCTAAAGAGAAGGCTTGTTTCTGCTCCAGTCTTGATTCTGCCAGATCCAGAGAAACCTTACACCGTGCATAGTGACGCATCAAGAAATGGTCTTGGATGCGTACTCATGCAAGAAGGAAAAGTGATTGCCTATGCTTCTCGACAGCTGAGGCCCCACGAACAGAACTACCCTACTCATGATTTGGAGTTAGCTGCAGTAGTGTTTGCTTTAAAGATATGGCGACACTATCTTTATGGCCAAAGGTGTGAGATATACACTGATCATAAGAGCCTCAAGTATTTATTCACTCAAAAGGAGTTGAATATGAGACAAAGAAGATGGCTTGAGCTAATAAAGGATTATGACTTAGGGATAAATTACTGCCTTGGAAGAGTAAATGCAGTTGCAAATGCTTTAAGCCGCAAGAATCAGGGAGAAGTTGCAGCTTTACTCACGGACCAAAAGGAATTAATCATGGAATTTGAGAGATTAAACATTGAGTTCGTAAAAGGAGGCACAGATATAGAAATAGCCAACTTGGTAATGGAACCAACCTTAGTAGAGAGGATTAAGGAAGCACAGCGATATGATGAGGTGATGCAGAAAATAAAGAAGGAAGTCCAAGAAGGAAAATACACCGACTTCACCATAGATGACGAAGATGTGATAAAGATGAAGGGACGACTTTGTGTACCGGATGACGAGGAAATGAAAAAGGAGATTATGAAGGAAGCTCATAACTACGGATACACAGTACACCCTGGGGGTACAAAAATGTACCAAGATCTAAAAGGACATTACTGGTGGAATGGAATGAAAAGGGATGTAGCTGAGTTTGTAATCAAATGTCCAATTTGCCAACAAGTGAAAGTGGAGCACCAAAGACCGGGAGGATTGTTGAAACCCTTGCCAATACCAGAATGGAAGTGGGATCAAATTTCCATGGATTTTGTATGTGGTTTCCCGAAGACACAAGTGGGACACGATGCTATATGGGTTATAGTGGATCGGTTAACCAAGTCTGCCCATTTCTTGCCAATAAACATGACATATTCTATGGAAAAGTTGGCAAGGCTCTACATAAAGGAAATTGTTCGACTACATGGAGTGCCAGCAGGAATTGTGTCAGATCGAGACCCAAGGTTCGTCTCAAAGTTTTGGGGGAACTTGCAAAAATGTATGGGAACCAAGTTGCACTTCAGTACGGCATATCATCCTCAGACCGATGGACAGTCTGAGCGAACAATTCAGACCTTGGAAGATATGCTACAAGCCTGTGTAATGGAATTCAAGGGAAATTGGGAAGCGCATCTACCTTTGATAGAGTTTGCCTACAACAACAGCTATCACTCGACGATCAAGATGCCACCTTATGAAGCCTTATATGGACGAAAGTGTAGATCCCCATTGTTTTGGGATGATGTGGAAAAGATAGTTCTTGGACCTGATCTTGTGCAAGAGGCTACAGAGAAGGTAAAGATTATTCAGAGGAGGATGAAGGAGGCCCAAGATCGACAGAAAAGTTGGGCGGACCAGAAAAGGAGAGTTCTTGAATTCCAAGTAGGAGATCACGTATATCTAAAGGTGAACCCTATTAAGAGCATCCACCGAGTGCGATCGCAAGGAAAGTTGAGCCCTCGGTATATTGGTCCTTTTGAAGTACTAGATCGGATTGGAACTTTGGCTTACTGCATCGCTCTACCACCAAACTTGTCAGGAGTACACAACGTCTTCCATGTTTCTGTCCTTAAAAAGCATGTGGCAGACCCAGATCAAGTGGTGGAATTGGAACCGGTACGTTTGAAAGAGAACCTTACCTATGAAGAACACCCAGTAAAAATCTTGGATCATAAAGTTCAGAAGCTAAGAAACAAGGAGATCAAGTACGTGAAGGTCCTTTGGAGAAATTACTTGCATAAGGAAGCCACTTGGGAGGCAGAAGGCGAGATGAGGCAAAAGTACCCAAGTTTGTTTGAAGATTCAGGTATGCTTTTCCAAGTTTTGCGGACAAAACTTTCTTTAAGGGGGGTAGGTTGTAAACCCCTGGCTTTTAGTATAGCTTTTAGTCGAAAACCCTAAACCGAAAGTTTAACCGGAAACCCTAAGACACTAAAACCCTTAAGGAAATACTAATAGTTTAGATCCGGCAACACCGTGTTCTTAAACCAAGACGTCGAAATATAAGTAAATGGTTTAGTAAGGTCCGTAATAATTTAAGGACTCTTAAAAATATCAGATTGGAAAGTTTTCGGCCTATTCCGGACCCGATCGGACACAGACTTCGAAAAACATGTGCCGAGCCCCGGAGTACCAAAAATAAACCGTTAATACCGTTAGAATCGTAATTTCATAAGATTTCTAAAAATATCAATTTCATAATTTTTCGGTAACTAAAAACATCTGATATAGCGATTTCATTCGTATTTTGTTTACTACCGGTAATGAATTTGTCTTCTACACTATTCAAGGTACACTAGGACACTATTCTACACTATTCACTCTCTCCACTTTATTTCTAATCACTCTTAAAAATGACACAATTCACACTATTCATGTTTTCTTTCCCCATAAAAATCTACTCATACATTTCTTACAAAATATCACTTCTTCTTACACAAAATTAATAAAATTTGTACAAACTCACCCTCCCTATCACATCTATTTTATTTTATTTTTCTTTTAAATTCACTCTTAATTCCTTCACAAAACTCTATAAATAGCACCTCCCCTCTTCTCATTTCTTCACACCATTCCAAAGTAAAGGATTTATGCCAAAATCCTCTCCAAAAAAAAAAAACTCCTCTCTAAACTCTTGCAAGAACTCATTTCTTTTATTACCAAAATAATTTTCCTTTCAAGCTTCATCACCAATTACTACCAAAAGCCTTCAAGGAAAATAATCTTTCTTTCTTCTTACCCATTTAGGTAATGAAGAACTTCTATTCTATTTTTTTTTTCATGTCAAGTAACCTTATATGGTTTTAATGTTGTTTCTTAGGTTGAAAAACTAAAGAAAACCACATTAAGATCATGTTTGGTTCTTGTTCATGGAACTACTTTCATGTTTATATATATTTTGTCATTTATTACTTGCTTTATACTTTAATCTTGTTATTTATTTACTTTATGCAATTTATTTACTTGCTTTCCCAGTAATTTAAGACTAGTCTTTCTAGTCTTAGACTTGTCCTCATCAAGTCAAAACAACTTCTTGTTATTTATGTTTTGGGACGGAATTTATTCTTTGTCCCGGGAGCTTAGATCTCCCAATACTTGATATATATATATATGTATATTATTATATGTTCTTATTCATATATCTCTTTTATGTTGTTTATTTGTTTATGCTCATAAACTAGAATGATTCATGGGTAAAATGTTATAATAACCAATGGTAACCAAACTTATGAAACAAATTTTGAAAATAAATAGTTAGCTACAAATAAAAAGGAAGTTCTTAGAAAAACCAAAGGAAAGGATTTTTACTCATCAAAAGTTATTAAAGGAGTTGTTTTTCCACAAAGGAGTTTGAGAAACTAGTTTTGACAAAAGCAACAATTTTCTAGTTTACAAAAAAAAAAAAAAAAAGTGGCATTTCAAAGAAAAGAGTTTTCAAAAATAGTTTTTCAAAATAAAAGATTTGGTAAAACAAGTATATTTTCAAAAACAAAACCAAAGAGATCTTACAAAGATATTTAATAAAGTTAAAGGAACTCAACTCACATTTTCAAACAAAAAGGTTTTATCTCAAAAAAAAAAAAAATTAGGCAAAATGAAAATGAAGATTTTTGTCTTGAGAACAATAGAATAGGTTGATCTTTACAAAAACTTTTCTCAACAAAAATCATTCAAGAAATTTACCAACTCTTTTGGAAAGAAGCAAAACAAGTTTTTAACTCAAGAATCCACTTTCAAAACCATAAGTTAAAAATAATGAAAGTGATTTTTGGAAATCAAATCTTGAACAAAGAAAAACCATAAGATAGATGTAAAGAGAAAAGTCTTTTAAATGATATAAAACCAAAAAGACCATTTCTCAAAAATTAAGAATAAAACTATGTTTTCCAAAACTTCTAAAAATATGATCAAGACCATAATGAAATAAATAATTGTCATCCATGAATCATACTTAATGAATGAGTTATATGATTATCTAAAAGAATTTCTCAAAGTATATTGATAGCTAAGTATCTATCAAAGCTTTTTGATAAAGTATGAATTAGAATTGATTTTGTTTTGAAGAAGAAATTTCGTGCAGACCTGCTGCACCCTTCTTTTCGCCACCTTTTTGACCTTGTTTGATGAATATAACCTTAGAAATAGATAGCTCTCGTCGAATAGGTATAAATCGGTATATTATATGCGAAATTCCGAGTTAAAATGATCAAGTTATGGCTATTTTAAGTTGGAATTTCCTTCTAGGCGGAAATTGACGAACTTAGTAAAATAGAGTCACATAGTTACGATTCGACTACACAAAAATACTCATTACGGGTATTCCTTTTCTTAGGTGACTTCGGTGGAGGTATCGACCTACCGGAAGACTACTACGATTAGTAGTTGTGAGCCATGGCCAAGTGAGTATTCTCTCTTTAATTACATACTTATGCTTGTGCTTGTAATTGTTAGTAGCATTAGAATTAGGTCAAGATAAAAACTATGTTTGCCTATGGAATTTCTTCCTTGAATGAATGATAAGAATATCGAAATGGGAAGTGCTTAAGATATTTGTATGATGTAGAATAAAATATGAGTGTCTGCAACCTCTATGATCACCTCTAAATTGCTTAAATCTATATGCCATGAATAAATAACTACAATAATCATGCATCCCACGTAGTGAGTCACATTGCATTTGTTATTTTGTCTTTGTGGGGAGAAGACATAATAGCATGGTTGGGAGGCCTGAAAAATTATCGAGGGCATAAAAAAACGCCTGGGGCATGGGAGTGCCTGAAATTATTGAATATTTAAAAGTGCGGGAGACACTTTATTACTAACGGTGGGGTACCTGAATCACCATAAGAGAAAGAATTTGGATATTTTGGTCGCATGTCTATGGACCACCCAACCCCGAATGGAGGGCGTAAATCCATTCACATATGGCTACCGGAAAGTCATATGCTTGTTTGATCACTTGCTTGTGCATTTCATATGTTTGATAATGAACTTGTTTGTTAAAATTGTTGCTTAGTATATAATTTTTGAGGTGGAATCTCACTAAGCCCGTAAGCTTATACCCCTATAGCTTTTTGCTGCAGTATGATTACCTTTGGCTTGCCCCGAGAGGCCATTTCACTCAAGTACTTACTTGGATCCCTAAGGAGCTTCTTTTGGAGAAGTCAGGACCTAGATTTAGGCATAGACTTCTATTTGAATCTCTTTAGATTATAAATTTGTAATGAGACCTTGAGGACTCAGATTTATTTATCGGGGAATGCCCCTATGATCTTTTGTAATAGATATACTTTGATAATTTATGAAATGATTATGTTCTTATTGCTTATGAATGTCTTCTTGAACTATTTCGATTCAAAGTAAGGTTCCCTACTTTGTGAGAGTTAGCCTTGCACCCGGTATCTAAACTCATGTGATGACTAAGGTTGCCATACTTGAGTTTAAATGTTGAGTGCGGCGGACTGTTACGCTTAGGGTATCCTTTGGGGCGTGACACACACTTATAGCCTTGTCTATGTTAAAGTGTTAACCAAGCCTATATATTGGTTGAAATTAATGTTAGATAAGAGTTAGTGAGTCAAGTGGAAGTTGAAATGGCAAATGTTGTTTAGGCAAATGGTGTTTACGCTGCAATTGTCATTGAAAATCAATGGATACCTCGTTATTGTAATGTTTGCAAAGTTTTTTGTCTATGGGACTCATATTGACAATTATAGGAGGCTTCTTTGGAATGGTCTTTTATCTCTTGCCTCAAACCTTACCGATAATCCTCGGATTGTCCTTAAGGATTTCAATTTTTACAAGAAATACAAACGAATAGGAGACAGGACTTTTGTTAGCCAAACCATGATTGACTTCCAACATTTTCTTGATGAAGTTGAGCTTTAGTACCTAAAATTTGTGGGGGAATTCTTTTTTTAGCCTGATAAGTAAGCGAAAAATCCTATCCTTCATAAACATGATAGAGTTCTTGTGAGATAACCTTTGTTGTTGAGGATTTTATTGGAAGCTAGGTAGCTTTCAAGTCCCCTTTGTTGTCAAACCACTCTACTGTTGTGGCAAAATTGGATTTCTTTGATAAACAAAAACTCATCTTAATTTAATTTTTTGACTTTTAGATTGAAAATGCAATTTTTGGAGGGTCGTTTCTAGAATTTAGGGAATGAATGTTAATGTCTCAAAAATGTTTTGGCTAATTTCCAAGCTTAAAATGCTTAAAGAAACTCAACTTTACTGAATATCTGGATTTACATACCAGAGTCAAGTAAGGCAAAACTCATTTACAATTAGTTTAATTTGCATCTTAGGGGTAGGAGACACTGGCTTAATGAAGGATGAGCATGGAGCTTTTGAAAAGTATTACCTACTGAGAGGTGCTGAAGAGAGCTTCCTACAACAAAAATCTCGTATCAAAAGGCTCAATCTTCATTATAAGAATTCATCTTTTTTTGTACGGGTCCATGGTAAATCATTACCACAACTAAAGTGTTATTAATAGCTTACATACAAAAAAGAGACAAGGAAATCCATACAAAGTTATAAATTACTTCAAGAATGTGTTCAATAATTGAGACTTCTAACCTTAACTTGAGAAGATCTACTAGTTCATCGCATGGAGATTAAATAACACATAAGTTAATAAGTTAAATGCACCTTTTGATGCTAATGAAATATGAGCAACTTTCTTTGACCAAGCTAATGATAAAGCTTTAGATCATAATGGATTCTTAGCCAAGTTCTTTAAAAGTTCATGGAATATCATAGGTGAAGAATAGTGACATTAGTCCAGGATTTCCTATCATTAGGTCAATTTGCAAGGGAAATATAAATAGTTTTATTTCTTGTGCCAAAGGTAGAAAACCTATCAGAATTGATAGGCTTTTGCTTGATATCTTGTTGCAATAAAGACATCTCCAAACTAATGGCAAAAAATATGAAAAACAGGATACCTTCTTTGGTTATTAAAGAAGTAAATACCTTTGTCCCAAGTAAGAAAATATCTAACAATATTATTGTGGCTTAGGAGTTCATGGCTAGGTACCACCTTGATGCAGGCTCATTTCCTTGTGCTTTGTAGGTAGAAATTTGAAAAGCTCATCATACTATTAACTTGAATTTTGTGCTCTATGTCCTATACAACATGAATTTTTCTTCTCATTTTTGCATGCTTATCGGGCAATGCATCTCTACACCTCAGTTTAATAGAGGATTGGAACATAGAGATTCAATCTTTCCTTATCTCTTTTTCGTAGGGATGGAAATTCTCTCGAGTATCTTTAGAGGACTTGCTGCCAATCCTCATTTTTCTCTTCACTAGAGGTGTAAGATTGAAAAAATTGCTCATTTATGTTTTGCTAATGATCTTTTTGCATGGGGCATTATAACTATTACTTTTCATTACTCTGCAATAAAGGAACTAAGGACCATAAACATCTTTTTTCTTTGACTGACCTTATTCTAACTTGACCTAGAGTTGTGCATGTAATACTTTAGCTTGCCCTGCTTCACTTAAATCATGGATGGGTGTTACTATCGGTTTATTGAATCCCACTTTTTGCTTGATTTGTCTACTTTGGTCTGCTGCTTTAGCTACCTCAATTTATTATATATGGAGAGTGTGTAACTTAACTCTATTAGGCAACAATAGCCCTTCACTACATTCGTTGTCTA
The DNA here is from genome assembly GCA_024138025.1 of Combretum micranthum. Lineage (NCBI taxonomy): Eukaryota > Viridiplantae > Streptophyta > Magnoliopsida > Myrtales > Combretaceae > Combretum > Combretum micranthum. The sequence continues at coordinate 2,467,651 of JAMXBD010000021.1, forward strand.
ACTAAATCTCAACATATGTTGAGATGTTTGTCTTTACAGTTTAGTTTATCTTTGTTTCTGATAGCTTGTTATACTCTTTCTTCTTTTGTTAAGAGTTGTTGTGTACCCCTTGCTATTTTGATGATTTATAATTTAATTGGCAATGAAAGTATTTATTCAAGCAAAAAATGAAAACATTCTGTACATCAAAAAAGGAAATCCTTACTTGGCATTTTTATACCTAAAAAAAATAAAAAGAGTAAAGTAAAATAAGGATTTGTTGCATATTAAAATTTAAAAAGAAAAGAGTATATATGTATTTTTATTTCTATCCTTTTAGTATTGTTTTTCTTAACAAATATGTTCACTTGATTTGATACCAAAAAGGTATGAAATGAATGAGAAAAAGATTAATCAAATGAACCATTAATATTATAGGGGTAATATAAAAAATGGCACTCAAATTTTCATAAAAAGTTCAATTAGGAATCTTAAGTTTGGTTTTGAATAATTTGGTACTTGAAGCAAGTTTTCAAATACATTTTTCCTACTTGATTCAACTTACTTCAGGTACGAAAAAATGTGCACAAAAGCTTGCTTTAGGTACCAAATTATTCAAAACACTTTAAGTTCCTGATTAAACTTTTTGTGAAAGGGCATGGACTATTCTTGACATTAACCTTATTATAAAATAAGATTGTTAATAATGAATAATATTTTCAATTAAATTTGTAAAAGACAATAATGATAAAAAAAGAGAGAATCTTAATCGCCAATTGAGAATTATGAAAAGAGCAAAGAGAAACGTAGTTCAAGTGTTGTCTTCACTAAGTCCATATTATGCATTACTTGGAACATGCAAGTAATATCCAACGATACCATCTATGTGATTATGGATCCAATTCACCAACCTATAAAGTGTGGAGTTGAATTAGCTTGAAATTAAGTTAACAAGGTCATTGACAAATGGAGCAAGTGAAAACATAAGGGTAGCAACATATCTAGATGATTGAGTAAGACTATCTGAATGCTTAACGAAAAGTTAGAACCATCAAAATTCCAAATCAACCATGTTATACGAGCTTTATGCCCCCATTAACAATATAATGTTGTTGTCTCCCAACTAGTGAGGTTCCTACAACACCATCTAACTAGCACAAAGAAAGCCTACCCATTCGAACACACTAAAGAGAAATCATCTATGTGCCTATGTACAGTTTGTGTTTTTGTTTTCTTTTTTTTTTCCCCTTCCATTAGCTTTTTAAAATCTTACTATAATTACAAAACTATGATTAATGCATGTTAAAACCTCTGCATTTTTGTGATTTTTCTATAACTAATGAGTTTTATAATGTAAGAGATACTTCTCCATAATTATTGAGTTTTCAACTTCTTCAATCCCTTGAGTTCTTACCAATTATAATTGATCATGACATGTCAATTAATTATAATTCTTGAACATACCACTTTCTACCTAATATCCATAGTAACTATAGCAATCATTAGTCTATCACTTATTAATTTAACTACTAGTTCTTCTGTATTTGATACTAGTATGTCATGTCTAATGTTATTTACTAATTTATTAAAGTCATTGCTAATGTTAATTTTAAGTATGCAAAATAAGTTTAATAAATTTATTAATACTTTATTAGAGTTATAGTGTTTTTGAGTAATTATAAAAGAGAATCAAAGCTTAAATAGATGAGAAGTAAAGAGCTTTTAAGAAGTGGTATAAGCTAGACTACTCGAATCACACCTCAAAACTTACAACAACACGAACAAGTTCTTGAATTGAAAGTGTACAATTGTTCCAAATTAGGATAAAATGGTGATGTTTTTTATACAATGAAGGCCTAGCTCTAAGGTTAAATATATTTGGACAATTTATTCAACATGTTCCACTAAATTAGAAAAATATATCCATGGGGATTAATCAATTTACAACTGAAGTTTTCAAAAGTTTATCCAAGTTGATATTTTTAGAAATGATTTAGTTTGTTTCAAACGTTTCTTAAGCTTATGGATATTTTTCTTATACACTTTGAAAAATATTTAACAATCATAGGTCATGTTTTATAAAAGTATGTCAGGAATAAGCGTAGAGAATTCCACAAAACCACTCTAGAAGATATTATCCTATATAAGAGGGATATATGAGATATGGTACTACCTACCAAATTTGTTGACCTTATCATGATTTTTCAATTTATTCTTGAAGGGAAATATCAAGGTAGCAACTAAGAATGAGGAAACACGTGAATTACACCTTATTATTCAAATTTCAAAAATTCAAAAGATCAAGATGAGCAACATCATCCAGTGCTTGAAACAAGGGCTAAATAGATATTCTAACAGTGAAGTCAATTGTATAACTAATTAACGGTTAGAAGAAACAAATAAATATCTAAGGCATTCAAATTTATAGAAGATACAACAGTAATATCATCTTCTTTATCCAAAATTAGCAAGTGTTGCACAATGATCATCTAGCTTTCCTTTATATGCTATCTTAAAATTTTCAATTTATCTTGTTGCAACTTTGATTGCTTGACCGGTTTGTATTGGATATTGTATTTATTTTTGTGTCAGCAGAAGTTATAGGTGGCAAGTAGGCTTTAAAGTTTAATGAATAACTTGTGTTAAGTTAGACAGACTAATCTGGGTAAATTAAGTCCAAGGACTTACAATTTATCAAACTTCTTGTAATATTCATTTGTTGGACATACTAGAACACACCCATGGAAGACAACATCTCAAGCTTAGGGTTGAAAGAGTAGATTGATACATAAGATGGAACCACTATAAACAATAAATGAATTTCTTTTTTCCCTTCTTTTTTACATTTGCGCATAATTTGTTTATTATTATTTATTGATTACGCTATTTAGATTATTAAAATTGTTGTTTTTCATTGTTAATACCATAACTAATAGGGGTATAATTTTTATAAATTGAAAAAAAATTAGAATATTTGATAATAGCCAATTCATATCACAATATTGAAATTAGTTGATTTGAAATTTATGATTGAAGATAAACTTCAATTATGTTGCGACTTGTTGATTGTTGTGAGCATCTTGGAGCTATGGAGCATTGGTATTGCATGAGTGTAAATGTGGGATAGTGAAGCTTGTGTGTTTCATGTTTAGCATGATAAAGATGGAGAAAGCAAACTAAATTTTTGATAAATTGCTTAAGGGCAAACGTATGTGTTATTGAGTATTGTTAGTTATGTTTCTTGAACTTATTTAAGAGTTGGTGTGTTGATTGTTAAATATGTAGCAAAATGCCAAAAGCTAAGCTAGGTAGATTAATATATAACTTAGATAAAGCATTGAATGAGATAAACATGCATTTTAAAGCACTTAAAGAGTAAATGAAATTAAATTTAATAACCACCCAAAAAAAGAGAAATTAAATTTAGTGGAAAACCTAAACGTTTCAGTGGTAAGCAAGAGGAATTCAAAACAAAGAAGCTTAAGTAAAGATTGGGATTATAGTAGAAGAATCCATGATGGCAAGGCCTTCAAAGAGATAAGGATGTGTGTGTTTTTAAGCATAAAATGATCAATGTTAAATAAACTCCACCACAAGCTCTGAAAGGCTGAGATTGAGTATGATATTGTGGGAGATGTTAAGGAAGTGGTTGAAGAGAGTGAGAAGTCTATTGAGGTAGAGGTAATAATTGACCTAAGAATTTGAGATTGTGGACTCTATAGTTAAAGAAGTAGTTGGCGCAATTGAGACATTGAAGAATCTAAAATTGAAATCATTATAATTGAATATGTGGTTGAAATCTTAGTCAATCTTATCAAGGTGATTTAGATTTTCATGGCTCGACCTAAGAACACCCTCCTATACATGTATAGATGAAACTTACAGTATTATTCATTTACTAATTTACCATGATCTTCCAATGCCAAGGGGTTTAATTGATTGCAAGTGTAGTATTTAGAAAGGGATTGGGTTATTAGTGGAGCTAAGTGTTAGCATTATAAGCATATCAGAATGAAGATCACTATTTAATGCCTTTTCTTAACAAGTGTGTAAAAACTGTGTAGGTCCAAAATAGCAACCAAAAGGGAGTGAATTGATTATTATGAAGTGAACCCAAATTTTAGTGAAGTTTAATTTATACATCAAAGGAATTAACGTTATTGAAAGTTAAAACCAATAAAGGTTTGCTTCTTATAGATGGCTTAGTGAATGTGAATAAATAATAAGTAATATAAAGTAAAATAAGTAAATAGAGATTTGAGCCAATTATATAGATGATTATTATCTACTTGTATCCTCTCTATTGACACTAAGGAGCCCTAAAATACTCCAAAACAAAAAACCATTATAATTAAGCAAGGTAAAAGTTAAGATAATTTAGGGAGTAAAAATTATCAATGATATAAAATATATTAATAATAAATAATTTCTAAACTCAATCATAATGATCTTTCAAGGTCAATTACTAAAATAATTAATACTAAATGAACCACACAAGATATTTACTTGTAATCAGTTAATCCAATAATATATGGAAGTAAGGGTAGACTAGTAATTAGCTTACTAAAATCTTTTGGAGGAAAAACAAGTAAATAGTTAAAACTAGATTCAAATGAAACTGCGAGACAAATTTAATAAGGTGGGCTCTTCCTCCTCTCTCTCTCTCTTTGCATGACATGCATGGAGCAACGGAGAATTAATTTGAGTTACTTTTAGATAAATTCAATTGAAATGAAGATCAATTAATGAAAATTTTGATGAAAAGGTGCGAGCGACTTTCAAAAAAATTCTCTCCTCTTAGTGAGAGCTTTTCCTCTCCTTCTGTGGAGTCGTCCCCCCCCCCCCCCCCCCCCCCCCCCACACACACACACACACACAACACACACATGTGGGGTATCTTTTTCGATTTTCTTTGTTGGTCATTCTTCCCACATTGCAGTACTTCTTCCCTTGCTCCTTTTTCTTCTCTTTCTTCAGTTTTCTTGTGCTTTTTGAGTGGTTTTTTTTTTTTCTGTTTTCTTAATCTGATGGCGTAATTTAGGTATTGATCCTATTTTTCTTGTGTTTTTCTATCTCTTTCTTCTTCTTTCTTTCATGTTTTTTGTTCTCTGTGTTGTTCTCGATCTTTCTTTTCCTTTTTGGTTGTGTTCATGGCTTCCTTTTCTTTGATCTTGTCTTCTGTGTTGTCTCTTTGTTGTTGCCCTTCTTATTTGTTTTGTTTATATTTTGTAGCCCCTCTTCTTCAGCTGCTGTGGATAGATCGTACCCTGTGGAGTCCATGGAGTCTGATATTAACAACCTAGATAACTTGACTGGAGGAAGACAACGAGTTAGCTAATGATAAAGAATTTCTCATGATCGGTAGAGTTTATGCTAATAGATCTATGAATAAATTGGGTGTTATAAATATCCTCAAACGTGCTTGGAGTCATTTTGGATCAATCAAAATTTCAGCTACTACATACAACCACTTTCTATTTACATTCAGTGATAAATCAATTGCTGATGTGGTGGTTAGGGAAGGACCTTGGGCTATTATAGGTCATTTGTTGATTTTGGAGGAATGGGGTCATGGTATGAGGATTGAAGACATTCAATTGGATAGTATTACTTTTTGGGTACAAATTCATGATCTACAACTGGAACATTTCTCAGTTACTAATGCTAATCGCCTAGGTGCTTTGATTGGTATGGTCATGGAAGTTGAGCCTATTAGGCTTCCTAATGGAGCTCGAAGGAGTTTATTAAGGGTTAAAGTTAGAATGCTGTGTTCAAAGTCCTGAAAACAGGATCATGGATCAATAGGCGAGATGGTAGTAAGTATTGGGTGCATTTTAAATATGAAAGGTTATCGGATTTTTGTTTTAATTATGGCATGCTGGGTCATGTTAGTAAATTCTGTAGTAATGAATAGAATAATGTGGATTCTTATTCTGCTAGTTTGAGAGGCTTCCCAGCTAAGGATTGGTCCACTTCTTTTGGATAAAACAAAACTGATAAAGAAAATTCAGATCCTAATCTTTCAGGAACTCAGATTCTTTTTCTATACACACCTATTTACCTATTCCAGCTTCACACCCTTTACATACCCCCATCACATGCTCTTCACCACCTATACACACCAAGCCTCTTATTAATAATCCTTTCAATCATCCTTTCTTCCCCTTCGACCTCAGTCTACAAATAAATCTTCTCTCCCACCCAACACCTCTAATCCCATTTTGTTAAATTGTTAGCATTTAAATACTAATCCCACTATTTTTTCTTTAAAAGAAACCAAGGATCTTGATAGGAATACCCTACCTGATTTCATATCACGTTGGAGAAACCAGAGGAGCATATTGGATGTAATGCTTCTCACAATAAATGTTCAGTGACTCAATTGAACCATCAGGAGGAGGATCTGGTGTTGCAGAATAATCAACATCAATTACAGCATGTAAGCGAGGATAATTCTAAAGAAAGTCTGATTGTCATGGAAAACCTTACTTTGTTGATTTACTTGTTGATGAAGAGAGTTCAAAATCTGCTAGGCTGGATCATATTGATAATATGGCAATTGTACCTATTTCAGATTCATTGGTTAATGCTTTTAATTGTTTGAATCTTAAAAGAGCCATGGAGAAGGAACAAAATTATTTTAGAAAAAAAATGAAAGTTGTTGTGGTGGAAGTTAAAGTTGAAAAGTTTTTGAAGGAAAAAAATCAAAATAGCAAAAAATTATGAAAAAAGGAAAAAATTCTGAAAAGACAGTAGGAAAGTGCATTGCAGAATGAGAAAAGGGTGGAGGAGTGTGGTGGTTGAAAGTTCTTGGGAACTTTTTGATGTTCCATTATCTTTGTCTAGTATGGAGGGCGGTGGTGGCTGGCCTTTAACAGCCACACGGAGGCCATGATTGCTTTGTCTTGGAATTGTTAAAGGTTTGGATCTCCCTTGACAATTCGTCATCTAAAAGATCTGGTTAATAAGTATAATCTTAGTATAGTGTTTTTGATGGAGACTAAAAATCGAATGCAAAAGCTTGAAAAAAGGAATCGTTTCAAGTATGCTGGTAATTTTTATGTAGAGCCTCATGGTCTCAGTGGGGGCCTTTTGCTTTGGTGGACTAATGATGTTGTAATCAATGTTGTAGATTGGGATGTTTCTTTTATCCACACAGAAATTTCTTTAAGTGATGGTAATAGCCTTGGGGTTTTTTCGTGGGTTTATATTCTTTTTACGTTTTGTGAAAGAACTCAATTGTGGAGTTAGATTGTGGATTTGTCTAGAAGCATACAGGATCCTTGGCTTTGTGTGGGGCATTTTAATGACATTGTTGATTTTATTGAGAAATGTGGTGGTAGACCAAAAAATCAGAAACAAATGAGTGCTTTTCGAAATATGATCTCTGATGCAAACCTTCAGGATCTGGGATTCATGGGCCAAAAGTTTACATGGTGCAACAAAAGACAAGGTAGTGAGATGGTTAAGGAACGTATTGATTGTGGATTGGGCTCTTTGAGTTGGATTGAACAATTTCCAAAAACTCGGAATACTCATGAACCTTACATTGGATCGGATCATGCTGTTTTAGTCATCAATACTGACTTTGAAAATGCTAAAGGCAAAAAAAAAAAAAAGATTTCGTTTTGGGAACTTATGGAGAATTTATGATAATTGTCAAAACATTATTCAAAGAGTATGGCAGGAGAGTAGTGGGGTGTTGGATTTGGTTGCAGTCATGAATTGTTTACAGTCTTGTAGCAGTAGACTTCTATCTTGGAGTAGATATGCTTTTCCTAATAATAAAGCTATCATTGATAAATTGAAAGTCCATATGGCTGAATTGCAATCTAAACAGGATGAGAATTTGTTGGAGGAATAAGGCAGAATCCAAGCTCAAATTGATGATCTATGGGAAAAAGAAGAGGTATATTGGCATCAAAGGTCAAGAGTTAATTGGCTAATGTATGATGACAGGAATACTTCATTCTTTCATCATTCTACTGTAAGTAGACATCAAAGAAATAAGATCCTTAGTTTGGAATTGGATGATGGGTCTATTGTGGCTAATGAAAAAGAGATTGGTCGGATGTTTACAAACCATTTTCAAAAATCTTTACTTCAAGCTAGAGGGAGGATAGCAGTAGTTGTTTGGACTGGGTAGATCATTGTGTAACGGAGGAGATGGATTGTCACGCCCCAGTGGGTACCCTAAACGTGGCAGTCCGCCACACTCAATATTAAAGCTTAAGTATGACAACCTTAGTCATTCCAAAAGCTTTTATATTAAGTGTAAGGCTTACTTTCACAATTTTAGAGGGACCATATGGAATTGTGTAGCTTAAGGAGATATAAAAACATATTAAGAAAAGGAGAATCACAACAATTATTTGTCCATGGCATAAATTTAACTTAGGGACAACTTACTAATCTATTATATACATATTAACATGCTAATGCTAAGCTACTCTTTATTCAAAATTCTAATATACAAAAGGGATTACCTGCCCACAAGGTCCACGTGGCCTTAGCATAAATACGGGAACTGCAAAAGATAGCTATCGGGTATAAGCTAATAAGCTTAGTGAGTAATTCCAAAATTCACACTCGAAGTAGATTATCAATCAAGTTTATTATTCAAACATATGAAATGCAACAACCACGTGAGCATACAAGACATATGACTTTCCGGGAATCATATGTTAAATGAATTTACGCCCTTCATTCGGGGTTGGGTATTCAGGCCAATTACAGCCACCACTTTTAAAAACACATTTATAGGTCTTACGGCTCCTATACGCCATCAAAAATTTTGTAGTTATTACAGGCTCTACTAGCCACCAAAAGATTTTGTAGTTATTACAGCTCCTACTAGCCACGAAAAACTTGTAGTTATTACAGGCTCCTACTAGCCATCAATTTAAGTAGTTCTTACCGGCTCCTACTCGCCACTTACATGATATACCGGTTATGTCTACCACCACTATTATACACTTGTCCCACCAATTGTATAGTAGCGAATGCAATGTGACTCAACATATGAAGTGCATGAATAATTTCTTTAATTAAAGTCTAGTAGTACATTTAACTTCTTTCAAGTGATCAACCAATTTCAAACAATTCAAGATATTAATGTACATACAACTTTATTACAAACAATTTGAGTTTCGATATACTTAGTATTCCTTCAACATATTATCATACACTTCTTTTGAGTTTGCTTAGATTCTAGTGCAACTAATTTTACAAGCACAAGCAAGAGTATGAAAAATAACGGGGAAATAACTCACGATGCCATTGCTGTCTATTTCTCTTAAGCGGATGAGTCGTTCACACACTCCACTAAATCGTAATAGTCCTTGGGTGAAGAAATCCTTCCTCGGGATCACCTAACCAAAGAAAATACCCATAATGAGTTTTTCTTGAAGATTTTCTTGAATTTTTGACAAAACAATGTCAAAGAACGTCAAAGTTCGTATAAAAGAATGTTCCAACTTAAAACGGCCATAACTTGGTCATTTTAACTCGGAATCGCGCATATATATACGATTTCTATCTACTCGAAAAGATCTACCCATTTCTAAAATTATTTCCCACAAAAAAAAGCCATATAGGCTTCGAAAAATGGCGACAAAATTCACCACGGATTTCCAAGTAAAAACAACTTTGGTCCAAGAAATCAAAATTTCTTCTGATAAATACTTAGTTATCTATATAGTTGAAAAATTCTCTTTTTATAACTATATAACTCATATTTAAGCATGTTCAAGTGTCTTGTTATTCAATTATTTTTCTTCGGTAAAACAATGTCGGATTGAAGCTTTCGGAATTTGTTTTTGTAAATTTCTTTTGAAATGAATACCTTGTGTTTCTTTTTTTCTAAAAACGTTTTATGTTGGTTCATTTATCTTTTTCTAAGTGACTTTTGAAAATAAAATTTTCTACTTTCTAAGCTACACTATAATATTTTTGAAGTTTTCTAGAAAATACTCTTTTCTTCATTTTCTTGTGTAAATTCCTTGTTTACTTGTTTTGGCAAAAATCTTTATTTGATATTCTCATTCTTTTTCTCATGTCTCCCATTTCCAAAAACAATTACCCATGCATGAAATTTGGTTTCCTTATAAAAATAAGGAATAATTAAGGACTTTTTGTAGAAAAACTAATTTCTATAATCTTATTAACTTTTTTGACTGTGAAAGTGAAAATTTTATTACTTTTTCAAACCATAAATTTTCTTTGCCTCCATTTGCAAGGTCTTTACTTAAAAATTTCCTTAGTCATCATCTTATTTTCTTTCTTTATGAAAAGAACCATTTTTGTCACAAAATATTTTCTTTTGAAAAGCAAAGTAGTGTAACAAAGATTTAACTAGCTTTTTTTTAAAAAAAAAAAAAAGTTTCTAAATTCATAGTGAATTCTTTTTGTAACTTGAAAATGAAGGAATTTATTTTTGTTATCTTATATTTTTATGTTTTCACATAAACTTATTCCTAAGTGACAAAAAGTTGTCTTTTATTTCATTATCTTTAGAAAAAATAAACTTTGGACAACAATCTAATGAACATGATTATGAGAATAATAAATAAACAAATAACATAAAGCATAAATAATAAATCAAGTATTGGGAGTCTTAGCTTTTTCAAGGCTCCCGGGGACTAAGGAATAAACTAGTCCCATAATGAAATAAAATAATGAAAGAAAAGCTTGTTTTGACTTGATGAGGACAAGTCTAAGACTAGAGACTAGTCTTAAAACAACTTGAAATAAATAAATTGCATTGAAGGTAAAATAAATTGCATGAAAGGTAAATAAATTGCATGAAAGGTAAATAAATTGCAAGATATGAGCTTATAGCTCTAAATAATATATATAGCCTATGTAGATATTAGTAGATAGTTATGAAATAAAAGAAACATAAATGAATATAAGAGGAACATAAATTGAATTAGGGAAACATGAACATAGAGGAATTATGATTATGAACAAAAACAAAGTATGAACCTATTGTTGCTTTCTTAACCTTCATGGTTTTAAAAAAACACACACTAAGCTCATACTAAGTAGATGAACATGGAGACTTCTTGAAGAACTTTTACCTAAAGAAGATGAGCTTAAAGAGAACTTCTTGAAGAGCTTCTTGGAGAGAAATTCTAGAGAGATTTTGAGAGAGTAATTTTAGTGTAGAAGTGGTGTGAAAGAAGTGAAAGAGAGGGGGGTATTTATAGGATTGAGGAGTGATTTTTGTGTGATTAAAATAAATGCAAAATTAAAACAATTTGAGGAGGGAGAGAGAGAGGGGCGCCGGCCATTGTTAGAGGGGAGAGATTTATTTTTTGACTTTTTGATAATAAAAGATGTAATATGTAAGGTAGATGTGATATAAAGTTATGGGAAAGGTAAAAAGTTAAGAATAGGTTATGTAGAGTGTAAGAGTAGGTGTAAGAAAAAGTAGAGATAAAAGAATAGTGTAGAATAGTAATGAATAGTGTAATGTAAAGTAGATATGACAATTAAAGTACCGGTAGTAAGAAAATACGCGTATAATAGCTATATCTGTTATTTTTACTTACCGAAAAATTATGAAATTGATATTTTTGGAAAACTTATATTTTTACGAGTCTAACGGTATATTCGGAATATTTTTACTATTCCGGGCTTCCGGACATGCTTTTCGAGAACTGTGTCCGATCGGGTTCGAAGGACACTCGAATTTCGCGAAATTGAAACTTTTATAAAACCTATGGTTATTACGAACTATTCTAGCTAATTATCCCAACTTCGTTTTTTCGGGCCAAAGAAAACAGCAATGCCGGATTTAGCTTGATACGGTAAACTAGGGTTTTGTTGACCTTTAGGATTTCGTTTGACTTCCGATTAGGGTTTTGTGCTAAACTGATTCCGAAAATTTAGGGGTTTACATGGATAATGCTTTATGTTCTCTCATTAGTAAAGATGAGGTAAAGGAAGCTGTGTTTCAACTCGGTGCATTAAAAGCTCCAGGTCTTGATGACTATCCTGGAATTTGAGACTCTATTGGTCAATCTGTGATAGTGGCTGTTCAAAATTTTTTCTTGACAAGTATTTTTCCTCCTAATCTTAATAATATTGATCTTGTCCTCATTCAAAAAATCTCAAGTCCAAATTCTATTTCTCACTTTTATCCTATTAGTCTTTGCAATAATCTTTATAAGATTGTGTCAAAAATCTTAACTAATAGGCTGAAAATGCATTTAAATGATTTTATTTCTGAAAATTAGAAAGCCTTCATATCTGGTCGATTGATTCATGATAACATTGTTGTTGCACATGAAATGTTTCATTTCTTAAAAAATAGAAAAGTGGACGGAAACGTTATTGTGCTGGCAAAATTGATATGAGTAAACCCTATGATAGAGTTGAATGGCCTTTTCTTGAAGCTGTTATGAGGAAAATGGAGTTTAGGAATCAATGGATTAACTGGATAATGGCTTGTGTGAAGAGTGTTAGGTTTGATTTAGTAGTTAATGGAAAGATTATGGGTAAATTTTGTCCTACTAGAGGAATAAGACAAGGAGATCCACTTTCTCCTTATCTTTTCTTGTTGGTTATGGATGTCTTATCTAAAGATCTTTCTAAAACTGTGGCTGACAGGAATCTACATGGATTTTCCATTCAACAGAATTGTCCTACTTTGACACATCTTTTCTTTATTGATGACTCTTTGTTTTTTCTTGAAGCAAAGGAGTGAAATGTTTCATTCCTCAAGCATATTCTGTTGGATTTTTGTGCAGCTTTTAGCCAAGCAGTTAATTTTGAGAAATCTGTTGTATTTTATAGTAAAAATGCTCCTATAGATTGTAAGCAGTGTATTGGAGCAACATTAGGAATTCTAGGTACAGAAGATCCAGGCAAATATTTAGGAATTCCTATTGTATGGGGACGATCTAAATGTGAAGCTATGGGCTATGTTAAGGACAAGATTGCAAAGAAACTTCAAGGATGGAAACCGCAATTGTTGACTGAAGCAGGAAGAGAAATTTTAATTAAAGCTGTGGCAAATGCTATTCCAACTTATTCTATGAGCTTTTTAAAGTTTCCTCTTAAGTGGTGCCGTCAGGTTAATGCTATGATTGCAAAATTTTGGTGGGGACAGCGCAAGGATGCGCATAGAATCCATTGGCCTGATTGGGGAAAATTGACAAGGGCAAAGGAGTTGGGTGGTATGGGTTTTAAGGATCTGCATGAGTTTAATGTTGCTTTATTGACTAAATTTTCTTGGAGGTTGCAGAATAATCCTAAATCTCTATGGGCCAGGATGCTTAAAGGGATCTATTTTGCTGATTCTTCTTTTAAAGAGGCTAGGAAAGGTAGTAGAGCGTCTTGAGCATGGAGTAGTATTTTTGAGGGTCGGGATGTTCTTTTTAGAGGTGGGTTGTGGCATGTTGGGACGGGATAATCAATTAGAGTGGGTCTTGATAAATGGTTACCATAGATTCCAGGAAACATAATTCAAAGAGGCTCTTCTATTGATCCTAATCTTAAGGTCAAGGATCTAATAGATAAGCAATATGGTACTTGGGATCTAAGAAGTATCAGAGAAATTATTACTAATGAAGAAAAGCATGTAATTCATAGCATACCTCTAACTAATGGTAGGTGCTCTGATCGTTTGATTGGCCTTTTGAGAAAAGTGGTGTTTGTTCTGCCAGATCTGCATATCATTTTTGTATTTCAACCAAAACAGAAGTATTAACGCATAAGGCGTCTTCTTCAACAATAATCACAAAATACGAATGGAGGAGGTTATGGAATCTGGAAACTTTACCAGAGATTTAGCATTTTATATGGCGTACTGTCTCCAATATTACTCCAACCATGTCAAACCTGCATAATTGAAGAGTAAAGGTGAGTCCTTGCTGCCCTTTTTGTGAGGAAATTGAAACAATTGAACATACCATCTTATGCTACCCCTGGACTTTATGTATTTAGTTTGGAGCATTTGGCTTGACATACGAACGAAGCAGAATCTCCACTCTTGGCGAACGGTTGCTTACATCTTTGGATGGTTTAGATCTATCTAAACATGAAAGACTCACTCTTGAAGCCCTGATGTGCGAAGTTGTGTGGTTGATATGGAAGGAGCGGTATGATTCGGTGTTTTCAAGTCGAATCCCTAACCCTAACTTAGTTATTCAAAGGTTCTTTGTGAGGATGATGGAAAAATCTAAATTAAATAATCTGAATATCTCCAGTAAAGTTAGGTTTGGAAATTCAAGTACGGCATTGATGAATCTATTAAAAGCAAAGTTGTTGTTAGGGTTTCGAATGGCATGGATAGGGTTATGGAATAGAGTTGTTCTAGTGGGGATAAGAATGTTTTGAATGAAGGACAAGCGGGTTATTCTGATCCTCGCATGTCCTTGTCAAATGATGTGGTCTTCCTTTTCTCAGACGCTTCATGGATTGGGCCAAATCACCCTTTTGGGCTTAGTGTTGTGGCCAGATTTGTATCAGGCCAAGTGCTAGAGGAAATTCTGAGCTATCTTTTTCTCCATCAGTTGAAGTAGCAGAATGCAAGGCCTTTGCTCTTTCCATTAATCTAGCTCAAAGTCTTAAACTTTCAAAAGTCTTGTTTGTGATGGATTGTAGCAACTTATATCAGGCTTGTTCTGGAGCAGCTGATCGGCTTCATTGGAGTTCTAGACCTTTTTTTTTATCTTGTTCGACATTCCTTATCTTTGCTTAATCTTTGTTGTTTTAGCTTTAAACTTGTTAAACGTTTAGCAAATTGTGCTGCAGATTGGGTAGCTTCTTTTTTCAGAAAGAGAATGTGTCCTTATGATTGGTGGATTTCCACCCCATTCGCTCTCCAAAAGCTGCTTGATAGAGACTTTTTATTTTTTCCAAATCTTTTGAATGATCCAGAAGTTATCTTTGTACGAGACAATGGTTGATTTCTAATAATATTGTCTCGTTTGAATGGCAAAAAAAAGAAGATCAATTAAAGGATTGTGAAGTCTTGGACCAAGATTTACATCCTAAAGAGGTACGTGATTCTCAGTTCCATAGGAACTTGAGATTAGTGGTATAATGTTTAAATTAGAGCTTTTAAGCAAAAAGGGCAAAAAAAAAAAAAAAAAAAAGAAAATCAGAAATGCTCGTGTTAGCTTGTAACATGTGGAGATTGGTCATTGACATCTAAGGTGAGTTAAATTTCTTGATCTTCAGATTTGAAACTATAGTGAATGTTAATTTGCATAATTGACCATAAGAAATTTAAAAATTTTGTCAATTTATGTAATTAACTATCTAAAATTTAAAAGTTTTGATTTAGTACTTAAACTTTAGATACTAAACTTTATCAAACTTTAATTATTTTTGCAATGAACTAAATAGCTCGAAAAAATTATAAAAATGATATCTAAACTTTTGCAAAAAGTTTAATCAGTTATCTAAAGTTTAGTTTTGAATAATTTGGTATTTGAACTTTCTCAAAAAGTTCAATCGAATACCCAAAATTTAGTTTTAAATAATTTGATACCTGAAGCAATGTTTTATTACATTTTTCTTACTTGATTGAACTTGCTTCAGGTAGATAAAATGTATGGAAAGTCTTGCATCAGTATCAAATTGCTCAAAAGTAAATTTCAAATAGAAAAAACATATATAAAAACTTGTTTTAGATACCAAATTTTTCAAAATTAAACTTTAAATACCTAAATTTTTTATGAAAATTTAGCACCATTTTTTATATTATCCCCATATATACTTCATATATGGTGTCATAGGACTGCAGAATTTGAATTTACAAGCTACTATCAATAACAAGATTATTAAAGCACCATGACAGATATAGAATACCCCGAATATATAAAAGGGTCAAGGATCTCGGACCGAATCGGAGACAATAAAAAATTTAAAACTTGAAATACTTTAATCATAAGACATAATCATGAAACATAAATAAATACCGCATTACACAACAATATCCGTAAATAATCAAACTCATCATTTCATTACTCAGATACATCCATAATTATCAAATTCAACAAATCATGAATAATAATCATAATTAGGAGGCTCCTTACAATTTCTTCCGTTTAAGATTTTCTGCTTTCGATTTAACTTTTTTTATTATTTGAACGTATAGATTTGCGATATAACTTGAGAGTTGATTAAGATGGGACAGGCCGAGAGGCATCATTTTAGATGATTAGGATGGAATATACATCTTTTCAGATGGATAGAAATTTTCTCTAATTATATATATATATATATATATATATATTTTTTTTTTAAAGGGGTAACCAGCGGACTTCAATGTCTATGGATAGTTGTATCTTTTGAACAAAAAGATTAAAGAAAAAGTTAAAATGTATATATATATATATATATATATAATGTCATAAATAGCATAAAATATATAATTAGTTATTTACACTTTGATAATGATAAATTTAACACTTAAATTTTAAAATTAATCATTTTAATACTTAAAAAACTTTGAAATTAATTAATTTAATACTTAAAAAACTTAATAAAAATATTATTAGGATGCATAAAAAGTTTTTCAGGTACTAAATTTAAAATAATTTTAGATATCTAATTATATTTTAATGAAAGTTTAAGTATCATTTGTGATAATTAAAAAGTGAAAAAAAAAAAAGAAAAAAAAGGAGTAGTAATAGTAGCTGTAGTAGTTAGGCCATTTTTTTTTTTTTCTCGCTGTTTACCAAACGATCTTTTACATAAAACCAAAGTATTAAGATAGCTGGAAAGCATGAACTCATTGCAGACATGGGAGAACAACACGGAGGATCGAAACCACTTAATTATGGGTATGGCAACTCTTATAACAAGCACATAGGTAGCACCATCTATCATTTCTGGTTGAGCCTAGCTGCGGCTGCCATGGACTCACCAACACCACCCCTGGCAACGAGCTTCTCCGGGTTGTTTCGTGCCTCAGCGACCTTTACCCCGGCTGCATCTTCACCCTTCACGGGTTTGTCTGCTGGTGCTGATAGTTTTTCTCCGGCATCCTAGACAATCATATGTTTAGTTAGATTACCAGGTTAGGGACCAAGTGGACCGTACATACACAAGAAATCGGAAGCATGCACGCGAAATTTATAAATGCAGAGTCTCTGCGTGTTTTATAGCAATTTTTTTCTTTTATTTTATTTTCATTCTTCGATTCGACCTTTTAATTATTTCTCATTTTTAATGTTTTTCCTCCATCATTAAACAGTATTCAAACTTATGCGATTCTGTACAGTGGTTGGACTGTAATATATGTCTGTTGATCTAATAAAAAAAAATTACAAAACTATAAACTATAGAACTAATTTCCAAAGTAAAGTGATGTTAAGATTGTGAAAAAATTTTATGATTTCATCATTAATTTTGACAAATCAATTTCGTCATTATTCAATTGCCCACACCATACTTAACCGATCAAACCACTAAAATAGTTAATATTCTAGTTATTTTATTAACGAGAATGGTTTCGTATTGCCCATATGATACTCAACCGATCAAACCAATATAAAATAGT
Source organism: Combretum micranthum (assembly GCA_024138025.1). Taxonomy (NCBI): domain Eukaryota; kingdom Viridiplantae; phylum Streptophyta; class Magnoliopsida; order Myrtales; family Combretaceae; genus Combretum; species Combretum micranthum. The sequence continues at coordinate 2,485,151 of JAMXBD010000021.1, forward strand.
TAATATTCTAGTTATTATATTTATTTTAACGGTTAGACGATTGACGAGAACGGTCTCGTCAATAGAACTGTAAAAGATCTTATGGTTGTGATTTTTTAAAAAATACAAAAAATGCAATTTATAGTAGGGATTAAAAATTGCATTTATTATCTACTTCATATTTTCCATATATATTTATCTAGATTGCATTTATAATACATGAAATTTTTATGTGATATTGTGGCAATATTTACATAATTATTTTTTATGCGAACGAAATTGGTAATGGACTTTATAGAATAGGAAAATATCTCTATTGTTCAGTATTTAATTTTGCTGATTTTTTTACTTTCTAGTACATTATTGTCTGCTTGATTTTTTTATCTGATGCTTGACACACTTTAACATTCGTAGTTTATAACAATTAATTAAAATTTAACATAAAATTAAAACAAGACTAAACTACCCAAAAAAAAAAAAAAGTAAATGAATATGTTGTCCAGCTTTATACATATACACGTATTTTCAAAATCTTAGCTTGGAAATACGAGGAAAAGAAGCTTAAATTCATATCTAATCAATTGTTTGAAACACTAGAGTTTCAAATAAACTTATTAGCTGGATAAGCCATCGCAAATATTCTTGTTTATTTTTTAATGCAGCAAGTTCTTGGCCTTTTTTTTATTTCTGATTTTTATATTTTAAGCCTAATGATATTTATTATCTAGAATTTTCCACGGATCAATTCTTTCCCATTTTTCACTTAATTTATCCTATAATGAGAGCATTAATCAATATAAAAATCAACTAACGTGTATAGAATTAACATTACCGCAAGAACTTCGGAGAGCCTAATCTTGGCCTCCTCAGGCTTTGGACGAATGTTGTGAATAGCTGCAGACTGAGCAGCTGAAGTTACACCACCCTTAATCGTCTCGGACACACCCGTCGCTCTCGCCTCCGCTGCCTGTATGGCTGCAGCATCACTTTGTTCGACTACTTTATCCCCTGCAGAACGTGCAGCGGCCTCCAGCGCTTCCGCGATCGTGATGTCCTTGCAATCCTGGGCAAGCGTGGGAAATTTAAAGTTCACTGGGCCTGGCTGCTTCTGAAAGGCAGGATCATCAACGAACTGTGTCGATGTGAGTGGCTTTGAAGCGTAGTCGGAGGATACCTTGTAAGATTCTGCATGATCATTATGCTGGGGTTGTGAGCTAGCTATGGTGTCAACTTGTGGCCTGTGAGGTCGCTTCTCTTGGCTCATCTTCACCTTGTTATGTAATGGCAGTTTGGAAGTGTTTCCTATTATCATGTGTTAGTGAGCTGCACCAACATGGTACGAGGATCTATTTGGAGAAATTATAATTGTCATGTAATGTTGTTAGACTTTTTGGGAGGACACGTGTTTCAACACAACATTGGAAGAGCTGACGAAGCATCTTATTTGTAGCTTTCTTGTTGATGAGAATTCGCATGGCCACTGACACGTTTTGCACCGCACCGATTGGAGATACTTAAAGGATATTATAAGCTATTTACGTGGTGCATGACTATTAAGGATTTATTTGTTTATTAGTAAATTATAGATACAGATATAGATATATCTATATATATTTTTTTTTTTTTAATAAATTAAAAAAGATTGATAGTTTTTATTAAAAAATTAAATAGATCAAATATAAATATAAATAGGATATATTTACATATATCATTTTAAAAAAAAAATAGATACAAAAAAAAAAAAAAAACAGATCACCCAAATAAACTTCAATAGTGGTTATATAAATACTGATTACTTTACAAATCATCCACTGTATTTATCATATCTAATAAAGTATAATTTAATTTGATAGTTACCCACACGGAATAATTTTAGCATGGAAGGTAGTTTTAGGTCGACTTTATCAGCAGTCTTTGGCAGTAAAACCAAGACGAAGTACTGCTGCTTAATCGATAAATCGAGTTCCTTCTATAAGCAACGTTGCTTCGTTAAGGAACGATGCTCATGATTATTTATTTATCTATTTTATTTTAACATGTTAATTGTGTATAATTTGTACAATGTGGGACTCATAAAAATTTTAGAAAATTCATATTAAGTAACTCACGGATAAAATTGTGAGTTCTTTAATAAAAAAATTACTTAAAATACTGATATAACATGTTAAATGACTTTGAACATAATCCATAGATAAATATGGTTATTAAGAAATGGCTCTGATCCAGTAATGTAAGGACTTCGTGCACACCTGCCAGCCTTTGTTAAGAGCTGATGTCAAATGAAATACAAGCGCACAAATTGGGCCTGGGCTAGGCTTAGTTGCTATTAGCGTGTTAAACTGTGGGCTGCTTATACAAGAAAAATACAAAACCATTGCCGTTTCATAAACATAGGACAAGAAACAAAATTATTGAGTATTAGCGTAGATAAAGATACTAGTACTATTTAAGTAATTAATAATTTTTTTACCCGTACAATGATGGAACGTTTACTTTCTAATATAAAACCATTTATTTTGCACACACACTCCATATATTAAATTATATTAGTATCTACATATTGCAGGCTGTTTGGATTTGCTTTTTTTCGACAGATACAGACACTTTTTTAAACTTTTTGCTAATAAATTATTTATCAAGAAATAGATATATATAAAAAAAAATTGACAGTTCTCATCAAAAGATCAAATAGAATAAAAATAGATAAAATTTAGATGCAAATCGGATATATTTACACATATCATTTTAAAAAAGATACAGATACAGATGAAATACAGACAATCCAAACAGACCAATATGTGGTATATGATACCTTTTTAATATTTTTTCTATAAGACGTGAAATCCATCTCCATTTCTTAGAGAAAATAAACTAGTATAGTATTGATCCACTGAGTTAATTCTTTTTCATCTAAAAAGGGCCTAAAATCAGCCTATTAGGATTAAAGAGATGCGTCCATTCCCTTCATTGATTTGCCTGTTATTTTTTCCATGGTTTGCTGTCTCGCCTCATATGGTCCTTTTTTATTTATTTATTTTTAAATTGTAAATTTTGTTGTAATATTATAATAGTAATTTATATATATTACATATATTATAAAAAAATGAAAATGCTATTTTTTGTAATTATGTTTATAGATAATATTATTTATTATAATTTACATTGTAGACCATAAGGGCTACTACAACACAACCACATAAGGTCATTACAATATACTAACGCGAGGAATCGAACTCAATATCTCAAGGATAAAGACCTAAACCGGATGCTACTAGGCTACAAGGCTATTAGCATATTATAAACACTTTAGTACATATAACCTCGAAGACCAAATGAGAAATACTATCAAAATTTAAGACCTAATACCACTAATTAGAAGTGCATTAAATTGGAAAGCCAATTTTAGCTTTAAATCTAAAATTCAATTGGAGGAAAAAAAAAAAAAAAAAGATTCCAAACTATGAAAAGCACAAACCCACCTAGAGGGTCAAAAATAAAAATCCTATAAACCCTAAATGAGTACTCTAGAACTCATAACTCACACGATAGATTACAAAGGTTGTAAGACATAACCCATCCTCCTCCTCCTCCTTCTTCCTCTTCATAACCTAAAACCCATTAAAAGGCATGAGCTTTCTTGGATCAAAACCTCTATCCCTCAGTATCTATATAAAAACACAAACACCAAAACATTATATATTTTGTAAAAAAAAATTAAAAAAAGGAAAAAGAAAAAACGAAAGAAACAAGGGAAGAAATTTTTAGTGAGAAATCAAGAAAGATAGCGACCTTGTGGAAATACTACTACACGTGGGGAATAGAAAAGGCGTGCAACAACTTTTGCCTAATTAAATTTCATTAGGTAAAATGCGAGGTAAGTCTTGCCTTAATTCAATTTCACAAGGAGGGAAATTTCTTACCTTTTGGGGATGCTGCAAGTTTCACAATAGTTTTGCCTCTTTATCCTAGTTAGCAACAAGACCACCTTTACCTCTAGTTTATAATTTGCATATAGGAGAAATAAATCTCGCTGCTAATTATGATAATGAGGCAAGACTTGCCTCTTTATCTTTATTAGCAACAAGACTCATCTCTCATCTTTTGTTTGCACTTTGCAAACAAGAGAGGTGAGTCTTACCTTGGCCCATATCTACGTCTCTAATATCCAATAATTACTCCATGGAACATTGTAAGCACAATAGCTGGTATTAAAGTTTTATGCGCCATTATGGCATATATTATAGGTGAATTTTAAATGCATGTAGGAGGAGATATGATTATCGAAGAAGGTGTGGGTGGATAAAAGAACCTTAAGTGCAATCCTTCCCACAAGCCTTGCAGTGATAGCAAAATGTCATTAATTAAAGCATGGTTAATGTAGAGGCTATCTTATATGTAGCCTAAACCATGATTCCATTGTTTGCTCAGACAATGTGTGTAAAAAGAAGTTTATACTTGAAGTGTTCTTGCTACCACTTACATTACATGTGGAAAAACATAAGGGGCTACATGGTTGACCATGCTAGGAGAAACTACATGAAGTTTCAAGGAGCCTAAGATGACATTCACCTAAAAGGTTGAACATTGCATTCTAGATGGAATAACTAAGATTAAATTGAAGTTAATAGATGGTAGAACACTACATAAAATTGTATAACCTGTCCTGTAAGATTATTTCAATAAGTGTTGAGAGTAGAAAAATCTAACCACATTACCACTTGTTATTTCTCACTTACTAGATGACTTTATGAGTACTAAAAACCCCCTTGGCTTTGCATTGATTAGAGAGAAAGAATAAAAGATTTTTCTAAAAGAAATGTATAAATTAATTTAACTTAAAGGTGTATCTTTATTTAACAAGTTAGAATATTGTGTTGAAAGAAATGTCGCATGAAATGCTAAAGTAAAGTATTATTCATCTTAACCATAGTCCTTTGGCTTCTCTTTTTATACTAATTAAGAAGAAAGAACACTATCAGACATTGCATATAAACTATAGAGAGCTTAACAAACAAAAGGAGTAGAATAGTTACCCAATTCCCATTATATATATTATTGATAATGACACTGTTATCTTTATTGAATTGGATTTAAGGTAACAATATCATCATATTTGCATATGGTAATCAAATTTATACAAGTTGACCTCTAAAACACATGATGAGCATTATAAGTACTTATTTAGGCCCTTTTGATTGAAATATGCCCTTTTTAATTTTCACAATTTGATGAATGATGCTTTTATGACCCCACTAAAGAAAAGTATTATTTTTTTAAGTACTTTATTATTACAACCAAACTATAACCTAACACGTTGAGGACCTCAAAATTATTCTAATTGTATTGACTAAAGAGGGATTGTTCTTTAAGAGGTACAAATGTGTATTTTCTAGTTCTACATAAAGTATCAATGCCACATAATTATATATAAAGGTGTCCAAAGATCTAAGGAAAATTAAAGTGCTTTGATAATTTCATGGATCTTATGGTCTAATGGGATACTTAGGAGATTATAAGGAATCTTTGGAAAGACAAGCTAGACATTCACTTCTTTGATGAAGAAAGACTAATTCCAAAGCAATTGTGATGTAACATTGTAGGTGTAAGGATTCGATTACGACGATCGCATGCATACCATGTAACTATCACTACACATGACTTAGGAAAACAACACATATGAGAGGGATCAAAAGTGAAACGTGTAGGAAGGAGAAGTAAGTAATCTCAATAAGCTTTAACATACGTGTGAAAAGTAAGGGAGCTAAAACATATCAACTTTGCTAAGCATAATGAATCAATATTCTTTCTTGATTAAGACTAGTGATTGATTCACTAAAATGAAAATCTAGCAACATAATGACATTTTCCCAATATTTTCAATCATCCAAATGAGGTGAGACAAGTTGTATTTATAGGGAATTTAGTTGTCGATGCCATCGATCAAAGTAGGTAGATGACCAACAACTAAAATGAGTCCCTCTCATAATAAATATAAAGGTAGGATCCCTTTTGCACTCAAGCCCATTAAACGCATTATTTATATTATGTGAACCTTTATAAGAAAGGTTAGAATTAGGTAGGCTAATTCTAATAGGCTTACTCCAAGCCTATCATGCAAATTTTTCCTTGATCATTCTAATAAATTAGGCCCAACTCCTTAAGACTTGTCATCTTAGCCTAGAGAGTTAAATCCAAATGAAATATAGGCTTAAAGCCCCTTAAATCAAGTTTAGTCATCTACAAACATCATCCTTCCAAAATCTTAATGATGTATTTACATGTGGGCTAATCCTAGTTATCTTGATTACAACGAAGCAGATGTATGCTTATGTAACAATCACATGAAGAACACGCATATGTATAGTTATTTGGAACCTATACATAGAATGGATTTACGCTATCCATATTAAGGATTAGAGAATTGTTGATGAAGGTCCTCTTGATCTTCTACTGCTAGTCCCCAGACATTCGCCTAAAGCATTCGATTGGCATAGTTTCGAACTTAGAGTCATATTTCTCGAACTATGTGGATTCCTTAGGAAGGAGCATGGCCTGTGTCCCAGTATGCTAGCAACCCATCTAACTCTATGGGTAGAAATAGCAGCCTTCTAAAATGTTGACTTGATGGATACAATGAGTGACCATTTTCTTGTTAACACCATCCATTTCATATTAGGATTCATTAAGGGTGATCAATTAATTTGAACACTCATATCAATCAAGCACATAAAGGAATAAACATAGTTAAACAAACAAGCAAAAGAAACGCTTGCTTATCCCTTGATAATCCATGATACATATCCATTTTTATCCTTTCTTATCATACTAGTGCAACTACATTACAAGTATAAACAAGGTAGAAAATTTAGAAGGAAAAACTCACTCTCCATTAGAGCAATTCTTAGTCGAGATAATCTTCTGAAAATGGCACATCAAATTCCTTGTTATCTAAATAAAAGAAATACCCATAATGAGTATTTCATAGGCTTTATTAATTTTCTAATTCTAATTATTGTATTCGCTTTATTTTTCCTGGTTACGGAAATTCCAACTTAAAATGGCCATAACTTGCTCATTTTAACTCGGAATTTCACATATTAGTTCCTACTCAAAAATATCTATCTATTTTTGAGGTTATTTTTAAGATTTAAGATCATTAAGGTCTCAGAAAAAGATGGTATAGATTCATCCTATAATTGCAAGCCCTTAATTCTTGCATTATCTAAAGTTTTACTTCACGTAGACACTTAATAACAAACATGTAAATATTTCTACCTCTGAAAATCATTTAGTATTGATATTAACTCATATTATATACATTATCCTAATGATGTTGTCTCAAAAGTAAAATTTTGTAAACAATCTTTGTGAAATGTTGAGTTTTATGAAAAATCACCTTTTGACTTATTATCTGATTCACCATTTTGTAAACTTGTGATTTAACAACTAAAATCATAGTTCAATATATATATATATATATATATATTTTGAAATTTCAAAGGTCTTATATTTGTTAAAAAAAATTATTTAGCAATTTATTTTATAAGACATGATTTTACTTATTTATAACATAAAACTCTAAGTGTATTTCCTCTTAAAATTTTTCTAAGGTTGGTTATTGAATAAACTTTTAATTCTTAGATTTCGCAATTGTGAAACTTAATTAAAGAAAATCATGATTTTATATTTATTTTAAGTCCATGAATATTTCATTTTCATATTAAACTTCCTTTAACTAATTATTTTCCAAAACATGAATCTTTATGTGGTTGTGAAAAAAAAAATCATTCTAAGTTGTACCATTTTTAAAATGTTTTATGTTTTAATATATGAGAAAAATTAAGTGAATGGTTTGTTCTAGATTTTTATTCTCATAATAACTCTTTCTCAATTAACAATTTTTCAACAAATGGACCTTTAGGGGGTTGTTGGAAAAAACTAAAATTTTTGGTTTGTTACAAGTGGGTGTCTAATTATTATAACTATTATTTTTATATTTCCTTAACTTCATGAAAAATGAATTTACTTCTTAATACTTGATTCCTTAAGTTGTATATCGATTTTATTTCTAAGTGGATTATAACTAGTGAGTTGATTGTTTTCTTCATAGTATTTATCGAAATAGTGACATATGCCTTACAAATAAGTTTTTAAGAAAAGCTTGCATAACAAAGGATTATCAATATTAGAAATTTATGAAAATTTTATTTTAATATTTTGGAAAGAGTGTAGTTGAACAATTATCCTAAGTTTTAGTGAAAATTCTTTCTAAGTGTTGAAAATGATTTCTCTTGAGAGTTTAGCCCCATTTTTATATATATATAAAAAAATCCATATTATCATTTTGAAAATTTTATTAAGATAACAACAACATCATCATATGACCATACATGAATATGAACTTCATAGTTATACTAAGAAATAATTTGTTGGCATAAGCTTATGTAGAAATAAATAATAGGAAATCAAGTAAGCAAATATAGAGAAAATAAAGATATGGAAGTTTTAGCTTAATATCAAGACTTTTCGGGACTTGAATAAATTTCAGTCACTATGGAAAATAAGAAAAGCATAAGGAAAGAAAACATGGAAGTATTCGATTTATTTCAAGACTTTCCGGGACTTAGAAATGGACAAGTCCCATATATAAAATAAGAAAAGCAAGAAAATAATTATGGGAATCTTAGATTTTAACAAGGCTCCCTGAGACTTGAATATAGTCAGTCTCATAAATAAAGAAAAGTAAATAAATAAGAAAATTATGAGAATCTTAAATTAATTTAAAAGGCTCTCCGGGACTTAGATTATGGTCAAGTCCCCTTTATTTTGACTTAATTTAGGACGAGTCTAAGACTAAAATTTGACTAGTCTTATTTATTTACAAGAAATAGAGCATGAAATAGACCATTAAATAAAAGTTACATTAGTGAGCATTAGGATCTAAAATATATATTTAATACTTATACATACTAGCATACAAAAAGTTAAGTTAGCATCAAGAACAATATATGGGCATAAACATGAACATGACATAGAACATGCCATGAATAATATGTTGTTTTTCACATTTCCATTCCCTAGAATATGCTCATGAGGATCTCATATGGAAATGACAACATACATATTTTTCGTGTTATGTTGACATAATCTAAGGAGGGTTTAGTGTTTACCTATAATGAATGATTGAAGAAAAATTTAAGAGAACAAATTGGTGTTTGTGTGTATGTATGTGGTATGAATGGAAGAGAGGAAAGAGTGTTTGCGTTTTGATTTTGCAAGAGTTCTGATATATTTAAGAGGTGTGTTTAGCATTTTATCTAAAGATGGAAGATTGCGTATGAGTGAAAGGAGGAAAGAAAGTTGGAAGCGAATTTAGTGAGAAAAAGTTTGGGAGGAAATTTAGAGAAAGGAGTTAAGAAATGATTTTGATAAAGTTTTGTTATGGTGAAAAAAAAGTGTGTAAAATGAGAAGGAGGAATGGGATATTTATAGAGTTTTAGAGTAAAACTTAGAGGGAATTAAAATAAATGCAAAAGAAAATAAAATGAGAGGGATAGAGAGAGTGAGGTGCCAACCATAATAGAGAGAGGGGAGAGGGAGTTATTAAAAATTAATTTTATTAAAGAAAATTAAGTAAAGTGTAAGGAAAGTTAAGTAGAAAGTAATATTGAAAAAAAATGTAAGAAATAGGTATATAGGTTGCAAGAAGTAGGTAGTAAGAAAAAGTAAAGATAGATGAATAGTAGTGAATAGTAAACAAAACAAAAAATTACCGGTAGTAATAAAAATACTCATAAAAGGCTATATCTGATATTTTTAAGAGTCGAAAAAATTTATAACTGATATTTTACGATTCCTTATCTCATTACGAGTCTAGATTGATTTTTAGAATACTTTTATTAATTTGCATGTCAAGACCCTGATTTTGAAAACTAATCCCACTCAGGTTCTAAACGAGTGAATTTTTAACGAATATGATCTTTTTAAGTTATATGATATTTTTTAGAGTTCAAATCTAGGGTTAACTCATCTTTATTTTTTTAGGATTTCTAGAACGGTCTTGTCAGATCTAAATCTTAACCTAGGGTAGCTTTAGGGATCCTGTTTTAATTCCGGCTTTTGCTCGTAAGATTATAAAATCCAGTAGGTTATGTTATTATATATTTGGTTCATATTTTAAGTTTATTCTATTTTTATGATTTATTTAATATTTTATAGTTCCCAGTATTAGCTAATCGGGTATATGGTTCCGAAGGTTGGACATTGACTTGGTTTAACTTTTGGTATTAATTTATTTTTTTTATTTTAAAATTTACTGAAAGGTCTAAGGTTTTACAACTTTGTCAGTCTAAGGTTTTATAATTTTTTCATTAGATATTATTTGGACATACTTTCTCGATTTATGTTAGAGATCAGATAGATGAATTGTTTAGTGTAGAGATTTTAAGTTGAATGATTATTAGACTTTTTTTTTTTTTGTTTTGTTTTTGAAGGTGCTCTTTTTCTTAAGGTTATGAAATTTCGTATTTAATCTTATTTAGAGTTCGATTTTAAATTAGGCCGATTTTAAGGTTTTGGTTTCGGTATTTAACTCTAAGATTATTTTATGATAATTCCAAAAAATTCAGGGTTTACACCCAATAATAATTTATTTACATTTATGGTTTCCAAATCTACCCTTATCAAATAAAAGATGAAAAAGGGGAGGCAACTAATATAGACGAAGTTCAATAAGCCCCATGTGGGTTGATATTAACATACATAAGAGCACAAACTAGACCTATACTCCAAGTCGAGTCGATATTAGTATGTTAAAACCATAGGCTACTTATTTAGGTAAGGAAAATAACAAGTAAAGAAATAAAATTTCTCCTAACGTGCTTAGAAGTTGAGTAATTTTCTCTAAATTCCTTTTTTAGATAAAAGATTAAAAATCCTAATAAATGTGAGTTTATTTATATTAATTCTTCATTCTTTTCTAGAGTAATTATTGATGTGCTTATATTCCCTAGTAAAATTCAAGACATAACCAAAAGCACAACAATGGGATAAGGCTTGAATGTTTTTATTATTTTCTTCATTTAATAAGAAAACAACAACTTTCTTATGAGTTTTTTGTAGTGAAATGAATGGAAATGATACAGATATATATATATATATATATGTGTGTGTGTGTATAGACAAATCACTGTGATATTTTTCATTAATAGTGAGATAAACTATGATTGAGTGAATCAACAATTGATACAACTTATAGTTGCTAATACAATAAAAATGGTAAAGAAAGTCCAATATGACTTATAGAGATTTCAGAAACGAAATATTAATGAGATTTGGGGTCTATTTAGATTGCCTATTTTTCATCTATATTTGTATCAGTATCAGTATCTGTTTGTCATTTGTATTTAATATGTTTGATTTTTTTATGAGTAAAATTGTCTATTTGTCATTTGTTTATCATATGTATCTGATTTGTGTCTAGTATGTTTCTTGCCAAACAGACCCCTGATGTGACTCACAAATCATAATAGCTGGCGTATTCACAATTTCACAAGAGAGACTTTTGATAAGTACAAGTGTTTGCCATAATCTATATATGATAAAAAAGAACATGACACAGCATGAAAGCGTAAACAATAGAAATCAATCACATCAGATGATTTCAATGAATCAAAGGTTGTAAATGTTGCAACTTTATCGTAAAAAAGCTCTCAAAATAGGGTTTTCGATATACAAATATGAGTTTTCCTTTAAAAACCCTAAAACACACTATTATAGTCTCAACAATACAAACAAATTAAAACTCATACGGAACATAAACTATGAACATAAGCTAGCAACCTTCGACTTTGTACACAGGTAGCTTAGGGATATACGTTGGTGGCGTTTACTCCTATTCTATCTTCTCTCATACCTTAAATATCTTATTCTACCAAGTCTATGCTAGATTCTTCATTGTTGCACTAACTTCAGAACCCTTGGAAGCTTGATCAAGTCTAGGGCATATTGTGGTACCTTAGTATAGACCATAGAAAATGGAGATTGCCGATTGTCTGTGAACAGATTTATTGTAGGCAAACTCAGCTTGGGCTAAAGCCACATCCCACTATCTTAGCTTTTCTCTATATATACTTCTGATTAGGTTGGCAAGTGTTCTGTTGGTCACCTCTATCTTCCATCAATCTAAGGGTGAGTCGTACTGCTGTAACTCAGTGATGAATCAAACATGTACCAAAGCGTCTTTTGGGAACTTAATGTAGATGCACTACCTCTATTAAAAACAGCTTAGCAATGGCTTAGGCATCTGTAGTCTTCCTACAAGGAATAAAATGAGCCCTATTGGAGAACCTGTCAACAACTACAAAAATTGAGTCAACACCTCGTTAGGTATGAAGCAACCCTAACACAAAGTCCATAGATAGATCCTCTAGGATATTCTCAAGAACTAGCAATGGAGTGTACAAGCCAACATTTAAGACTGCTCCTTAGAAGTCTGACAAATATAACACTTCTAGATAATCCTACTAACATCCTTTCTCAGCCGAGGCCAATAATACCTATTAGCTGCTGTAGCAATAGTCTTATCTCGCCTCAAATGCCATGTTAATCCTCCCCCATGTAGGTCTCTAATCAACTTCTCCCTCAGAGACGACTTAGAAAAACACAACTGATTCCCTTTCATCAGATAACCCTTAAAGATGTGACAATCACCACAAGGTTCTTTGGCAGTACACATTTGCCATATATCACTGAAGTCAACATCATCAGCCTACATGTAAGGACCCGGATTTACCCTTATATTTAAAATACACAAACCCAGTTCTCCAACCACATAAAATCTGCAGTATTATATATAAAGTTGTAATCCAAGATCAATTTGTATAGTTATTTGCGTAAATGTCTTATAAGGATAAACTTTAACAAAATACTTCATAGAAGATTTCTTTAAAACATAACTTATATAACATACTTCTCAAAAGGCATAGAAATAATACACCCACATATGTAAAGATTATTACAACCAAGGCTTAAGAGTAAGCTATTTACAAAAGATCATAAAAGATAGCAGAAAATCCTAATAACTATTACATAGGTCCATAATTCATATACACATATATAACTAATCGATTACGAAGGGTTACTTGTAAGTCATGGTCTCGTCTACTCATCCCATTCATCTAAGAACTCTTCAAAATCAGATTCGTATCCCATGCTTGTGTAGAACTCGTCTTCCACACCTGAAAAGATAAAAAGTGAGCCAGAGGTTCAGTACACAAGAAAAAAAAAAACAAAAGCAAAATGATTCACATGATCTTAACTATAGTGCAATGCAACATCCATTCAATTATTAGGTATTCTTTTAATTAGTCAATCAACACTGGATTATTCAAACTTCGGACAATAAGGATAATTGGGGTCCTGAGTAACGACCTCGATGCTCAGGGGGTTGATATAAGTAGCTCGGATACTTATATCTTCTAGATGATATATCAGATAAAGAGAAAATAACTTCATCTAAGGTTGATAGCTGTTACACGACTTCACTTATCTTAGTCCATAACATCATCTAGTCCAACTATTCCCATAAATATTTGAACTAAATCATGCCACTTCATTCTAAGCGTAAGCAAACGTTACGCCGATATCGTCTTCCCTATCAATTACCCGCCGTACTACTTAGGAAAGTCTTATCAAAGACAAAGGTGGCCTAAGCGCCTAATCTACCATGCCTCCAATCTGATCAAGGTGCTGCTCTCCGAGTCGGATACCGATTGCCATACCGAGCCAGATACAGATTTAAACAGCATAAGAGACATCTAACTCAAACAAGGTTTAAGTTTTCCTATATTAAAGTTGATTAAAGACATGCCTATCCTAATCAAAGAACAAACACGTTACTACATACCTTATGTAGGAAATCCAAATACAACCTTAGGAATCCTTTAGAAGATAATCCAAACTTAAATCGACATTATATACTTAGAATTATACTTAAAGCATATCAAATCTTAAACTTAATACTTAAGACTTCAAATATAACTTATACAAAGTCATAAAATATCATTTATACATTTATCAAGATTATACAAGCTCAAAAAATCATCATTTTTAACTTCAATCCATATATATATATATATATAATATAACTAGATTTATCTTGACATTCATGGAATATTCAATTATTTGTTAAATTTACAAATATAATTAAATTATACTTAATTATATCACTCAATCATCATTACACCTCAAATATCATTAATATATCTCATTTTAGTCCAAAAAGATCCATTTCATATGCGAACACACATTTAACAAGAAAATGTAAGTGTTTAACCTTGTTTGAAAAACACAATAGCTGGAAAGGACTAAAATTTAAGCATCAATAATTTTCGAATTTGTAAAAACTCAAAATATAAAAATTGTAGATCTATTTTTAAGCTTTCCATAGCAACTTGAATCATCTCAATCAAAGGTCGAATGAAAAAGTTATGGCCAAAATACGATCAAGTTGCTAAATAGGAGAAAGTACACTACTTAGTACATGGCCGTACTTGGGACCGTGCAGAGCACTAAAAAGTGACTCGAGAGCAATTTTTCAAGGTTATATGACCTACACAACCATATCATGCCCGTGTACAAGGTGGGGCAAAGGTTAAAAAAGTGACTTAAGAGCTTATTTTGATCAGCACAAGTTCGTTCACGCCCGTATACAAGGTAGTGCTGATCTGGGAAAATTTTTTGACAGCAAACACGCATGTTTTATGATTCCTTTACACAATATATCAACTTTTACACATTCAAACTCTCTTCAAAATACATAGTAAACTTCCTACTACTTGTTGTATGAACTTAACATTATCCATTCACTTCCAACTCATCAAACAACATAAATATCACTTCAAATTCCACTCTTCATTTAATACAACATTCAACACATACATAACTTCACTAACCCTTACTACACTACTCATATTCCACTTCATTTTCACTAACACACTTCAAATGCTTAACATACACATATTAAAACTTCATATAGCAGCCCAAACACTTCTCAACAATTAACCAACAATTGCAAACTATTAAAGCTCATAACAACACAATATTCATATTTGACCTAATCTCTAAATTAACAAACTTGCACTAAATATAACATACACTTACCTCAAGAATTAGGGCTTGGTTAGAAGGCTTTAGTAGGGTCTTTTGGTGTCCAACTTGTAAGAATTTGGATGTGAGTCTTGGTCTTGAAGTTGGGGTAGCTTTGGAAGAGAAAATAATGAGTTTTGTGTTTGTTTAGAAGGTTGTCTTGATAGTGGTTTGATTTTGGACGAAAATGGGGATACTTTTAGCTCTATTCTTATCCAACTTTGATTTTTAAGGCAGCCCAAAATAAAGTTATTAAGTGGCTTTTAGTTAGGCTTAATTAGGGTTATTAATTTGAGTCAAACAAAAGGCATTTGGCTAGCTTTTTGGGTTCCAAAATAAAAAAAATCTGCTACACACAAACACTTGAAATATATATTTGAGTCTAATATTACTCATTTCATTATTCATACAGCATCAATGTGTAAGTCAATATTAAATATTATTATACTAATGCAAATATAAATATTCTACACTACTCAAATACATACATTACATTACACTAGCTTAATCTATATGTAAAACATTTTATTTATTTATTTTACTATGCAACTATAATCACACATATATAATATGATATCAAGAATAAAAGTATAGCTATTACACTACAACTCCTTCAACTATTCAAACCTCACAACCTCAGTGCTTATGGTGACTAACAAATCAACCCTCCTGCTCAAGGCATCAGCTACCTTATTTTGTACTCGGATTTATGCATCAGCTTAAATGGAAATCTCACAAAATTGGATCCACTGAGCATGCATATCCTTACTGATCCTTATCTGACTACTCAGATGTTTCAAAGCTCCACAGTCAGAATACATAATAAATTCCTTCCTTACCAGATAATGCTCCCATACTCTTAGTGATCTCACTACAAAGTAGAATTCTTTACCATAAGTCGACCAGCTCCTCCTAACTTCACACAACTTTTCACTATAATAAGCAATTGACCTCTTCTCTTAAGACAACACAACACCAATTCTTACTATATTGGCATCACAATCAACTTCAAAGAATTTGTCAAAATCAGGAAGTGTAATACAGAAGCACTACATAGTTTCTCTTTCAATACAATGAAACTAATCTCAGCCTCATCTCCCAATTGAAACTTTCCTTTCTTTAGACACTTAGTTAAAGGAGTAGTAACAGTACTGAAGTGTCTGATGAACATCTTGTAGAAACTAGCCAACCCTAGAAAACTTCTCAACTCAGTCACTATCTTTGGAATAGGCCGTTCTCTAATAGCTCTTACCTTCTCATCATCAAGAGTAATTCCTTCATTACTCACAACAAATCCCAAAAACAAAAGTCTTATTAACATAAAAATGCACTTCTTTAGATTAGCATACAATTTATTCTCTTTCAACACAGTTAGGACACTCCTCAAATGATCTATATGCTCCTCCTCAGATTTGTTATATACTTATATATCATCAAAGTATACTACAATAAATCTATCAATAAATGGTTTTAATACCTGGTTCATAACATGCATGAAAGTGTTGGGCGCATTGTTAAGACCGAATGGCATCAATAACCACTCATACAACCCCTTCTTCGTCTTGAATTTGGTTTTCCACTCATCTCCAAGCTTAATTCTAATATGATGATAGCTAATCCTCAGATTAACCTTTGAAAACACTACAGCTCCACTCAGCCTGTCTAACATGTCTTCTAGGTGAGGAATTGGGAATTTATATCCTATGGTAATTTTGTTGATGGCTTTGTTTTCAACACACATCCTCCAACTATCATCCTCCTTTGGGGTTAATAGAGCAAGCACAGCATAATGACTCATACTGTCTTTGATAAACCCCTTCTGCAATAACTCTTCTACCTTCTCATGCAAGATCTCTATCTCCTTAGGGCTCATCCTCTAGTGAGGTAAATTAGGCAAACTCACCCTAGGCACCAGATCAATCTGTTGTTGAATATCCCTCAAGAGTGGTAATCCCTCAAGTAAATCATCTAGCAACACATCCTGAAATTCTTCCAATACCTCTTTCACACCCTTAGGTACTTCACTACTACACCTTTCAACCACTATCATCATTTGTTTCACTACAAGTGCATGAACCACTCCGGTCTCCTTCACAGCCTCCTCCATCTCTTTTTTTAAGTGTATAATGGTTAGAAAAGAGCTTCCCTCTACCTTAACGATCTTAGGATGATTTTTTGCTACCTTTAAGAGCAGCAATGTATACTTCACACGCCTTCTCTTCAACCTGTACACATTTTCCTTTCTTGCATGCTACACATTCACATCAAATTGCCAGGTTCTTCCAAATAATAGGTGACAAGCATCAATGTCTACAATATTATAGTAGACATTATCATGATACTTCCCTATAGAAAAAGGTAGTCTACATCTCTCCTTCACCTCAATCTTCTCAGTTGCCTTAATCCATCCAGTGGTGTATGGATTAGGATGTTTTTCAACAGGTAACCCTAACTGCTTTACCACTTCTTTTCCAATGATGTTTTCATGGCTTCCACTATCAACAATAAGGTCAAACACTTTCCATTTATTGTACACTTAGTACGAAACAATTGATATCGCTGGGTGTTATCCTCCAGCTTAGGCGTTAACATCATCCTCCTAATCACACAAGTTTGCTTAACCTCCTCCTCATCATCTTCGTAATACTCATCATGACCATCAGGTTCGCAGCAGATCTCCTCATCCCTCTCCATAATGTTCACGCCTCTCCTACCAAGACACTCATTGGACCGATGGCTCAGTTGATTACATCTATAACACTTACCCAAAATAAGGATTGTTTCTCCTCTAAGCATCCTTAACATCAATGGGTTTCTTACCAGCAGCTTTATCATCCCTTTTTTCACCACTCACATTCCGTCTCTCCTCATGATCTTATTTTTTTTCATTCATGGATTTGCTACTACTCGTCCCCCAATGCCATATCTTTTACTTCCTCCATCAAAATGGCTACTCTTATCTTGTAGCATCATCTTAGCCTGAAGCACCATTTTTGTCGCCTCATTTAAAATCATCAATACATTCACCCCAATTTTGTCCCTAATTTGCAACTTCAACCAATCTACATATCTAGCTACTTGCTGACCTTCACTCTCCCTCAAATCATTCTGCTTAGCCAATCTCATGAACTCAGTTGTATAATCATGAGCAGAACATTGGCCTTGACGATATCACTAGTACTGTTGGAAAAGGATATGTTCATAGTTGGGAGGTAGAAAATCTCATTGTAACAATTGCTTCATATGGAACCACATCCGTACAGGCTATCTACTCTCTAGCTGCCTCCTCTTCTACAACCTCTCCCACCAAGCAGAGGCTCCACCTTTCAACTTACAAGCAACCAACCTTACCCTATACTCCTTCGGTGTCTTCATATAGTCGAAAAATCGATACTTTGGCCAATCAATTTTAAGAACTCTTCTTTATTTAAATTGCTGTTAAAATAAGGAATATCTACCTTTAAGTAGAAATCTTCGTCGTCGCCCTGATCGTAACCATAAAAATTCTCCGACAACCACCACCACCGTCGCCGCCTCATCTCCGCGGTTGTCTCTCTTCGTATATATCTCATTCTCCTCATTGAAGTCTTCATTAGAAATTGAGCCTTTCGATAAGTAGCTACAGCTTAATTGACCGAACCGCTGTAAGCATTCCTTGCCCTTATCCATCTCCCATCAATGTCCTTATCTTTGTTAGTATCTACCACCATCACGTCAAAACACTCAATAAGATCTTCAAAACGCTCTTCTAAATGTCGGATTCTCTAATCCATGGTATTGATTACCGCCCTAGGAACCTCAATCTCTAGGACTCTTGTATTTTAAGCACCATCAAGAATACGACTGTCGTCAACACCGTCGTTAGCCAACATCTTTGCAGGAATTTACTGTGCTATGATACCACTCTGATGCAGCATGAAAGCGTAAACAATAGAAATCAATCACACTGGATGACTTCAACAAATCAAAGTTTGCAAAGGTTGCAACTTTGCTACGAAAAGCTCTCAAAATGGTGTTTTCGATATAAAAATATGAGTTGTTCCTTTAAAACCGTAAAACACACTATTTATAGTCTCAACAATACAAACAAATTAAAACTTATACTGAATATAAGCTGTGAACGTAAGCTGGTAACCTTCAACTTTGTACGCCGATAGTTTAGGTATATACACAAGCAGCGTTTAGCCACGACGTTGCCTTCCACATAACTCTATGGCCATGATGTGAACCGTGGTACAATTTGGGCATTCTTCTTTGATTCAACACCGTCTCAAGGCCAGTGACCTTCAATCCAGAGTTGGTTGGCCTTGTAAAAGTTGGCAACCTTCAGTTTAAGTTTTGCTTCTTTGTTCGCCCTTTTTTCAATATGTCTCGCTTTTCTAAGTATTCCATGGACATGTCTTCCGCTGCATTAGAACAATATCAATTGAAACTACTCAATCAACAAAATGATAGTTAAATTCAAAGATAACATATTCTGCCCCACTAACATTCATAGATCTCATAAGCAAGAATAATTATGGTTATAGAATAACCATGGAAATTAAAAAATCAATTAATTAATTACAATAACTATCTAAAAGAAAATAAACTAACTATTTGGGTAGCTACATTTGAGCTGGTTCAATTCCATATCATTCGTTTTTCCAATCCAAAACATAAGTTATATTGCACAAATTCAAACTGAGGCTTTGCCTCCATTGACTTCTAGAGGTTGATTATTTGAGATGCTTTGGATGCAAAGTCAGACTTAGCTGTATAAGATGTTTAAAAGTTCTCGCACTCAATTGGCACTAAAAAAAATTGATATATAGTTCAAATTCGTAGACCAACGTTTGGATTCTAACTAAAAGCGCGTGTTTCATAAAGTTGTTTAAATAATATAATTATTCTTCTAATTTTTTTTTTTTTTTACACCAAGATATAATTATTCTTCCATTGATAAGTTTCTTGCGACACTCGTTCTATTTCGACACGCACCTCCGAGGCTTTTGCTCCACTTTCTTACTCACAGCAGCTCGTATTCTCGTAAGCCTGGCTTTCCCTGCTCCCACCTTGTGGCTGCCTGTGGTCGAAGCCTTGCTTATTTTCATTCACATTCCGCATTCTTGCAACCGCGAGCTGGGTTCCAATTCCCATTAGTAATGTCTTATTTTCTTCTTTTACACACACACAAAAGGTTGTCAAATTCGATTCTATATACAATCATTAAAGGATTTATAGAATTACAACAGAGAATCGAAGTATAAAAATATCAGTTTCTACAACTTATATAGATTAGTTTTGAAAACTATAAATATACTTATATAAATCATAAAAAATTTGAAATATAGTGAATATAAAAAAAAGATAAGTAAATAAAAAAGAAAGAAAATAAGTTATGTTTTGTTATAATAAGCCTTAATTCATAATATAATATACATAAAAAAAAAGCGAGTAAAGTTAAAATTAATTTTTTCTTTCTAATTTTGTTTGAAAGAAATCATTACAAGAAAATTAGACTTTAGAGACAAAAATTATGTTTCTAAATATTAATTTTTATTGAAAAAACTATCACCATCAATTCTATTTGAAGAAATAGAACTTTTTTTTACTAATTTTCCATAGCATAATTTCTATATTTAAAGATCAGTTTTCTTATAGTAAATTATGATTTAAAGGAAAATAAAACTTTTCAACTTATCTTAAAATTTTAATTATATGAGTGAAATAAATAAGTATATAATACATATATATTAAGGTCATTTTTGTCATAAAAAGCCATTTGGGTTACAAATTACTACAATACAGAATAGTTACGAATTTCATAGTCCACAAAATATGATTTTCCAAACTTTTCTTTATCCAAAACTCCTCAAGAAAAATATATGGATATATATATAGTTGAAAAATCCTTTGAACACATATATATACTCATATTGTATGCATGATTTTTTTGTAATGTTGTCTCATCATTGATTTTTCACTAAACAATTTGTTTTTAAGAGTTTTGAAAGATGAAACTTTGAAAATTTTTCCTTTTTAAATTATTAGAAGGAAACTTAAAAATTCTTGGGTTGTTATAAGTGACTGTTTTCCTACTTTAATTTCATTTCCTAATTTTTTCAAAAGTAATTTAATTTCCAAAAATTTGGTTCTTTAAGTTATCTATAAACTTTATTTCTAGTGATTTAAAAATAAGCTTTTCAAAATTTTCCTTAAGTTCTGGGTGTGGCCTAATATTTGGAATTATGTTAAATTTATGTTTTCCTCTCACTTCTATATTCTTTTTCTTCTTTAGAAAATAAGTTTACCTTTAAAACTTTACTTTCTTGGCAAATTTTATTTCCCTAAGTTGGTTTATGAAATAGTGAGTTGATTTTACCTTGATTTGAAAAACTTGTTTTATTCTTAATATTTATCAAGTGGTGGAATAATCCTTTTAGATAAGTTTATAAGAAAAGCTTTATTAATAAAGAATTATCAATATTAGAACTTAGCAAAAATTTCATTTTAACTTTGAAAAGAGAATAACAATATTAAAAACTAAGTCTTGTAGAAGCATTCTTAGTAAGTGATTTTCAAAATCTACGATGAACCTATTTAAGTTTTATAAAAGATATGGTTGGGTTAAAATCTTAAGTTTAATGCGAAAATTTATATTATTATGGTGTATTTAGTTCCAATTTATAAACGAAATGAGTTCTCTTTATTATTTGAAGAAATCTTCATTACTACTACTTCTAAAATTTATTATTAGCTTATCTCTTGAAAAGAGTTTATTTAAAAAAAAAAATAGATCTTTTGTTGAAAATTCAATTATTAAGAAATATAGCTTACTTTCCTTTATTTAAGAAAGAACCCGTTTTTATTTTTATTAAGACAACAATCTTTTAATCATGCATGAATATGATTATGTAGCAATAAAAAAGTAAGAATAATATATAGTAAGATAGAAAGAAATATACTAAGCATATAAACAAAACAATATGGTCAAGCATTGAAAACCTTAACCTCATCAAGGTATCCTAGTTAAGTATTGGGAGCCTTAACTTCATCAAGGCTTCCCGGGACTAAGAATAGACTAGTCACAAAAAGAAAAGAAAAGAAAAGAAAATCGTTTTTACTTGATAAAGCCAAGTCTAAGGCTAGAAAGACTAGTTTTAATAATTTGCATGAAACAAGTAAATAAATAAATTACAAAGCATGAATAAATAAATAAATGTTATGTTAGTGAGCTCATATGCTCTAGGAAATATATATATATATATATACATAAATATATTTACTAACATATAGGAGTTAGATTAGGATAATAACAACAACATAATAACATAACAATAACAATAAAATAACATAATAGTAAAATAAGATTTGTTTATGAACAAGAACAAAATATGAATATAGTATTGGTTCCATAACAATTATTTGTTTATGAAACACACACCATGGTCATGCTAAGTTACATGACATGGTAAAGAGATATAGGTAGGATTTGAAAAGAGATGAATGGGTAATGTGTTTGTTATTTTTCTTAAAGAGTAGTAAATGGTATAGAGTGTTTTGAGAGGGGATTGTTGGAGAGAGGATTTGAGAGGAAATTTTGATACAGTTTTGTTAAGATGGAGAATTATGTGTAAAGTGTGAAGGAGAGAAGGGATATTTATAGAGTTTTGGAGTGAAATTTTGATGCAATAAAATAAATTAAAAAAGAAATAATAATATAGAAGAAGGAGAGGGGCCAGCGCAACATGGGAGAGAGTGAGGGTATGAGTTGATTGAATTTGTATTTTTGTAATGAAAAGAAATTGAAGTATAAGAGAAGTTATGTAAAAAGTTGTATTGGAAATGAAAAGTGTAAGAAATAGGTGTATATGTAGTAAGAAATAGGTTGTAAGAAAAATTAGAGATAATGAAATAGTAATGAATAATAAAAATAGTACTATGAATAGTAGACTAGACAAATAAAATACCGGTAATAATAAAAATAGGCGTAAACGAGCTATATTTGATATTTTTAGTTAACGAAAAATTGTGAAAGTGGTATTTTTGAAATCCTTGTATAATTACGAGTCTTATAGTGTTATCAAAATATTTTTACCATCCAGTATTCCCGAGTACGGTTTTCAAAAATTGATTTCGTTCGGATCCAAATTACACTAGGTAAATATGATATTTTTATACTTCCTTATATTATTACGAACTATTATAAGCCATTAACTCAATTCTGTTGTCTAGGGCTTGAAAGCGCGGGATTGCCGGAGTTGAAACTGTTAGATTGTCTTGATCTTTGTTGACTTTTGAAACTCCGGTTTGACTAGGGTTAGGGTTTAATCCAACTTTACCCTAGAAATTTAGGGATTTACATTAGAGATTGGATAGATGAATCGTCTCATGTTCGGGTTTTGAATCGAACGATTATTGAATCTTCTATTTTCGTTTTTTTTTAAGAATCTCTTATGAAATTCCGTGATTGATATTGCTTAAGGTTCGGTTTCAACTTGGGTCAGCTTTTAGGGTTTTGATTCGGTATTTCAAAGCCATTCTCTAAGTATTATGAAAAATTTGGGAATTTACAGGGTTTGTGGGACGAAAGGGATGGAAAGAGAGCGTGAAAATAAAATTGAAATATGATAAGGACGATATATCATCCTAGTAGTTCATAAACTTGTAGAAACACAGTTGTATGTTTTTTATTTTAGTTTATTTGACTCAAATTGGTAAAATCAGTTTAAAAGTAAGATTTCATCATGTATAAACTCAACTAAAATCGTAAGATTAAAAAATATATATTTCATAAAGAGTTAACCCGGGAGAGCCTCCAAATTTTAAAAACTAATAAAATTGTATGGATAAAATCATGATTTTTAACATCTATGTGCGTGTATATATATACTAGGATATCATCACTTGTCTTATAGAGCAAAGTCTAGCCAAAACAGGGAAAAAGATAAATAAATTAATTAATTAATTAGTTAAACAAAATGATGCTTTGCAATAAATGAATCTCCAACACGGGTGAATGATGATATATATAAAACACTATCAAGTATCAACCAATAATTATGTAACCAATAGTTTTGTAGGTTAATAACATTCGGTTCAAGTCCATGTCAAATTCGATCTTTTATATTAACATATTATAATGATCCTATATGGTATTGATATAATGATTCTTCTGGTCCTCTTGAAAAAATAAAAAAATCAATAATTATGTCGAAACAAGCATAAGCGAAATGGTTTACGTGCATCGAGATGTTACAAGTCTCGAGGAAACTTTTCTTCAAAGGTTTCACATAGACCATCTGGTTTGGCCAACTACTTCCAATTTTACAATTCTTCTTCGGACGCTAGCCGAATGGCTTGATGTGAACAAAACATATTTAATTTTGGCAGTGATAAGTACACCAAATATTTAATGTGAAAGGGTAACATGGTTATTATTATTTTTTTTCACTTTTAAGACAAATTGGAGTAACGCAAGACCAATCATGGCATTTCAAATTGCGCTTTTATAATCAATTTTTCTTTCAAGAAAAGTTTTCCATCTGACTTTGTTAACTTTGATTACTTTTCTTTCCCATATCAAAGCAATTATATATTTTGCTAGCTTTTTTCAACCATTACAGATACTTTTTTTTAATCTTTTTTAATAAATTATCTATCAAAAAATAAATATAGATAAAAAATAAATTGACGGTTCTCATAAAAAAATCAAATAAGACAAAATATAAATATTAATCGGACATATTTATATATATCATTTTGATATAAATAGAGATATAGATAAATAAATACTGTATAGGAAAAAAATGATAATAAAATATATAAGGATACTCTCTCTCTCTCCAAGCTTCTTAAGAAAGTAAAGGAGGTCGATGATATGAAAATCTGTTCCCTTTCTTCACCATCCTGGCAAATCCTCTATTGATATCCGCAGATCTATCACACAATAAATCTCAAATCTTTCTTTCTTTATCATCTTCTTTTGTATTTTGCATTATCCTCAATCTATTAGTATTACATATCCACCACGATTATATGTCTATTTCTACAGGCTTCATTAGTGTATGAATTGTAAAATTGAGCTGGTATATGAATTTGTCTATACTACCACAATAGGTGGTTTTTAAGTTTTTATCACTTATGTGAAACTATGGTATTCGTTAATTTACTTGTTTGATGAGCTGATTACGCTCTTTTGAAGGAATTGATTGTATATCAGTTGAATAATTTCACTTATGAAGATCAATGTCCATTCATTCCATTAGGTTTCAAAACCTTCAATTTTTTATTGATAATCTTAGTTTGGTTTGAAGGATGCAAATTATTCTTTTTTATGTGATAAAAGCCATCATAATGATAAAAGACTTAGCACGTTAGATGAAGAGGCGAGTTTCGCCTTTGTAACCTAGCTAAAGGTGAAAGTCGCCTCTTCGCCTTTGTAAACTACTAAAATTTGTCACTAAACATATAACTAATCAAATTCTAAAAATTACATTAATGCTAAACTTAGGGGTGGGCATGGATTAGTTAACCAGTCTATAACCCAATTTTTTGAACCTAACCATTAGAGTCGGTTTTTTTGAAATGTCAAACTTAAACCGGTCCATTATTTATGGTTAACCACCGTAATAGTTAACCATTTTTTTTGGTAAATATTTTTGTTTTTCGGTTTTTAACCATTTAATAAAATTGTTAACTAAAAGATGTGGTTAACCATATTTCCAACTGATCTATAAACAACTAAACTATTTTAATTTCTTAAAGTTACATACTATTAAAACCTTCTCTTAACTGTACTAGATAAAGTCATGCCAATTCATGCACAAAAGTAGAACAATACGAATAGCAACATGAAAATAATAGTCATATTTATTGTTTCAAAACCTCTCAAACTCATCGCAAAAAAAAAAAAAAAATCAAATGCTCATATTTTTTAATATTTTTTTCCATCACAACACCAACAATTTTTATAAGAAAATAGATAAATAAAAAAAACTTTGCCCATATAGATAGAACTATAATATCATAAAGTCATATTAGTTCATTTACAAAAGGAGAACAATACGAATAGCAGCATGAAAATATAGTCATATCTATTGTTTCAAAACCTCTCAAACTCATCTCCAAAAAAATCAAATGCTCATATTTTTTATTACTTCTTTTCCATCAAAACACCAACAGCTTTTAAAAGAAAATAGATAAATAAATAAATAATTTGTCCATATAGATAGAACTATAATATCATAAAACACAAATAGTGGAAGTAATTTAGACTCTGACCAATGCTTTAATATATTATATTAGGGTTCCAACTCTTTAGCCTTTTATATTTAAAAAAAATTAATTATATATAATGTTATAAATTTATAGATATCGATTAACCATTAACCATCGGTTTTTCATGGTTACAAACCGAAACTGAAACCGAAAACTGAAAAAAATTAAAACTATGAACCTAAACCGAAACCGGTGGACTGGTTAACTGCATTTTTCGAATTGGTTTTCCGATTTCGGTTCGGTTTCTCGGTTTAGTCGTTTTTTTTGCCCACCTCTAGCTAAACTCACTCTTTGAAACTCCTTTAGTAAATAGATGTGGGATTTTGTAATGGTTTGGCTAGGATTTCCATTCATTGTTTTGTAATTATAATTGGGTTTTTCATCTGGATTTCAATTAAACTCACAAGAATTTGCTTTCCTCTCAAGTTGCAAAAATTCTAATTATAATATGGATATCCCTTTCAAGTAACATATTTATAACCATCAGTTAAATAACACACTCCTCTCATAAAGCTATGTTATTTTAATTGAATTTGTGGCTCAAGCAAATATCTGTGTTAATAAACCATAATTTCAACCGCATTAAGAGCACGAGTTCTATAACTTGAACTTAAATTACACGTGTCCTCGTCGGTTTAGAAGTTGTATTTTCTATTTTAAATGAGTTTTAGAATCCCCTCTCAACTATCTTAAGCTCTAATTTACAAGAAATTCATACACAAATCTTTTACCTTGTAAACATTGAAATAGAAATAACCAAAATTTCAAATTAACAAAACTCATTATAACATACTAAGCAACTACTTAGGAAATCCATAAACCCATCTCATAATCGCACTAGATAAATGTAGCTCATATTGGAGAGGTGTCCCAAGGTGTGGACCCAAGGTTGAGTCTATATCTCCTTATGTAGTTGAGGTGTTACGTTCTTCGACAACTCCAAAATTGAGATGGACTGAATTGCTGCTTTCGTAGGTTATTGAGGGCAAGGGTTCATGGGCCCCAAAAGATCGAATGGGCTTTGGGCTATTCTAGTCAAACAGTATAATATAAATATATTTAATATATATTATATATTTTACTACTTACATAATATTACCATTATTCATTAATATTGTGTGATTGTTTTGTTACAAAGTTATATTAAATAGTAATATTAATCTTTAATATGTAATATTTTCCACTATGGCACATTTAACTTATGTCTAAGTTTTAAAAAACATATAAGAATGTATCATTAATATAATATTGTGTATGTGAGGTTTCTTCAAGAAATGATATAATCTAAATGACTTGAAAAATGTGGGAATGATCAAAATTGAAAGGGGATTGAAAACTCCCTGTTTCAATATTGAAGTTTGAAGAAATTTCTTACTTCATGAGGACTAAACATGACATACAAGAATGCCTTCATTGATCTCTTTAGATACAATTTAAGTTGGAATAAGCCAAATTAGCTAAAATCGAGTTATTATACCCTAAAAAATTCACCAAGTCCATTACTAGTTATCAAAGCCAATTTAAATTTATTTTAATCGAGTTGAAGCTCATATTATTTATTAAACCGTTTTATACATGAAAGCTCAACATGACTCCGTTTATTTAGTTGATGTCGAAAATTCATTGATGAGCCTAATTTTATTAGTTTAAGGTTCATTTAAATTATTTAAGTCAAATTGGGTCTAGATTTATCAACTATGTTTATTTTAACCAACAAAGTCCATTTTTAAGTCATCAGTCATGTTAAACGTAAAATTATTAGTTAAACTTATTTTAACTCATAAAGCTCATTTTAAGTTATTAAGATCAAGTTGGACCCTAAGATCATTAATTATACTCATTCATTTAGTAAATCCCACTTTTAGGTCATTTAGTCAGTAACTAAGTCCATTTCAAGTCATGTAAGTCAAGTTGAACATATATTTACTTAGTGAGCCCTTAATAAGTTATTTAAGTTAAATTGGATCTAGAATTATCAATTAAGCCCATTTTAGTTTTTAAAGCCCATTTTGATCCTATATTTGTTAACTAAAATCATTTTAGGTGGGGATTTTAGTGTAACCAGGAATAATTTACGTCCGTGCATAATTTTTGGGTTGGGTAAATTAGGTGGTTTGCTAATTATTTTTAGAGGCTTAGAAATTAGATATAAGAATTTTGGTTTAGCTAGATGGAAATTGAATAATAATTTAAATAAATAAATTTTGTAATTACATTTTACTATAATTAATTTACTTAAGTTTAAATTTTTTTTTCAATTTTATAATTTTATTATTTATTTTAATCAATCGTTCTACATTATTTATATAGGGAGTGATTTATTATATATTATTATTTTATTTTCTTTTGTGAATATTGCCTCTTTATATGTTTTTTTTTTTGCGTTATATGCATTAATTAAATATTAATACTCAATAAATAATACATTTCATTATTTATTTAATATTTAACTTATTTAATAATATTGTGCTATTTTATGCAAAATCATATTAAATAATATTTTTAATATATAATATTTTATATTATAATATATATTTAATTTATGTTTGAATTATTCATTGAAACCTTGAGAGAAACTTATCATTAGAGGGGAAGCTCTATTTTTATTTATTTTTTTTTTTTTTGGGCCCAAGTCAATAGAGGAAAGTTTGACTGCATCACCTTAGTATCTTAATCAGAGGCAAAACTGGACGCATTATTTCGCTCCCTAAGCTTTCCATTGATCGACAAAACTCGTGTCATCATTTCTCCTCCCCAATCCTAAACTTTTACTAGTGTTATTAACCCTCAAATACAAACAAAGCTCAGAGTAGACTTTTGCCAAGAATTCTAGTACCCCGTACTGTCTGTTCCTAAAAAATGAAAACGACACAATATTTCTTTTCTGGCAAAAGTCATAAATCCTCCAGCCAAAAATTCAAAATTCCATCGCATACACCAGCTGTTTAGTCGCTTACTCTAATGGAAAGGACAGTAATGGATAAGACCCGCATCCAAAGGAAGACGATCTCCTTCCGTGATAAAAACAAAAATAAATAAATGTCGGATCTCACTAAATTTTTAATTTACAGTCATCGTTATTATCCAAATTTCGACCTTTATTCACCTATCATTCTTTTCTTTGACAATCATCCTTATTACGTCTCAACATATGACTTGGCTATAGTAATGAATTTTTTTTTTTATTTAGATGGTTAAGGAAATTCTGTTTGGCGATTATATGCTCCTTTTTTGTAAATTATGCTTTGACAAAAATGTTAATATTTCAATTTCGTATTAAAAAATATATATCATCTTTTCATATATTCACTTTTTCATAAATATATTATTAAATGAGCTTTTATGATTCTACAGACTAAAATTTTTTTATTTAGATGGCTAAGGAAATTCTATTTGGCAATTATATGCTCCTTTTTCGTAAATTATGCTTTGGCAAAAATGTTAATATATCAATGTCATATTAAATATTATATATCATCTTTTCATACATTCACTACTTCATAAAAATATATCATTAAATGAGCTTTTTTGGTTCTATCGACAAACCCATCTAGTCAATAATATAATCATCAAAATAAATATAATAATTAGAATATTAACTACTTTGATGGTTTAATCACGCTTGAATATGGTATGAGTTTTTAGATATTAAACAGGTCTCATCAAAATTAATAATAGGACTAAAATTTTGATTAATATGTAAAAAGTAATGATACCTCTGGATCTATCAATTGGACATAAAATAAACAAATCTAGATGTAACACCTACTGAGTTATTATCGCTTTAACCACACGCCACACGGTTTTATTATTTTTAGTACCGTGCTTCCCAATGGGTCATCCATCATGAAATTACTCTGCACAAAGTACACTTAACTTTGGAGTTCCAATAAACTCTAAATCATTACACTAAAAGATGCCACTATGATTAGAATTTCACAACTTATATATGAAAGGTATCACATACTCTCCCACTTATAGAACTGACGTCCTCGCCAGTTCCATCACACAAGTCCATAACCACATGAAGCAGTGAGGACACACTCCTCCACTTCTGACTGTTGGACTGCTTTGATACTACTTGTAACGTTCAAAACTCAGCTCACTGAGGTATTGTCCTTTTTGGCCACACGTCATTCGATTTTATCCTTTTTAGTGTCAGCACTTCCTAGGGAGTCACTCATCATATGATTGCTCTACACAGAATACACTTAACTTTATAGTTCCAACAAACTCACTCCAAACCATTACATCAAAAAACACCTTTGATATTAGAGTTTCACAACTTATATACGAGGGTTATCACACTAAATTAACATAGGCATTTTCAATGGCATTGCCACACTAAATGTAATCTTCCATAAAATATTTCTTTATATGTAAAGATAATTGCGGAAAATTTTGGCAATCATTCGAAACACTTCTTAAATTAAAAAAAATTAAAAAGTTATATTTATACATTTACTATATCATAAAATTAAATTAATATTTAGTAATGGAAAACAACAAAAAAAATCCATGGATTTTTAATAATTATGCAAAACACTTGTTAGAAACAAACCAATTAATGAAGATGCACGATAATTAATAGCACTAGGATGCAATCAAATATTTCTATCATAGATATATTTATGTTAAGTGCACCAAAATCATATATAGTTTTGAGCTATATCTATAATCTTCTTTATCACCATTTATATTTCCACACCAGTCTAGAAAATTAAAATGAAGACAAAGACGAGAATATTTAAAAAAAAAGAAAAGAGAAAAAAAAAAGATTAATGGAGAGATGGATGATCGTCCGACAATTTGGTCCCTCAAAGCTAACCCGAAATATTCTCTTATATTGCATTTTCAACATTATTTCACACACTAAATACAAAATTTGAAAGGGTGCAGTGTAGTGTTAAGGGGAAACTCTCTCTCTCTCTCTATATATATATATATAAATATATCCAAGATTGGATTTCACGTGAAATTAAAATTATGGTTGAACCTATCAGGTGCCATAAAGAGAATCCTCAGCATCTGCATTATTCTCTGTGTCCAACATCATTTCCTCGTACCGGCATTCACTGCTGCAGAAGGCTTTTTCACCCCTGCGCCATAAGAAAATGATCACACTGTAAATATATTCTTCTTTGCATTTTTTTTATTTGTAAATAATCATGTATGTACAAAGTAGATTTTTTCTTTTTTTTTTTCCTCCCTTTGTATGTAATTTACAAAGATTTCTATCTGGGTTTAGTCGCCATCAATTTTTAAAATTAATCATAGTAAATTAATTTGTATTGATTTGATTTTGGTTTTTAGTAGTTTCTTTCATTTATATTATAATACGGCAGTTAAAAGTAAAAAAATAAACATTTTGTATACATGCGAGGAAAAAAAGAAAAAGATTAAAAAAAAAAAAGGAAACCCAAGTCTTTGCTCTCTTCTTTTGTAACTCCAACATTTTCAGATCTTATTATTACATTTTTATTTTTTTAATCTCATAACCATTTGATGTAATCTTAGCGTTCGATTAAATACACGGGTACAAAAAAACATGAATAAGTTGAAAGATAATACGAAAAAGAAAATCAAAATACAAATTCGCAATTAACTTTTTTCTTCCTCCTAATTTTTTTAAACTTCTATGGTTCGTTTCGGATCATCTCAATAATATTATTACAAATTAAATTAAAATTTAATGCAAACGCTATTAAAAAGTTTAGTTATATTAAAATAAAGTAAAATCTTCAATAATATAACGGAGCTGGTGTAATTATAACTAAATTGGTACAGTAAAATTTTGTATTCACAAGGTTATGGAAAGATGCATTGAACCTCTAGCGGATTCTTTGGCCAACAAAAGAACACTCTAGCGGATTGCTTCACGATGACGTGTTTGGCTATGGTTTCTTTTTTCGATGTACAACGTAAGTTTTTTGTTTTTCGCCAAACATAATCCGTTACATGGCGTGTACTTGAGGTGTCGTGTAATTTTAGAAGACTGAAATAGGAGAAGTCGTACAACCAGCATGCAAAATTGGAATTTTTCATGCCTTCTTGTATTGTTCTTTTCCCCTCGATCTTATCTCTCTTTCTCTCTCCCTTCCTCTTCTCTCTCTCTCTCTCTATATATATATATTTACACTTCCATAAATTTTAATGGAAATTATCATTTTATAGCATCATTGTTTATCCATTTTCTTCGTTGTTATTGTTACTGTAAAAAATCTCTTGAGTAACTGTAACCCCTAATGACTGTTACTGTAAAAAATATCTCGAGTAACTGTAACCCCTAATGACTTTTATAATAATATTTGACAATCAAAAAAATTTTATTACAAGATATATTGATAAAATTTAAAAACAAGTTCGATGAAATAAACCTAGCGTCTACTCCATCATCTGCTCCGGAAGTGCCCAGCAAGGCAATTAATCAAGTAAATATAAAATCAGCTCTCGAAATGACGAAATATTAATTACCATGGTAAAAAAGATTAACCAATTAAACTAACAATCGAATTTGGGCTGTTAAACGTATAAATGAGCACCTTATAACTAACCAAATAGATCTATATATTATCTATTCATATGAAAATATATAATATTTTTTGCCAACAAAAGAAAGAAAATATGTAATGAAATTACTATTAAAAATAATAAATAAAGTATTGCTGGAGATGTATGAATTAAATTAAACATAAGAACTAAATTAACGTACCTGTAAATGTAAATATCTTGAGACTGTTGTTGAAGATCCTTCTTGCAAGTGTAACATGAACTCAGGAAATGTCCAGGACTATACTTGGGTGATGATTTATCATTATTAGATAAGGAACAACATAGCTCCCAACAATACAATCATCAAATATATGTGTAGTTGTTGTGTTTGGACCATGATGAATCACACAAGTATAGTCTTCCGAAGCTTCCATGTCTTCCAATAAGATCCGTCCTGGTAACCCCAGATCAAAGGTTTCGGAAACAGGATAGCACCCTGAACCCTGGTTTTTGGTTCCGCAATCAGGTGGTATTCCTAAGGACTCGCAAAATTTAGCCCTCAATTTTGGATTAAAGAAAACTGCATGCGTGTGTTCGGATAGGGCATGGCTAATTCCAAGAGGGAGGAATTTTTTCTGCAATGAACGTCTTTTATTATCTGGGATTGATTTAGGGTTTTGTCTGGACTGGAATTTGTCGTGCCAAAATGGGATGATTTTAAGGGCAGAAAATGGGGTTATGTTAAGAGGTATTACGGGACGACTCGTCGACATCGGTTTAGGTAGAGTTATGATACCCAAAAACCTAGAAAACAAAAAGATGAGGTTGGTCTTGTCGTGTGGGGTTGTTTATTTGGAGCGGATTGTGTTCTGTGATCTGTAACCAAAGCTTGTTTTCCAGAAAAAGTCCTAGGTCTATGTCTCAGCATTGGCCTAATTATTTAATATAATTAAGTTTAGAAAAAGTGGTCAAACTATACCTATTTCAATGTTCACAAAATTTCACCTTATCTAATATTTAAAAAAAAAAAAGTGACTATGAATTATTTAAAAAGAAGGAACTAAAAGGGTCTCAATGAACTCTTCTGGATCTAATTTAAGTAAAAGGATGTCAATCTATATGATTATCATAAACTCAGGACCACTCCAGAGAATCAATACTAAAAGAAAAAATTTTACTGCAAATTAGAATATTATGTAAAGTATATTATAATAATATTCGAGTTTCAAAGCTGAGAAATGGAAAACAACTCTTACCTATTTAAGGGAAGGAAGCAACGAAGAATTACGATGTAAGCTGGAGAATAATAATATGGTCTTTCCGAACTTTCTAAAAGGTTTTACTAATTTCTCTCTGGTCGTGATGGGGTGTGTTGACACTAAAGGTTATGTTTCATCAGAAACATCCTTAGATATGTTTATCCAAACTTTCAGTTCGGCAGAATCGCCGCGAATTGGCGATTTTTGGGGGAAGACGAGGAGGTAGGGAGGGGAGGGAGGGAGGGAGATGTTATCTTTGAAAGACAAAAGAGAGAAAGGTGGATGAACTCAACGTACCATTTAAAGAAAAAGACGGCGTGAGTATGAAAAATCTGTTTGGATAAATGTTAATTACTTTAGATATTTGTTTAGTTAGTCTTCCTATTATTTCGGGGATATCGATATCCACGACTGTTGAGGTTGACTGTAGAAGTCGGATGTAACAACTGGCTAGTGCCGTTTGTTAAAAAAAAAAAAATAAATAAATACAAATTGTTAAAAAAAAAAAAAACAAATTAGTATCATTATCCTTCATCTTGGAGTGATGATATTATTTTTATTTTTATCATGTTTTCAAATCGAGATGCAATGACCTAGGTAATAAAAGTTTTGAAAACTTGTGTATTGAACATTGGTTGTGTGATACAAGTTTAGGCCCTATATCGAATGTCCAATAAGTTATACACGTATAATTATATATGTATCGCTCATTGGACATGCGATAGATGGCTAATTTAAAAAAAAAATTATATCATACCACACTATTCTTATAATTTTTTCTTAGCAATTTGGTTTTGTAGATTTTTTTTTTTAAGTACATTATATATGTAACACTCTTGTAGAAGTCAATATAACAAGGGAAGCAGAAAGAATTAAGAGTGGAGGAAAGTGAAAAGAAAGAAATAAAGGGGAGAGAATTTGGAAGAATATGTTTTAAATTCTTTTATTTGGATAAGGTGGAAAAGAAAGTGGAAGGAAAATTAACAGTATGATTTTCTATTTTGTTAAAATATTATAAAACTCCTATATCTATAATTTTGCATATATTTTGTGGATGCAATTGTCTATTTAAATTTTTTAATTCTTTTCCTTGTTTTCAGTGGATCCAAGAACAAGTTCTCTTTCTAAATCCACTATTCCCTTCTTCTTCCTTCTTCAAGAAAAAGAAATGTAAAATTTTCCTTTCTTCAATGCAAATATAGTATAAGAGTCTAATTAGATATGGTTGGATAGAATTATTAAAAAAAAAGAATAAATTCCGAATTTGGTACTTGAACTTTTGCGAAAAACCAAATTTGGTATCTAAACTTTCATAAATCAATTTCAATAACTAATCAAACTTTTAAGACTATTTTCACTACCTCATGTAATAGTGTCAAACTGTTGTTGACATGGCACTTTTTAACAACTAATAGGTTGCCAAGTGTCAAATGACATGGTAATTTTATTATTTTTTATTATAATTATTGTCTTGTAATTAATTTTTTTTATTATATTTAATATTATTCTATTTTTTAAAAGAACTTTTAACTTATATTTTAGCCCAAGCCACCTTAGCCAACAATGAAGCCCATTTATCCTTAATAGGCTTTTCTTCTTCAAACATGATTTGCTCTAAATTTATTTTATATATAAGTCCATTTCTCAAGACTTGTTTCATGTGTGTCACGCCCAAATCTGATCCAGGCGTGTCCAACCCCTACCATGCGTAATACTTAAGCATTGCAAGGAACGTTATCCATTAAAAAAAAAACGTTTATGTTGATTGTTTACTAAACACACCATAAAAAAATTTATTCAAAAGCTACTCATTAAGAGTAGATCAACATTACATATAGTATAGTTACATCAACAGTACCACTCAGATTGGTACTTCAAAAGATTACAAGACTTCTATCTCTCAAAGTACAAAAAAAAAAAAAAAATTGATACTTTATTTTACAAACCATAAGCTTATGATTAAGCCTTTAACAAAAGTTTTATTGAACTTGAAAAATCTCGACAAATTTCTTTTCAAAAACAAACATCACAAGGTCATGGTTCTTAGTTATCCTAATCATCAAAACACTCTTCAAAATCCATGCCATACCCCATTTGATCATAAAACTCATCTTCATCAATACCTATAATAGAAAATGTGAGCCGAAGCCTAGTACACAATAGTACAAACAAATACAAAGTGTCATACACTCTTAATTTAATGTAATACAGCAACCATTAAGTTATATTCCAATAATTTCTTTTTGGTAGAATATATAACAATAATTAGGTGTATCAAATCAACATTAGAGTGTTCAAACTCCGATAACAAACCATTAGGAAACTAGGGATCCTGAGTAACAGTAGCTACTCAAGGAGTTACCATAAGCAGTTCGAATACTTGTATCACCTATAGAAACATCTACAAAGATAATAGTTTAATCTAGAGTTTACATTCGTTTAACATTTTTACTTAGCTTAATCCATAACATCATCTAGTTCAATCGGTCCTAAATGTAAACTAAATCATATTAGATCCCTTTAAGACTATATAAATGTTATACCAATACCGTCACCCCTATCAACTATTTGCTAGGTCACTTATAAAATGTCATTACTACATGATAAAAGGGTGGCCTAAGCGCTTAACTACCATGCTTGGCTCTGAACAAGGTTGTCGTATCTCTGACCAAATTAAATGACATAGACACAAGCAAAAGCAATTCAAACACTTAGAACCATCTTTGTTTTTAGTTATTTTAGAGATGCATATCCTAGCAACCAACAATCAAGTTACTGCATACTTAAATGAACTAATATATCTCGTAAATGATTAGTAGACAAATACAATTAAGTAGAAGAATTTGTTAAAAGGAAATCATCCTATATAAGATTTAATATCAAACCATAATTAAATGTGAAGCCCTCAATCAATTATCAAACTTAAATAAAAACTCATGTCAAAACATAACTTTGTATATTTATATATATAACTCACTCTTTATTCTTTTTCTTTTCTTTTTTTTTTTACAAAGCGCAGGTAGATACATTAGTTGTGTTCCCCATGTGTTTTCTCATGTCAGAAACACGACCAAATACAATTCATCGTGTTCTTGTCATGTTTTGTTTATAGGTTGGCACTCAAAGAGAAGCACGATTTGATAAGGCGAGCCATATTCATGTTGTGCTTTTCTTTGAGTTAAAAACTAGTGAGAAACACGACGAGATAGGACAAGTCGTGTTCATCCCATGTTTCATCGATATGCTAAACACTTCGAATGTTAGAGAGAAACAAAATGAGATAGGTCCAACAGTGTTCGAGCCGTGCTATTCCAGAATTACATTTGTTGAATAAAATAAAGAGAAGCATGGCTGAATATGGCTTCCCATGTACCAGTCATGTTCCTTCTTGAGTGAGTTAAAGTTCTTGTGTTTTAAGCAACAGAGAGACGTAGGGATGTTCATAGTTCGATTAATTGGTCCGTAACTCTATTTTTTGAACTGGACTATAATGATCGATTTTTTAATATCCTTATCCTTAACCGGTCCATTATAAACGATTAACCTTTTTTTCCAGTTAATTTTTTTATGATCTTTTTTCGATCATTTAGTAATGGCTTCAACAAACCTTATTTTTTAACTTTTATCATAGAGTTTTTCTTTAAATT
Source organism: Combretum micranthum (assembly GCA_024138025.1). Taxonomy (NCBI): domain Eukaryota; kingdom Viridiplantae; phylum Streptophyta; class Magnoliopsida; order Myrtales; family Combretaceae; genus Combretum; species Combretum micranthum. The sequence continues at coordinate 2,522,937 of JAMXBD010000021.1, forward strand.
ATTATATATATTACAAGAGCTAAAAAAGAAATGAAACTCAAATTAAGGAAAAGAGGAAAACGAAGTCTTTGGATGTATCAACATCAACAAAATTGAACCAAATCAATTACCATATTAAGTCCAATTAAACATAGAATAGGACATAGTACTTTAATCGAAATGCAAGGAGCATTAGCATATGTAAATTATATGTATATATATATATAATATATTTATAAATATTAAAACAATTAACAATTAACCATTAACCATCTGTTTTTTATGGTTACAAACCGAAAATCGAAAACTGGAAAAAATAAAAATGATAATGCTAAACCAAAACCAACGGACTGGTTAACCATTTTTTGAATTGGTTTTCTGGTTTCGGATTAATTTTTCGATTTTATCAATTTTTTTACACACTGCTAGAGAGAAGCACAACTAATTAGGGGGCATCTTGTGTTTCCCTCACGTACTCCTTCGAAAAACAAAGCATGCTACTTTTAACACTTAAACATCATATTTTTGCTTCAACTAGCTTACACACTTAGAAACATCACATATGCATAACTTAACACTTATATCATTCAACAACATTCACAACTTCATTTTCACTGCTGGTTTAACATGTAAACCATACAACTTATTTATCCATCAAAACATCCAAAACAAACTTCATTATTGTACTCTTACAAGTTACCAAGATTCATATAAACCTAAGAATCAACTTAGTTCATCAACTCTATTTTCAATTCACTAAAAACTCATTCATATGGAAGTTGCCTTTTGAAAGAAATATATGATTAAGTGATTAGAAAAGCAAATAAAACTTTATCTTAGATGACCTTGATTTGTAGATGAAGTCATGAAGAGAATTTGGCAAAATGTTGATGAAATTTATGTCTTGCTCTGTTCTCCTAAGGGTGTCATCGATTTATGGTCTGTTTTGCGGATTGATTTTTGCCAAAATAAATAAGATAATTCTCCCCTAATTCTTTCTTGCATCTTAATGAAGTTATCTTATGTGTGAGTGCATGATAAGGAAAAGAAAAGGGCTTGGCTCATGGGCTTGTTTTTCATATTTGGGCTTAGGTTTCATTTGCATAAATAAAAAAAAAAAAAAAATTAGCTGCTTCTTACATGAGGACAACAAAGACATTGGCGATGAGTTTAGCTAAACTATACTTGGATTTTACTCTAAGGCCTTGTTATATCGTCATATGAAAATCTATTAACTAAACTATCACAATCAATTTCATTCACAAAACAAGTAATACATACATACAAATAAATTTAAGTATAAGTAGTTCAAGACATTTCAATGTGGGACTTTGTCTAAAATCACCTAGTATCATAAATCAGTTTCTAAAAACTTTTCATTCCCAGGTACCATAAATCACCTAGCTCGGCATTTTGGATCTCTTAAGTGTCATTCCTAGGTATTCATTGAACACAAAATGTGTATACAAATATGGTGGAAGTTTGTGGCATGTCATCTCCAATTTGTTGAAAGGTGCAGATATAGGGCGATACAACAAAAGAATTGGATATTTCACTCCCCGGATTGAATTGGAATGTCTCCCAATGCATCACATTTCGTGCAGTGCAACAAAGAATTGGATATTACATGCAAGCTGTGGCCCTGGCGAAGCTGGACACGCACAAGGATGCTGCGGACATGCTAAACGAAGCTGCTGCACTTGAAGGAAAGAAGCAACGGGGTGGAAAAGGATCATAATGAGCATGTTGTAAATTCATTCCTCATTTTTTTGCAAGCATGGATTTGAATCCCTGTCACGTTTTCGGAACCTTCCCTCATTCTACTTTAAATGTTTTTTCTTTTTTTCAAATATAACCATGAGTTCCAGCTGTAGAACTTAATTTCCCCAACGTTGAATCCCTATTACTTTTTCGGATCCTCCCCTCATATCGAATATTTGTTTAAACATGTAGATAAAAATGGGCCATACAGTGTGGGCTTACACTTCTTTTATAAGAAAAATAATATGATTGTAATAATTATATACAATGCTAATATTAGTTAAAATTATAAAACAATAATTATAATAAAAATAATAAAATTGCCGCATCGTTTGACATCTGGTAACCAATAATTAGTTGTTAAAAGTAGTGCCGCATCAGTAAGAGAGCTTAACTAAATTCGGAATTTACACCAAAGGCGCGAGAAAAGAAAAATTTTTTTGGAAGGTTTTATGGTAGAGAAAATGATAAAAGGAAAAATAGTAAATAGTTAATTTGAAAAGATTTCAAATAATGAAGCCCAAGAATTCTTTTATTCCCCTTAAAACCCTCGATAAATTCCTCTGCATGTGTTCAGATGCATTTCTTTCCGTGGATCTTTTTTTTATAATATTTAAGATTATACAATTTATTTGATATAATTATTTATAGGTTCAGCTTTAAATTTAAATTAATAATTAAATAGCTACTAAGGGCCCATGCTTTCAAATCTAGCCAACACATCAGATGCCTGACCACCACACACACAACACACACAAACTCGGACCAATGATTTTTAGTTGGAAACATTAAGAAGAGTAATCATGCAATGATACTTATCAAGATATGAAATTTTTTATTAAAATACGAAACCAACAAAGTGTATAAAATGTTTTTTATCAAGTTAATAATAAGTATAGGAGTTAGGACAATCATTAACAAAATTTCTTTATTTAGTCATTTATTAGGACAATCATTAACAAAATTTCTTTATTTACTCATTTATTTTTGCATTTGGGTTTGTATTTATTTCTTTACCATCACGCCCATGCTGGGATGTTAGTTATCCTTTTTATTACGCAAGTGACCGTGTTTGTCTTTTCCTTTCATTTTTTTTCTTGACCACCTCCTTCACAAAAGTTTGGTATTATTTTTGTATTTCTTTCTGACCGTACCGTCCATTCCAACTATGAGAGCAGAGATGACAAACCCCAACTATAGTGGCGAGCCGCCAATCTATCGATCCCCCGAATCGACTATTTTTATATAACTGCATTTAATAAGATATGCATATATATATATATATATATATAGTGTATGACTCTTAATTGGATGTTGAAAACTTTATAATATAATGGTATCATTTTTAATCTTTTAAATAGGAGGTCACGGGTTTAAATCTCTCCCCATTTGTAATGGATAAAAAAAAAAAACTTATATTAGAGTTAAAACATGATCAAATAAAATAGCAATTTTTTTTCGTAGCATATTCATTGTTATATCACGTTGGCAAAATAATTACTTCGCAGAGTGAAATAAAAAATTGCTAAATTCACCGTGCACAAGATCAAAGGAATAATCATTATTAATCTTTTCCACCATATTTCTATATCTATGGATAGGAGCCCATGGTCCAACAATCAAAGTCATGAATTGAAATAAGCGTATGGAATAATAGTTTTTAGATATATTTATAATACATTACTAATATTGTTTTATGTGCAACGATTCAAAATAATGACTGATATTTACCTATTCTACTTTTTAGAAATTATAATTCTATTTCTATGCAATTTTATTCCTCGAACGAGTTATTGTATGCAATTGTAAGGGTGATGAGATCAACCTTCTGAAAAGAAATGTTATGGACAACGTAGTATAAGAGTTCCAAACATAGTCTTATCGCCCTTCGACAAAAACATTTGTGTGGTAAAACAATTTGACTTATCAAAATATAAAAAGATTCAAATGAAAATATTCAATTGTGAGTATATATGTTAAACTTGTAACTTAAAATTTTGTGTAAAAATATGAGTTTAGTAAAAAGAAAAGGAAAAAGAAATCTAAAACCCTTTTCTCAAATCGAGGTAATCTTCCAAAAGAATCATGCTTATGTAAATTCTTGATATTTTTATTGAATGAATGAGTCTGTTAACTCTAAAATAAGAGATATTTATGATACGCTTTGTATGAATTCTAACTAGCTATTAACTAGCTTAGCTTTTCCACTATTTATCTAATATTTCCAAACTAATATTCTATTTTTAATTACCAATTGTAATATTTTCTCCGTCTTTCACAAGAAGCTTATAATAATAATAATATAATAACCACAACATTCTGTTTGATTTACTGAAAGAAATTGTAATTAAAAGCAATTACCCTAACATTATTTTTGTCAATAATTACAAGTATTTTTAAAGTAAAAATTAAATTTTCAGAAGAACACAAATTCCTTTGGTTATGAATCTATTTCATATTACTTAGAATAAACATTCTTTAACTAACATTTTTTTTTTTTTGGGAGGGTTCGTAGTGTGGGGGCAGGGGTGGAATAATTAATCTACAAACGAAGAGGTAAAATAATAATTCTATTCCAGTGAATTGAATAAAACTTTAAGTGATGTGACTTAAAAGAAATAAAATCGTAATCAATTAAAATAAAGAGTATTTGGTGGTAAATAAAAGGAAAAAAAAATAAAGAGTATTTGGTTTGTAGTGCTGGTATTAATTTGTTGGCTCTTATAGGGACTATATTATTATGTTAAGTGTCTTCTTAGACACGTGTTATGTATTAGGACTATATTTTCATTTTAATAATGTTCAATTTTCCTTTTATATTTCTTGTAGATTTTTAAATATTAAATGGTATTTAAGTTTGAAAAAATACAAATGAAATAACATAATTAAGTGTATAATATGTATATATATTATATATATATATTTGACATTTTTATTATAACTTAAAATGAGGCAACAATATTGGTTAAGAAAAAGAGCCAACTTTTTATAAAGTTAAACGAGGAATTGCTAACGGACGACACATGGAAAAAATCATAGAATTTTTTTAATAAAAGAAAGGGGGGAAAAAGGGGAAAAAAAGAGTTTATACCTCATTGCCAGTCCATCGAAAACACATTACTTTTTGCTTTATTCTCTTAACAGCCACTAATCTCATGACACTTTTTCTTTCGTTTTTTCTTCCTTTTTCTTCGACCTTTAAAAGCTCCCTTTTGCTCAATCCGGATGGAATCAATCGGAACAGCAAGCTCACACCTACATTACCAAATTGCATACCCAAATCAAATCAATTTGTGAATTGTGATACACTTGTTTGATGCCACGGTTCACACAATGTGCCATGTCAACATCGAGCTGGTTAGCAATTTCTTATTGGATTAACGATGAAAATAATACATAAACTTTCATAAAAAGAACAATTAGATACTTGAAGTTTGATTTTAAATTTTAGTACCTAAACAAAGTTTTTATTTATTTTTTTTCCTACCTGAAGCAACTAAAAGGACGAATGAAAAAATCTACGAAAAGTTTGTTTATGTACCAAAATTGTCAAAATCAAACTTCAATTATGAAAAAAGTTTATAAAAGCTTTGTTTATGTACCAAATTATTCAAAACTAAACGTCAGATACCTAATTATACTTTTTACAAAAGTTTAGGTACAATTTTCATCACTATCCCTTTCTTATTTTTCTTACTTTTTGAAAATATTAGCTTTTTATTTTAACCACTTATAATATCGGTATCTTATTACAATTTTTCCTCAAGTTGATTCATCCCATTGTAATTTTCTCTTAAAATATATATATATATATATATATATTTTATCAGTTGAGACTCCCCGTTGGTTAAAGCTTGAAAGCAGGCAAAACATACCCGAAAAAGGCTTCCAGCAAGTTTGTTCACCACTCATCGTCCCTACTGGGCATTTTTGGCTTTTAACCAGCGATTCCAACCACCCTTTTAAGCCTGAACTTGTAGCATTATTAAATGTGGAACCACAAAATTAGTGTTTATTAACAAACATACCATCTTTGTTTTTTACATATGATATATCTCCTTCATATCACCTCTAATCACATATTATTAAATGCAAGTGGAAGAGTTAAAAAAGTTAACTATGTCAATGATTAAAAATACATTGCAGGGAATAAAGCGAGAAACATTGTCCCTTACTAGCAATTCCTAACTCCCAAGTTCTAGTGACTGTAGATGTCTAGATGTCAAAACGTTGGCAATGATTTTGGACGAGAATCATTCCAAAACATATACGATGTATGATAGGGAAGTTTTAGATTTTAAGATAACATATGGTCATTATTATAAGTAGAATACTGTACACAATCTATACAATAATAACCCTAATATAAATATGATAAACAACCCAACCCACACCAAGCCGATTTATTTGATGTCAAAAAGGGTTCACACATTTTAGCAACTCCTTAATCAAACTATAAAAACATAAAACCTCATAACATCACTATATAAAAAAACTTTAAAAAATTTAAAGGGAAAATACAAATTACCTTCCAAACTTCCACCTTGGTCGGATTCACTTCCTAAACTTTTAAAGTGCATTTTTATATCCTTTTACTTTAAAAATTAACACAGTTAAGGACAATTTATTTTTTTCGTTAGAACAAAACAAGAATAATTACAAATTAGCCTCTAGAAGTTTCACCTACATGTAGACTTATTTCATAAACTTTCACCTGTATGTGAATTTATCCCAAACTTTTAAAGTGTACATAAAAAATATTAATATTCCTGAATTGTACTAAATGCTAAAAATTTAGGGAGTTAAAAGTATACCTTTAAAAATTTAGGGGTGAATTGCCCTTATGCTATATTTGGGAATAGTGAAGTCAGCAAAATGCAAAAGAAATTGGAGGAAGTGGACAGAAATTTGATGTTTGGGTCACAAAAAGGGATGAAAATCCGCAGAAATCAAGAGAAGTAGATGAAAATTTGATGTCTATCTTTTTCTATTCGATTGTAGGCAAAAAGTAATGAAAATCAAAGGAAAACGATCTAAGATTACGATAATACTTTTATAAACGAAGCTGTATTTAAAAAATAATAATATTTTAATTTATTTATGTCAATATTTTATCTCATTTCCTTTTATTTTCATACCTACAAATCAAACAAAAAATATATTTTCCTTTTTTTCATCTCTTATTCTTTCTTTTGCTTTTATTTGATTTCCATTTCCTTCGGTCATTTTTCACGTTAAAGCCGATTGCCACACACACTATTAGACAAAAGTTTGAGGAGTTATCGTTATCCCAAAAATAAAGTCCGTCCAAAACATTTTTCTTTGCTAATTATTATTGCGTATAGTAATACTTTATCATGACATTATAAGCCGCAACATGGGATAACTTATTGAATGATTTACGTCACTTAATCATTGATCTATAGCATTCTCAATTGGGCATATAGAGTTACGTGCACGCTAAAGCTAAAGCTTTATTGACAAAGCAGTGTTAGATTTATTAGCTGTATTGCGTGCACAAGTTCTCGCGTCTTTTGTATCCTTCATTTAATCACATTAAGGAATCGAGCTTATGCATCTTATTATTTGTTTTTTTGACTTTTCAAAGGTGAAAATGTATCATTATTTTAAGTAATGTTATTGCAGTAGAAAAGATTGTAACAAGAGTTTAACCTAATTATGTTTTTAATGAAAAATTGTATATTTTTATCTATATTATTTAGTTTAAAAGACATTATTTTTAGTGTCTTTATTTACTTATTTACTTTTACTTTTTTTTTTTAATTTTTAATATCTTCCAAAACAGAACGGAAGTAGTGCTCACGTACAATGCCGTCATTAGCAAAACCCATGTTCACATATCAATCAAATCCTTGTTGGTTTAACTTAAAACCAAATGCAAAGTATATAGCGAAGCCTATAGTCATCTCAATTATAAAATATTATATTAAAAATATCTACTTGTCATCGCGCAAATCATTTTACCTTAGATTATTAGAATATATAGTCTACTAATAGTTAACAACACCCGTGAGGCTAGTTACCAATTTGAAGGTAGTTACATAGTGATATTCAAATTATTAGAATGAGAAGGACTCAACAATCTTTGTTCTATGAATTCATAATTATTAAAATCATAAGTCATATATACAATTCTATGTATCTATGATTTTATATATATATATTTTTTAATTAAAATATATGTAAAATTAGTTAGATGCAAAATTTAGATAAAATTATGAATGTAGATAAATGATTATACACGTTTGCGATTAATGATTTTGCATGACTTTATATGAATTTTATACATTTCGATGAACAGTATAATTACAATTTTCCCAACTGGTGTCACGTGAGAGCGAACGATTCCCTCATCTCTCTCTTGGGGAATGGTTACAAACACAATCAAGTAATTGAATAAGTAGGGCCCCATAAGCACATCAAAAGGCATATACTCGATAAATAGGTGTTATAAGAAACGGTCTAAAAATGGGTCTATAAGTAGGAACTAATCAAGATTAATGGAAGAAAAAGTTAAATAGAAATCAAATGACATAGGCCATGCCACAATGATCCAAATGGGAGAGCAATTTTACTTATGTGTTCCTCTTGAAAATAGCCTCTCTCTTTTTTTTTTTTTTTTCCTGTTTTTCGTCTTCTCCAAATTCAGATGAGTTTATAGCCTCTAATGACGGATGTAAGCGAATTGCCCGTGAACTATTCATACCGGACTCGATGTTTAATTAAGTTTGACTAAAAATAATCGAGCTAAGTTTAAGTTATTCGAGTAATTGACTGGGTCGAACTTGAGTTTTATAATGTCTATCGTGGACTACAATTTAGACATGGTGCATGTGAAAATGAATCATAGTGCATGTGATTATATTAGGAAATACTGAAAATGAAAAAAAAAATTAAAGTGAGACAATAATATTGTGCAAAAGAAAATAATGGTTATACCGGTTACATAAAAACACATAAACATCCAAAATCTATATTCTAAATATCCCATTTAGTAATGCATAATAGCTATTGCTATGCACTGTAATGAAGCCATAATAATCTTATTATTTATTGATTTTTTTTCAATAGGGGTATTTTGAAATTAAAAAAAAAAAAATTCAATCACAATATTGAATTGTAGATTTGAGTAAAGAATCATTATTCAATATTTATTATAATAAAAACTCCCTATGGATAATATAATTAAACATGGCAGTATCTATGTAAAATTGGAATGAAATTACCACTACAACAAAGTTTCCATTGATCAAAATATATTATTTAGGCACATTTATTTATATTTATGTTTCATTCCAACTTCATGAATTTATTCAAATATGTCATCTACTGAACTGTCTTTCTTGTTCCCATTAGATTAGCTTAGGTTTGATTAAATTTTTCAGTTTATCCAACGTAATATTTTCTGCACCATCAACTCCTATATAGATGATATTTGTAAAAATTTTAAAGACTCCAATTTGAACCCTAGCCAAATCCAAGTCCAAGCTTGGTCCGATCCCGCTATCTTGATGAATAAGGGTCTCCTACCACAAGCCCAGTGTTCCTATCACTTCATTTTGCGTCCAATTCCACCTCACTTGGCTGGCCCATGGAAAGGAACGGATGGGTTAGACATCTCCATCGATAGGGCTGCAAACGAACCAAGCTCCTCATAAGTTACTAGAACTTGACTCGGTTCAAGCTCAATCTCAATTAGTAAACGAGTCAAACTTGAGCCTAAAGCGAATCTCATTTATCTAAACGAGCCGAGCTTAATCTTTAATTTAAACTCGTGAGTCGGCTCATAAACAAGCTCATTTAGACTTATGAATAAGCTCGATAGTAAGCTTTTTAAAATGCTCGTTTAGACTTATGAACAAGCTCAGGAGTAAGCTCATTAACATATTTGTGAATTTTTTATACATGATATATTATATATAATTACATAATATAAAACAACAAAAACTAATTTCTATTTAATATTTGAGTATATATATCTATAGCAACACTTATATATTATATTTTAAATTTGAAAAAAAAAATGGAAAACAAGCTATCTAAATGAGTTAATTAAAGAGCTTAAGTTTCAGGCTTGATAAAATCTTAGTAGGCTCAATAAAAAATTCAACTCGACTCGAGCTCATTTCATAAACGAACTAAGTTTAATCTTGAAATAAAGCTTTTTTAACTAAACGAGCTGAGCTCAAGCCTTAATTTCAAACTCGATCAAAAGCTCAGCTCAAGCTCGAGCTAGACAAATTTTAAATGAGTCGAGTCCGAACCTTTAAAATTTTGGCTCAACTTATTTGCAAGCCTATCCATGGAAGGTTTGAACCCTAACTTGCTTCGAATCAACAAGCGTATAGCCCCAGCTGAACCGCAAAGCAACTTGTCCTCGATTCTAGGTTGAGTCTCGATCCATGAACCATGTATCCAACAGTCTTAAGGGTTTAAGGAAAAAAAAAGGTAAAAGAAGTTGTAAAAAAACTAAAACAACATAGCACATAAACAAATATAATGTGAATAAAAATAAATTAAAATAGTTAATAATTAAATAAAAATAATTTATTTCATATTCACAACATTTAATACATTAATATAACAAATATCTAGTACTATTTTACTTTTTAATCATAACGAAAATTTCAACTAAATAGAATGGGCTTGTATCTTTGATATTTTCTTATAAAAATGAACTAAAGACTACAAAGTTCTTTAGTTCAATTTTCATAAAACTTATGCTCCTAATTTTGTTCTACATAAAAAAAATATATTATTCATGGTCCCGTTTTTCAAAATTGACTTATAAACTGTTGAATTCACATTTTTGAAATCAGTCCAGCCTAAACAAGACGAAGACTGGTTCCAAAAATCCTAAACTATGACCTTATAGTTCTAAGCCAATTTTAAATCCAAATCTATGTGGACTAGTTGGGCGCCTAAAAAAGGAAGGCTTGCAGCTCCCTACCCTTCTTTCCTAACCTTGAAATGATAAGATGCTGAAAGTATGGTAGAGCACTTATTACTTATTAGTGGAGCTATAGAAGTCTCTATTAGTATAAAGTTACCTTTGTTTCCGAGCGATATCCCCTTCTATATTATCTTCGATCATACTCTTGCCTATGAGCAAAAAGTCAAAAAAGTTGACTATATATTTTAATATTACATGGTAGAAGCATAAGGATGAATAATTCATCATTGCTAATGGCTTTATAGCAGACATCTACCCTGATTTCGTAAGTGTGAGAAATCATTCGATTTCTCTTCTATTGTAATGACAAAAAATCTATATGATTTGTCCTTGTTAGCATATGTTAAGACTCCAAAACTTAACCAATCTAATGTGATTAACTACCTTGTAGGATGAGCATATTTGACTATTCAGAATTTAAATTTTCAATTGTAAATTTCAAATACAGTTATTTTATTTATCTATCCCAAGCCATTATGTACATAAGAAGAAGGCTGTTAGCATTGGATGATGAGAGCTCATTCTGGATAACATGAACTTGTTCTCTAATCCTAAGATAATCTAACGGTAATCTCCACTTTAAGTACCTATAAATATTTAACCACTTTCTCATTTATAACTTTTGACGAAAAAGATAAACAACATTTCATAAAGAAAACTCCACTCATAAGAATCAAACAGACAAATCAGGTAATAAAATCTTAAAATACTAAATATTTGTAAGATTAACACGCAAGACTTATTAAAACTCCCTTGCCTATGCCTTAAGCATTTGAAATATTGATGTCTATTCCTAGTTCCTCTCAAACCATCCTATCAAATGTCAACTCTTGGCGGTACCTTGAGATCATGAGTAAAGCATGGGACCCATGATACATGCATTGTGACTAAAAGAAAAACCCCTGCCATGTACATCTCAAAATGTAGTAAACGTCTAATACTTATTATAGATTATTTTTTTAATTTTTTTAGCATAGCAACTACATGTTTATTCTATTATTTAGTTGACATTTAGAATTAAAAAAAATTATTTGTTAAAATGAAAGCAAAGTATTTATTACATGTTATTATACTAGCAAACCATTTATTACATATAGAAATGTTGTGTCTCTAAGATAAGAATATTTATAAGAGATAATGAAGAAATCATTACAGAAATTAAATATGGTTTGTTATTGGTTGTTTTTCTTAATAATAAATAATATTAATCGCTACTTTTTCCAATCAATATGGAGATAATCATTATGCTAATGCTATATAGCTTCAAAAGCATTGGTACCTTTCCCAGGTCAAACGTTTTATTGTCAATGTTTACATATAATTACGTACACGCAATTATTTTTATCGACAGAAGCAATATTGGTTATATTGTCTGCGCAAGTTCTCAGCATCTTTTCTTGTTAAAAGAATAACAGACTGGCCTAGATCAATCACATTCAGGAACCGAGCTCATGCCTTATGTTGAAAGTTGGAACCAAATTTCTGTGTTTATGAAGATTTATATGCTTTCATCTATATTATTCAATTAGAAAACACCCTCTTCTTTTGAAATTTTAGATTAACGAAAATAGAGCGGAAGCTGTGAACCCACGTTATATTTATATGTCCATTATGTATATGACATTACATCATTAGCGATTCCTGTTGATATATAAACCTAACCCACGTTAACCAAATTTAACCAAATACGAAGTATATATAGCGAAACCTATCGGCATCTCTTAAATATATAACATCTGTTACATTAAAAGAAATAGAATTACATTCACATCTCGTCCCTTCGTTCTATAAACTACTATTATGATGTCACTTAAAAGAAATGATAATTCATAATGAATTGCTATTATATAATGTAAATAATTTATGTCCACACACCTCATAAATATCACTACCTTGAAAATATCACCTATACAACTATCTTCTCTTTGTAATAAATATAAGGGACACCATAGATATTTTACATTTTATACCAATAATTACTATTTATTTTTTACACCAAGTAAAGATTGTAATAACCATTACAAATACATTCTTGTTGATTGTAATTCAATTCCCCTTTATTTTATTGTATTTTTTTGCCATCATTCGCCCAGTGAAGTGAATGGCTTATGAGTATTTAATCTATAATTTTTATATCCAAGAAACCTAATATTGATATTATGTATGTACTCTATGTAGTTACAATTTTACAATAACCCAAACACAAGGAAACATTATATCTAATTGTCGATTCTACTGGTAGAGTAATTGGGTGGGAATTGTATTTCTAAAGAAGTGTAGGCAATGACTGGATGTAAGTTTGACACTTAAAATGAAAATATAATGATTAGGATTCGTAATGTGTAGAAAGCTTTTGTTCGGGCAACACAAGTGCTTAAAACCCATGTTCAAACTCATGTTATGTTGTATTATGTTTATGTTTAGAAAGAGACCCATGTTACAACTCTCGTTGTGCTTCTATATTAACACAAGTTGTAATACAACCTATGTTCAAACTTGCATTAAGCCACGATATGTTTTTGTTTTAAACATGAGTTGAACACGAACAATGTTCAATCACTTGTTATGACATGTTACAATTCTATTTTGCACACGACCTCTAATGCAATCATGCTCCAATCTATGTTAAAGTACATAACCTCAAACATGGCCATATTCAAACCATGTTTAGTGCAACTTCTCCAAATTCACATTTTTCCTTCTCAAAATCGTTTGAAACTTATCTAACTCTTTCTTTTAAAATTTAATAATGCTATAAGACCTTAAAACCTAAATGTTACTAACTTAATTTCTTAATTATCATTTATAATGAATATTTTAAATTTTTTTTAAAACACCAATAATAGTGTAAAAGCAAGAACTATAGAAGATAAAATATAGGTAAGTTTGAAAATACAAATGGTTTAAAATACTTTAATTTCTTTATAACTCAATTACAATGTTCTAGTGTTGAGAATAAATCAGCTTTCAGGTATGTGTATTATCATGTACGATGTTTGTGCTTGTTAAGATAGAATCTTATACTAACTAGCTAATTATCTTGCTGTATGATTTGTATGTTGCATATGCTTGGCTATGGTTGGTGACCAGATTACCAATGTTGCTAATGTCACACACTAATGATTCTTTTTGTGACACTATACCTACATTAAGTCTTGCTCAAAGATGACTACAGGCAGATCTAAGTTTTAGGCTTATAAACTCTTAGATGTTGCAGAGTATTCAATGTTGTATGCATATATATTACATACATGTGTTTGGAATATCGAGTTATCCGTATATTGTTTGATGTACTTAATTAAAAGATGATAAATGATTGATTATTATATTAAATATATATTCAAATGTGATTATGCTATGTTTGCTCCTGCATGTGTACTTGTGATGGTAACATACTGGGTTTCACCCCACTTTTTTCTTATTTACAACATAGTAGTGGATCATGGGAATGACATTGGTGGAGATGACTATCTTACTAGCAAATAGACTAGTTACATAACCTTAGAGACAAAGACTCCATGTATATGTTTGGCTATGGCACATATACTTATGTGCATTATGTAGCAAGATGTTAGTTTGGGGCATAGACCCATTTATATTTAAGTTTGGTCATTCGTGTGTGATTGATAGACTTCTTGTTGACTATCCGTAAATTCAATTATGTGATGTTTAGTGTGGTACTAGTTTGGAGACTTATGCAGGCTCTTTATGATATGAAATCATTAAAGTTACTAACTATATATATTTGAATTGAAGTTAATGATGACATATATTATGATCTAAAAACAGAATTTGAATCTTAAAGTATCTATATTAAATGTAGGCACATGATAAACTGTAGATGTTCCTAATTTTATGGCATTACCTGAACTATCTCTCATGGTTCTAGTTCCACTTCTTCATTCTCCCACCTCGGGACCAACAGTTTCAGTTCTAGCTTGTTCCATTCTAGAGCCACATCGGTATATATAAACAGGTGGTTGGGACTGTGAATGGGTTTTCTGGACCCGGTAATGACCACACTTATAAACAAGCCTAAATAAATCTCATTCGATTATTCGTTAGCATCAAATTTTCCAAAGAGAAACCCATCTTTAACCATGTTAAACGGTGTCCGCAAGCCAGATCGTGTTAAATTACCAAATTAGCTAGTGAGGCAGTGATTCCCCTCCGCGGTGAAACTTGTGTTTTTCTTCCCCATTGTTCAGGATTTGGAGTGGTTTGCTAGGTTAAGTACATCAGAGTGAGCGGCTGCCATGGGGAGGGGAAGAGGAAAAGTATAAAAAATAAAAATAAAAAAACAAAAATCAAGGGCCAGTGTCGAAAGCCATGTCACTCATTATTCAATCATGCCCCGCATGTTCGAACTTTGGAAAATGATTAACAAAAATAATGTTGTAGCGCGACTGAGTTTGATTGTTAATGTTAGCATACTGTAACTGGCTGCAATTCAACCGCTGCTACCTAGATAAATTCAACTCTCCATGATAATGCTCCATCAATTCATAGCCAAAGAAGAAATTTCCACATAGCTAAGAATATCAACACAAGCAAGGATTGAAAGATGTAAACAAATTGAGTCAAAATGATACAACATAGAAATCGGATATTCCAGAGCTTGAGAATTTTAGTGTTTTAACTCGATCCAACTTTGAACTTACAGTTCAACTTGACATAGTATCCCACAAGTTAAAAGTTCAACTCAATTGAGGTCATTATGGTTTGTTCTAAGTAAAATAATATTGATATCGGACTCGATTTGCTTGCACGTAAGCTTGACATGACCTCCACAATGCTCATTGTTATCAAAACATTAAGCTCAAGCTCAATTCAATATTTCAAACTCAAGTTCGGCATCAAACTTGAGTAAATACTAGAGCAGCCTGCAAGCGAGTTTGGTTAATTTATGCTTGTAAGAGTACCCACTAGATAATGTATGAAGTTTCCCAATGGCCAAATGGTATTCTCATCCGTATCATCTTTAATCACATCAATACACATTAAAATTTCTTCATACATGTAGCACATAATGAAAAGAACTGGAATTACAGGAACGCGAAGCTCAAGAAATGGAAATTCGATCCACTTCAACTACGAGTTTTGTTTGCTGGATGAAAGCAGCATTGTCTGAGGAATGTTCGATTGTGCAAATACATTACAACAAGTGAGACCAGAAAGCAAAAGCAACAAACCTAAACGTGTCCCTATATCAATGTTAACAAAATCTAAGAGCTCATACACTTGATTAAATCTTAAATGGAAATTACAAGAGGGGAGAAAAAGTATACCTGGCTGCTTCAACAAATACTATAAGAATTAACATATCAACTAATACATAAAAGTTGGTACCGTATTCCTTATGTCATTGTTTTAGTTTTTTGTCATTTCTTGTTCTCTTCTGGAATTCACGTCTGTCCTCAGAGTATTGCTTCTTAATCAACAAATTGCACATAGATTTTTTCAGAGCTTCAGCAGCAGCCGCGAAAACATTCTCCTCAATAGACAATCTCCCTTGTAATTTTTCAAGCAGTTTGTGACCTCCAGGAATTTCATCATCTCGCAAAAGAATTGGCTCTGAATTATCAGAGCCTTGACAACTTCGACCAAAGCCTGACATGGTTCTTACACAGACTAAAGAGGAAGTTTCAGAACCATTAAATTTGGATATACCTGTCACAATCCACAGCAACCCCACAGAAAGGCTTGTCCTTAGGCATGTAGGAATGAAGGTTTCTCCCTCTATGGACACTACCTGTCAAAATTGGTCATCATGACTTGAAACCATTTTTTCACTTCTTCATTTAGAATGAATACACTTATTAATTAATAAAAACTATGCACTCTTGCAAGCTACAGCTAGTCTCTCTATGAATTCTGACACCATCAATGGCATTGCACTTACCTTGGTAAAAGAGAGAGATTTAGCAGAAGGATCACAGGCCAGTAACATGATTCCCTTCAAGCTACAAGTAATAATGTTGCAACATCAGGAGAGCAAACAAAGACCTCATATGATATGTTCAAACAGAAAAGAGTGTTTTTGTTACCTGTGAATTGCCACTGCTATAAGTTTACAATCTGGGACAACACAAAGATCAGTGACTGCAGAAGAATTACTTTCACTTCCATTACACTCTAAAAGTCCTCCCTTCAGGAAGAAAGCCAAGGTGAAACTAAGAACCAAGCTGACAAAGAGAGTGACAGATACCAAATTCAAGAGTGCTAACAATGAAAGATTAAATAGAACAACAAAAAGAAAAATTAAAGGTAGCACTCATGACTCAACATGGAACCTTCTTTTTCCCTTTTTTTTTATAAATAACACTGATTCATTTCAAAGACAGTATTTGCATATCAAGGTAATTGTGACACAAGTCTTTAATGATGTAAAGGATAAAGAAGGGGGAACTGTCCACTCCACAAACAAGATTAAGTTCATTGACTCCTGATATGAAACTTGAGTTAGAAGATCTGAATTTCAAAGGCCATAGCACACTTAGGAAAATAACCAAGCTAAAAACCCCATCCTCAGCAAATTGGACAGAATCTTAGTGAATTCTGACCAGCTTTTCTTTTCCCTATAACAAGAGCCACCTTCCCAGATATTGGCATCTCTGACCATAGTCTCTGCCTTGTTTACTTGGATTTCTCTACCCACAAACACAAGCAGCCTTTCAGGTTTTCCCAATTTCTGACTCTCCCACCCAGATTCTAAATGCATTGTGAAACAAGTTTAGAAATCCAAAGCAGAAGGGATGCCAGAGTGGCATCCATACTCAAGGCATTAGTAAAGAAGCTATGTAGACAATAATAGTCAGATTTTTCAAAGCTTACAACATCTGCTAAGGCTGATCTTGTTTCCATGCAAGAGATAAATCACCTTAATTTTTTTTTAGAACTATGTCCTTAGTGCAGCCAATTAAACAAAAGGCAAGAGTAAAGTGACAGACCCTCAGAGATAGCAATACATCCTATGTTTTCAAAATTTTGATGTAAAGACAGCACTAAAATAGCATTTGTTCTCTGATAAGAGAAGATGGCCATTGTATGTCTAATGAAGCTTCAATCAAAGAAGAGGTTGTTAATTTCTTCAAAAATCTCCTCTCTTCCCTTGGAGAATTTACAATGATCATTCTAGACTTGAAGAGCACCTGGCTGGAAGAATCTCAGTCTTATTGGCAGCCTCTTACAGGCAAGGGCACATCTCTTGAAAATTATATATAGTGTCTACTCTTCCCTCGGAAAAATATTGTTTGATGATCTGGCTATAAAGCAATTACCTTTGTTCCAACTTCAAAAGTATCCAGAAGCCAGAAATAATATCCCAAAGGCGCACCTTCAAAGGTAACAGCAAATCACCATTAACTCAATAATCAAAAAGAGATGTTGAATAAGACTTCAGCTACTCACTGTAGAATCCCCACTTCCAGAGACAAGTAATCCCTCAGGATGGTCTAGTGATGGAACAAAATCAATGCAAGAGACATATCTGCCAAAAATCAAGACAGCTAGCATCACAATTCCCACATGAGAAGACACTTGTTCAATACAGAAAAATCCTGTCAAAGACACTGTTTAGATACTTTAATCAATGTATATGCACATGCAGCAGCACAACTTTAAAATGCTTAACATGGTAGGTTTTTCCGCAGGAAACAGTAGACACAATATATAAGAAGTCAAGGAGAGCAAACTAATAATGACCACAAAAACCGTACTATGTTATCATGAATGACGATAAATGGGAACTTTTTAAATAACCTGGCCAAATTTAGAAATAATATTCAGACCCTGATCTTCCAACAAGAAGGGATTTACAGCAAGAATAATTCAGATAAAGAAATAATAGGAAAAGGAAACAAGGAAATGGAAGCAGTGTCAATAAATATAGATGAAAACTTGAAGAACGAGAAAATAACACTCAATTGGTAGCTTAGGACATCAAAATTTCTCAGACATTTTCTTTTGTTGTTTTTTCCTTTACTGATGGAAGTAAATCTGAACTGAAGCTTAGTAAACTAAAGTGTTGCAATATCACCTTGAAATGAAAGATTAAAAATTTCTACACAGAAAGTACTGGATTTTCACTGTGCAATACAGAAAACATAAATTTTTTATGGTTACAGGCAGCGCCACCAAAAACTTGCCCATGGAGCCAACACACATGACAGGCATCAGTGTTATGTGCTTTAAGAATAGTCAAAATAAAACTTTAAATTTTTAATGGACTAAACACACACTCATATGCTGTATCCACGTGATGCCTATGAATGTGAGATTTAAAAAAAAAAAAAAAAAGGAAAGAAAAAGCTTCAACCAAAAGACTATTGCACAAGGAAACTAGCCAATCAATAGCCAACAAACAGCATCATGAGCTTTGATCACTTACTCAGAATGGCCAAGGCAAAAACTTTGTATCTCATGAGATCCATCTAAAGGCCTCTTAGGTACCACAGAGACCTGCCACATAACTGGTGCAATCAGATATGTAAAAAATCATCTCATCAAAATGATTTCCATTAAAGGGAAGAAAGTAGAAGTACACGAATTTTTGAGTCCCGATCAGCACTAACAATGAAGTGACCATCAGGGGAAAACTCCTGCAGTTAATGAACAATTAATTTGGCATTCAAGCCAAACACACAAAACAGTCAGACAAAACCAATCCAACATTCCCAGCCAAAGCTATTACTATATCACATGCGGACATAAAAAACACAGAAAAGGGGAAAAAAAAGGCATAATAAAATACAAAACATCAAACAGATATGAACAAAAGAGATATGTGACCTCAAAAAGATGGTAAAAAAATAAAGGCATTATTTAAAAGAATTTAATGTGATTTTTAAACATGAGAATTTTCAAGTTTTCATGTCCTAATATCTGGATATCATCAAGCTAAATTAGAAAAAAAATTTCTTAAACAAGCTTTCACGCAATCTTATGATTGCAAAAATATTTTATTGTTCAATCCTGATCTTGAATACTATCTGTCTTGACAGAATTAATCTAAGAATGTACACAAGTTTTATTCAAGGAGGAAAGAGATTAAGCATATCGAAATCGATCAAGGTCAATCTTTTCACTCCCCTACAGTGTTTTTTTTAAATATTTTCTTTTACAAGGCAAATCAAATAATCTGCATGTTAAAAGAATCCAAATTGACATTGTACATACTCCAGTATAAAACATAGTGCTGTAATTTGCAGAAGCACGTGTCGCAAGAACATATGATAGAAAAATACGGAACCTCACCAAGCTAGTAATGATGCTACAATAATGAGCAAGCAGTGGTGCAGGCTTTTTATCAACTGAAGATTGACTTCCATGGTCATCCTCTAAGCCCACTACCCAAATAACTCCAAATTTGTCAGCAAAACATACATGAAGACCATCATTGCTTACCGCAACTGCACTCACTCTCTTCTCAGAAGATCTATAACATTAACATATATAAGTGAATTACATTAGCAAGATCTGAATGAATATCCATCAGAACAAATTAACATTAAAAAATATAACAATTTCGATACATTCCATACAATAGAATGCAAAGGAAGCTATCTTGTCATATTCATTGTATAGCAATTTGACAAAAGAAATAAAATTACACATTTTCATGAGGAACAGCAGAACTAGAATTTCCTTGCAAAAATAGTGTAAGGAAAAAGGGAATTTAATTATGATGACATGAAAACAAAATTTTAAGAATGCAGTTCATAAATCCAATCAAGTTGAGACAGGCCTGATAGCTGTAGATCATAGTCATTATTTGCTTAAGAGTAAGGATTCTTACTTATTTCAAACCAACCCAACCTATTGCTATCTACATGAAACCTATTCCCTCTAAATTATCAAAAGTGAAAGGTCTGCTTGTTTCACCAAAACATTCCTTGGGACATTTTGTATATTTTAGCAATATTTAAAAGCTCCCAAGGAATGTTTTTGGTGAATCAAGCAGACCTTTCATTTTAGATAATTTAGATGGGAATAGGTTTCATGTAGATAGCAATAGGTTTAATGGCAGATAATGTTTTATCAACAATAAGGAAGCGATTTCATCTTTGAAAGAGAATATCAACCACAATACTACCTATTGTCTACTCCTGTTGTTTCTAGTTAACACAAATATTATAATTACCAGTACAAAGAAACACTTTCACCTCATAATGCTTCCCCATCCCCATGGCCCATGGCTCAAGTCCCATCCAATCACATGCCACCACTACAAGTAAATAAGCAAAGGGCGCTGTATGCATTAAAGATTCTTCAAGCATGGCAGAATATGATTGGATGAAACATGGACGGCTACCACCACCAATTATGAACTGGGAAAGTTGGTGTCACTTAACCATTACAGACACCAAATTCTAACAAAAGCTAACAGGTTTCAAAAACGATCCAGCAAAACAAATGCAGCCGAAATTTATTAGGACCATCACAAACGAATTTAGTGATTCTTAAACAAGCCATACAAATAATGAATCTTAAAGCAACAAATGTGGACTTCACTTAATTATAATATAACAAAATTTCTCTTCCCATGCCTATCTCATCCGTGTACCCTCTGATCACATGCTACCATGTATTGAAAGTTTCTTTCTTTCTACATGACAGTATCTGACTGATGGGTAAAGGACAGGACACCAGCCAATTGAAATAAAATTGGAAAGAGGAAAATAAAAAATAAAAAAGGAAGAAATTTTGAAGTTACACTGTAGCAATACAACGCCAAGATTGAGTGGACCAAATCTTGACCAGTTTATCGTCACCAGCAGAAACAAGAAGCTTCCCATTTGCTCCATAACGAAGAGCTCTTATGGAATCCGAATGGAAAGCCTTTGAACTATCGTCCACCAGGGAAACAGGACGATCTCCACTGCGCAATCACAAAAGGAAAAATATCAAATATATGAGATTAATCAAAAATTGATATCGCATCTTAGTGAATGTGAACACAGAGAGAAAGATAGAAAGAAAGAGAGAGACAGTAACTGGAGGTCGAAAATACGGAGGTCGGAGCCGACAGCGACAGCAACAGAAGATTGAGAAGGATGAACATCGGTAAGGGCAGGTGCAGGTGATACCTCGTTTTCTCCTTCTTCCGCCATGTCCTCGTACCTTTTTCCAAATTCGACCGAATATGTTTTTGGAGCCTCGAGGGGTTTAAGGGTTTTACAAGATCCAAACTTTGGGCTTCAAAATGTTCGAGGCGTGTGACCACGAACGGTATCAAACTGGTGCTGATTTTTTTTTCCTTCTTTTTTTTTTTCTTTTTCCTCCCAATTGGTGCTGTTTTCAAAAATAGTAAATTATACTAATATGGATTAACCATTAGAAACATCTCTAAATATTGATACTTATATATATCATCTTTGAAACTAGACAAGATTGTATCCCATTAAAAAAAAAAAAAAAAAAAAAACGCTTTGAATTTTTTTACATCTGTGCACGACCTTTATTTTTTTCCTATTTTCACAATAAAAAGTATTTGTGCTAAATTGATACAATCACGGCCCAATCAAATTTTATTTCATTTAAAGCCCAACTTACAATTCACAGTTTAATCCACAATGTCTCAAAGTCCAATGTTACAATAATACTTCAAACGACAATGATTGCTACACATTTACTAAACGAGAAAAACACAAAGTACAATACCACAGTATCACCAGAAAAAAAGCAAACAGCCCTTGAAGGTAAGCACGAAACCCTCTTTCTTCTCATCAATTCCATGTTCTCAATCTACAATTAAGGTTCAATCTTTAGTAATGAAAAAAAAAATCCATAATGATAAATGTAAGTTTATGAATTTGATTATAAATACTTTAAGCATAATTGTCGTTAGGATTTAACTCTTTGGACTAAGATGACAAACTTAAAGAGTTAGGCCTAGTTATTTGAGATGATCATGGGAGATTTGGTATGATAGGCTTGAAGTACGGTCAGTTGGAATTGGCTTGCCCAATTACAATCCTTTTCAAATTAGCTCACACACTATAAATAATGGCTTTAATGAGCATGGGTCCACAAGGGAACCCACTTCTATATCCATTATGAGAATGACTCATCCTATCATTTGGTCATCTATCTCATTTGATAAACAATATCGATAGCTAAAGTGTCTATAAATATCCTAGTCCCCACCTCATTTAAACATGGGAAATCTTGGACAAACATCGTAATGCTGTCAGATTTTTCATCTTAGTTAATCAATCATTAGATTTACTCAAGAATGTACACAATCTCATGATATTTAGTAAGATTGATGCTTCGTAACTTTCCCGCCTATTACACGTATGTTAAAGCCTATTGAAATTATCTGCTCCTCCTCCTTATGTAATTCTCTCTTGATCATCCTAATACATGTTGTTTCCTTAGGTCACATGTAGCGCAGTAGTCGCACAGCACGCACGTGATGATCACATTCAAATCCTTACCCACACAATCAACAAAATATCTATTATGAATTATTTATTTTATTTGTTTGTCGTTATCATATGATTCTACTATAAACACTAACTAGGGTTTTGATGTTGATGTAAGGTGAGGAAGAAAGAAAGGGTTTCATTTGGCCTTTGAGCCATTAATTAGCTCCAAGAATTAAGGACGAAGAAGAAAAAGACTTGGTTTTGAGTATTTTCTATTGCCTCATTCATCCAAACCCTGATTATTTATATTCAAATGCATGTAAACATGATTGTTTATTCAGGTTGTTAGCCAACTCCCTTGTGTTATTTCAACTACATATTTCAAGGCTTTTTTTTTTTTTTTGCCAAATATTTCAAGGCTTATTATTCTATATGCTTAAACTCTGTTGACTTTGTATACTTGCATTATGATTATGAATCACATTTATATCGTCTTGCTCCCCTGTTTGGGAAATCATCTCATCCTCAAGTTGAAAAGTAGGGTGCTCTTTCATGAAAGGGTCTAAATCCATTCAAGTTGCCTCTCCTGGTAATAACAATTGCTATTGAACCAAAACTTGTGAAATAATTTGTCCCTATCTAGTGATATCCCTACTATTATTAATGGCTAATGGCATAACCAAAGGATGGTTATCCAAAGAATTAGTAGGTAGAAGACTAACCTCTTAAAAATCACCCATATGTTTCTTAAGTTGAGAAACATGGAAAATTGGGTGAATATGTCACCTCTCTAGAAACTCCAAACAACATGCCTCAGTCCCATACCTTCTTTATCCTAAGTTGAGCCTAATATAAATGTGCTTGCAAGTCATGGAAAATTACATTTCTTGTTTTCAACTCCTCTTCCAAAGTTTCAATAATTGTTGCACCATCTATATAATATGAAACTTTAAGAGGTGTTCTACCTTATAATGCCTCAAATGGTGTCATTTGAGCACTTGAACGAAAACTAGTGTTGAAACAAAATTTTGCCCAAAGCAAAAAATTAGGCCATAAATGAGGACAATCCATGACAAATGACCTTAAGTATTGTTCCAAGCATCTATTCACCATGTCCAATTGACCATCAATTTATGGATGACATGTTGTGCTCATTTTCAAATGAGTGCCACTCAAATGAAACATCTCCTTCCAAAAATGACTCACAAATATATTATCTCTATTAAATACAATAATAGCTGGAATCCCATGAAGCTTAATAACCATATTAACAAATAGATCATCTACTTTAGTTGCAATATAGGATGCAAGAAGGCATCCGAAATGACTATATTTAGTTAATCGATCTACCACCACAAGCATAATTAAATACCTTTAGCTAACGGTAGTCCAATTATGAAATCCATTATAATTTCCTCAAAGACCTTTTCAGGTAAATCTAATGGTTGAAGAAGACCCACTAGGGTCGTAGTCAAATAATTTACTTGCTGACACATGTGAGATTTTTTCACAAAATCAATCACATGCTTTTGCATTCCCTCCAAAAAAAAAAAATTGGCATAATCTCTTAAAAGCTTGTCCACCTATCAAAGATGAATGAAATTCATGAACCAATGAAGGAATAATTGGAGCATTAGTTAGAAGAAATAAGCGACTCCCTAAACACAATAAGCCATCAAACTCCTTCAAAGGCCACTTCAATTATTTTCCTTCAATGCAATTCTTCCATAACTGATGTGATGACTAGGTAGTTTGAAACATATGCCAAAGCTCTAAAACAAAATCAAAGGAAAGGAAGAGATATCCAAATAAGTTGTGTTAGTTTAATGCATTGCAGCTTTATTTTCCACCATTGGCTTATATTGTATTTTATTGTCGTACCCCCAATGATTTCACTAAGTATTGTTGTTGTTTGGGTGTTTGAATGTCTAAGAAAGAATTTCTTTCAAACTTTTTTTATCCCTGCATGTAATAAAGTGATGCCCAAGTAATGCCTCCACTTTTTAACAGCCTCCCCAATTGCTACCAATTCTCTAATACATGCCCCTACTTTTTGTAATTTATACCCAATTTGTCACTAAAGAAAGCTATTGGTTGATATCCTTGATGTAATACCCTACATATGTGCACACCTGGTGCATCAGTCTCTACTATAAAAGATTTGCGAAATTTTAGCTAAGGCCAAAATAGGCATTGCCATCGAAGCTAACTTCAACCTGTCAAAAGCTACTCGTGCCTGATCTAACGATTCAAAAGCATCTTTGGCAATTAATGGATTAGGACACTCTTTAGTAGCTACAAATTTTAATTTCATCCGATTTAACTCCATCTTTAGAAACCAAGTGTCCTAAATGCTTAATAGAGGATTGAGCAAAAGAACACTTACTTTTTTTTTAGCATAGAAATAATTCTCTTCCAAACAACTTAATACTTCTTTCGAATGCTTCATATGATCCTCAAGAGATTTGTTATATATCAAGATGTCATTAGAAAAAAAAAAAAAACAATCACAAATTTCCATAAAAATTATGAAAAATATTATTAATGATGGCTTGAAAAGTGGATGGAGCATCTGAAAGACTATAAGGCATTATAAGGAACCCAATGTCTTTCATGAGTCTTAAATGCGGACTTATGAATATTTAAAGGATTCATCAGAATTTGGTGATATCTAGCATGTAAATCCAACTTGGAAAATATAGATTCATCCCAAAGTTCATTAGATAATTCATCAGAGGTGGAATTGGAAATTTATCCAACATAGTTGCTTAATCTAATGCTTGATAATTATGCAAAACCTCCATGTAGCATCCTTCTTTTTCAGCAATAAACTGTGAAGAAAAAGGACTCATACCTGTTCTAGTCATTCTAGAATCTAACATCATAGCCACTAATTTTACAATCTCAAATTTTTGAAAATGTAGATATCTATAAGGGCACACATTAATTGGTTATGTCTCATCCTTGAGATGCTTATGGTGTTGCACATCACGCATAGGATGTAGTGATGATGGAGTTATATACACCTTTGGAAATTTTTCCAATATGAACTCAACATCCATTTCACTAGTGGATTCAATAGAGGAATTGTCAATCTCAGCCACCATACTATAAAAACAAACAACATTATCCAAAAATAGCAACTTTTGTAATTAAGTAGGATGTATAATCCCATCGAGTAAATTTGTTCCATCCTTTAGATTCACCACTTTACCATTCATCTAAAAAAGACATTCATAATGAATTGTTGTCCATAGTAATTGGACCTAAAGACTTGTACCACTTCATACCCAAACTAAATCCACTTCTTGCAATGACAATACATAACAATTTACAATATTAAAGACCTTTTGAATTGCAATTTTGACCTATTTACATACCCTACAACATTCAAAAAGTCTCTATTACCAACAATTAACTGAAATTTAAGAATAGCCAAAAGTGGAATTTTGAAACTGTTTTGTAGCATGAACTTGCAAAAATTGTGTATGCTTCCTAAATCTATCAAACTAGATAAGGGAATTGACTTCACCATTCCTTCCATCCTAAATGTTTTAGGAGCTATCACTCTAGACATGGTATGAAAGCTAATGCCAATATCTTTATCCACATTGGAAAAGATTGTCTCATCCTTCATCTTGTAAATGGGAACTACACTCCATAAATTCCTCATCATCAAAAGAAACTTAGATTGCAAACATGATTTTTATAGAACTTTTCATCACAATCATAACACAATCCTTTCTCCCTTATTCAAATAACTCAAATGTTGATAATTTTTTTTACTAGTAATGCTTTGGTAATATTGTTTTGATGCTCAAACTTTAATTGTGGATTGTAAAATCCTTTTATCCCTATAATCGGATGTCTGTAAGCTCCTTGATATGATTACGACAAGATAATATAGCTTAGATGAAAGATGAGCTTGAAGAGCTTCAAATTTAGTTTCATGCAATTTCGCAAGACTTAATACATGTAACAAGATAGTCAATAGAAAAGCAAGTACCTCTTGTTGAATCAATGCTTTTAACCTTGAGATAAAAAAAACTTTGCAAAAAACTCTCCGAAAGGCCATGAACTCTATTGGATAATTGTTCAAATTAGTGTTGATTTTGCCATTGTTCCCACTTGAGTAAATTTAGACAATTTGCCTTGAATATCTTCATTTTGAGATAGCTTGAATCTTAAATTAATTGCATGCACAAATTGATCCCAATTATAAAGCACATGATCATACATTTATTTGTACCAATCATTTGCATCCCCTTTCTAATGCAAATGATGCAAGATTTAATATCTCTAATTTTGGTACTTTATGAAAATCCAAAAATTGTTTGGCTTTAAACAGCCACTGTGTGGGATCTCCCTTTGAAAATTTAGGCAACTCTCTCTTGATATTCTTTATAGACAAATTATATACTCTTTCCAATGTATGAATAGAAGATGAATGTGCACCATTCTAATTCTCATTAGTACCACCATGTCCATTAATAGACTGAGATAGTGCATTCAACTAAAGCACTATAGCATTTACACTTTCATTTATAGATTTCTTGAAATCTAGCATCTCCACACTTAACTTCTCTATGCTTTCTACTATTTTTGTTAACTTGTTCTTACCATTTAGAATGACTTCAAGTACTTTTTGCCATTGTTTAAGTAATCAAGAACAATGAAAGCTTCAATTGATATAGTCACAACCCAACCAAATTTCATTTCACTTAAAGCCCAACTTACTATTCATAGTCCAATTCATAATGTCTCAAATTCCAATGTTACAATAATGTCTAAATGACAATGTTTGTCATACATTTACTAAATAAGAAAATCGCAAAATACAATACGACAGTATTGCCAACGCAAAAGCAGATATGCCTCTAAGGTAAGCATGAAACCCTCATACTTCTCTTCAATTCCTTGTTCTTAATTTGCAATTAGGGTTTGATATATAGTAATGAGAAAAATAGATCCATAATGATCAATGAAATATATGTTATGAATTATCTATTCTGTTTGTTTGTTGTTATCATATGATTCCAATAAGAATACCAACTAAGGTTTTGATGTTGATGTGAGGTGAGGAAGAAAGAAAGAAGAAAGAAAGGGTTTTACTAGCCTTCAAGCCACCAGTTAGCTCCAAGAATCAAGGAAGAAGAAGAAGACTTGGTTATGGGTATTATCTGCTACCTCATTCATATGAACCCTACATACTTGTATTCTGATGCATGTAATTGTGATTGTTGTATTCAGGTTGTTAGCCAACTACCTTATTTTATTTCAACTACTTTTTTCATCGCGTATTATTCTCTATGCTTAAACCTATTACATATCTAGTAGTCCACATAACCAGCTAGATACTTCGGTCTGCTATGTTGTCTTTATTGCTTTTGTATACTTGCACTATGGCTATGAATCATATTTATATCAAAATTTCTATTCAGTTTTAATAAGTTATTGTAGCAGTCAATTTGCAAAATGGGCTTTAAGTAGATTCAATAATTTTGAGATGATTTAGTAAGATCCGACTTGGAGATTCAAAGTAATATAGTTTCGTGGTTTTTTTTTTCCCATTGTCTTGCAGGTTAAATAAGCTCATATATTGACAAGCTAAGCATTGGCCTAGATCTTAGATGGGCCCATATGTATTCAAAGTAATATAGTTTCATGAAACATTTTTAATAGGGATATTCATGGTTCATTTCAATTCGGTTCAGGGGTCGAACTAAATTGTATTTGAAATGGTTTGATTTAAACCTTTAATGAACCGAACCGCTTTTAATGGTTCGGGTTTCGAACCGAACCACTTCAAATATGGTTCGGTATGGTTCCAACTGCTTTTAAAAACATTTAGTTCTAATAAATAATATTAATAGTCATTTGAGTTCCTAAGAAAAAACAATTTAGATTGAGGAATGTTGTGCAAGAATTAAAGTTACTTATTATTATATCAGGTCATGTAATTGATAATTTCATGTGTATATATTATTCCGTTTTAAAATATTTTTCAATGCAAATTTAAAGTAACATATATTTTTAATAAATCTATAACTCTCACTAAATAAAATCATTCTTTTACCTAAATTCCATATTTATTTATAATATTATTCCTTTATAACATATTTGAATTTTTGTTGTGCCAATTAAATGATTGTGCATATTTTAAACTCAATTATATCACTTTTATTTTAATTTAATGTATGTCTACTAATTTTAGAAAGAATTTAAAATTAATAAACTATGAAACATACTGGAAAAATTTTGGATGAGTAAAAGATTGCTTGTTTAATATTATTAAATATGTAATATATTTAATAATGTATTATGTAAATATATAATATGAAAAAATATATATACAACATTTATATTTCTAAATAACATTAATGTGGTTAAAAATGTAATTTGTATTTCATAAATTGGAACATAATCTATAAATTAAAATCTTGCTCATTTCCTTTATAAAGATGCATCTAAACATAAGAATTGTATGACGCAGCGTAGAAGCATTTAACTAACAGAAGCTAATTCAACGATTGATTTCAAAACGTGAACTTAATCACACAATTGCTAAACAATTGCAAATTCAGAAAGAAGAAACAAAAACCTTCTCAATTCAATGTCAAATATGTCAAAATATCAATTCTGTAAAAAGACAATTCTAAAGGCCTATTTATACTATTACATGAAAATCCTAAAAAGGTAAATAATAAATACAATATTGACTAATAGGAAAGACAAATAATAAATGCAAATAGATAGTGTTGACTAGTGTTGGCAAATCCAGCAGTGTAGAATTTGACGTCGACGGTGTAACTCCTAGCTTGTCCGCATCATTCTCCTCCACTTGAAAAAAAAAAAAAAAAAAAACACATCCTCAAGTTTAGAGTTAAATTTTGTTATAGAGTTTCTTCAACCGTGGGAAAATGGACATACACCTTGATTCATAAATATCATCCAAGATCAAATATGAACCTGCAAAAGTGAATCTTTGAGAACATCACGATTCCACTCAATCGGTCTAGCATATCCTCTAGTCTAGGAATTGGGAACTTATACTTGATATTGGTTTTATCAATGGTCTTACTGTCCATGCACACTCACCAACCCCCATCTTTCTTTGGAGTTAATAATGTCGGTACAACACATAGGCACATGTCCTCTCTAATGAAACCCTTCTGGATCAACTCTTGTAACACTTCTATCTCTTTAAGACTGATCCTATAGTATGGTAAGTTTGGCAGACTCGCCCCAGGCACCAAATCAATCTCGTACTGAATGTCCCTCATATGTGGTAGCCTTTCTGGTAAGTCCTTAGGCATCACATCCAATTATTCCCTGATATTGTTTGACATCCCTTCAATCTTTTCCTCCTTCAACTCTACCATCTTCTTCCCCTTTAACTTAACAGCACTTGTTTCATTTGTTTTCTGCTCTTGTACTAGTGTTTCCACATGTTTACTTTCAATGACTTTTTGAGTGACAATTTTAGGTGGCACATTGAGAATAAATCTCCTTATATCAGTTTAATAATAACTGGTGGATGTTTAGGCATCGATTTCTTTTCCTAATGACATCTTTGGTCCTATTGAAATAGGATTTACTCATAATTAGGAGGAAGAAATTCATCTTCTAATAAGTATTTCATCCTAAACCATGTTCTAATAGGTGTTTTTCCTTCATGACTTCACTTTTTTTGCAATCTCTCCCACCAAGAAAAAGCATAATCTTTTAGTCTACAAACCACCAATTTCACCTTTTCCTCTTCAAGCATCTCTATATATTAAAAGATCCTCTCAATCTCAACAACCCAATCAACAAATTCCTTAATCCCTAAATCCCCTCTAAAATATGGAATATTTATCTCTCGCTTAAAATTATTCCTTCCATATTCATTCATATCTTCATAATAATCATCAAAATTACGACCTCTATATTGATATCTACCACTACAATTTGCCTGACCTCTTTCATCATAATTATATCTAAAATCATAACAATTCCAGCCACCATGAAAATCTGTGTCAAATTCATTATCTTTATGAGTTTGTAACCTATGATTCACAGTAACAAGTCTGAAAGCAGGATCGTCGTGCGCATGCTCTGCCTTTAGTCAACTCCTGTAACCGTTCATCTTCGTGTTGGCATTGGGTCAATAGATCAAGTCATCAAAGCATCATTCCATATGCTAGAATCTTTGATCCATGTTCTCCAACACCGCGTTTCAACCCAAGGATTTAGCTCTCAGGACTTTCACATCTCAAACACCATCGAAGACGTGACTGCCGTCAACACTAACGTTAATTGCCATCTTCTTAGGAACTCACCTTGCTCTGATACCATTCTAACACAGTGTGGAAGCATTTAAATAACAAAAATCCAATTCTACGATTGATTTCAAACCGTGAACTTAATAACACAATTGCTAAATAATTGCAAATTAAAAAAAAAAAACCTTCTCAATTCAATGTCAAAGATGTCAAAATATCGGTTCTGTACAAAGACAACCCTGAAAGCCTATTTATACTATTACATAAAAATCCTAAAATGGCACATAATAAATACAAAAACCTAAAATACAATAGATATAATCTCAAGAAAAAAGGAAAGAAATCAACAAAATCCAAAAAAGGTAAATAATAAATACAATATTGACTAATAAGAAAGATAAATAATAAATGCAAATAAATAGTGTTGACTAGTGTTAACAAATTTAGCAGTGTAGAATTTTAGGCCGATGGTGAAACTCCTAGCTCATCTGCATCATGTTATTAGAATTCATAATTGTGATTCCATTTCAAGATTATTCTAACATACTATATACATATGTGATATAAAGTGCTATGTCATATGTGAATTTAATATATAATATTTAAGAGTTACAAATAAATAAGATGGTTTTTATTATTATTATTTTTTATTTCTTTTAATATGAAGCGGTTTGGTTTGGGTCCAAATGGTTCAGTTTGGTTCGACCCTCGAACCGAACCATAGCCGTTAGACTCTTCATGAACCAAACCAAAATATAAAAGAATCACATTTGGTTTGGTTCAATGAACAGCCTAATTTTTAATTGAAATCATTCCATGAAATATCAAAACATCAAAGTAAGGATGTGCTTGAGAAGGTTCTTTTATCACATGTCACATCTCACAACGAGTTTGCTAGTTCCAATTCTCATACCCATTTTTAATCACATCCCTTATGAGCCATCAAATTAAAGCTTCTCAAGATCTTCAGTTGGTGATTTGCATAAAATTAATTGACTATGGCAAACCCTTATAATAATACTAGATAAAAACTATGGTACTATTTTTCCCACTCTTCTTTTTCTTATATTAATTCTAATGGTTTTCATTATCATTAAAGATTTTCCTTTTCTTAATTGATAATGCATTCTTTTATGTTTGTTTCTCTATATGTTTATTCCTCTCGTGTCCTATGCTTACTATTTAAGAACAAAAGATAAGTAGTCCCTTGATGTGAATAACTTTCGTATGTGGTACACACATTCACAATAAAGAAATTGTTAAAATAGATAGTGCAAAGATTTACATAAATTGTACTCTCATTTCAAACCATAATTCAATGGCATGTGGTTGCAAAACAAAATAAAATAGGAATAAATTCCAACTTTTATGGAATAAAACAAGAACCAATATACCTTTTATCCTAAGCTAAGGCTTGACAATCAATTATGACCCCATGTAAACTTAATAGATATGCAAAAGAGATCAAGTAATAGATATTGCCTTTATTATAAGAAGAAGTTACAACTCCTTATTTAACATGATAGAAATTTCGTAGAGTAGTTATTCCATAAACCAAATGCAATTATAGCTCTATAAAGGATGGATTGTTACTTTATTTGTTGTCTTATAATTCTCATCTATCAAACCTAAGACAAACTTAATGGACTGGCTTCGTTGGTGATCTCAATGTAGGCATTTTGGTGCATATGTTAATAGAGGATACTGAGTAGTGAGGAACTTAGGATAAACTATTTAAAGGTAAGAGAGAACTAAATTAACTCAATAAGGGGACTAAAGAAGGGTTTGGTTGAAGACTTACAAAAGAAGTGTGAAGATGGAGGATGCTAAAGAGATACTCTCTTAGTAACTAAACGCAACACACATCCCCTCTCCCCTCTTCCTTAGCCCTAATAGCAATTGGCTTACCCATCTTAGAAAGGATTGTATTAACTTGAATCTTCCTAATACTAGTCATGCTACCATTTATCTATATAGGTGGTAGCCTCATATTTTAAACTAGCTACTTAATCTTGAGTTTCCCTTTTATGGAATGTCTTCGTGGGCTATAAAGTTGGTCTTCTCCCACATAGGCATGTTTTTTTATCACATTTATCTTACCTTTGGAAAAAGATAAATATGTAGACTTCAATCTTTTAATTACTTTATTATTTAAATCCTCAACTTTGAACTTTTAATGTTATAAAAGTTTTATTGTTTGAATTCCTTTTATTAACTTTACTAAAAAAATAAATTCGATAAACTCACAATAAATTATTTAAAAATAATACTATCAATATATTAAGATGAATAATATAATAAAATTCAAAATATTATGAAAAAAAAGTGCATAAAAAATAAAATTCTTTAGTTATTGGCTTAAACATGGCAAGTCATCTATGACCCTGAGGTTATTAACACCATAAGATAAGTAGTAGGTTGCAACTAATGACTTGTGTATGGTAGTGGTTGGCTACCTACCATAATCAACCTAGTATCCACCTTCATCAAATACTACAAATTATAAAGAAATTGACATCAATTACTATGAGAATGTGCTTAAGTAGTGTGACCAAATTATGATCTTAAAAAATAAAATTTGATTTTTTTTTTTTTTCCCCCATTATTTAAGATGGTGGATGGCTACTCCATATCATAGAAAGGTTGTGCCATCATACCACACAGATGCATGATTACCCACCATTATAGGTGGATCATATAACTTATTATGGTGACCTAACTCTTCGAAGGTTAAGGAGTGGCTAATACATCTGATCCATAAACTAAAGGCTAATATGCCATTTAATTTAACATTATAACAACATTATTTTATTAAATTAATTATTATAAATTTATTAATAGGTTGACACATGTAAACCCCTAATGGATGTTTTAAAATAATATCTAATGAAAGGACTTAACTTGAGAATTGGAAACATTGATGACATAAGTATTGATTAAAAAAAAAAGTTAAGGATTCAGAAGGAAAAATAAGTAAATGCTGAGAATTATGTATTTTTAATATATTATTTTATCGTCGCACAATATAATAAATATTAAATATAATTAGGAAGATAAAAAGAGAGAGAACCAACTTTTTATTTTTGTATATTTATTTTAGTGTAAATGTCACAATTAAATATTAATACTTAAACTTTACCAGTTTATGCAATTAACTACCTGAAATTTAAAGTGTCAATTTACTACATAGGAATATTATAAGTTCATTCATACATCCTAGATGTAATAGTTAATTGTAAAAATAAGTAAAGTTTAATAGAATTAATGTAGTTAATTACAAAAGATAGTAAAATTTTAATTAGTAAATTTACACTTTTAAAGTCATATAGTTAATGTCGTAAACTGATAGAGTTTAGTTACCAAATATGACATTTACTGTAAACCCCTAAAGTTTATGAACGATTAAGCTTAAACCCTAATCGGAAGGTCAATCGAAACCTAAAGTCAACAAAACACTAGTTAACGTAACAAGTTTAAGTCTGACAATCCCGTGTTCATAACTCTAAGTGAGTAAGTAAGAGATTAGTATGTAGAATAGTTCACAACAACATGAGGAAGCTAAAAAATATCAAATTAGTCAAACCGCAATTCGTTTTGAACCCGAATGGATAATTTTCGAAAAACGTGTCCCGGAGCTCAGAATAGTAAAAATATTCTGAATATATTGTTAGTCTTGTAAAAATATAAGGTTTTCAAAAATATCAGTTTTATAATTTTTCGGTAACTAAAAATATCAAATATCGCATTTATACGAGTATTTTCTTACTACTTGTACTTTATTATCACATCTACTTTAATTACAATATTCATTACTATTCTACACTATTCAACTATCTTTACTTTTTCTAACACCTACTCTTACACTCTATACATCTATTTTTTACTTTTTATCTTTCTCATAACTTATATCATATCTATCTTACATATTATTACTTTTAATTAACAAAAGTACAAAAAATATTATCTCTCCCCCTCTCTTCTTCAAGTGGCCAGTACCCCTCTTACTCCCTCTCTCTTATTTTTTTTAATTTTTTTTTATTTAAATCACTGAAAATTCACTCCTCATTTTCCTATAAATACCTCCTTCTCTTTCACTTCATTCACACATCTACTATCCACAAAATTACTCTCCAAAATTCTCTCTAAATTTCCTCTCAAACACTTTCCCAAAACTATCGCAAAATTTCTTCTCAAACTCTCTTCTATTCATACCAACATTACTAAAGTAAGAAATCTTCTCCAATCTCTCTTACCATGTCATGTAACTTTACATGACCATGTATGAGTTTCTTAAACTTATTGTTATGGAAGCTATTATGTTCATGTATTGTTCTTGTTCATGAACTTCCATATTTATTTTTTTATGTTGATTATATCTTGCTCATATTATTGTTGATGTTATGCTAACTTCTTATGTATATCTAACTAAATATAATTATGCACCTATATATAATCTTTAGAGCATATAAGCTATTTGTTATTTATTTACTTTCAAGTTATGCAATTTATTTATTTATTTCATGATTATTTTAAGACAGTCTCTAGTCTTAGACTTGTCTCATCAAGTCAAAATAATTTCCTTTCTCTTACTTTCTTTTCTTTTGGGACTAGTCTATTTCTTAGTCCCGGGAGCCTTGAAGAGGCTAAAACTCCCAATACTTGACTTTATTTTGTTATCTTATTCATTATTGCTATTAGTATTACATTCTACTTTTGCTTGCTATTATTCTCATGTTCTTACACATAAAGGTTGTTGTCTAAACTTTAAAGCTTCAAATATGCTTTTTGCAAAAAGGAGATTTTGTCACCAAAGAATGGTTCTATATGAAATTTAGAATCTATAACTTAATAAAAGTAAATCCATTATTTTCAAAACTTTAGGAATGACTCACTATAATTTTGAAACTACACTTTTTTGAAAACTTTTTCTTAAAACATTCATATTAAATTGCTTTCCAAAAGAAGATGACTTCTGATACTAAAATGTTTTCATAAAAATATAATATAAAGAAAACCCCATAAAAATGACATGAGAGTTTTCAAACCAAGATTTTCCAAGTAATAATCAAAGAAAAATTGTATGGAAACTAATAGGAAAAGTGACCTTAGTTCCAAAAGGAAAATTCATTTTTATGGAAAAGTCATCAATGAAAATAGTAAGATAAACATAAATACTTTTGAAAATAAAGAAAACAAAAAGATTCATTTTTAGAAAGTTTACAAAAAGGATTTCTTATAAACTATAATTTTACAAACCTTCAACTAACATTGTTTTTTTTTTTTTTTTTTGCTAAAAGTTTTGTTGGACAACAAATACTTGAAATATGTGTGAAACATGAGCTATGTAACTATAAAAAGGAATTTTATAACTATATAGATAACTAAGTATTTATCAAATGATTTTTGGGTGATTTGAAGTTCGAAACAATTGTTTTGGGGTGGGAAATCTCGTGGTGAATCTAATTGCCACTATTTCGGAGCCCAAATGACCTATTTGATGAAAATAGTTTTGCAAATAGATAGGGCTTTTCAAGTAAGTAGAAATCGATATATTATAAGTGGGATTCGAGTTAAAATAACCAACTTATGACCATTTTAAGTTGGAATTGCCTCCTATACAAAATTCGATGATCTTATGACATAGTTTTGATAAATTAAAATAGAATCATCAAGAAATACTCATTATGGGTATTCTTTTTTATTAGGTGATCCCGAGGAAGAGTATCCATACCCAGAGGATTACTTTGATTAGTGGATCGACGATCGATCGACTCATTCGTACGCAAAGTATCATCATGGTAACATGACTTTATTTCCTTAATTGTGTACTTGATTATGCTTGTAGTATAGATGCATTAGAATTAAGGAAAGACAAAATGTTATGTATGTAAAGATGTATGAAGGAACACTAAGAATATCGAGGCAGGAATTGATTGTAAAGAATTGCTTGTCTTAGTATAGAATTTGATATGTCAGAAATTCTATGATCACCTTAAAATTGATAATAATGATGCTAGATATCTTTAAATAAATTGATTCATGCATACCACGAAGTGAGTCACATTGCATAGGGTTATTATCCTTAGGTGAAAAGGATAGTAGCATGGTCGAAAGCAACACTTAGCGGCTATAATCGAAAGCGATTGCTTGGCGATATAGAATTAAACCAATGGTTAGCAGTAATCTGAAAGCATGGCTCAACCCAAATAGACTTAATATGCTTAGCGGTAATGATCGAAAGCATAACTTAACTAAAACTACTCGTTTTGAGATTACTTATCACCAAACCCTGAATAGAGGGCATAAATCCATTCAACATATAGTTCCCAAAAAACTATATGCCTTACTTGCTCACGTATATGTTGTATCTCACTTGAATGCTTAAATAACTTGTTTGAATTTTTGCTACTCAAGTATTTACTTATGGAAATAATTCTCACTAAGCCTATTAGCTTATACCCCTATAGATATCTTTTGCAGTTTAGCTATTTGTGGTTGAGACCACGAAGACCTTGTAGTCATGTATTTCCCTTTTTGGTTAAGGAATTTTTAGATAAAGTTTAGCATTAGTTTAGACGTAGACTTCATAGAAAATTTCTTGTAATAGACTATTGTTTTTTTTTTTTTTTTGGCGGAGGAATGCCCCTAAGATTTGTAAGACAATTATTATCAATGAATGAATGAATATTATGATTTCCCTTTCTTAATTTGTTATTGTATCTTCTTAAGCTTCATATTTCAAAGTATGATCTTCTAAATTTGTGAGAACATACCTTACACTTAATATCAAAGCTTTTGGGAATGACTAAGGTTGTCATGCTTAAGCTTTAATATTGAGTGTGGCAGACTGTTACGTTTAAGGTACCTTTTGGGGTATAACATTCACCATTTATTTTATAATTTTTTTAATAAGATTTAGTTTATGAATATCTTATAATTTTAAGTATTGACTTGGAAGAGCAATAAGAATTCATTCGTAATGAATGGGATAAGGTAGGGGAAAAAATTAATACAAGTATTGAATTGCAAACACAAGTTATAAAGTATATAATTTTATTTAATACTTTTTATAATAAGTACGTAATTTCCATTATGAGCTTACACTGCAGCTATAGTCATAATAATTTTTTCACAAAAAGATATGGTTATAATTCAATTGTTATTACAAAAAAGTAGATAGGTAGTCAATGTGTTTTTTTTTTTAAGTTATTTTGTTACATTAAAAATGACCATATGGGTGTTTAAAAGGACCCTTTTATTAGATCTTAAACTTTGTAGGTCCTAATTCAATTACCAAGAGGGTATGAATTGGTTATAGATAAAAAAAATTATAACTTTTTGCCTTTAAATAAAACAACCCTTTGATTTATATTTGCAATGACTTAAAACAATTAAATTTAAGGACAAAAACAACAATATGCTAAAAATAAAAGAAAGAAGGGAATAGAAAAGTGCTAAGGTAATTATAGAGGTCACTTATGAGTCAATCATTCCTTCTAGCAAGAAGCCAACAACCTCATCTTCCACACGTGTATGTTTTACTATATCTAATAAATAAACATTACAAGCGTTACCAAATTACAATCCCTAGACTTAATTCTCCTCAATCAGCCAATCTAGCTAAACTTTAGCTATCTATTAAACTTCGGGGTCTACTTATAATTTTAACATGTGGTAACACAACATTTAAAACACTAATAATCACAAATTGATCAACGAAGCAAAAATTTAAAGGAAAAAAGAAGAAATTTCAGCAAGATAAGATAGGAATTGTAAGTCAATTTGTAAGAAGGACATAAATATCACGATGCACTCTAAGATTTGCATGAGAATCTTTTTGGTGTCTATCTATAATTTTTTAATCCCTAGAGTATTTAAATTTTGAACTTCAACCACTAGAAGTAATGAAATTGAATTTCTTTTTAATGTTGAGTATCCCTGATTTTTTTCCACGCCTTTTCTTGTAATTATCTTCAAATAAATTTGATGAATACTTAAGTACTAAGTTTGAGTTTGGTAACAATATTTATGCATAAGATTTCGACATAATTGATGGTGGCGGGGGAATACAAGGACATATCCATCCTCTCTTGCATAGCAAGATAAGTTATTGCCGCTCTTACTTCAATAATGGTGGTTATATAAGCATTTCGCACAACAGGACTAATGTTGGATGGCAAGGCATCTTTATCAGCCTTTACTATAATAGCTCTTGCATACAACAATCGTGTGCAATGATGGATGGAATAGTACAAAAAGACTCCTTTAAGATATGTTGTACATGACATTTAGGGATATGTTTATTTCGAACATCAACATTTCAAGTGGTTAAAAAGAAAAATCACTATTTCATGAAATTAGTCGAATAAGGTACTCTTAAGAAAAATCGAACAAATCTAATTAAACACTTTAAAAATTTTGATACCTTAAATAAACTCTGTGAAATATTGATACTTCTTTTGGCTTACTTGAAGCAAAATCAATTCATCTTTTTAACTACTCGAAATACTGATACCTTAAATAAAACTAACTACAGACATAAGTATTTTTTGGAGTAATTTATTCGAAGTAAAATTCAATATGAAAAATTACCATGGGTAGTTGAATAATGTGCGATTAATGGCTAGAGTAAAATCTGCAAATAATGAAAACTTGGCATGGAGAAAAATATGTTAAAGAATTATTAAAAATAAAAAAGAGTTAGGAAAAGCCAGTTCGTCGGTTGTTGAAACCTTTGAACCACAAGGTTTAAAACCTAACATCAATTCACGACCCCATGAGTTTGGTTCCGAACAAGTCTGAAACTCTATTAGGGTCTAGTCCCATCAAAGATTCAAATGACATGGACCTTTTTTCCTTTTAATAATATATCCACTTTTACCAAAAAAGGGGTATGTTAGTATGTAGTTGTATAAAAAGAGTGAGGCTATAATTGTTTGATAAAGAAAGTGTTTGACAAGTATTGACATAACTATAAAGGTTTTAAAAAAGAGAGAATAAGTTCATTCACTCTTTATAACATGGTCCCATAGTAATAGCTTTATTGTTGGAGAAATAAAAAATGATCCACAAGAACTAGTTACTTTTCTTATGCTTGGACGTGATAATGAAAATGTCTTTAACTTATATAATGTTGGTTTGTTTATAGGTTACATGGATTTTCATATTAGGATAATTATGGATACATCCTAAAACTATTAGTCATGCTGATAGATCTTTGATACAAGTAAAAGGATGAAATACAAGCCAAAATATCTGGAAAATTATATTTAGTAGGGATCTCAAAAGAACAACTTAACAACTAAATATTCAAGATGGTTATGGTAGTTAAAATGATATCTACTGAACTGATAGTAAAGAGCAACAGTATATAGCAGACCAAGTGTGAATAAGGGGACCACCCAAACTTATTCTTGAACTCATTCTTGAGTTTGGAGCATCTAGTCACTCAAAGAACCAGTAAGTATCCTAGTTACCTTCATAAAAACAAACACAAAAAATTGTTAGTTAGTTTAAAGAGTTTCCTATCAAACACAAACCTTAACTCAATTTTAAGTGTGATCGCAAAGAAATAAGTTCAAGATTTGATTGAGCTGAGTTAGTGAATGTATTGACCTTACAATATCCTCGAATTCTTCACTTCAACCGCAGTAGAAATTTGGAGATTAGAGGATTGTGATGATATTAGAGTTAAGGTTTCTTTTTGAAGTTGAGACTGAGAACTAGCATATGTACAGAGATAGGGTTAGATGCACATTTGTTATACAAGGATATTCTCTTAAAAATGTTGCATGTTTGCTAATGTGGGCCGAATTATGTGAATAAAGATTCCTAATCAAGCTTGTCTTTGGGTTTATAATAATAGACCAACCATTCTCATAAACTACTAAAGTTTGATTTCATCTTCCATATCTCAATTCTTAGATGTCAGCAAGTATGAAACTTAACTAAAAATCATGGTTTTATATTAGTTTAAATCCTTGAATATCACATACTAAAAATAAAAATTTCATTCAACCAATTATTTTCAAAACATGAATTTCATATGTTTGTGAATAAATATTCAAAGTTGTATTTTTTTTTAATTTTCTTAAGTTTCGATATTTAAGAAAAAAATTAGGAAAATTACTTGTTCTAAATTTTCTTTCTTGATGAAAAAGGTTTTCATGTGTATTTGAGAAAAATAATTACAAGTTGTAAAGTTTTCCTTAAGCATTATATGGGATCATGGTATTTAAAAGAAAGTAGAAGGTTGATTTTGTTTCAAGATTTGCTTTTGTTTAAATGAATCTTAAGGCTTGAAATATAGTTTTAGAAAATTATTTGCATAACAAAGAATTATCAATATTAAAATTTGAATGGTTTTCTTTATCAACATCGCTATGACCATCTATGTATATAAATTACACTTATTAATTTTTAATTTTAGTAAGATGAACTAATAATAAGAAATAAACAAGATCATGAATGAAAATATAAGAAAATCAAAATAGAACTATGGAAGTCTTAGATTATGGTTAAGGCTTCCCTAGACTTGAAATAATCCAGCCACCATACGAAATAAAGCAAAGCATAAAGAAATAAAATTGGAAGTCATAGATTTTTATCAAGGTTTCTCGAGATTTGAAATATTTTCAGTCTCATAAATAAATAGAAGATAAATAATAAGAAAACATGGGAGTCTTAGATTTATGTCAAGGCTTCCCAAGAATTAAATTACTCCAGTCTCCTTTGACTTGAAAATCAACAAGTCTAAGACTAGAAGTTGACTTGTCCTATATTAATGATATAAATAAATTGCTTATAATAGATAAATGCATGAAACAAATAAAGTTAGATTAGTGAGCATTTAGACTCTAAAAATTATAGTTACTACATATACATATTATTATATAGAAAGTTAAGTTAGCAATATGAATAAAAAGAACATATTATGAACGTGAATATAAACATAACATTGTGACATGAATCTAAATATGTTGCCTTTTTATTTCCATTTCCCTAGCATATGCATTGTGGGAAATTTTTATGGAAAAACATTAGTACATGCACATACATATACAACATGCATAATATGTATGGGTGTTTAGGATAATTACCTCAAGAGGAAATGGAATGTGTATGAGATAGTGAGGGGGAGAGTGATTGTGGAAGACAAAAGGGAGAGGAAGAGGAGAGGAGAGAAATTTGAGAGAAAATTTTGGTAGAGTTTTGTTATGGAAGAGGAATGAAAGTGAAAAATGAGAGAGAGGTGATGAGTATTTATAGATGGAAAAAGTGGAAATTAAAGAAGGAAAAGAAAAGGAAAAAGAAAATTAATATGAGGGAGAGAGAGGGGTGGACGGCCATGCATGTGTGAAAGAGAAGGAGAGACGTTATGTGATAATGTATAGTGAAAGTTGTCTGAGAAAAGAAAATGTAAGAGATAGATCATGTAAGATGTAAGAATAGGTGTAAGAAAAAGTATAGAGAAGTAAATAATAGTGAATAGTAAATGACTAGTAGATAAGACATATAAATTACCGCTAAAGATAAAAATACTCATATAAAAGCTATAATTGACGTTTTTATGCACCGATAAAATTGCATATGATATTTTATGAATATCTTAATATATTCAAGTATAAATCTCAAGTATAAATTGTTTGT
This sequence comes from Combretum micranthum, assembly GCA_024138025.1. Classification (NCBI taxonomy): domain Eukaryota; kingdom Viridiplantae; phylum Streptophyta; class Magnoliopsida; order Myrtales; family Combretaceae; genus Combretum; species Combretum micranthum. Next base: position 2,565,935 of record JAMXBD010000021.1, read on the forward strand.
TAGAGTATTTGTCTCATTTTGCATGTTGGCATCCTGATTTGGAAACTGATCCCGTTTAAGTCAGAAACAAATAAGTTTTAACCAAATCTGATCATTTTAAGATATATGACATATTTTTGGATCATAATTTAGGTTTATTCTACTTTTAATATTTTAGGGTTTCAAGGGCAATTTCGCTAGATCTAAGTTTTTTAGAACTTGTTAATGACTTCATCTAGCTTTAGGTTCCAGTTTCAATTTCGGCTTTAAGATTTTACTCGTAAGATTATCAAATTTAAGGGTTTACACTTGTACTATATATTCAGTTCATAATTTGAGTTTACTCTATTTTCATAATTTATTTAATATTTTACAGTTCTTGGGATTGTCTAATCGAGTTCAAGTCTTCTACGGTTAAGTGTTGACTCGATTTGACTTCAGAGTTCTAAGTTTAGTTCCGACTCTAAGATTTACTTATAAACTTCTAAAACATCTAGAGGTTTACAATTTTATCATTGATTGTTATTTGGTGGTGTTATCTCTATTGGCTTGCTAGTGATTGGATATGGGAGCGGTTTAGTTTAATTGATGAAATTTCGACTTAATAAACTAATACCATATTGTAGGAAATTATTTTGTATTATTTTATTATTATTAAATGCTATTTGGATATACTACATTGATTTACATATTGAGATCAAATATATAAATTGTTTAGCGTAGGAATTCCGAGTCGAATGATTATTGGATTTTTATTTTCGAAGGTACAACTTTTCTTAAGGTCCGACATCTAGAATTTTCTTATTCCCATACTATTCATTAAATGCTTAGGGTTATATGACTTATCTGACATTGTTTAGGGTTTTTCGGACTTGTGATTGGTTCTAGTCGATTCTAGGGTTTCTAGGTTTTAGGGTTGAACTAGATTGACTAGGTTGTACATGAAACCCTTTTGATGATGATACATTCTTTATAAACTACCTATCTTTAGGGTTTCAGGTTTCACTTGATCCATTTGATATCCTAGGATCATAAGAAAAAATTATCTAGTCTCATTTAAGGTGTCTAGAGTTCGGTTTTAATTTTGCTTTATTTTGGGGTTCTAGTTTCGATATTAGATCTATGGTCTCATCTAAGAGTAAAAAAAAAAAAAATCTATTGTTTGACAAGTAAGGATTAATAGAAGAGGTTGGACAATAGTGGTCGCCAATGATGGTTAAAGGATAATGGTGGTTGATGCTTTATGGTTAGAAGATAAGAAAATTACAAGGATCATTCATTTCATTACCTTAACATTTACAAGGGAATAAAAAGCATTATGTGCATGACTCATTCAATTATGATAGGTGTCATAGATTACAAAGATCTATAGGACTATCCATATCAAGAGAATTATTGAGAGATTAATATGAACCAAAAAGAAAAAAGTTATCCTAATACCAATAGGAGATATATTTAGTCTCATATAATGTCCAAAGAATGAAGTGGATGTTAAGACATCGAACCAATTCTATATGTTTCTGTTGTTGGCAAATTAATGTATTTGTAAACATGCATGAGACATGAAGCAAATTCCAAAGTGATCCACTTATCAATAATTGGAAAGTTGTAAAGAAAGTGTCAATGAATGTTCAAGGAACATAGGAGCATATGTTCATGTACATAAAATCTAATCCATTAGAAGTGATGAACACTCAAATTTAATTAGATTTTGTAGGATGCATTGGTAGTTCATTTATTATAGAAGCACAATTTGAAACAAGACTTAGGTTTTTCCGTACCATCATTAAGTAGCTAAAACTTTATTATGATAATTCTGTAGTATTTTTTTTCGTCTAATAATGGCGAATACTCTAATATTGTGTTTAGTTGATAGGAATGTAGTTGGTATACTGCCTCTATTACTGTAGAATAGCTATTTTTTTGTTTGCTATGTAAGAAATTTTACCATAAAGAATGTCTATTTTATATAACATAGAATAAGTAAAGAATCTCCATTCTTTTTCTTCACCAAATGAATAGTTATTCCTTATGAAAAACATCTTTTTTCAAAAATACCTCTAGTCATAAAATAAATAAATTACTATTTCATTCTAGCTTTATTCCATTATAATGAATCAAACATGACATTAAATGTGTTTAAAATAAGAGTTGAAATATTTTATTAGAAAAGTATGATGTTTAGAGATAAAGAGTGTATTGAGCACACTAAGATGGATGGATGTCATGATAACAAATCCTTCAATAAAAAGTTTACAGTGATTAAAGATGTTTTAACCCTCGAGCTTAACAACAAGTTTTTTGACATTTTGGCAATTTCTCTTATTTATTATTACACCTAATTCCAATTAAAAAAAATTCAAAACATTAATGTAGACCTTTATGATATTAATATATTACTTATAATGTTGAACTTCATAAGTGTCGTGGTGTTCTAATGTATAATCATGATAGCTTGCATTATGTAATTTATTATGTTGAGGTGTATTATAAAGATATTAGAGATTTATTTTTTCACTCTTAATGTTTGCACTAGAAAAATAATGATTTGAGTATAACGATGTGGCCTAGTAATATGGACATTTTCCATATACATACATATATATTGATAATAACACTAATATAAAGATTTGTAGTTGGCTCATAGTTTCCTATTTAATAATGGAACAAATTTTAATTTTTTTATTTGGGTATTTGATAGACATACTAAATTTGAACCTTATAGATATATAAGTTGGTGTTCTCTTTTGATATATTAAGGTTTAAAAAAAAAAAAAAAACCTCCACCAATATTCTATACAGTAATAAAGGAGGATTTAAAGAGAGAAATTAATTTTAAAAGAAAGACATGGTGTTTTTAATCTCTCCAAAATCATGGCATCTTTCAAATTAGGCACACAATATTTACCATAATCGATTGCATAAATGAGTTATCTAAAGCCTGAATCTTTACAAATGTTTAATATCGTTAAAATAAGTGTTACATGGTTTGCATCATTTAAAAATCTGAGAGTACTTTCACCTTACTTTTTTCAGCTAAAAAATAAATATTTTATTTTTTTTATAAAAACTTTTAGCTTACTTTTTAATATTTATCATTTAAGCACAACCTTTTTTCTTGTTGGTTTCAGCCTCTTACTCTAATAGTTTTTCAAGAAGGTTTTAAACTTTTTATTTCCCACCCACCATGTCTATATTATAAATATAGTTATGTGTAGGGTTGGGAAAAAAAAAGTCAATCGAATCGCGAACTGATTCGAATTGAATTTTTTTTTTTTTCTAAATTGTTTGGTTCACGATTTGGTTCAATAATGAGATTTCTGTTCAGTTCAGTTTGTACTCATGAATCGAACCGAATCGAACCGTTTCACCTTGAAAAAAAAAAACCTCATATTAGTGTGCATTTATGTGGCATTGCTTGCAATATATATTGTATATGAAAACAATTATATTAATGAACCAAATAAATATTAGTTTTGTTTGACGATTTCCTTTATGAGAGATTTTACAAATTATATCAAATTTGTAGGTATTAATTATTTTTAAAGCCTTAATACATTCCTATTGTGATATGAGTATTCATCGAACTATTTCATAAATTTTCCCTCATTGTTAAATTTTAATTAAAAATTGTTTGTGGTGAGATAAAATTTTAGATATATTTTGGTAGGCTTTATATTTTATGAGAATTGAATCAAATGAAGAAATAAGTAATGGATAAAAGCACGTCTTAATCTTGTTTTAATTCTTATAGTTGTGTGTATCACATTATTGCATTCATAACTACTTGAATTTGTTTGTATAAAATTTTATATCTATTCCAAATGACTTATGTCATATGAAGTGATCGTTGAAAAGCAAAAAAATAGAACGCACTAAAATGAGTATATAATAAGATTTATGGAAAAAAAATACCATTTGCATTAAATATAGATAATAAATGCATGTGAGATAAAAAAAAGTAATCACAACAATAACCATTAATAATTTGAAATGGAATAAAATAGAATCCTTCTAAAACGTAATCATACATATAATAAACATAGATAATAAAGATATGTAGGATAAAAAAGTAAATAAAATAATAACCATTAATAAGTCAGAATAAAATTATGATTTCAAGATCTAATGAAGGAATTGAATTTCTCCTAAATGTCAAAATTGTTGATTTCAATCAATCGCAATTTCGTATTTTAAAAACGCTTCTAAATGTAGAAAAAAAATGAAAAAATAGTTCATAGATTTTTTTTATTGAAATGAAAAAAATGGAAAATTCTTTTTTCAATATATGGTTCGAATCGTATACTGAACCGTTTTTTTTTCAAGTTCAAAAAATTAGCAAACCATATCGTATGGATATGTTCGATTTTATAAAAATAACTCAAGCATAATTTTAGTGCGGTTTGGTTCGGAGAACAAATCAGATCGAACCGTACTGTGCCCACCCCTTGTTATGTGTAGGCTCATTAAGATATGATTTTATTCATACTACCTTTAAGAAATTATCCCCTTTTGATCTTATGGAGGTCATGGTTCCATGGATAATGTATAATAGGTTTTGCTATTGTTTCTTTCGGTTGTTATATGGAGAACAGAGAAGAACCACTTCTTCATAAATAGTCAAGTCCTCTCTTTAGCCTAGAAACATCAGCACACACACTCTCTCTCATCATGTTGTAGCCTTTTAATGAGAGGATCACTAACTTCACCTAACTTTTTAAGAAGATTTTACTAAGAATCTCAAGCTTTATGTGATTATACTTGTCAAATGCAAGCAAAAGTATTTTTGTTTTAGTAAGAGGTTTATTGTGATACAAAATTGTAATAGTAGCACACATGTTTCGGAAAAAAAAAAAAAAAAATGTAGTACACATGTATATGTATATGTTCATCAAATAACACCTAGAACCAGTTCCATTAAAATATATATATAATATATATATATATGCAACTATAGAAGTTTTTATTTTTTGCGGTCAATATAGAATTTTTTATATGTTACAAGGTTTTATGGTAATATATTTATTTACTACTAAAATTGTGTAAAATTCCTAAAATACTTGATTCATATGGTAAACGTATTTATTAAATAATCTTCTCTTTCCCTTTTGAACCTTTTTTATGTCAGTTTTTTATTCTGCTAATCTAGTGGGTCGAGTCAGGATTAGTATTCCCATTGATGTTTGTCGTTGAGTTTTTGACCCATGTGGAGTTTGGGGTAGATTTTGTGACAACGTAACAAAAATAGAGGACAAGTTGGGTTTTGTGAATATTGCAGTTGTTGCATCTTTAATTCTTTGTGGTCCAACATTTTTTGCAATGTCTTCTTCAAAGCGCTAAATAGGAACACCATCTAGCCTAGCTATGGTACATGTGCCTTCACTTTAAAGGTGGGTGACCAATTATGTGCTAGACAGCTATGGTGGTTGCCATTAAGGATTTTCTTTTTATATTTTTGTTAATTTTGGTTCCTTTTATTGTATCATTTAATTCAATTTATATTTAATAATATAATATTATGAAATTATCATTGTGAGCATGTGACACATGCCAACACTTAATGGACTTTTTAATAAAATTGGTAGATTAACTTAAACCAAAAGGTAGAATAGTTTTAAAATATTGACACTAGTCTGCGGAAAAAAAAAAAAAAAAAAATATTAATAACATGAAGGCTAGACATATATTCTTTTTTAAGGTAAATTACAAAAAATGTAACATTTTTTAGGGTATTTATAAACAGGTGATATGTGTTTTTTTTTTCTTTTACTAATAGGTGATTTGTAATCTAATAATAAATGTTAAATATAATGACACTATTTTGGCAAAAAAAATTAATTTGATTAAATTAAATGAACAATTATTAAGTGATTGAAAATGCAAAAAGAAGAGGAAAACACAAAAAAAAAAAAAAAGAAATCAAGACTCATCTTCTTCTTCTTCATTAAGAATCCCTCACGCTAGCTTCCTTCCTTGGCATCTCACCTAGTTGTTAACTTAGCACACCACAACTATTCATATGGCACGCCACCAACGTAGCCACTAGTCACAAGCACGACTAACAACCACCTACAAATCACAAACTCCACAACCACCATGTAACCCATAAATGCTCACTAACCTATAACCAGTGACTACCTACAATTTGCACAACCCATAAACGCATGCGCTGGCAACCTAACCACCAACACACCACCATCAAGTCACACTCATAGATTTGCAAGTTGCAGCAGATCTAAGTGTATAGTTGCACCACCAATAGTAACACTAGCATGTCCATATGATTGGAATCTAGCTGCTAAGCACCTTCATGAAAAAACCGCACACATTAATCAAACCTAAGACCAACCTAAGATTAGACACAAGAACACAACTCTAGCACCCAATAACTATAAGACCACCCATGACTTTGTGAGCTCCAATAAATCTAATTACACGACTAACTACCTATTAGATCTATACTCCTATGAACGACAACAACACCTATAGACCACTCAATGGGTGCTTAATTGATGGATATATATATATATATATATATATTCATAATCGTGGATATATTTTATTAATTGTTGATATGATTTTTCCTTTTTCTTTTCTTTTTAAATTTATTTAATTAATTTTAATAAAATTATTTTATCAAATTAATTTATTCAAACCAATTAAAATCTGGCGCATGTCCACTAATTACATTTAAAACTTATTATTAAATTACAAATCACCTATTTGTAAAAAACAAAGCACAAGTTTTCTCTTTGTAAATACCTTAAAGCACATGTCAACTTTTTGTAACTTACCTCTCTTTTTTTTTCTTTTTTTTTTTTTTTTTTTTTTTTTTTAAGGAGAAACATTGGGCAGATTGCATAGACCAAGACAACAACACTCATGTATACTCCAAGATGATGAGAGAAAAGCTTTATTTGTACCAAAACATCATGCATCTTGATAAGTGATGTATAAGTACCAATAGAATTTTGACATGTGAATAACTTTTAAAATCTTACATATTATGATCACCATTTGTCATAATTTTATTAGTATTTTTATACCACTTATCTAGATACATTGTTAGTATCTCTAAGATGACGGCATATATAGTAAAAAATTTTAGTGAAATTTTGACATAAAGTTGCAATATTTTATCCACTAAAATGACCGAACCTTATTATATTCGATTTGGTTGGTAACATAAATTAAGTTGCATAAATCTTGTCTTATGATATTGGAAAAAATATATAATTTTTTATAATGAGGACATCAATACATATGACGTTTGTGACATGCATGTAGATGTTTATATTTAGATATATTATTAGAATCATTATCTAGGTTAGATCTACTTTTATTTTTATCTTTAGCCTATGATATTTGATAAGTTATAATTATATTCATTAGTTTACTTTTATCATTTTTTAGGTGGCTAGTTAATAGCGCTTAGATTTTTTTTTGACTAATTATAGCGCTTAGATTAACTTTATATTGTATGCCTTATATTTGACCTTAATTTATTATAAATAGCATTTCTGTTAGGATTATACATTTAATGAAATATCTCGAATTGCTATGCTAATTAAGAAAGTGTGAGTTAAATAGTACAAAAATATGAGAAATTTAACCAAATTATAATCTAAACTAGAAATTTGAGCTAGATAATTTAACTAAGTAAATTGTATAGTATAATTAGGTGAATTAGCTATTTGAAGCTAGTAATCGATTTCAAATGAAAATAGAGATTAAACAATATTAATTTTCTATTTCATCCTACTAAACAAATTAAACCAACCATCAATTTGGTCATCCACCAAAAATACTATTTCCAAGTTTTTCCATTTTTTCTAATTTTGAAAAATTCTCTAAATTCGATACATAAATTTCTAACACCCTAATTATGACCAAATATCTATTTCAATCACCTAATTAGCTAAATTTATTTCACCATATTCAAATTTGCTAAATCAAAATTTCTAAATTAATTTGTCTATTTCCTAAGCTCTTTTAACCTCTAATACATTTTAAGCCCATAACCAAATTGCTAACCCAACCCATGAACCATCTTATCTTTAAACCCATCTAAAAATCTTCTAGAATTTAACACATCACTATTTTTATCTATCTAATTTTTCATTAGAATTTTTCATTGTACTTATTCAATTTAGTTATAAACTAAAGCCTCGTACTACATAAGACCTTACGTTAATTAACTAATTAATATGACTTGAATCCTTAGTTTGTATTCTTAATACTTATATAAATTAACTTTTCTTGATAGATATTCGATCAATCTATTATCTTACTTATGATCCTTACTGTTTACTGCTCTGATATCAAGTACATAGTGACTTGCATATTGCTTGCTAGAGTAGGCATCTTAAAATGAACTAATACTTAAAGAGGACTTAATTAATTATTTGAGTATGTTTTCATCGTTTAATCTAGTACGAGAGGAGTGACAGCCTTGCTAGGTAGTGACAGCATGATAGTGAAGCGCTTAGGTCATCGTTGGTGGCTCGACAGTAATTGATGGGGCAAACAATATTGGGATAATGTCTACTTAGACTTGGAGAAAAGCAATACATTCTGATTCACGTTTATGGGACTGGTTGAGCTGGACTGTAGTATAGACTGAGATAAGTAGAGATGCGTACGACTCTAAACCCTAGATGAGACTATTACTAAATGTTTCTATAGAAGATATAGGTATATGGGCTACTATATCAACCCCATGAGTAGTTACTACTATTTAGAATCCTTAGATTCTTGTGGCTTGTTGTCCGAAGTGTGAGTGTGCTCCCGTGTTGTTTGAATCTCCTTAAATGGTAATCTTAAAATGTTGCTTGTTGCATTGCATGTAGTCTGATACGTATATCATATCGTGTGTGGTTGCATTGTTGTGTATAGAACATCAGCTCATTCCTTTCTTTTTTCAGGTGTTAGTAATTTCAACTTTAATGCTAATCCATTCTTAGGTATGGGACAGATCGGTACGAGCTTATGACAAGTGGAGAGGCTAGGAACATTGAGTAATGTGTTTTCTTATATTAAAGTTGTAAATGCCTTTTCTTTCTTAATTTGTAATTCTTTTGAGGACATGGTATGTATTTGTGATCGTAAAAGTTTTTATTAGATATCTAGTATTGATATTTATCTACCTTTGATCTTATTTCACTGCTTAATCAAATATTTTTAAAACCTAATTATACGATTTTATAATCTAAAATTATTAGCAAATTATTAGGATAAACAAATAATTTGTGATAACTTTAGAGTATAAGGTTTAAGTATTATACGTGATAGAACTAAACACGTCTTGACCATATTCAGGCATGACATTTAATGAATGGAATATTGAATAAAGAATTTCACTTAACACGTGTTGGTATAAATCCTTCTTCCCGACATTAGTATTAGGCCATTATGTAATTTTACAGATGAAGCGATATCATATAAATTTCACTGTAATATAAGATAATCCATTTGTATTTTCCAAGGTTTTATCAACATTATCCGTAACATTGTGTTTGGCTTTTCACTATAGGTTGAATAAAAGGAGGAAATTCCTTATTTATCCATTTGTCTAAATAAAAATTATATAAATACAAATTATATTAAAGTAATTACCAACTTAAAATTACATCTACTAGATGCAATATTATTTATTTAATACATATAAATCGTATGTGAAATATATAGATGTGATTTGCCACTAGTAATTTAGTAATTATTGTCGTATAAATTGTATTTTTATAACCTTTTTTTAGAGTTGATAAACATGCGTTTCATCCTAAGCATATAATAGGATTGCCAAAGTGATTTATGATACCAATTAGTAATTTTGGGATAATTGAACTAGACAAGTTAATGTACGAATAATATCTGAAATTTGACAAAATATGCAATTGGATATCTAAACTTTGAAATATTCAATTTAGTAATGAACTTTGAAATTATTCAATTTATACTTAAAAAAACTTTTATACACGTTAATAGTATCTTCATCAAGTTCTTTTAGGTACTAATTGATTAATTTTAAAGTTTTTTAAGTATTAAAATTGATCAATTTTATAAATTAATCACTTTCAAAATTTAAATATTAATTATTTTAAAATTTTAAATATATTAATTTTATATTTTATTAAAATTGAATTATCATTATTGATATTATCATTAAAACTCAATGTTCGAGGTTGCTTTGGTTTTAAAGTCGATGAGGTGAAGAAATAATCCGTAAAAGGGGGCTACTTGAACTGGATGAGACAAATCTTTCACGTATGACAGGAAATCTATAGTAGGTCTCCATGTATTCGCTCTCCGATTTCTCCAGGTGTTTCAATTGCATTGAAATTTACGAAAAATTCACTACTCGCAAGGATTTAATTGTTAATTTATAAGCACGGACAATGTAAGACTTGAATTGATATCACATAGGCAAAATGTATTGTCCGAGTTCACATTCTTTCTTAGATTATATCAAATTATTCTTACAATTTGTGGTGGGTCATCTTTATTTATTATAATTCGTACTTGATTTAAATTCTTTTAAAGTGGCCCAGCCTGCAGACTTGAAAAATATTAATTTTTTAAAAGAAAAAAAAATATATATATATATATATATATTATATCATCTACAATGTCATGGTTCAACTCTCCAATTAACATTTTTGGTTTTTTATTTTTCTTTTTTCAATATACATTTATTATATTCTCTTTTTCTTTTTCTGCCTTTCTCTTTCTTAGCTTTTTTTCTCTTTTGCAATAATTAATAAAATTAAATTTATTTATCATAAAATTATATTTAACAAAATAAATTCTCACAAAAAATAATTTTTTATTTGTAGTACACTACAAATAATAATTATATTTTCATATTATATATGTTTTGATTTTATCACATAAATTTTTTCTAAACAACACTAATCATATATATCAACTATGCTTTTAATAAATAATTAATTTTGAAGTAATATATATAATATATTACCAAATGCACTAAGTATTCTTAATTACTTTTTAAATTATTTTTTTCATCTATATGAAGTTAGAAAATATAATTGTAAAATCATTAATGAAATTCTTATATATATAGGAAGCAATATAATTATAATAGTAATGGATATATTGATAATTTTAATGTTAACTTAACTAAGATTTAACCCCCAAGACATTTTATCTTGCGCTCATCGTCCCTCTTTACAATTTTATATCATATAATTTTTCTAGTTATTTATTATAGATGTTTTGATTTTATCGTATGAAGTATTTTTAAATAACACTTATTATATTATATATTAACTTTAACTCTATTTTTAATGTTCAAGTGATATATATATAATATTTTACCAAATGCATTAAATACCTTTAATTATCTTTTGAATGATTTTTTTTTATATTTATAAAGTCAAAAAAATATAAAAAGTAATAGCAAATAGATATATATTGATAATTTTAATATTAACTTAAATAAGATTTAACCAGTTATATTATTTTGTGTTTTTAGTTATTTTCGTTTCTCTGTACCTTTATCTTGTTCTATATTATTTGAACATATAAAAGTAAAATTTATGAACAAAGATATAAAACTAACATGATGTGACTACTAAAAATTTTTTAGTTGTATTAAGCATACCAATAACATGATTTATACTGTCCTATATTCTTTATATTGTGCTGTGTTTCTCCTTATTGGCTTGTCTTATATTATATTGAATACAAAACGATAAGAAAAGAGAAAGAATTTAGCGTGTGTTATCAAATTGGACCGATGTAGTAGGATTGGCTTTCGTACGTGTTAAAATCCTAAAGGAGTGATTAGAGTGAAATTGTTGATTTAGACAGGAAATTTCTGTTTAAACCTAAAATAATTTCTGTGAAATGTTTACGGAATGGAGTGTTTGAAATATATTTTTTTTCAAGCGTTATCAGCTCTACCACCTGTTAAAATTGCAGGCAGATAATTGACTGAAATTTGATCTTCAGTGTAGATTTCTCGACAGATGTCCGACCAAACCATCATGTCTCATGTGAATAATGGCTCCGAGTACGCATCAACAGCTGGTATTACAGACACATCGTCATCAACGGTTCGACACGAACATGAGTACAATAAATTGTTTTTGTAACAACGAGCCACTCTTCCATTCATTAAATGCTGAATTTAAATTGCGAAACTGACCACAACCAAATGCATGGCCCTTGTAATAAATAAAACATAGTTTTCCAAAGATGCCGTTCAGACGAAAAGAACAAGAACAGTCTTCACTCGTTGCCTAATGTTGCGATAAATGTTACAATAAATAATAGTACCAAGGAAAGAGCAGGATTTGTCCTTTTGATCGAGTTTCCATCTGATGACGGACCGCCTGAAACGCACATATGTTGTAATACATGCAAACTGATGAAACTAAAATTTGGCCTAATCATTATAATACGCTATGCTTTTGGCAACATTAAAAGAGTGCATAAGTTTAATATATGAACATACTTGCTGCAGCAGTAAACCAAACCTAATTGCAAGCTATTTTAGTATGATTGGCTTGTGTTGAATCAAACTTGATTCAATTTATTTAAGTAAGTATATAATTTAAGATTGAATTTCGTAATACTTAAGTTTCAAGAAACTCGCAAACTTACTCAATCTAAAGTTAAGCGTAAGTTTTGAATGAGTCAAGCTCATATTTAAACAATTTGAATACTTGATTGAGTCAAACTTTAGTTTTATGATATTGAGCTCAATAAGCTTGTAAAGTTAATCATGTTAGAGTCAAGTTTAAGTGTTAGCTAAATTCCATTAGAGTTTGGTTATCAAAGTTAATTGAATTAGAATATTCTTTCTTTCAATAAAGTAAGCATCAACAAATTTAGGACATGTTTGGACGATCTAATTTTTATCTATGTTTGTATCTTGTATCTAGTTTATTTGATTTGTTTAAAACTAAAAACATCTATTTTTTTTATATTTATTTTTTGATAGTTTGAACCAAAACGATAACATACGATAATACACCAACAAAATAGGCAGAGCCTTAATATAGTTGAGCCTCAAACTCCGGTTCAAATTTCAATTTTGTTCAGTATAAGTCCGTGTTCGCAATAATATATTGTCTTCGTCCAATTTATTTATATCTTTGATATAGTAACATTTTTACTTCTATGACAATCCTATTGCCTAGGTATCGCCTTAGGTGAAAAAAATTAAGAGCTTATTCAGTCTTACTCCTAGGCGAGTTAAATAAGAAAAGATTGATTGATCAGATATTACACGTATTCAGAAACCCAGCAGATTAATCAAACACATACATATTTGGAAAACCCAACAAATAAGTCGAATTTCGTGGGTTTAGAAGTTCGAAGCGAATTGATATTTTATAGAACTTTAAACCCAAGAAGCGGACGTGTTTCCAAAGGAACCGGCCTTCTTTTTTTTTTTTTTTTAGCCACAACGGGGCGTAAGATTTGTTTGGTCTTCGTACAGATGACACTAATATTTTTAAACAGATTATTTATCAAAAAAATTTTACTTATAGAGAGATTAAATAAATCAAATACAATTAAAATATCAATATAAATCAAATACAATACAGATATAATACTCATCATCCAAACAAACCTTTCCTTATTCCTTAAATGGTCGAACTATTCTCATCTCTATAATTTATTTTATATTTATATTTTTAAATTCACCCTCATTCGCGAAAGTGGTATGATAAGGCTCAAGAAATTGTAAATTGAATATTTTACTAAAAAAATTTACAGTAGTTTTGTTAATATTCTACCCAGCCAACAGCCATGGGCACTAGATCCTTATTATTAATTTAATTTAATTTTGTTCTATTTTCTCAAAGAATATGACCTTTTTTTTTAATTCAAGTATAAGAGAGAAATGGTACCTGAAGTAGCCGTGGGGGCTCCTGACGGGGACACTGCCGTGGAAACTGTAAGATCGAGAAATAACAGTCACCCAAAATACCAAAATAAAAATAATTTATAGGTATATTAAAATTTTCAACCAGTACTTAATTTATTTTTTATTTGTTTTGTTAATTATCAGATAACTGAATAAAACTTAGTGCTACGGTTTGCAATTGAAAAATTGGAAACTTTTGGCCCCCACAAAGAAAAGTGGAACCAGGAGCGGCACAGTCGGAAATTCTATTTACTTTAAGAAAACTCGTTTTAACTTTTCATTTTGCTTTTCCTTGTATTTTCCATATTTTTTTCTTTAATGCAAATATATATATATATATAAAGTAATTAAGAACAATTATTAGGCCCCTTACTTTAAGTACGCACCGACAATATATGGTTCCATTTAAAGCAGATAAGTTAAATCATGAAAACTGGCTTAAATAAATTTTCTAATCTAGATAAAATTCGTGAATGCAAAAATTATTTTTTAGGAAAAGAGTTCCTCTCTTTTAAATTAAACGTTTTCTATAATCATTCTCTTTTGCCTTGAGCAGTTTTCGAAAAAACCAAAGATTTTCTTAATGTAAACACATCATATTGTCTTAAAACTCCAAAATTAAAAAAAGAAAAAAGAAAAGGCAAGCGTAGTTTACATTTTATTAATTCGTAAGTCTATTTGGAAATACATCTCTAAATTATTGATAGGTATAACCTTCTGAACCTTTCTATATGTGATGACTCGACCTTCTTATAAGTTTTGAAAATGTGTACATAACCCTAAAAATGTCACTAAGATCCTAAATTCAATATTTAGAGACCTATAAAGCTTCGTAATTTGGGAATTTAAGGACTATAGGTGGTGCTTAACGAAGAAAATTTTTTGGTGCAATTGCAATTTTCCTTAAAAAAAAAAAAAAAAGAAAAACAAAGGATAAGATGTAAAATAGTAATTGAACTTTTTCTTACCATTACAAAGAGAAGCAGAGGGGGTGGTGATTTTACAAGCATCAGGAAGTGTCAAAGCTTGAGTTTGATTAATACTTTTACCAAGTGAAGCCGTTGCATTACCACTTATGACCTCACATAGGCACCGGACCTGTGTCTTGACAACGTTGCCAAGTTGAGAGCAGCATGAAGACGAAGGCGATGTGGAAGTTCTTGATATGTAGCTAAAACATGGTTGCAAAGACACGAGAACGTTATCACAACTATTACCACTTGTTTGAGCGATCATAACTCCGGCCAAAATCGCCATCGCCAGAAAGAGTAAATTGAAGCTTGGAGTTTCTGAGGCCATTGGAGTGACTATAGTAAAGTGGTCTCAAGAAGCTTTGGATGTTTTGTTTGTTACTTGTAGTTTGTGTTATGTTTATATGGAACATTTGGATAAATTGTATGCATAGTCGCTGTAGAAGTAGTTAGACAGAATATTATAGGAAATGTGAAAAGTCCTTTCCCTTTTTATCTAATCCTTCCATGTACGTATTTTTTATTAGAATAATATCGTGAATAATACTTAAATTCTGATAAAATATATAATTAGATATTTAAATTTTAAATTAATCAATTTATTATCCAAAAATTTTGAAATTATTTAATTTAGTACTAGAAGAACTTGATGAAGAAATTAGCATGCACGAAAAATTTTTTAGATATCAAATGATTAATTTAAAACTTCAGTACCTAATTATATATTTTATCAAAATTAGGTATCGTTTTTTACATTAATCATTTTTTATTTGAGTTTTCATCTCTTAATTTTTATGTTTTGATTCTTTATTTTCTTTTGAAAAGAAAAAGAAAATAATTCTTTGAAATTTTGATCCGGTGCAAATATACTCCTTAAGAGTATACTTTAATATTCATAAACTCTAATATATTGGAACATATATTTAAATATTGCAAATAACCTTTATATGGGCAAATATCTCTAGAGGTAAATAAGCCTCATAGTTCTTTTATAATATTTAATTACCATAAATACAAATATTGGAAAGGAAATTCAGACCTTGCCCTTCCTCTCAAGCAATTATTTATTGTTCACACCACTCTCTCTCTCTCTCAACTTTTTTCTAAATAGTGCAAATAAGCCTTTTAAAGTCATAAAACAATTGGTTGAAAATTCTCAACTCAAGATTACGATCTGTTTTGAGTCCTTTTATATAAAAGGGGACTTGGAAGATTGATGGATAAGGTGACTCATAATTATTTGAAAAATTAAAGGGTTTATATGTATGGTCTAAATTTTTTCAGATATATATATCTTTTTTTTTTTTCCATAATAGATAAGTATATTTTGCATTGGGAAAACTCAAAATTAAAATAAAAAAGGAAGCTGTGGTTGTGGGGACAGATGCGGCGAAGTGCAATAAAGGCCGGTTGATGGTGCGTCACCTACTCCATTTTGAATTTATTATGGGCTGCTAGGGAGCTGGAAGATATTTTAATGCCATATTATGTGCTGTTTCCCATTTGTATCTAGGTCTCTAAACGGTATCATCGAGTCGAATCTATGCAGTATCAAGCTTGAACTCGATTCGAATAATGAACTCGATTCGAAATCAATAGAGCTTTAATTTTTAAACTCGAACTCGACTTGATTTAATACTTAATACGCTCGAACTCGACTCGATTTATATCAATTATTTTTTTAAATATTAATTTAACTATAAAGAGTATTTAATACTCGATAAGTTAGAACTCCATTTAACTCAATTTAGTACTCGATTAAACTCGTGAGCTCACCGAATCAAATATTTTAAAACTCGAACTTAAATTTAGTAGCTACTTAAGTAGATTGAACTCAAGTTAGACTCGATTGTAAGCTAATCGAATATAAACTTTTACCGAGTCGAATAACTCGTAAGCTGTCTTGACTCATTTACAATACTATTTGTATCTCTCTCTCTTTGGTAATGCAATATCTACTAGATGGATTTTAATTAATTATTTGTATATTTAGATTATTAATTTCAATGTTTAATTAGATATTTCTTATACAAATTATGTACAACTATATATGTCAAGCAATTATTTTGATGAATATACTCATTTGAAGTGCATAATTTTTTTTTCAAATTATAGATTGTTACTTGTGTTAAATTTCTTACGAGATGTCGTTTTCGCTATCTACATGCATCTTATCTAGTATATATATTCATTAAAATAATCGTTAGGACACATGATGGTATACTATAATTGATAAAAAATAAGCCAACTGAGTGGGAGATTTTAAACAATATTAACATAGGTAGTATCACTTACCTTGAAAAGGTCAACACGATATTGAAATTATAAAAATTTCAAAGATCAGGTAATCAATTATTAAAATCAATCAAAGTTTAAATATTAAATATGATAGTACACATTATCCATTTATGTATATATATTTATTTATTTATTTTAATTAGGATAAATATAGCATTTGATATCTAAACTTTGCTAAATCTCAATTTACTACTTACAAACTTTTCAAGTTTTTTTTTATACCATCTAGATGAGGATGAGATAGTTATTTAAAATGGGTAAAGTTCAAGTAGTTAATTGTAAAAATAGGTAAAGCTTATACATTAAATTGACATATTTAAATTTTAAATATTTAATTATAAAAATAGGTAAAGTTGAGATAAAATAATAATGATTACCCTTCTAATGATTGTGTCATGGAGATTCAAGCCTATGGAAATATAACTTTATATCAATCATATATAACACTTGTAGCATACTATCTCATAATTAGTTTTATTTGTCTCATCAAAGTAAAATTATTAATGCAGCAAATGAACGGATAGCTAAATCTGAATTTTCATTTAAATGAAATTTTGTAGTTTTGTACATACTCAATTTAAAGTGCCAACGAATGTGGGCAGTAATAATTTAAAAAGATGCATTTTTTTTTATCTTAAACCTTTGACCGTTTTTTTTATTATTATTTAAATTCTAAACATATCTTTTTCTTATTCCAATCCTCAAGGTTTATATTTATTTACATGACAGCACTTCGTTAACACACTTCATTTTCCAACAACTAGTAGCATGCAACGCAATTTGATTGATCTAAATTATTGATGTGTAAACAAATAATATAATTAATAAATTATACAAATTAATAAAAATAATAAAAAGTTATAAAAGTAGAAAAAGCAAAAAAGAAAAAAATCTACAAGAATAAAGGTAAAAAAAGGTCGAAAATGGTAACTAACAATGTAATGGATTGCAACCCACATACACCGATACTCCTTACCAAAACTTAAAAATGAAAATAAAATAAATGAAAGCGGCCAATTTTCTCTATTTTTTTTTATTTAAGAAAAAAGTTGATGGTGCATGAATGCCCATACGGTTGCGATTTACATATATTATTTATTTGAACGGATTATTTGGATTAATGATGTACTGCTACATGTTAAAAATTAACCGAAAAAAATTAAGGGTGTTAAAAAAATCAAACTTTATAGATGTTGCTAATTGTTGAAAACTGAAACTAAAAAAAAAAAAAAAAGGACTCAAATAAATTAACAACCAAATGCTTAGACTAAATGATATACTTGTCTAAACCATTGTAGAAAATGTACCACTAATTAAAACCGATGATCTTCTTCTTCAACTTCAAGTTTGAACGAGCTATGCCATTAATATGGCGTTTTGCGCAAAAAGTCCTCCATAACTGCCAGCAAGAAGACGGTCGCTGTCACCTCCATAAACATCACTTAATGATAAGATGACCACTAGCGAGTCAACAGAAATTTAATTTCTTTTCTTTTTTTCTTTTTATTTTTCACTTTCATAAACATTACATATATATCAATTATATAACACTAGATCAGATAGAGAAAAGTTAAATATCCAAAAATTCAATACATTCAATATATTAGCTCATAGTGAAGGGGAAAAAAAACATAAATTAACAAAAATAATGAAATTATATATAGTAAAACATCGTAATAGTTGGACATTAAGGATAAAGGGAAATTATTTAGACTAGTGAGTAGTTTTCGTTTAATAATCACTTTATCAAAATATAATTTTTAAATATAATATGTTTTAAAAACAAAACTAAAAACACATAAAATGGTGGAGATTATTACATGTTAACCATTCTTTTAAAAAAATTAAAAAAGTCTAAATTGAACAAAAAAAAAAAAATTACACAAATATCATCGTTATATCGCATATATCATATGAAATACATGGGTCCATAAGTGTATTGTATGTACAATGTGCGTAAACATATTCGAAGCCGTATTGCACGTCCAACGAACGATACACATAATTATATATGTATCACTCATTGAACATGTGATACACGTTCAAAGTTGTATTGCATACCTTATGTGCGATACAACAATTTTCAAAAGATGTGCACAATACCATCGTTTTATCTCACCTCCAACATGCGATACATGTCTAAAATTTTGTATTTCTTATCTAACATGCGATGTAGAGATCATAATTTGACTTTTTTTTGTACAATTTGTATTCGTGTAATTTTTTTTACAAGGATGATAAACATGTGCTTCAACCTAAAATGGTGCTTCCTACTTAATAGATGTGCAACACTTGGCTTTAAAATGCCTAGTTTTGCCATTTTACAAACATACATCCTCATCCTAATGCCTTAAAAGTTGGGCGGGCCATGCACTTCAATTCCTCCTAAACAAACCAAATTCAAAATCTTTTCATTGAAAGCCCTAGTATCACCTATAAAGCAAGCTTATTATTTGATAAAAATATACAGGGTAATCTATTTCCATCCCCTCAATTGACATTCTAAACCCTAACTATCAAATCAATTTCGATTCATGCATAACTAGAAGAGGTATTAATCAAAGAATATTTCAAATTTCATTTGATTCCCTCATAAAGACGACATAGAGGAAGAAAAAAATTAAAAATTTATAAATAGAGAAGATATATTATAAACAAACACCAATATATTAGGAAAAATATAAAGAATTAACCCATCTTTATATATATTTTGGAAAAAAGGCCTTGACTAATAAGATGAAAGATTACAAGCCTTAAACTGCATGCACAACCGATGCAAAGACTATAAACTTAAGTATAAGATGTTTTATGATGATGTTGAGGGACCAAAGGGGAAAAACCTAAATGAGTACCTTGAAAATGAAAATGAGAAGAAAAATGTTCCATGTAGACACCAAAATTTAATATATTTTATAAATGCTTTGGTGCATGTAAGTAGGGTTTCTTAGTGTATGTAGACAAATTATTAGTTTAGATGATTGTTTTATAAAGGAAATATGTAAAGGTAGGATTCTAATTGTTGTTATAGATAAAGATGTTATAGAAAGTCATTTTGGTAATTGGGCACACAACCCAATTTAATATCTAAGATCTACCTTTACACTAGTGATAGGGTTTAGAAAGAATGGGATCGATTAGTGATATCTCAGTAAAATTGAACTTGGTATGCATGGAATAGGGATCGTCATATCATGTTTCCTTGCTTTCAACCATATTTGATTTTCTCATGTGAGAAAAGTAGGCTTGAACAATATCTTTCTAAGTTCTTTTGGGCTTTGTTTGACTTTGATAAAACTTATGTAAACTACAACAGGCCATAAGCTTTTTAATATTAAAGATGGACTAACTTATAAAAGAATTGAGCCTTCATTCATTTATTAAAAACCTCAATATCTTTGAAGCCCACATCCAATTTCTTTGTTTCTTGTAATGATTACTTCCTCTATCTGTCTGTATCTTATCTGTGTAGAACTTTTGAAGTCGCCTGTGTATACACCCTTTTTATTTGTATTTCTAGCGTTCTCTTTTCCTTTTCTAACCTTTGTAAGTCTCTTATCACATATTCTACAAACCTTTTATAGCCTTCAATTGTTGTCTTATATCTTTTGATGTGCTCTATATACTTAAGTGTCATAATCGTCAAACATCGAATGTTTTCTAGGATTTATTAACAAATCTATTATATCAACTATGTATTTAATATTTCAGTAAATATTCCAATAAAGTATGCAACTTAAAGCCATTTATCTTGTGAACCTTATTATGTTATTTTTGCAAATCTGTATCATACTTCTTGTTTCTTTAATAAACATACATTTATTATGCAAATTACTATATATCCTTACTCTTTGTGGGAGCCTTATAAAGTTTATGTTCCTTGGAGTTAGATCTTCAAAATGCAATTCTAAAAGACTTTCTAACTATTCTATGTATTCCTTTGTTCTCCTTCTAAAATTTCTCAACCTTTTATCTCCTATGCTTGTTCTTTTATGTATTCTTTAATAAACAACATATATGATACTCATAAAAACCATTCATAATTAAACATATTATCTAAGATTTCTTCAACAAAATATATCTCTTTTGTAACATATATATATATATATATAAACATAAATTTCATTTTCACAAAATACAAGTTGTACTATCATAATAAAACAACTAAATAATAAACTAGATAAAAATTATGAAATCTATCGATGATAAAACTAGACAATATTAGCTTTCTTTTCTTTTCTTTTTTTTTTTTTAATAAAATTGGATATTAAACTGCAATATAAAAGCTGGATATAAAACAATAACAAATATGTATAAAATTAGATGTAACCACAACAATATTAAAGCTGGATATTAGACAATAATATAAAAACTGGATATTAAACAATAATATCAAGTTGGATATTAAACTAAAACTATTCAACAACAATGTTTTAAGGCATAAAGATAACATGGCTCCGATACAAAAAAAAGAGAGGATCTTTGTGTCATGGGAAAAGACTTCATGGTAGAGGTAAATAATTAAAGCAAATATAATTAATTAGTGGAGCAATATTTATTTTAGAAAATATACCTCATGCTTATACCATAAACCACAAGGCTAAAACATGACAACATCTACCTTAAATAGCCTTATCAAAGGGTTCTAAGTCACCATTTTAGTATAATCTCTAAAGAAACCAAGCTTTGTTGCCAAATATGGTATGATAATCTATTTACCCATGCTATAAAACCTTATCGCATGATACAAAGGCCTAATTAGGGTTTAGAGCATGATTATCTTTATACCTTAAAAAAGGAAACTAGCTAGATATGATGAAAGGGAACTTATAAAAGCTTTATTGAAGATGGCAGAGGTATACTAGAATGGTCAGGGAAAATTGCTACAGCTATTACAAGGGCACTCTTGCAAAAAATTAAACACTCAGATATTATTGGCCTTTCTCCCTAAAACTTTCGATGTCTGAAACTCTAAACTTACTCGTTTTTTATAGAAAAAATTTCAAAACATCTAAAGCTAGTAAAAGTACTACAGTAATCTACTGTTATAGTTTTAAAAAAAGTGCTACATACCCTGCTATTACAGTTTAAAAAAAAGGTGCTGCAATACCCTCGTTACTAGTATAGTAAACTCATGCATTCTTTATCCTTTGTCTTCTGCAATTTTTGTGTCTGCTTTCTCCTCTTTCTTCAGCAATTCTTTCCTTCTGTTTCCTTTTGTTCTCCTATTTTTTCTATCTTTATCCTTATCTCTTATGTTTGTCCTTTCTAAAATTGTTTCATGTTAGTTCCTTTGTTCAAAATATTCCCTTTTTTTATTACAGTAAAAAAGTGTTATACCCTACTACTACAATAAACCTGCGCATTCTTTTTCCTCTATCTTCCACAATTTTCATGTCTCCTTTCTCCTTTTTCGTCCACAATTCCTTCCTTCTGTTTCCTTTTGTTCTCCTATTTTGTCTATCTTTATCTTTATCTATTATTTTTATCCTTTCTAAAACTGTATCTTATCTATCTCTATCTTTATTTTTATCTTTATTTTTGTCCTTTCTAAAACCGTTTCTTGTCTATCTCTATCTTTATTCTTATCTCTTATTTTTGTCCTTTCTAAAACCGTTTCTTGTCTATCTTTATCTTTATTCTTATCTCTTATTTTTTTTAATTGCATATCTTTTTAATATAAATCTCCATGTTGCTACCGATATCACAACAATAAACAACAATAGTATAAATACACCTCTCAGAAATAGTTAATTATTACTTTACCAACAACAACTTTTTAAATTATTTTTTTAATGTAAAGCAAAACCAAAAATGAGTGTTCTAGAGACTATCCGAGAGAGCCAACGAGCTAAAGGTCTAGCAACAGTGCTGGCCATTGGCACAGCAAATCCTGAGAATTATGTGCACCAGTCCAGTTATCCCGATTATTACTTTCATATCACCAACAGTGAGCACATGGTGGAGCTTAAACAAAAGTTCAAACGCATCTGTATGTACCAAATTATTGTAGTATATTTCATATTATATTTTTCTTTATAAATATATATATATATATATATTTAGAAATACAACTGCCTAGGTAATTATACTAATGAAAGACCTATTTTCTAGCTATCTATCTTTTTTCTTTTCTTTTCTTTTTTTTAAAAAGATTTTTTCTTTTTAGATTTTACATTTTGTGTCTTTATATCAATGCATAAATTTTTTAATACAAGTAAGACAAAGAAAAACAATTCCCTTTACAAGTGATCCTTTCGGAGATCACAAGAAATCATAGTAATATCATACAATACAATTTCAACTACTGATACATGTAAATTGAGCGTAATCAAAGAAAAAAAAATTGGAAGATACAAATTTAATTCAATCCATTTTTGTTGAAAAGTTTCAGTAAATAACATATGCCACGTGTAATATAAACGTAATAAGTAAAAATAAATCTTTTTTTAATATGTAACTGTATTCATAAATTATATTTAATGTATTAAATATGATTGATAGTTATATATTATGTGTAGATACACGTGATGAATATTACCTATTGAATATTTTTGTCATCTTTTCATAGGAAAGCTATTGAAATTGCTAACATGGTATCCATGGGATGCAACATATTGTTTGCATTATTATTATTATTATATATTATTATTATTATTATTATTATTATTTAGTTCTATGAATAATTGTATAGCAAACCACAAAGCATAAGATGAGGGGGAAAAGGAAAAGCTAACACATAATGAAGTATCCTTGTTTTCCTTACAGGCGAGAGATCAGCAATCCATAAGCGTCACATGCTCTTGACTGAAGAAATTCTCAAAAAGAATCCTAGTATATGCACTTATAATGGTACATCCTTGAATGTGCGCCAGGATATAACGATTGAGCATGTACCAAAACTAGGAAAGAAAGCAGCACTAGAAGCCCTAAGAGAGTGGGGACAACCTAAATCGAACATCACACATCTCATTTTTCATTCCACCTCTGGTGTAGACATGCCAGGTTAGTAATTGAGCCAAAAGATGGGTCATATACGCCAGATGTAATATGCATGTGGTGACTACATACAAATTTTTAAATGATATATAACCTATTCCTAAATCCTGGATAGTATTTATTTTAGAAATTTTTCAATATTTCTTCCACATATTAAAGTACAATAAATAGTTATTCACCACATATTAATTTTTTTAAACATCTAACCTTGACTTCAAAACTTTCTTTAACATAATTTTATTTTAAACAAAATTCTAGATCTTTATAATTTCATCCTATGAAAATAAAACTTCAAAAATCATTTCCTTTATCATTAATAAATCTTGGTGTGCTAATGTGTCTAGGTGCTGACTATCAACTCATCAAGCTCCTTGGTCTTGGCTCTTCCGTGAAGAGGGTGATGCTTTACCAACAAGGATGCTTTTCAGGTGGTATGGTCCTTCGAATCGCTAAGGATCTTGCTGAAAATAATGCTGGTGCTCGAGTTCTCATCGTGAGTGTCGAAATCACTGCAACTTCATTCCGTGGTCCTTCCAAAGATGACATTGCTTCTCTAGTAGGTCAAGCGATGTTTGGAGATGGTGCAGCAGCTATCATAGTTGGTTCTGATCCAACCCCCTTAGAGCAACCCATTTTTAGGATTTTTTCATGTGCTCAAACTATTTTGCCAGACTCCGAAGGCTCCATCGAAGGACACTTACGTGAAGTTGGTCTAACATTCCATTTAACAGAGAAAGTGCCTGATTTAATCTCTAATAATATTGAGAAATGTTTGAATGAAGCTTTTAGTCCTATTGGTATAAATAATTGGAACTCAATCTTTTGGGTCTTGCATCCTGGGGGTAGAAAAATTCTAGATGAGATCGAGGAAAAAATTGGATTGAAGGAAGATAAACTCAGGACTACAAGATATGTGCTACGAGAATATGGAAACATGTCAAGTGTATGTGTTTTATTCATCCTTAACGAGATGAGAAACATGTCTAAGAAGGAAAAAAGGGTCTCTACCGGAGAAGGGCTTGATTGGGGTGTCTTGTTTGGATTTGGCCCCGGTCTTACCATAGAGACGGTGGTATTACATAGTGTTCCAATTGTTATGAATGATTAATGGAGTCTTAAGAGAATCTATTGATTCTGTTTATTTAAATGATATTGGGTAAGTAACTCTCATATGTAAGGATCTTAATTCTTTGTACCTATCTGTTGGGGAATAAACTTGAATTAATATAAAAATTAATACTTTTTCTCTAGTATAGGTGATAAATGTGTGTTTTAAATATGGTAAATGAAATGTTGCATCGGTTGAGTATTTTTATTATTTGAATAGTAAAAAATATATGTATAAATGCTTACTATTATTGAATAAAATATTGAGGGCAGTTATAATTTTTTTCCTTCTTCCTTTTGCTAACAAAGTGGTATCAGAGCTTGAATCACAAAAAAACAAAAAAAGATGAATAGTAGCATGTTTCCATTCCAATTTCCTACACTTACCAAAGAAAATTATGAAAATTGGTGCATTCAGATGAAAGCTCGATTAAGATCATAGGATGCTTGGGAGAATGTTGAAAAGGGTTTAGAGCAGCCTGAAGACGAAGATATTTCGACCCTACCAAGAAGAGAAGCTTTGCAGAAGGTTAAAAAGAAGGAACATCAAGCTTTAATGTTTATTCATATGTGGCTAGACGAAATCATGTTTGAGAAAGTTTCAAGTGCAAAAACTACCAAACAAGCCTAGAAAATTTTGCAAAATTCTTTCAAAGGAGTTGATAACGTTGTGAAGGTATGTCTTCAAATTTTAAGAGAAGAATTTGAGTCTCTCAAGATGAAAAATTTTGAATCAATTTCAGATTATTTTTCTAGAGTGTTGGGTGTTGTTAATCAAATGTGTAGATATAGAGAAAAACTAGAAGATATTTGAGTTATTGAAAAAAATTATGCATAATCTTGATCCACAATTTAATTATGTTGTTGTGGCTATTGAGGAATCAAAATTTTTGGACTCTATGACGATTGATCAACTCATGGGTTCTTTGCAAGCCCATGAAGAAAAAATGAATGGAAAGGAGCCGCAAGAACAAGTTCTCTTCTCCACATCATCATTGAAAGGAAAAGAGAAAGAGGATAACAATGAAGAATTTCAAAAAGGAAGAGGCAGAGGTCGTAGTAGAGGGTGCAATAATTATTATAGCAGAGGAAAAGGAAGATTAGATGAAAACTCTAGCAATTTAGAACAGGTAAATCAGTGATAGTTCATAAGAGGTCGTAGTAGAGGAAACTAGTGTAGAA
Source organism: Combretum micranthum (assembly GCA_024138025.1). Taxonomy (NCBI): domain Eukaryota; kingdom Viridiplantae; phylum Streptophyta; class Magnoliopsida; order Myrtales; family Combretaceae; genus Combretum; species Combretum micranthum. The sequence goes on from JAMXBD010000021.1 coordinate 2,592,365, forward strand.
GTGGAGGAAGAAAGGTTGATGTGAAGTGCTACAATAGTGAAAAGTATGGCCTTTATGCTTCTGAGTGTAGACAAGTAGCCTTGCATGATGAAAAATTCTTTTGTACAAAAGAAGAAAAGGAAGAAGAAGCAGTTTTCTTGATGACATGTAGTGAAGAAAAGGATCAAGAAGCAGGGTTTTGGACACAATTGCAAGCAATCACATGATAGGCATGAAAAGTTTATTTATTTATTTTTAAATGGATCATTCAAAAGACATATTTCCTTTAGAGATAGAAGAAAGGTAATTATTAAAGGAACTAGTGATATTCTCATTCTTGCAAACAATGAATCTCATCAAATTATTTCTCAAGTCTATTATGTGCCTATACTCAAATCAAATATTTTGAGTTTAGGACAATTATTGGAGAAAGGTTATGATATTAGATTGAAAGATGGTTGTTTAATGATTAAAGATTCAAGAGATAAGTTGATTGTAAAGGTGAAGATGTCAAAGAATTGAATGTTTTCTCTTGTACTTCAAGCTAATTTGCTAAGTGTTTGAAGGTATGTACATTGGATTCTTCTTGGCTATGGCATCAAAGAATAGGTCATCTGAATTTTGGTAGTTTAAAGCAACTAGTAAAAAAGAAAATGGTCCATGTTTTGGCTTACGTTGATTATCTAGATCAGTTGTGTGAAGGTTGTATCTATGGCAAGCATTTCAGAAATAGTTTCCCTAGGGAGTCATTGTCAAGAACAACTAAGCCACTTTAGCTTGTGCATGTAGATATTTATGGTCCAATAAATCCACCCTCTCTTGGTAAAATTAGATATTTCCTGTTATTCATTGATGATTTTAGTCGCAAAACATGGGTTTTTTTTTTGAAGGAGAAGTGAAATGCTTTTGATGTGTTCGAGAAATTCAAAGTATTGGTTGAAAATGAAAGTGGCTATTATTAAAGCCTTAAGAACAGATCGTGGTGGAGAGTTCACTTCTAAACAATTTAATGAATTATGTGAATCTCATGGCATTCAGAGATTTTTGACTGGTCCAAGATCACCACAACAAAATGGTGCTGTGGAGCGAAAGTATAAAACCATTCTTGACATGAGTCAAAGTTTTTTAAAGAGTAAAAACATACCTAAAGAATTTGCAGTAGAAGCTGTAGCTTGTTCAATTTATTTTTCTAATTGATGTCCTATAAAAATCTTGTAGAATGTCGCACCACAAAAAGTATGGAGTGGAAGAAAGCCACCTCTTTTCTATTCAAGAGTTTTTTGTTATGTAGCATTTTTTCATGTTGCTAATGAAATAAGTGTAAATTTGGATGATAAAAGTGAGAAGTTTGTGTTTGTTGGATATAATGCAAAATAAAAGGCTATAGACTATATAGTCCAATAACCAAGAAGATTGTTGTTAGCCGAGATGTTAAGTTTGATGAAGATGAATGCTAGTACTGGGAAATGCAAAAGGAAGATTATAATTTCTTTCCTTTCTTTGAAGAAGATTTTGATCCAAATGGAATTCATAATTAGCTAGCTACTCCTCTTGCAACAACAACACATGCTCTTGCTAATTTGAGTCCATCAAGCTCATTTGAAATGCTTGGAAAGATGAGAAGTTTACAACAAATCTATGATGATACAGATGAGATGAGCGATATTTCTCTTTATTGCCGTTTTGCACGTACAGAACTTATAGATTTTGAAGAAGTAAAACAAAACGAGAAGTGGAGAGCTGCTATGAATAATGAAATAAAGGCCATTCACAAAAATAAAACAAGGAATTGGCAGAACTTCCAAAGGATAAGCGAGCTATTAGTGTTAAATGGATTTTAAAAATCAAGGAAAATGAAAGAGGAGAGGTAGAGAAGTTCAAAGCATGGTTGGTTGCTAAAGGATTCAGTCAGCAATATAGCATTGATTATGATGAAGTTTTTGCTCCAGTTGCATGACTGACTGGAGACCATCAGATTGCTCATGGCAATGGCAGCTCAATAGAAATGGAGAATTTATCAAATGGATGTAAAGTTAGCATTTTTGAATGTATACCTAAAAGAGAAGGTGTATATAGAACAACCTGCTGGCTATGCTTTTCAAGTTGAAGAAGATAAAGTGTTGAAGTTAAAGAAGGCCTTATATGGTTTGAAACAAGTACCAAAGGCCCGATACAACCGCATTGATGACTACTTCAAGCAAAAGGAGTTGATCAAATGTCCACATGAATATGTTCTTTATGTGAAAAAAACAAGGAGAATGGTTATATGCTAATTGTTTTCCTGTATGTCAATGATTTAATTTTTACAAGTAATAATTCATCCATGTTTGATGACTTCAAAAAGGAGAATGGTTATATGCTAATTGTTTTCTTGTATGTTAATGATTTAATTTTTACAAGTAATAATTCATCCATGTTTGATGACTTCAAAAAGGAGATGGTTGCTGAATTTGAGATAACAGATATAAGGCTAATGTCTTATTATCTTAGAATTGAAGTGAAGCAATCAAATGAAGGCATTTTTGTGTTCTAAAAGAATTATGCATAAAAATTTTGAAGAAATTTAACATGGAGAACTGTTAATCTGTCTTTACACCAATTGATTTTGGAGTCAAGCTATCAAGGTTTGATGTTGCTAAAAAGGTGGATCCAACACTATACAAAAAGCTAGTTGGAAACTTGAGGTACCTATCATGTACAAGGCTGATATTCTTCATGGAGTTGGTATTATAAGTCAATTCATGGAATCATTAACTTCCAACATTTTAAAGCTGCTAAAAGGAAATTGAGATATGTTAAAGGTACTTTGGATTATGGCATGTTGTATTCATGCCTTCAGGAATTTTAATTTGGTTGGTTATAGTGATAGTGATTGGGGAGGAGATATTGATGATAGAAAGAGTACTACATGTTTTCTATTTAGTCTTAGAGATAATACATGGGTTCAAAGAAGCAACCCGTTATAACTCTCTTGACTTGTGAAGCAGAGTTTGTTGTTGCTACTACTTGTGTTTGCCATGTTATTTGGCTAAGAAACTTGTTGAAGATGCTGCAAATGTCTTAATATGAAGCTACTGAGATTTTTATTGATAAGAAACCAGTCATAGCATTAGGGGAAAAAAAATCTTATTTTTCATGATAAGAGTAAGCACATTGATACAAGATTTCATTTTACAAGAGAGAGTAATAACAAGAAAGAGGTGCAGCTAAAATATATCAAATCTTAGGACCAAGTTGCTGATATATTTACCAAGCCATTGAAGTTTGAAGATTTTTCAAGATTAAGAGCAAGACTTGGAGTAATCAGAATTCAAGTTTAAGGGGAGATGTTAGGGAATAAACTTGAATTAATTTAAAGATTAATGCTTTTTTTCTAGTATATGGGATAAATACACATTTTAATTATAGTAAATGAAAGGTTATGTCGATTAAATATTTTTAGTATTTGAATGGTAAATATATATATATATATAATAAATGCTTACTAATGTTGAATGAAATATTGAAGGCAATTATAATTTTCTTTCTTCTTCCTTTTGCTATCAATATCTTTAGGTAATGCATGTAATTTCACTTTTAATTATGTACTTTGGTTTATTGTACTATACTTTGTAATAACTTTTGTTTCTCCATGAATACGATAGGAAAGGAAATATTAAACCTATACAATCATAATGGGATAGCGACATTTATGTCAATTAGCTTATAAAGTCATAACAATTTTGAAATATTCTAACTTCCATGCTTAATTAAATTTTAAAATGCATATATATATATATATATATATATATTGATTGATTGATATATGAAATTGTGGTAATTATGTAGTTAATAAAATTTGAATGTGTTAGTATAGTTTATCTTTAGCCTTATGTTGTTTGTTTATGGATCAAGCCCATGAATTTTTCTTATAAAGTAAATCAAACCGATACCTAAACTGATTTTTTTGAACAAGTCAACTCTTTGTAAATGAAAAACCATGCCCATGAGAAAATCTTCTCTATCATTTCTAAATTGCAGAAAAGTCAAATGGTAGACAAGTAAGATAATTACAAGTGCAAAATTTCACAAATATCACAATCTAAAACAGGTCAAAATTGACCCTCAGACACACGCCACTTCCAAGTCACATTTTTCACCTTCTTCATTCAATTTTTTTTTTTCAAATCTTGTCAATAATCCCTTGAAGCCTTCATCTAAAGATCAAGACTAGTTAAGGTAAAGTTTGCTTTTCTCATTTTTTAAACACTTATTTCTTACATGAAGACAAAATTGGTCTAAATGAGTTTTAATGAGTTATAGTAGGTTATATTAGTGATGGCGTTGTGAAATTATGAAGGAAGTTATGGAAGTTGTTTAATGAAGTTGATATTAAGTCTATATATGTTGAATTTTGTTAAATGTATAATAGGTAAGATATGAAGTTGTCTTAGTTGCTTTTATAGATAGGTGATTTATATTATATATATATGTTGTAGTAGTAGTGAAAATGAAATGGTTGATGTTTTTTATTGAAAGATTTGTTATTAGTCGGTATACGTATGAAGTAGTAAGTTTAAATAAACTTTTTGAAACTTAATATCAAGTTATAAGTTAAGTTTGAACTGATATGTTTGATAATGAACCATGACAAAAAATATTGAAGAGAAAATTTCAAATTAGAAAATTCCTTTGTTCATCATTTGCATACTAAAGGCCATGCAATCTCTGTTTTGAAAATTTCCTGTTGATCACCGGTATATTCTGTCCAGTGATCTCCTCTATTTGTTTTTCACGCTTGATACAACTAAGATCATGGTCGTAATGAGGGGAGTGATCTCCTCTGATCACTTTTCTTCCCCTCATCACGGGTGTAGTGAGGCTTGTAATGTCTATCATAGCCCATGGTCCGACCGTGATCTATTCCCCTGCACATACATATATAAAAATATATATTAATTAATTAAAGAAGGTGTTATATATATTTTTGTGTGTGTGTGTGTGTGAATACTAAATTATGAGATGATTTTAGTTTTGTTTTAAGTTTGATGAAGGTTCGAGAAATTAATGTTCGATTGTGAGGTAATGATGTCTTGCATGAAATGATTAATTTCCAACAGATTCATCTATTCAATCATGTTTGTCTTTTAAATTTCTACAAGCTAAATCAGAGCTAATTTAGGTACGCAATAACTTGATTGTTAAATGCTAGGTTAGGCATTATTAATTCAACTCTAATCAAAGATTAACTTAAAAGTGTTTGAATTGGTTGTGCCTGTGTCATTTAATCCGGTCCGGGGAAAAACTACCATATTTAGAGCTGAACATGGTAGTTTAGGTGCTTAAACCACCCTTGTCATGATGCAATGACAATTTATAAGTGATTCAGTAGGTAATCGATAAAGGAAATGGTATCGATGTAACATTTGCTTATTCTTAAAAGGAAATAATATTATTTAGTTTATGTTTATGGGACTAGTTGAACTAGGTGATATTATGGATTAAGTTAAGTAAAGATGAGTAATAGTAGTAAACCCTAGATGAGATTATTATTTGTAAAATTATGTAGAGATATAAGTATTTGGGCATGCCACTCTATTGCTTGTGTTGCTGTGCATTGGGCCATTGGATTAGTTTTTTCCTTCTAGGTGTTGGTGATGATGAATTCTATGATGCTTTGGGATATGAGACAGACTTTGAGGAATTCTTGGATGAGTAGGATGACTAGGAACCATCTCCTTGTGATGTTTGTTTTTAAAGATATCCTTTCATGACTTTTGAATAGGATGCAATAGTTTTCTTTTAAGTCTTACTCATAAGCCTAAGAGTTATAATTTAAACTATTCAAGTTTTTGTTATATTATGATATGTAATCTTTTGAAGTATCAACCTGATGGTACTGTTACATTATGATATGTAAAGTATGTCTATTCTTAATGAGTAGCTTTTGTAAAAATTTTATGTTATAGCAAGTTTAATCAAGCAATCAACATAAATACTTTCTTTTCGGACAACCTTACGTATAATATCCTTGTATATTATGTGTGATTGGGGACTTGGCTTGCCTAATCATAGGATGAAGGTAAGTTATGTCTTTACAGACTTACTGCTTTTACCATGTCATTAATACGTTTGTTATTTGACAATCTAGAAAAGCTAATAAAGACGAAAATTACTGTCATTTGCATTAGTTTTTTTTTCCTTCTTTTTTGTTCCATTGTCTTCAAATAGCCTTTTTTTTTTCCTTCTTTCTTGACAATTTTAAAAGGGAGGATACTTCAAAAATTGTGATAAATAAGTAAAAAAATAAAATAATTATTGGTATGGGTGAATTCATTTAATATTTCGTATGAGACTTGGTGATGATATATGTAGATACAAGGTTCTTTCTAGGGTAGTCATGCATACGTCAAATGAATTTCATATCTTGCATGTGACTTCAGAGTATTATTGAGATGACATTTGATGATTGTATGAATTGGAGAGAATGACAAGAAAGAGGAATATATAGTCTCGGTGTCTCCAATGCATAAGTGATAGGTAAGAGAGTTTAAGTAAACCTCGTACATCAATCTCATAGTTCTTGAGCAATTATAATAGCAACACACTTGAGTTGCCTTGTTCGATATTTGTGAATAGAGTCCCCTTTACGGAAGCTGTTTACCATAACTATCCAAAAGTTGGAAATGAGGAGTGATTGAGTATTTATATGCACTTGGCACGGATGCCGATTGTTAGATCATCTTAGTGATTGAAGAATGAGATTGAGTAAGCTCAATTCATACTTATTCTGAATAAGGAATAAGTTCTTCATAGGCTAAGGTCAATAATCATCCTTTGTGTGCATGTGTCACGCCCCGGAGGGTACCCTAAACGTGGCAGTCCACCGCATATAATATTAAGTTAATGAATGACAACTTAGTCATGCAGGAGCTTCGATATCATATGCAAGACGTGCTTCCAAGATAGTAAGAGACTCACAGGGGTATTACATTTAAGTAGATAATAAAATCAAGCAAGAACTTATATAATTAAACATAAATTTCCATAAATAATATCTTTACATCGTCTTAGGGGCATTCCCCGCTTTAATAGTTTTTCAAAATAATAACAACTATAACATAAGTCCACTATAGAGATTTTCCTAGAAGCCTATGTTCAAGACTTAAATACATAAAGCTTCTTCCAAAAACTCCTAGTAGCTTATACTCATACCTGGCATACAGGGCTCCTTGGGGCCAACCAAAGGTAATCGTACTGTAACAAAAAGCTATAAGAGTATAAGCAAAACTAGCTTAGTGAGATAATTCCATCTATAAGACATTTCCATAATTCATATAAGTATTTTAATCAAAACATATGAAAATGCAGCAATCATATGAACAAGCAAAATACACATGATTAATCGGAAATCAAGTGTAACATGGATTTAACGCCCTCCATGACAAGGGTTGGGAGGTTACAGGCCCATACGACCATCAATATCCGCAGATTTACCGGCTCCTACTTGCCCTGTAGACTTTCCGGCTCCTACTAGCCACCATGTAGACTTTTCGGCTCCTACCAGCCACCACTATCATTTCCTCGTTTCCCCACACGAAGAATGGTAGTGAAACAAATGTGACTCATGTGTATGATATGCATGAATTGATTTCAATAATTTTAACCAAAGATGTTTATTTCAAGTTAAAGGCGATCAACACAATTTTCATCATATCAAAACAAGAATCACAATTTATTTATCAAACCAACTTCCGATATTCTTAACTTGTATTCAATCATACCAAGTCACACAATAATTATCCATTTTATCTTTTTCTTAATTGCTAGTGCTACTAATTACAAGCACAAAACAAGGAAATGTAACTTAGTAAAAGGAATAACTCACTCCATATCGGTAGATCTAATCGAAATAGTCCTCCGGATAGACGATCTCGGGTCCTTCGTTACCTAAAATGAAATACCCAAAATGAGTCTTTCATAAAACTTCTATTCTTGAAGATTCTAAACTTTTCTTAAAATCGCGGTAAAACGTACCAGATTTATTACAAATTTGCAAAAACTTGATTCTTTATTTTATCAAAAGCTCACTTGAAGAGATAGATTCTCCAAATATTTTTGTAATCTTTTTGAAAGGTATAAACATATATGTAATGACTCATAACAAATGTATGAAGCGAATGAAGTTGTCTCAATTGAAAAAGTAAAGTTTTGAAAGATTGTGAATTTAAGAATTCTTGAAGTGTCCATTTTACTTTGAAAAGATTTTGAGTTATTTGAAATGAGTATTTCTTTCTCTAAATTTTGATTGCTTGTAATTGCTTTAAAATTATTTTAAGTTATTTATGATGAGTATCTCTTTTCATTTCCTAAATCTTATTTTCATAATCTTCTTACTTTCTTAAGGGATGATTTTTATTTTCTAAACTTAGCTTCCAACACTTTTTGAAAGTATTTGACACTTCTATATTTTAGAAAAATGACTTCTCGAGATCATCTTATTTTAATGAAAATGAATTTCTATTATATGAAGAAAAGATGACGTTGTTGAAAAATCCTTGTTTTCTTAAAAATCCTTTTTATGTATGTTTATAAGAATCTATTAGGAACTCCTCTAAGTTTGTTAAAAAAAAAAAAAGGCTCCTTAGTTCTTAGAAAAACATTAACTATTTGTTTTTGTTTCTAGAAAAGAATCTTTATTTTTAAGAAAATATTTCTTTGTTTGTTTTGTTGAGACAAAACCATTATGTTCATGCACGAATATGAGTCATAAGTTATGAAAACATAAAGGAACATAATACCTGAAAGAATAAGCTAATTAAGAAAATAAATCAAGTATTGGAACCTTAGTTTGTTCAAGATATCTCGGGACTAAGAAATGACTAGTCCCAAAAGAAAAAGAAAATGTTTTGACTTGATGAGGACAAGTCTAAGACTAAAAAGACTAGTCTTAAAAACAACTTGAAATTAAATAAATAGCAAGGAAGTAAATAAATTGCATGAAAGGTAAATAAATTGCAAGACAATGAGCTTATATGCTCTAAATATTATATATAGCTATATAGATATATTATATAGTAATGAACATAGAAGAACATAAAGGAGTTTGAGATTATGAACAAAAACAAAGTATGAACATTGTTGCTTTCTTAACCTTCATGGTTTTAGAAAACACACTAAGTTCATACAAAGTAGATGAACATAGAAATTTTTGAAGAAATTTTACCTAAAAGAAGAAACTAGAGAGCTTTTTTGTAAGAACTACTTGGATAGATTTTGAGAGAATTTAAGTATAGTAACTTTAGTGTAGAAGGAGTGCGAAAGAAGTGAAGGTATGAGGGTGTTAATTAAATAAAGTAAAATAAAACAAATTGGGCACAAATTTGTGGGGGGGGGGGGGGGGGGGGGGGGGCGGCGCAAATTTGAGGGGTGAGAGAGAGTGAATTTTATTTTATTTTTGTTATTTTGTTAATTAAAAGTAAGAAATGAAATATGTGAAATTGTATTGGAAATGAAAATATGTAAGAAATAGGTGTATGGGTTGTAAGAGTAGATTGTAAGAAAAAGTAGAGATAGATGAATAGTGTAGAATAGTAGAAAATAGTGTAATGTAAAAGTAGACATGACAATTAAATACCGGTAGTAAGAAAATACGCGTATAAATGCGATATCTGATATTTTTAGCTATCGAAAAATTACGAAAATGATATTTTTGGAAATCTTATATTTTTACGAGTCTAATAGTATATTCGGAATATTTTTCCTATTTCGGGCTCCAGGACAAGTTTTTCGAGAATTCTATTCGATCGGGTTCAAAAGACACTCGAATTTCGCCAAACTGATATTTTTATATAACCTATAGTTATTATGAACCATTATAGGTAATTACTCAAACTTTGTTTTCTAGGGCTAGAGAAAACGCCAATGCCGGACTTAAGCGGTTACGGTGAACTAGGGTTTTGTTGACTCTAGAAATTCGGTTGACTTCCAATTAGGGTTTAATCTATAATTCGAATACAAAAATTTCGGGGATTTACAGCATGAGCCTACCTAAGAAAGGGTTAATGTGGCAAACCAGTCCAACAATCCTTGTTTCAAACCCATCAATCTAAATCTCTTCAAGTTGGGCTTTGTCACCTAGCCCATATGTCAAGTTAAAATAATATTCATAATTTAAGCCCATTTGCAATATAAAATTTGGTTTCTATATTATTTTTATTCATTTTGTGTTAACTGTTAGTTTATGAAATTAAATAAATAACTAATTAATACAACCTTCACCAATTATTAAAGAACTAAACATAAAGAGCTCATGACTAAACTAAGAAGGTTCTTAGATGAGAAAGTTGCATGTTTGGATGGGTAAAAAACAAATAAAATGAAATGGATGCAAAATTAAATAGCTAGGGGCCTTATTCACTATGTTTTATATGTGTAGAATATCACACCTTAAAAGGGTCTACGACGTTAACAATTCCATCACATATAGCACTCAGTGTTATAAGTAATAACAACCATTAACTAAGTGAGTTTCTAGTCAATTTTAGTTTGTGGAAACTCTTAATTAGATTTTTTAAAGTTTCAATATTAGCTAAAAAATAAAATTTACTAAAAGTATCTCCAAAAGTGCATTAATAATGCCAGAAATAATCTCAATACAAATTTTCATACTCTCAAAGAACAACAACACAATATCTAGGGCATTTACATGTCAAACTTATTTGGCCACTCATCAATGTATGGCCCATATCCCATGTAATCATAACAATCAATATCCGGATCATCAGCAACACCTAATAAAAGAAGGAATGACCCAAAGCTTAGTGCACAATAAAACAAGTGTACATGATATGATCACATATACATATTTTATTGCAAATGCTACAACCAATAATTTAAATATTTAATTTAAGAGCGGCAAAACAACAGTGAATCACTCACAGTCAAGAACACATTGAGGAGGTTTAAGGGTTATAAGTAGCATCGGTTGCTCAAAGAATTGACAAAGGTAGGACGAATATCTTCATCTGTCTAGGAATATCTAAGTAGCCTTATTTTAGATGCACTATCGTTACTCAACTTCATTCATATTAATTCATTGTGAATAAATAGTGTAACAGAGTCCATTATTAAACTACTTATCACAACTTTTCTCGTATATGAATAAACATTGCCTTGATACTATTTGTTCTATTAGCTACACGTGAGCTGTTAAGGGTGGCTTAACTACATAACTACTCGTGTTGGTACGGCCTAACAATATTGTCACTTTCCAAATTAGATTAAACAATGTAAATCATACTCAAGCAATTAATTTGGTCATCTCTAAGTTTTAATCCATTTTAGATTGTTTATCATAACAAGCAACACAAAAGTCATTACGTACCTAACAAAAAGGAAATACTCCAAAATAAGTTAAAAGATAGTCATGATTAAGAATAGATTTCTACTCAAAAGAAAATAATCCAATATAAGATTTAAATAATAAATTTTACTCATAAAGTTATATTAGATTAATAGTTAAGATAATGTCATACATAACATAGGACCTTAATTAAGATTTGGACTTACTCTTTTTAAGGTAATGGTTCACCCAATTGAGATCAAGCCCGTGTTTTGTTAATTAAGTCCATTAGATATAATTTAGGTAATTGACTTGCATTTAAGCTAATAGTCCCTAATTGAAGAAGAAAGCACAAAGTAGATTAAGTTAGTTCATTTGTATTAGAAATAGGCCAAATATGGTTAAATCTTGTTAATGGACCTAAGTTATTTCTAATTAAGTCAATTTTACATTGTAGCCCAATATGTATTTTACCAAATAGTTGTAATTCAATTTCTTAAATTTTTATATTTTATCATTTAACTTTTTAATTTGTATTTTGAGAAGAAAATATCTTAAATATATTCAATTTATATATTTTTAATCATTCAATTTTTATTAGCCATTTCATTGTCCGGTTCAACTTTTATCCTAACAAATTTGACCGGTTCACCAATAATTTACATTAATTCACATCTCCAAATTTTTAGTCAAACTTTATTTTAATGTGTTGTGCATTACTCTGAACTAGTTCAACCCATTTTCATTGGTTTTAATTTAATTTAAACCTAATTGCCATCAAATTGTAAAAATAAGGTATTCAGTTGATTTATGTCAAATTAAGGCTAGTTCAATGCATTTTTTGTCTAGTTTAGCTCATTACATTAAAGTTCACCTCCTACTCTATTAGGACAACAAACCTTCATCACTAAACCAACGCAATTTCAGCCCAATTCAGCCCTATACATTACTAGTTCCCTATGACGATTTTCTAGAATTTGAAATTTTAATTTAACCCGAATGGCAAATAGCATTGTAATCTAATGGTATCTCCCTGATCTCTCAAGTAATTCAAAACCCACCTTCTCCATTGTAATAATAATAAAAAAAACCCAAATGTTTTACCAAAAATCCAACGTCATATATGCATATTAATCGAATATATTCATTAAATTATTGTTTGATTCTAAATCTATAATTTAATTGGTCAAGTTAACATGATTTATGCATATGATTAACGAATCAATATAACAATTATGTACTTATACATACAATTCTAGCACTATATGTTATACATATTATTGCATATTCAACATGAATTCATTCATCAGTTTACATCAAAATCACCTTTATACATGCATTCACTGATCCACCATATATTTATATATACAAATACAATCTAATCACCAAAATCAAATAAAAAAATTGATCAAATGCTAAACCACTTATCAACACATGAATCTTCATCAAACTTCAATCAACACATATGTTCATCAATGAATCATGATTTACTTACTAGAAAGGCCACAATTCAATCAAAGCTTCTTGGTTTACAACAACTACTATTTGTTGAATTTGTGGGTGCTTCTAACTACTCTTCTTCTACAAATCTCCAACTTGTTCTTCGAGTTTTTCTTATGATTTAGAGAAGAGATTAGTAAGTGATTTAGAGAACTAAGAAGAATTGAGTTTTGATTAGGTAATATTTTACCTAATTATTGTTGAATTGATTGAGATATCTAGAAAGAATTTAGGCGATTTTGGGAATGAGTTTCAAGAATGGATTTTTAGGAGAGAGAGTGACTAGTAGAACAATCTAGGGGGGTTGAGAGCATTTTGGATTTCTTGATGATGAAGAAGTGAGAGAAGAAGAGATATTCTAGGCTTTAGTAGCATAGTTAGCGGGTTTACGTGGGTAATTGGAGTAAATTACCCCTATGTTTTCATGCATTTGACAATATGTAGATTTTATTAACTTGACACATATTTTAATTAACTTAGGCTTATAATTGTTATTAGCTTAGACTTAAAATTCTATTTGGATTTTTTAGATATTTAAGCATAAATTATGTGATACTCCTCAAATATAGATTATGGAACTCTAATCACAGAGGCGTTTTTTTGGTTTAATGGCTTAGAGTTTGTCAGAACTTCAAAGTTAAGCATGCTCTGGGTAGAGTAATCCCAGGATGTGTGACCCACTAGGAAGCGCTGGTACCAAAAGGAAAAAATCATGCAACGTGTGGCTAAAGCGGGCAATATCTCGGAAGGTAGAGTTTCGAGTCATTACAGTGTCTCTAGTGTCTTGATTGTGCCTGAGGGTATGCTGGGAGGACCAGTGTACCTGGCATCACGATCCTTGCCCAGGGTAACGTGAAGGCCTAAGGCGCCCCTTCGCTGTGGTGGAGCCTGAGGTGGCAAGTCGTGATAAATTAAATATTAGCCAAAAACATGAGAACGATATTTGATTTATTTTATTTTAATTACCTTATCAATTCTTATCTAGGCTAAACTAAACTTTATCAATTCACATTTATTTAATTTATCTAAATTACCCAACTTCATATAAATCACTCAACGAAAATTCAAGGTTCAAATTTACTCACATTATTATATTGTATTATATCACTTTCCTATTTTAACTTGTTGAAAAAATGAGGTATTTCATAGAATGTTTATTATTTACATTTTTCAACTTTTTAGTATAAAATATCTATTAATTGATATTTATCCATCAATTTATTGAAAACAATTAATCTATAAAACTTTTAAAAATAGATTAGAAAAAATATTTCAATAAAAAAACTGTAAGTAAAAGAAAAAAGAGAAAATTTACATAAATATTGTTATTTTATAATTTCTTTTTTCATAATAACTTTGCATGTTTATTTAATTCACATTGCTAAAACAAAACATTTTTAATATAAGTTTGTCAACAACCAATTATTTAATAATTTACATCATAACAGTAATTATAAAAAAAATATTACAAAACCAAGTCATATGGTTAGTGACATTTACTTATAATTGATGTGATAGGATGTGGGTAACAAAATTATTCTTTATGGTATACTACTAATAAAAGTAGCACTTTAGGATAATTTATTAGTTATATATATTTTTATAGTGAATGAATTTAATACTATTAGTTATTGTGAATATATATATATATATATATATATATATATAAAGTTAGAAGGGAGTGAGAGAAAGAGAGAGGACACCATTTAAGTAACGTGTTTTTATCCCATGGTTTCTTTGGTTATAAAATAAAACATTTTACTGTTAAAGTATGTATCCTATTATATTTTAATTTCTTTTATAAAATTATATATTATATATGTGTGTGTATATTATATTATAAAATCAATATATTGACATTTTCTGAACTTAGTGAGTGGAACTATATTGCCCGTAAATCCGTCCATGATGTTCACTGGTTCAGTGTTTGTGGTGTTTGTGGCTGTTAATAAATTAAGCAGTAGGAAAGTATAATTGCAACGAAACGATGGATCGCCTTGAATAATTGCAACGAAATGATGGATCGCCTTGAATATTTGTCTATATATATCCGACATTGATAAAAGTAAATGCACGAGAATAGAAATTTGATATTTGACATGTAGACCAAAATAATATCTTAGGTAAAATACAAAAATGACCCGAAGCAGTACCAAAACAAAATTAAAGATAGAAAGAAGATGGGTAAAAAGAATCACGCTCCATACCATCAAATCATCTTGTAAATTTTCATTATTAAATAACTATCCCTACTGAGCTAAATCAAAAGTTATGGTCACTAATTAACTAATCTATTGGATAATCTTGCTAGCCTCTTATCTTGCGATTAGTCATAGTTCCAGATTATAATCATCGATTAATATTCAAAGATGTAATAAACCTCCTCTTTTTTAAATCATCCAATACCAATATAAAGTCGCTGTAAAATAAGCCAGAGTATTGAGCAAACCAAAAAATAGATTCTATAGTCTAGCAGCCAATAATGTTATTATTAAATTAATATAAAATTTAATATAATAATAACCAATTTTTGCTATGATTGATTATAATTATAAAATGTAATAGCTTGATTATAATTGAACATAAATTTGAGCCGTTCAATCTAAGAAGACCAGCCCATTAAAAAAAGCATCCGACAATAAAATTTTTCTAGTATTAGTTGCTGTATATTTTTGCTTAGTATTTTAGGGGTCAAGTTTGGATGGCATTATAAATGTATACTGGGTTTATTTACAACCTCTTTATTTTCTTATTAATTAAGGCTTTGTTTTGGGGTATACTAACAACTTTAGAATTATATCCAAACAAGTTAAAGTTTAGGAGTTTTCTTGTATTAAAAAATAATAATAATAACCAAATTTAGCGACCAAAAATACCTCCCATGAGATGATCGATCACTATCATTAATGGTCTATGTTGTGTTGATCCTCCACTTTGTTAATGCCATGTATTCCAAATCCACCATCTAATACTCTGCACTCATAGTTCATTTGCCCCATTTGGTATTTCATTAATCAAAACGATGGATAGGCTCCATAGCAAGCTGACGAGAAAATTCTTTCCAATGATTTTATCTAACTTTTGGTCAAATCATTTAAATAATCAACTTGTTTGTATCCATTTGTCCTGATAAAAACTAAGAAGTCGGATATATTTTTATGTTGGTTCTGGTGCAAAAAACAAAAACAATGACAATTTGGATTGCATGAAGTATCCTTTGAAAATTCTATGTTTAGGAAAATCTGGCCAACAGAATGCACCAAATGTATATACTTGGCCCTTGATTTCTAGTATAAATTCTGCACTTCAATAGCCAAAAAAGCAATCAACACAATTTAAAATCAAAATTACTTCTAAGAAGTTTCTTTCCATGTTAAGCAAGCCTTTTTTAGTAAAAGATTTAAGCTAAGAAAATGGCCTTTAGAGGAATTGAGATAGATCTAGGCCTTGTCCTTGTAATGGCATTGCTATTCCATGGAACCAAAGCGCAATCGAATTGCACAAGCACCCTCTTAGGTTTAACTCCTTGCTTAAACTACATCTCAGGAAATTCCTCCACCCCATCATCCACTTGCTGTTCTCAGCTATCGAATATTGTCCAAACACAACCTCAACGCCACTTGCTGTTCTCAGCTAAGAAGTTTCTTTCCATGAACACTTGCTTCCGTTACCATCTGGAAAGACACCAAATTCTTCTTTATGGGCCTTCCACTGCAGTGATAAAAATGACGTAGTGAAATGAAGCCTTTTGGTATACCCTTTTCCTAAAGACCACAGAATTGTAGCGTGAATGTTGATTTAGCTATGCAAATTACATATATGACGTAGAGAGATAGGTTATGGGGATATGTTTTTCATCAGTATCTGTATCGAGATGATATGTGTAAATTAGGGCTGTGCAAAAAAACCGATCGAACCGTGAACCAAACCAGACCGGACCAAATCGAAATTTCGGTTCTTTTTTGAAACGGTTCGATTCGCGGTTCGGTTCATTGAAGAACA
The DNA here is from genome assembly GCA_024138025.1 of Combretum micranthum. NCBI lineage: Eukaryota > Viridiplantae > Streptophyta > Magnoliopsida > Myrtales > Combretaceae > Combretum > Combretum micranthum. The sequence continues at coordinate 2,609,169 of JAMXBD010000021.1, forward strand.
AACGGTTCGTGGTTCAGTTCGGGACCATGAACCGAACCAAACCGTTTTATATATTAAAAAAATTAAACATATTATTTTTACTCTTAATTGTTTTATTAATGGTACATATCTATGTCACAAATTTTAAAAACAATTAATTTTTTAAATAAATCAATTTTTTTTTAATTTTTTACTTAGATATGTGTTAGTCATTAGAATAAAATTAGATTTTTTATAATATGTTTCAATTGTTATGTTATCTATAAGTAAGATAGATTTTAAAATTTCAACTCTAGTATTCTAACTTAAAAAAATTAATTGTTGTAAAAATTTTTTTCTTAGATATGTGTTATTCATTAGAATAAAATTAGATTTTTTATGATATGTTTTAATTGTTATTTTATCTATAAGTAAGGTAGATTTTAGAATTTAACCTCTAGTATTCTAACTTATGTATATTTCTTTTCTATTTGTCTTACTAATTAATCTAGTTCTATTATTTTGTTACTTATTGATTTATATAATCGGTAATATGTTAGTTAAAAGCATACAACGAATTACATTTTATGTCTTATATTGAGATAAAGTCTAGTATATCATTATAGTTCAAGATAATTCAAAAAAATGAGACTAGTTATAGTTATAATTTTATAATGGATGAAATCTTTTCCTTCCTATAAGTTTTACATGTTTATTTGATAAATGATTAATTTTAAATATTATTTTTTATATTTGTATTAGTGATAAGAAATATGTAATTGAACTTTTTCGATAGAATATTTTTTTATTTTATGAAAAAACGGTTCGAACCCGCAAATCGAACCGTACCAGACCTTTTTTTTTCAGTTCAAAAAAATTACGAACCGAACCATATAGTTAGGTTCGAATTTAAAAGAAAAACCGAACGGTAAATTATGGTGCGGTTCGGTTCGAGATGCAAACCGAACCGAACCGTATTATGCACACCCCTAGTGTAAATATATTTGATGTGCATCTACAGTTTCTATATTTAATCTATTTGACTTTTTAATAAGAACTGACAACTATTTTTTTATTCATATCTATTTCTTAATAAATAATTTATTAGAAAAAAGTTTTAAAAAAGTGTTTTATATAACTGTAATATATAAGTAAATAATACATAAAGAAGGATAAAAGTGTCCACTGATATAAATTATAAGGTCAAAATTGTTAACAAAGTCTAATTTTAGTAATATTTTGACCACATGATAGACACATGATAGAATATGAAAAGTCACAAATCTTTATATATTATTTCTTTGTTCTCTTTTCCAGCAAAACCCTAAACCTAGTAGACATCCTCTGAAGTGTTCCTAGCCTCAAGAGAAGTCGGTATTCAAAATCAGGTAATGGAATCATCAAATTTGTTCTAATTTCATAGATTTATCAAAGTTCATAGGGTTTTATATATTGTCTTGAAGGAGAAAAGGAGAAACGGTTCTAATTTTCTTAGAGATCTGAAGAGTAGGTGTTTAAGAAGATTGAGGATCAGATCAGGTAATTGAATAGCCATTTTTCTTTTAAGATATACAATTTATAGTACCTTAGAATTTTTTTGTTGTTTGAAGGGAGATTGGAGAAAACCCTGATTATCTGTAGATCTATTTGGTGAAAAAAAAACTGTAGATCTAGTTTTGGCGTCAAAAGGATTTAGAATTGAATTTAGGTAAGTATTTTAAAGTTTTAATCTTTATGATTTTATACAAAAAAAAAAAAAGGTAGTTGTTGATTTTGGTATATATGGTGTTGAATGAAATTCTAGGGTTTGGAGAAGTGGTTGAGGAGATTTGTTGAATTGAAGAATTTTGGTGTTATCATTAAGGAAAAAGGTATAGATTTGATATCATGTTGAAATTTGGGTTTTAGATATGAATTGATTTAGATTTATCTAATGAGATGTATTTTGAATTTTATATGTTCATATTATTAGGTTTTGTTAAATTAGGAGTTGTGTTATAAAAACAAATTTGGGTTCTTTAGAATATTGTTCCTGGAATTTGATACAGGTACGACTTTATCTTGTTTGTTGTTTGTGCTTGTAAGTTTAGATCTGCTTGTTGTATGTGTGTAGGATTAGAATATCAAATTAATTTAATTCTATATAACATATGAAATTGTTTTGTTGCTTGTGTTTGGCTTTGGTTAGTAAAGACCGCACAGGGTATGATACTAACGAGGCACCCTAATGATTTATGTATGAGGTTGTCCCAAGTGGACTCATGCATAGAGATGATTCTGATAGATTAGGTTTTAGGAGAGGCCACGGTGTGTGGATGATTCTCCAACACCAATAAATGTATAATTATCTACTTTTATATATTGATTGTTTTTTAGGAGTCATGAGATACTCCAGGTTTGGAACTAGAGTACTATAGTTCTAAACTGTGTTGTTTGCTGGTTAATTAAAAATAATAAACTGCGTTTGGTTGCATTAGGATTAGTTACATGAAAAATGTATATACATTTTTCATGTGGTTTGGCGTACTGAGCATTTTCGCTTAGTCTTTTATCATTTTCAGGAGCAGGTGAGGATCCAGTTATGTTTGACATATTAAGATATAACATTTATGTGGATGAGGGGGAAGACGCTAGTAGAATGGACTATCCTGCTAACATTTAAGATGTTATCGATCTTAAAGATAGACTTGGAAAATGATATGAAGTTTTGAAAATTCTCCTTTTTTTAAACTTTGATATTGTTATAAATTCTATTTGAGTTTATGGACTATTAGTTATGTTGGTTCTGGTTTATGCCAACAAAATGTTTTCTTTAAAAGAATTGTTTATGATATAACTTAAAGAGGTATCCTTTATAAGAGTTTATGAAGTTTTATATTCTATATACTTATAGTTTAGAAATTTTAGCTTTGGCGTGTTCTTATAAAGAAAAGGACACGTAGGTTGTAATGTCTTTATTTTAGGGCGTTACAGCTTAATTGGTATCAGAGTAATAGGTTTTAAATCATTTAGATTTAAGTTATGAACTCCTTAGGACGGTGAGCATTGATGAGTGGGGTAGAAAATGGGTTAGGTTTGTTTAGTATTTGTGTTATGATCTTATTAGCTTGTGTTGATCTTTTTGGTATATTACATCTTATTCTTATATGATATGCTTAATTTCTTAGTATGCCTCCAAGAAGAAGAGCCCCTGATGCTGGTTCCACCAGAATTGGTTAGAAGCAAGAATCACCTTTGAACCAGCCACCTTTGAATCAAGTACCACCACCTTCACCTATAGGACAACAAGCACCTTTACCTGTAGGACAACAAGCACCTCTACCTGTGGGACAGCAAACGCCTGTAAATGTAACCCAACTGATGCAAGTAGTAAATACTTTGCTGGGAGTAGTAGCACAGCAGCACCAAACCATGAGGCATGATGTGGACCTGATATAGACTAATGCTAAGGCCTGGAGACAAGAAAACCAGAGGAACAATGGAAATGGAGGAAATGGGGCTAGACAAGCTGTGTGTTGAGCCTCAACAAATTTTTAGACCTAGTATACAAGTTTGAGCCTGTGCCAGGGAAACCATTGGATGCTCAACTTTGGATGGAAGAAGTAGAGAAAACATTTGCTACTCTGGACATACCTAAGAACAAGAAAGTGGAATACGCCTCCTACTTGCTGATTGGGAGAGCTAATAATTGGTGGATGAACACTAAGCAACATATGCATAGGGCAATTACTTAGCAGATGTTCCAACAAGCTTTCTATAGGGAATTTTTACTTGATAGTGTGAAGCAAAAGATGCTCTGAGAATATTACGCCTTGCAACAGGGCAAGATGTCTGTGGAGGAGTATGAAGCTGAGCTACACCAATTGATGAGTTTCCTTCCTGATCCTTTAAAGGAAAGTGAAAAAGTTAAAGTAAGCAGGTTCATCACTAGGTTAGAGCCTAAAATTCAATATCAAGTGAATCTAATGGACTTGACCAACTACTCGGCTGTGGTCAACAAAGCCAAAACTATGGAACAAGGATTAAATAGAATGAAGAGTAGTGGACCTCAGAGAAGTCAGATATTTTTAGGGAAGAGACCAACTGCTAGTTTTATGAACCAGGACAAGAATAAGAGGCCTTTTACACAGCTTGCTAGATTAGCTGTTCAGGGTGCTGATAAGAACTGTAGCAGATGTTTTGGACCCCATGACTTAAAGGATTGAAAATGGATTGAGAATACTTGCTTTTCTTGTGGCAAGGTAGGACACAGTCCCAGAGTCTACACAGAAAAAGTTCTTCCTCAAGTTTTCTGCTTTAAGTGTGGACAAAGAGGGCAGTTGACTGTAAGGAGCCTGGAAAACAAGTTTTCTCAAGAGCTCAATTTGGTAGACTTCAGAATTCGGTCAAGGACACAAGGCAACAACTAAGATATATACTTTCTAGCACAGTAACATTGCTAGTGTTAACACCATTGTAGGTACATTACATATACTCCTGCATAGTGCATATGTATTGTTTGATACTGATGCGAGTTTCATATCTGAGATGTTTGTATCTAGTTGTGGTGTACATGTTCAATATATGTCTGAAAGTTTTTCTGTTAGCACACCCTTGGGAAGTGGATCTGTATTAAACAGAATTTCTAAGAATGTGGATATAGAGATAAAAAATAGACTTTTACCTGTAAATCTAGTAATGTTACATATGCTAGATTTTGATGTAATATTGAGAGTAGATTAGTTGGTGAGATATCAAGCTGTAATAGATTGTCGAAATCTATTAATAGAATTTAGTTTGGATGATGGAGATAAGTTTGTTTATAAACTTGAAGTTCAAAGACGTCCAAATTTGTCGACATATGAGATGTGGGGAAGATCATCTTTTGTAGCTATGGTAATAGAAGATAAACTAAAGAAAGATTCTTCTCATATACCTATTATATGTGAGGACCCAAAAGTTTTTCTAAAAGATTTGCTAGGATTACCACCAGAGAGAGAGGTGGAATTCTATATAGACTTGGTACCGGGTACTACACCAATTTCCAAGACTCTGTATCGCATGGCTCCTGTAGAAATTGCAGAGCTTAAAGTGTAGTTAGATGATTTGTTGAAGAAGAAGTTTATTAGACCTAGTGTTTCACCTTGGGGAGCTCTGGTTCTATTTGTGAAGAAGAAGGATGGTAGTATGCGATTATGCATAGATTACAAGGAGTTGAATCATGTGACTATCAAGATCAAGTACCCTTTGCCAAGAATAGATGATTTTTTTATCAGCTGGCAGGAGCGAGGGTGTTTTCCAAGATTGACTTGAGATCAGGATATCGCTAGCTGAGGGTTAAAGCAGAGGATATTCAAAAGACAGCTTTCAGGACTAGATATGGATACTGTGAATTTGTTGTCATGCATTTTACTCTTACCAATGCACTAGTGGTATTTATGGATCTCATGAATAGAGTCTTCAGAGACTATTTGGATATATTTGTGGCAGTGTTTGTTGATGATGTGCTGGTGTATTCTAAATCGAAAGAAGAACATGAAGAACATCTAAGGTTAGTTCTGACCATACTATAGAATGAGAATTTATATGGTAAATTCACTAAGTTTGAGTTTGGGTTAGAGCAAGTTTCTTTCTTAGGACATGTAGTAAGTGGAGATGGAATATCAATAGACCCTGAGAAAGTGAAAGCAGTTGTGGAGTGGCCAAAACCTAAGAATGTGTCAGAAATAAGAAGTTTTCTGGGAATGGCAGGATATTATAGAAGATTTGTCGAAGATTTTTCTAAGATTGCAAACTCATTGACCAAACTAACACAGAAGGGAGTGAAGACTGTGAAGTCAGTTTTCAACAGTTGAAAGATAAATTAGTATCTGCCCCAGTGCTTGCCTTACTAGTAAGTGGTGAGGAGTATGCTATTTATAGTATTGCCTTTATACAAGGATTAGGATGTGTGTTGATGCAATGAGGCAGGGTAATAACATATGCTTCTAGACAGTTGAAGCCTTATGAGAAGAACTATCCTACGCATGATTTAGAAATAGTAGTGGTCGTGCATGCTTTAAAGATTTGGAGACACTATCTGTATGGGGAGAGATGTAAGGTGTGTACCGATCATAAAAGCTTAAAGTACATTTTTACTCAAAGGGAGTTGCATATGAGACAAAGAAGATGCTTAGAGCTTATAAAGGATTACGATATAGACATCTAATACCATCCTGGGAAAGCAAATGTGGTAGCAAATGCCTTAAGTAGGAAGCCTGTAGAAAATATTGCAGCCATGATCACATCTAAATGACATTTAATAGATGATATGAGGAAGTTGAAGCTGGAAAGAGCCATCAGACAAGTAGGTGCGAGTTTGGCAAATCTACAGATTCAACCTACCTTGGTTGAAAGGATCAAAGTGGCATAAGTAGAAGATCCAAGCATTTTTGAGATAAAGAAACGATTGGAAATTGGCAGAGCACCTGAATTTCGTGTTGATGAAGAAGGTGTTATGAGATATAAGGGGAGATTATGTGTGCCAGAGCAAGAAGAACTTAAGAAGAAATAGCTGAAAGAAGCACACTATTCTAGTTATTCCATACATCCTAGGGGAAATAAGATGTATTAGGATTTGAAGAAACTATATTGGTGGAATAACATGAAGAAAAAGATAGCAGAGTATGTTTCCAAGTGTTATACATGTCAATTAATCAATATTGAGCATAGGAGATCAGCAGGAGAGTTAAAGCCTTTTCTAATTCCTCAATGGAAATGGGAGCACATAACAATGGATTTTGTTACTACTCTACCCAAGACTAGAGAAAAGTTAGATTCGGTGTGGGTAATTGTTGACCAGCTCGCTAAAGTAGCTCACTTTATACCGATTAAAACTAGATATAAGTTGGAGTGGTTAGTAAAGTTGTATATTAAGAAGATAGTAAAACTTCATGGAATACTAGTCTCTATGGTATCGGATCGAGATACCAGGTTTGTTGGAAGATTTTTGGAAGAGTTTACATCAAGCTTTGGGTACTAAAGTGGTTTTCAGCACAGGTTGTTATCCTTAAATAGATGGACAATTTGAGAGGAAAATTCAAATCCTGAAGATATGTTAAGAGCATGTGTACTGGATTTTAAAGGCAGTTGGGATGAACACTTGCCATTAATGGAGTTTGCATACAATAACAGTTATCAAGCATCGATTGGAATGCCTCCATATGAAGCTTTGTATGGTAGAAAGTGCAATCACTAATCCATTGGGATGAAGTTGGTGATAGGAAAAATTTAGGACTAAAATTAGTACCAGATGCCAATGATAAAGTCAAGTTGATCAGACAAAGGTTGCTAGCTGCTCAGAGTTGTCAGATAAGTTATGCTGACAAGCAAAGAAGGCCGTTGGAATTTCAAGTAAGGGAGCACATTCTGTTAAAGATATAACCAACAAAGGGTGTTGTTAGATTTGGCTTAAGAGGCAAGTTAAATTCTAGATATGCGGGACTCTATAAAATTTTGGAAAAGATAGGTAATGTGGCGTACGGATTAGCTTTATCGCCTAACTTGGAAGAAGTGCACAATGTGTTCCATGTATCTATGCTTAGAAAATATGTCAAAGATTGTGATGAGATAGTAGCTTTGGAACCATTAGAAGTACAATCAAATCTATCCACAATCGAAAAATCAGTGAAGATTGTAGATAATAAAGAAAGGATATTGAAGGGAAAGGTGATCAAGTATGTTAAGGTATTTTTATAATTCAGGTAACTTTCGCAGACGAAAGTTCTTTTTAGGATGGGAGAGATTAATATATAAGTAAATAATACATAAAGAAGGATAAAAGTGTCCATAGATATAAATTATAAGGTTAAAGTTGTCAACAAAGTCTAATTTTAGTAATATTTTGATCGCATGATAGACACATAATGGAAGATGAAAAGTCACAAATCCTTATATATTCTTTCTTTGTTCTCTTCTCCAACAAAACCCTAAACCTAGTAGACATCCTCTGAAGTGTTCTTAGTCGTCAAGAGAAGTCGGTAGTCAAAATCAAGTAATAGAATCATCAAATTTGTTCTAGTTTCATAGATTTATCAAACTTCTTAAGGTTTTATATATTATCTTAAAGGAGAATTGGAGAACCAGTTCTAATTTTCTTGGAGATTTGAAGAGTGGGTGTTTAAGGAAGACTGAGGATCAAATCAGGTGATTGAATAACCATTTTTCCTTTTAAGATATACAATTTTATAGTTCCTTAGAATTTTTTTGTTATTTGAAGGGAGATTGGAGAAAACCCTGATTATTAGTAGATCTGGTTTTGGTGTTAAAGATTTAGATTGAATTTATGTAAGTATTTAAAGATTAAGTAGATCTGGTTTTGGTGTTAAAAGGATTTAGAATTGAATTTATGTAAGTATTTTAAAGTTTTAATCTGTATGATTTTAAAAAAAAAATGGTAGTTGTTGATTTCTAGTATATATGGTGTTAAATGAAATTCTAGGGTTTGGAGAAAAGATTGAGGAGATTTATTGAATTGAAGGATTTTGGTGTTGTGATTAAGGAAAAGGTATAGATTTGATATTATGTTGAAATTGAGTTTTAGATATATGAGATGTATTTTGAATTTCATCTATTCATGTTATCAAGTTCTATTGAATTTGGAGTTGTGTTATAAAAATAGATTTTGGTGATTTAAAGTACTGTTCCTGGAATTTGATACAGATATGACATTACCTTGTTTGTTGTTTATGCTCGTAGGTTTAGATCTGTTTGTTGTATGAATGTAGGATTAGAGAACATATAAAATTGTTTTGTTGCTTGTGTTTGGCTTTGGTTAGTAAAGAATGCGCAGAGTGTGATACTAATAAGGCACCATGATGATCTATGTGTGAGGTTATCCCAAGTGGACACATGCATAGAAATGATTCTGATAGATTAGGTTTTGGAAGAGACCACGGTGTGTGAATGATTCTCCAAAACCAATATGTGTATAATTATCTATTTTTATATATTGATTGTTTTTTAGGAGTCATGAGATACTCCAGGTTTTGGAACTAGAGTACTATAGTTCTAATATGTGTTGTTTGTTGGTAAATTAAAGATAATAAACTGCGTTTAGTTGCATTAGGATTAGTTACATGAAATATGTATATGTTGTGTGGCATTTGCATTTTGTATGTGGTTTGGTACTAAGCATTTTCGCTTATTCTTTTATCGTTTTCAGGAGCAGGTGAGAATCCAGTTATATTTGACATATCAAGGTATGACACTTATGTGGATGATGGGGAAGACACTAGTGGAATGGACTATTCTGCTAACATTTAAGATGTTATAAATCTTAAAGATAGACTTGGAAAATAATATAAAGTTTTGAAAATTTTCCTTTTTTTAAACTTTGATATTGTTATAAATTCTATTTGAGTTTATGGACTATTAGTTATGTTGGTTCTTGTTTATGCCAACAAAGTATTTTCTTTAAAAGAATTGCTTATGATATGACTTAAATAGGTATCATTTATGAGAGTTTATGAAGTTTTTTATTTTGTATACTTGTGATTTAGAAATTTTAGCCTTGACGTGTTCTTATAAAGAGAAGGACACATGTGGGTTGTAATATCCTTATTTTATGGGCGTTACATAATCTATGAACAAAGCAAATAGAAATTTACAAGCCATGGGCTATAAGGAAAATTGGAAATTGTTGGTGCAAGTGGAATCAAGGCATGAACACATGTTGGGTGGACATCAACTGTTTCTAATGTTCATCTTATACGGCAATTATCTTTCATTGCTTTATTTATTAGTTACTGGACACATAGGTCGTTCAATTAAAAGACTGTAGTAAGAGATGATGGATTAAACATTGTCATAAGTCGGTTCAAGTCTGGAACCTGAACTAGACCTGTAGAAGCTAGTTTAGTTTCAATTTTAGGAACCATTGGTTTTCACGGTTCGATTCCAGTACTAAAGGAACTAAGAGCTGTAAAATAAAAAAAATAAAATCAATCAAATAATTTACTTAATTTAAGTAAGAAAAAATATAAAATAAATTTTTAAGATGAAATAATATTGAGCTTAATAATAATTATTTATAGCCATTGGTTAAAAGAAATTCTACAGTTATGTATTTATTTATATACAATCGCTTCTACTTTTTTCATTATCATATCAATAATGTAACACTATAAAATATTTAAGGTACAAATAAGTCCCAACAACATAAAAACAAGTCGCACATTATTAAGAAAGAAAGTTTACTTTAATTAGAAGTCTATATAAACTTAACAACATATAATTTCAAATATATTTATAGTGTTATTAATAACAATACATTAAATGTCGTGAATAGGAAATAAATTTTTTATTATTCATGTAAAAATAGTTTTAAATATTTGTTCTTTAATTACAATTTTTTTATATTTTTTTTATTTTTGCGGTGTAGAACCACGAGAACCTCTGGTTCTGTCAATTCTCAACTAGTTTTTGAGCCGACGATTCAAAAACCATAAGGTCAAGCAGTTTTTAGAGGGTAGAACATTAAGGACTTACCAGTCAATTCAGAGCCGTCATTTTCGGGCCAGTTCTCGGTTCAAGAACCACTGGTGACGGGTCAGGCTAGTTCTCAGTTCGAAACCGACCCGTAATTGTGTCTATGATGGATAATCCATAATGTGATTAGACATCTCTCAGACCAAGTGAATATGCACTGTTTCATGTGTGTGAGACATGTAAGGCAATTATCTTTCATTGCTTTATCTGTTGGTTTCGTTGTATTATGTTGGTTATCAAATATATAGGTCTTTCAGTTAAAAGACTACAACAAGAGATGATGGATCATCCATAGTGTGATTAGATATCTCCCTGAGGTGGTCAGCCACGCTAGGTCCAACTATGGACCTGTCTGGCGAGATGAGTTTAACTTGTCATGGTCCAAGGGTTTCAAAGCAAGTTCACTTGCTAGATTCATGGACTCAGTGGGTCCTTAATAAAAATAAATAAAAAATTTAATATGATTATATAAATAAAAATAAAATAAAATAAAAATAAGTACGGAATAAAAAATAATATAAAAGTTAAAATAATAGAAATGTTAAATGAAATAAATAATATTTAAACAATTGTCCATGTTAACAGATATTGTTAATTATCTATTCACAATAATTAATACATCGTTAACAATAATACATGTTGTAAATACAATTCAAAATCAACATGTCTCATACTTTATAAAGTTCTACTAAGAGAAAGATCACACATCTAAATAATATGGGATTTATTTTATTTATTTATTTATTTTGTAAACTATATTCTTTTAAAGTGTTACTCTAGTCCATATTTGCCAATATTTCAACTAAATAGGAATATACTTGTGTATAAATAATTGCACATCATTAATAGTGTTAATTGAATATATGTTAAAGAGTAGTATATTCTTAGGCCCATTTTGTATATTTGAAGTTTAAAATTTTATTATTTTAATTTTAAAAAATTTCTTCCTTTATTTATTTTTATTTTTTTAAGGGGACAAGTCAAAATGGTCCTAATCTGTACCAATATTCGACGGGTTCATGCATTAGACCCACCTTACTCTTACACAGGACTGTTACGGGTCCATTAAATTAGGATCTAGACCCTACCCGGGAAGATATCTAAGTGTGGTTATATGGTAGATACCAGTTCTAGAGTGGATGGTCTTGGTGTTGGTGTTGTTTCAATTGGACATGTGAAATACAATATGATTAGGGGTGCAAACAAACAAGGGTTTTCCCTGCTTGGACTTGGCTCATTTAATTTTTAACGAGCTCGAGCAGTGCCGGACACTTAACAAGCCTAGAATATGTAAGCTCAAGCTTAGGCTCAAGCCCAAGCACAATCCCATTAAGAATTTTCAATCCAAGCTCAAGCTCAAGCCCGCTTAGCTAAAGAGCCCAAGCTCAGCTCTCATTTAGTGCATATAATTTTATTTTTAGTTATATTTTATAAATATATTAATATAAATAATTATATATAATATTATTTATAAGTTAAATGAGCCCTTAATGGGCCTATTCACAACCTTGGCTTGCAAGCCCTTAACGAGCTTATTTGCAAGCCGACTCACGAGCTTGAAAACAAGCTCAGACCCAACTCATTTAGTTAAATGAGATTTAGTTTGAGCTCAAGTTTGACTCGTTTAACTAAACAAACCGAGTAGTATCAGGCCTAAAAAGAGTCGAACTTGAGTAGTTCATGGGTAACTCGGTTCATTTGTAGCCTTAAATATGATTGTAATGGAAGTTTTTGTTTCACTTCACTTAGATGTTGCATGGAGTGAGTTTGCACATAGGTTATTAATATGTTTGGCTTTAGATCTTTGTAGTTAAAAAAAAAAAAAAAACCATTATGCCCCTCATATTATTTTATTTCATTTTTTTATAATTTATTTTGTTTATTGCGCACGGTCTAAGTTGTGATGCATAACTGAAAGAAAAATTACATTTTCCTTTTATGAAAAAAAAAATAATGACATTGGAGCAATGGTGAAGACATTGCCTTTCCCAAATTTTCTGAGTTAGTGAGTTTGGTGAGTTATAACATTTTGATGTCTTTAAAGGTTAAATATAACCAAAACTTTCAAATCATTTTAGACACACACTAATAATAATAATTTTGAAAGGAATAATGAAGAGGTTTTTGCAACAAAATGAATTCAGCAATGACTAAAAATTTTGCAACAGATTTTGTCTTTAAAGCTCCTCTACAATAGATAGATTTTTCTATTTTGAAAAAAAAAAAAAAGGAGCAAGAAAAATATACCAAACCTAAATGAGATATCTTGCTAAGCTTAATGTAATCCATTATAGATACAAGGGATAATTATGAATTCACCCCTCAAATCATTGTTTGTGGGAGGATAATTTATAAACCATCTAAACCTACTAAATATGACTTCATGTAGTCATACTTTTATTTATTTATTTTATTACAATAAAGAGGGGATACAAAATTAGTTCATTTTACTTAGAGGACTAGTGATAATATTATTAAGCTATAAGATCATTAACTCACACACTTATGCATTCTTTATGAATTTACATATTTTAAAATGTTATGGGAGAGAAAATCATGCTTCTATAGTTTAGAGGATATATTTACGATTATTCCAAGAAAAAATCCCCTAACTAAAGTACCACTTTCAAGTTGAAATTCTTAAACGTTAGCTCAAATTATAGTTTTTTCAATTGATTTTGAGTAAATATGGTTGGTAAACTTTTTTTGAAAGAAATATATTATTTTGTTTTTTATTTTCAGCTCTACGCCATGTGTCTATTCCCACCAATGATGTGGCATTTTCATGTTTTTTCCTTTTTGTTCGTATAAGGCATTACTTTATGATTAGACAATTCAATAGGAATTATGACTCATGTGTATATATTACGTGTTATACATACATGGTGTGTAGATTTCGATAAGACATACATAACATGTGCACAAGTAATTTATTTAGAAACTTTTCTTTCTTTTATTACTCCTATCAAATTTTATTAGAATCACCACAAGATACATGTCGAAACTTATGCTAGATAAGCCGCAAGAGGAATAATATAAGCATTAAAGTATCGATATGTTAGTACATTTAGGCATTTTTTTCCCCGTATTGTTAGCACATTTAGTTTAAGGGAACTTTTATAGTTTATTAAAGGAGAGTTCACTCCATTATCTAACTATTAAAATAGATATAATTGATATATTAAATAATTTAATAGTATGATAACAACTAGATATGAATTTGAGTTTATTAAATAACCAATAGCATCGGTCTTCTCTAATTTAAAACTCTTAAAATTTTCTAAAGTTATATCTTTATTCATTTAACCAGATATCAACACGAGTCAAACCTAGCTCGAACTTGCCAAATCAAGGATCAAGTATATGGTGGCTTCGAACTGAATTGACATAAGGCAAGCCGAACCAATTTTCGATTACCTACCGGTTCACAAGCCAGTAAATTGTCCACTTATTTAAAAATTAAAATATAAAATTGAAATTAAGAAAAAGTAAAAATAATTTTCAAATTAATAATAATAACAAAGTTCTTACTTTAAATAAAATTGGGCCTAAGAGCAATAGTCCCTAACCCATTTGTTAAAGAAGTTGTTCAAAAGATGCATTACAAGAAAATCCACTATTGATTATAATTTTAGCAATGTTAGACTACAAAACTCAAGACACAACCAAATTCCATAAAGGCAAGTACAAGTTCCAAGTTGTTAAGAACCAAGATTCCCTTTGGTTTGAAGTTTATATAAATTAATTAGGTTTATTTTTAAATACATTTACGGTTTGTTCATTTCACTATATAAAATAAGGGAGGAATGAAATTCCAATTCAATAGAAATGTTATAGGATTGTAATGGTTATTATAATATTCATATGATGTAAATAATAAAATAAATAATTATTAGAGTAAAATGTAAAATATCTATAATATATCTTGTCTTTATTATAAAAAGAAGGTAATTGTATATGTGATATTTTCAACATATGGATATTTATGATAAAGTTAAAAAATAAACCATTAAATAGCAATTAGTATGGGTTGTTATTCATTATTGTAGGTATTAATAATTCATTATGTATTAGGTTTGAAGGATAAGGAAATAAATAGTTATTCATATTAAGTTAACAGACCATTATTACTTGTGTTATTAATGTCATGAATATGTAATTAATTTTTACTATTCACATAAAAATCAGTTAAATATTTTTTTTTTTTATTTTTGTTAACATTTTTCTTTTTTCTATTATTATTATGATGACCCAGCAGGTGGAGGCCTTGAACTGCCTTTGATCGGTAATCCACTAGGTCTTGGATAGGCCATGATTCATATGGGCGGGCAAACCAACAAATTATGCTTGCTGGTATTGGGTCATAAACTATAAGAAAATTGGCTTTTAAAGATAAAAATTTTACGACAGAAAATGGATAAAACAAGTTATATCAACGATGATTTTTAAGATGAAAATTTACGTTTAGAAACATAAATTTTATCTTTAAAACCCAGTTTTCTTATAGTAATGGGTTAGAGCCAGCATATGTCTATGTCTAGTTCGACCTAATGATTAATTTAGTCACCTAAGAAAAAAAAAAATAAACTAGTTCACATATGAAAATTTAACATATATATGTAGATATATATATATATATATATATTAACTCAATTTGGCCACCAAGAGTACCTGCCCATCAGCTTGATTTTCTATCACTGAAGGTCTATTTCTTGTTGAACTTTCGCTTTGTTTAACGATATATTCAAAATCCATTGACCAAACATTGTTTTCTTCCCATCTTAGTTAATCAAAACGATAGAGAGGCTGCAGGGCATCATATAATTTCCAGAAAGGGATATTGATATATATGTGACACGTCGCACAGCAACCTTAATTCTCGGACAAAAAAGGAATCATTCCTCAGATCTTATCTAAGTCTAGGTCAAACCATTAATCAACTTGTTTATGTTCTAATTTGTCCTTAATGCAATTGAATATATAATGCATGTAGTTTGTTCGAATGCAACAACAGAAAGAATTGCAATAAGGAAAGCATGATGATTAACAAATCCTTCAAAATTTCTACGTTTAGGAAACTTTGGCCAACCAACTGCACCAAATGTGTGAAATTTGTATTTGGACCATCTGTTTTCCTTTCTCGTATAAATTCGGCATTTCAGTCACCAAAAAGAGCATCCAACAGCATACGAAATCCACTTAGATTCAAACAACGTACTTCTAAGTAAGAAGCTCCTTTCCATAGTAGGGCAACCTCCTCCTAAGCTAAGAAAATGGCATTGAGAGGAATTAAGATTGGCCTAGGCCTTATCCTTGTGATGGCATTGTTATTCCAGGGAAGTGAAGCACAATCAGGTTGCACAAGCACCCTCTTAGGTTTAACTCCTTGCTTGAACTACGTCTCGGGAAATTCTTCCACTCCATCATCCACCTGCTGTTCTCAGTTATCGAATGTTGTCCAATCACAACCTCAATGCCTTTGCTTAATGCTCGATGGCACCGCCTCATCCTATGGTTACAAGATTAATCAAACTCTTGCTGTAGCACTTCCTGGCGCTTGCAATGTCAAGACTCCTCCAGCTAGCCAGTGTAAAGGTAAGTAGATTTTGTGAACAATTGATCATGAATGAGGGAATTTTGAGAAGTGATAACTTATTTAGAGCCAATTTTACGGTATGCACATTAATTAGACCTCAAATTATATTGCAGCTCTTTCACCATCAAGTCCTCCTAGCAGTTCCCCAGCAGATAATACCCCAGCTGATGAGACTCCAACTCCTTCATCAACTCCTCCTGGCAGTTCCCCAGCAGATAATACCCCAGCTGATGAGACTCCAACTTCTTCATCAACTCCGGCAACAACAATTCCTTCAGGTAATTGACCTTATGATTGAACCACCAATGCATATTCTTTTGGTAAATGCTATATTTAATTTCTGAACTTTATCAATTTATGCAATTAATTGCCTAAGTTTAAAACTGTTAATAGAGTACTTACAAACTTTTCGAATTCATTTATTGTACCTAGATGGAGTATTTAATTACAAAATAAGTAAAGTTCAATTGTTAATTGAAAATTATGGCAAAATTCAAGCAATTAATTGCAAAAATAGCAAAATCATTCACTCTATTCTTTCTATTCAAGTTTAACGTTTGATTGTACGATTGAGATACGAGGTGTTGCATTTAATGTTGAAACAGGATCAAAGACAGTCCCCACTACGAGCGGAAGCACATCTGATGGAAGCATTCTCAAGTTCCCCTTCTGCTCTCTAGCTCTGGCCCTTGTTTCCGCTTCCTATTTTTCAAATATTCTCATGTTTTAATGTTAAATTTATTTAGCTTTCTCGATTCTAAGTGTGCCCTTGTGTACATGGGTATTCCCATATTGCGTTATTTGTTATAAAGTCAAATTTTGTATTAAATGGTTATAATGAACAAGATGTGATATACACATCTAAAATAGTATTTACATATTCGTTATATGTTATTAATTCATATCCTTTTTATTTATTTATTTATTTTATTTTTGCTTTTACTTTTTTTATTTATATGTTTGGGCCTAGCTATATATATATATATAATGATGGAGAGCAGAAAATCCATGCAAATGATGTCACTATTGAACGAAATAAGGGTATAATGTATAGCCATGGTCGAGAATTAGAGTAGGGTATTTAAAAGAAAAAAAAACAATTCCAAAATTATATTTTACGATAGGGGTTTCTTATAGAATTGTTTTTACAAATTTATAATAAAATTTAATGACATAATAGTTATTCCATAAAATATAAAATGATAATGCAATAGTTCAGTGAAATAAACAACCAAAAAGTTCGGTAACAAAAAGAATAAATAATTTGATATAAATCATAAAATGGACTCAGATAACAAATATGAAAACATTACAATCTCAAGAGACCTATGATTGATATTGATTACAAAATTCATCAAAAGAGTACTTTGCATAGTGAAGGGCATGTCCTATATTTTATAATGGCTGATAAACTTTGAAACCAGAGCCATGAATTAATCCCTGATGTCACTTAAGCATGCTATCCCTTCGAAAAGTCTTCCATTAGGCATGGATGGTATGCCCAATCCAGAATTTGTTCAATGGGACCAGACCAGTCCCTTTCCCGGATCGCATTGGAACTCACTCTTCGTTTCAGTCGATTTAAACCATTTAAATGCTCCAATGACCATCCAAGCTATGCACATCCCGTCAGACTGTCCGATGTGTCCACCTCAGGTAATTTATTCCTCCTCTTCTCATATGTCAAAAAACCATCGTTCACCTATCGTTGACCAAACTAACTTATTATCATGTAGTCTTGTACTAGATTTTATTTAGCATAAACACCACTAGTAAAATGTTTTTTTAACCCCAAAGTAATAAAAAAAAGGGCAGTGTCATGACTAAATTTTATCAATATTTTCATTTTTTTAATTAACTAATAGAATCTTGCTCATTTTGTGCAATTAACTATTTAGTTGAAGTTAGTCTAGGTTATGCAAATGCAAAAGTTTGTAGATACTAAATTGATATTTTTTTTTATTTTAAATAATTAATTACAAAAATAAGTAAGATTAGGTACCAAATATGATAAACTATCCAAATTTTATATCAATTTGAAGTTAGAAGGAGAAAATATTCATTAGGTTATTATAAATCATGGACCTAGTAAGTACTAATAAAATTAGACATGCATGGTAATAGACTAGCAGCTTTTAAAATAATTAACACTCATTTTTTATACACACTAGAGATCTTATAACAACCAATGAGACTTTGTCCACTTAGAAGGCTAGTTATTTGTTTAATTACACAACTTACTGCAAATATATATGTGTACCTGGTAAGTTAATCTGTGTCTTTATAATCAAAGGTTTCATTTTGGATTTCCTAGGTCATCGATTAACGTTTACTTTGGCCGAAAAAATCTTGAAGTCTTTTCACGTCGTATAACATATTAAAAATGGAAACTATCCAAGAAAAAAAATATTAAAATGGAGTTGGGTTGGTGGAAAATGAGAGATTCAAATCTAAGTCTTTTGCACCTCCTCTTTCACGATGATATCATCCTGATGGGAAAAGCCATCTTAGAAAATGTAATAATGTCACATTTGGTATGCAAAAATCATTTACAATAAAATGGATTGAAAGGAAATGAGTTCCAAACTAACAAATCTATTCTTATGTTCGGATTGCTATATGGAATAGAATGACTATAAAGTGTATTTGCCAAAATTATCCCTAATAATAAATGCAAATACAAATATGTGATAGGATAAAACAATAATTATACTTTGCATAATTAATGAAGCAGGAATGAAATCGCGATTTTGCCTTTTGAAAGCTAAAATCGAACTCTCCTTTGAAGTTGGAATTGTCAATTCCAATGAATCGCGATTTTAGCTTCTAAATAGTGTATCTAAACATGAGGAATGGAATAGAATCTAGAATCGTGATTTTATTCCAAGTTCATTCCGGTGTATCAAACATAGCATAACAATATGGTAGGTCATGGAAAATTTTGGCAAGATATTAGGATTGAAAATTAACATGAACAAATCTACAATCATCTTTTCAAGTAATATTAGAGAAGATGTGTAGAATCAAATACTTGATGCAATGAAACCAAAACAAGGTGGTAAAATTGGCAAATATTTGGGCTTCCCCATAACGGAAAATGGAAATACAAGCAATTCGGACGTCTCCTTCCTAATAGATAAAGTCAAAGCAAATCTCGTTGGTTTGAAGGCAAACTAACTTAGTATAGCAGGTAAAAAGGTGGTTCTAGAGTTAGTGGTACATGGTATCGTTAGCTATTATCTTCAGGCTACGTGGATACCTAGAAGTACCTTTGACAAAGTTGAGTAAATAATGAGGAACATCCTGTAGGGATTCAAAGAAGGGAAAAAAGCTTTACCAGTATTAGGTGGGAGAAAGTTCAATTATCAAAGGTGTTATATAATAAATATAATAAAATATACCATATCAACGAGCTTGAGTTTTAGTTTATATGATTGTGATACTAACCTTAACATGGTATCAAAATAGGAGGTCTAGAGTTTAAACCTCTGCGTACTCATTTCATTTCTATTAAAATTAAGTCGTTCACTTGATGGGATGTAGTCAAAATAAAAGTCCTAGTCTACAAGTGAGAGAGAATGTTATATAATAAATATAATAGATGATGTCATATCTGCTAGTGATGTGCCCTAGGCCATATGGATTCTTTATCATTTGTATGTTTGTTATCAAGTCATTTTAATTATCAAAATTATTTTTGGCCTATTTACTTTGGTAATGTTATTCCTTGAATATTTAGTTATACCTTATGTCGTTAAAGTATGTGACTTTAATAGTAGAACCATAAGCTGAATTATAACTTTATTCTAAATTATCCCTAGTCACTCATTATGTGGAATGATAATGAATTAAGACTAGTATGATTGCTATATGATGATCAAGTTTTACTGATCATGGATATGGGATATCAATTCAGCACATAGATACAAACAGGAGTGTATTGTATTGGATTGACCAACTATAAGAATATTGTATGGATCAATGCAATAAGTATTCTTTTTTACAATGTTGTTTTAGTCCTTTGACCTAATGGCACCATGGATTCCTATATAGCAGTTTTCATGTTTTGATTCATCTCTTCATCATCTTTAATCGGATGATTGCAAGAATAAACTTTATGTTATATAGAGGAATGTGAGTGTTAGTGAAGGGATTTGTTCATCTCATTAATTTGAGAGAGATATCTATCAGGCCCCTTGATGAGTAAGACTGAGAAATGCATGGCCATGCTTGAATGAATTGATAAAGAGTTATCAATATCATTTGTTTAAGTCAGTCAAACTCTAGATTCAAGAAATAAGTAATTGACAATATAAGAGTGTTTTGATCCACACCTTATGTTTGATTATAAGATATCGTGTAACAAAAGGACTGAATGACTAACTGTTAGTAGGTAAAGTCGGATCATCGATCTTCACTAAAATTGGGTAGACATAATGTCTTGCTAGAGACCAATTATGTCTTGTAGTCCTAAAAATGTTTAAGAGCTACTACCAATTTTATATGAACCTACAGGGTCACACATAAAGAATGAATAAGATGGATCTTCGATAATCGTATTGGGAATTAATTAATTATTTATTTGTCAATTTTAATTAGATTAAAATTAACAAATAAATAAATTAACATAATAAGGATATATATGTCTTTCTACATAAACCCTAATTTGTTTAGGGTAATTTGAAAAGACATAACCCTTACATATATCAGGTAATTTGAAAGACATAACCCTTATATATATCAGGGTAATATGAAGGGACATAACCCTTCTATATATATATTCTCTTTCTAGGTTAATTTTGATAATCTGACGCTGGCCGTCATTGAGAAAGAAAATTCGTAACCTAGAAAGAGAGTGTGAAGAATTCCCAAAGGTCGAAATTTCTCGACGTGCTAGCACACACGAAGATCCAATTCATTCGCGTGGATACCGGTAGAGGGAGTTAGTGTAATCTGCATCTCCTTGATCCCATCATCAAAAGAAAAAGGTACACGATTCCCTTTTCTTTCTGATTTAATTAGAACGCTTGGATCCGATTAGGAATTTTAAAAAAAAAACGATTTTCCGCTGCACGATTCAGATTTGGATCGTAAATTCCCAACAATATCTACTGACTTAAGTTTCAAGATTAGATGGTTATTGTAACGCCCTAAGAATTTAGTTCGATAATTAAATCAATTATGATGCCACCACCACGTATAATACTCTAAAGTATTATACGCTTAGGCTTCCTTTAAAAGATTTTGTTTATGTTGAATATTGCTACTCAATTTTAGGTTATGAGATCATTTAGTTAGATTTTTAAATAATTGGAGCAACGGAAAATTTATTTTATAAAACAATTTCTAAATAAAAACATTTAAGAACTTCTACTCACTCAAGTGGAAGAACTTTCACTTAAACAAAGCTTTATAAAAGCTCAATTACAAAATAGGGGTACCAAGAAGCCCTTTAAGAAAATACAAATTCTAAAGATTAAATCCAATCCAAATACAAAACAAATTAAAACAAATATAAATAAATCCATCGGAACTATCCCACTTCACTAGTTCTCCCATAATCATCAATAACGCCCTTAACCCGAGATAACACCACAACATCAACACCATCATCATCATAATCATCCATCATCAAACATCACCATCAATAACAACAACTCATCAACATCAGCTCATCGTCTTCAACAATAAATCCTATAAAAAGAATAACAATAACAAGAATGAGCCAAAGCCCAGTACACAGTAACACAATCACATATGATGTGGCACACGAGCTTAAGCTATATGTAAATGCACAACCATCAAGTTATTATATAATCTTTAGTTAGCCAAACAACATAAGAGTATTCAAACTCTGGAACAACAGGGATCTAGGGGTCTTGAGTAACAATTTCGACACTTGGGGGGTTGATATAGATAGTCTGAATCCCTATATCTCCTAGATAGCTTTACAATGAAAAAGTAATCTCGTTTAGGGTTCATGGCCGTTACTCAACTTTACTTAACTTAATTCATAATATAAATTAATTCACATGCTCCCATAAACATTAAATTAAATCATATTATTTCCTCCTAAGGTAAGTAAATGTTACACCGTTAGTATATTTCCTATCGATTACCCGCTGAACTACTATATGGAAGTCATTGCATCATGACAAGTGGTAAGTGCCTATTCTAACATGTCATTGCATCATGACAAGTGTGCCACTCCTCGGACTGTATTCAAAGGCGAAAAACACAATCAACACTCATCAATTAACTATGTTATGTTTAAGTTTTTATTTATTTTATATGCCTATCCTAGCATCCAATACACAAGTCACTACGTACCTCTCATATGAAATCCAAATAGGGTCTCAGACTTTAAGACAGAAGCCATCTCAAAGGATATACCAAATATCCATATTTGTTCAAGAATTAAATTCATATAAGAACTTAAACCAATAATCCACTTATATAACAAACTCATATAAGAACTTATATCGATTATTCACTCATCTCAAACTTCTATTATAACCCTGTTTGATCATACACTAATTTAGAACCCCACTATGGCTGTGAAGATCGTCCCGCCAAAATATGGACAGTTCTTCTTTGTCTATCAATGTATTTCTTTTGACTTTTTTATGGTCTTTTATCAACACAAGCAAAACCAAGGCATTCATACACAAAAACATCTAATCTTAAGCAGATAAACCTTTGAAACAACATATTTACCATGTTAACTAAGGTTATCCTATCTCATTAACTTAAACCAATTATTAACTATTAACTCCTTTTAACTAAATCCAAGCCAAATTGATTAGAATTAGTCATTTAATTCATTTACTAAGTGAAGTTAATTAAACTTAAACAATCTAACCCATTTTAGCTTAATAATGTTTATTAAGTCATCTTGTATTTAGATTTATTACTAATTCATTATACATCCAAGATCCATGTCAACTTGAGTTTATATTAACTTAAACTTAGCCAAATTAATTAGAATTAATCATTTAATTCAAAAATTAAGTCAAAGATGGTTAAACTAACTTAATCTAATTCATTTTAACTCATTCAAGTCTATTTAATTAAGTCAAACCTAAGTTTGTTAACTAAGTTCATTTTATAACTATCTTCTATATTTAATCCAATTATTTGTTAAATCTATAAATCTACTTAATTTATGCTTAATTATATCACTCAATTAACACAACACATCAATTATCATATACCTATCTCATTTTAGGTCAAAAAGATCCATTTTCTAAGCAAACACACATTTAACAAACAAAAACAAGCTTTAAACTTTGTTTATAAAAATATAGTAGCTGGAAAAATGTGAAATTTAAGCATCAAGACTTTGAGAATTTGTAAAAACTTAAAACATGAAAGTTGTAGATCTCTTTTTAAGTTTTCCAATGCAATTTGAATCACTTCAATTTGATATTTATGAAAAAGTTATGATCAAATTATGAAAACATGTCAAGCTGTAGGGGACCTATCACGCTTGTGATCTCGCCCGTGATTTGAGAAAAATGCATGATCAGAGTGTTTTACTCCATCATGCCCATGATTGCTCCCTTGACAGTTGTTACGAATTTTCTTTGTTTTTAAAACTCATTTTTACACATTTTCATTAACTCCTACACCTCCTACACCAATTCTAACATCAAATAAACACCTATAACAACTTCTAACAATTCAAATTCATCCAACAACATCAAACACAACCCAACCATCTCAATTCACTATTCTTCATCTTCTTGCTCACACCCACCCCATCTCAACATTAAACCAACATATTCATCAATTTCATCACAATTTCTACTTAAATTTAACATCAATTCATCATATACATGTAATAACAATAATGAAAATAAGAAAAATAACAATACTTATCTTTTAGCAAAGCATGCACTTGATCTTCTTCTTCTTCTTCTTATTTTAATTTGGTTTGTCTTCTCCTATCTTCATCTTTTACTTGATTTCTCTCTTATTCCTTTTGGAATTGAGATTTAGGGAGATGAATTTGAGAGATTGAAGAGAGAAAGGAGAGAAAAAAAGAGAAATAAAGGAGAGAGAGAGAAAATGAATTTGAAAGGGAAAAATAGGAAAATAATAAAGAGGCAAGAGGAGGAAAAACTAAAAGGAAAAATAAGGTTAAAATTAGAATATTTTAAAATAAAGATATCGGATTTAGAACTTTCAGATCAATATCTTTAGTTCTAGGAATATTTAGGAAATGATTTCAAAACCATTAGGTTAGAAATTAAGAACTTAGTTTCAGAATTTATTTTAGATAAAAAAATATTTAATTTGAGTTTGGGCTTAAGAGCTAATAATTATATAGAAGCAAATAAACTCAAATTTTATAAAGATGCAAGAATTGGGATTTAAGGTAAAAATTGAGGGTTCAAGAATCCTCTAAACATTTTAATGCAATGTTGAGAGAATTAGGAAATCAAAATCTCATTTTCAACTTAATTTATTACTATTATAATTATATCAACTTGTCTAATTTATCATATAATTCATTTGATTCATTTAATCTATCTAAACTCAATTTCTAATCTAGGTGAAGGTTTAAGGTATTTCAGTTATGGTGCTAACCTTAACAAAAAGGAAGGACTTGACATTTGGGACCTAAGGAAAAGAAATAAGGCTAGCATCATGAGGATGGCTTGAAAGTGGAAAAAGAAAGAGGTATGTTATACCATCTTTAATAATAAATTATTCAACAAGTTACTTAACATGCCACTTAGCATCTTAAGCCACTCTCCCTACTAAGAAACTTACTACTTTATCCGTAAATTACTTAGGAAGTTACTTAACATGATTTCTTAATATTTTATAGGTTCCACATTATATAAATTATACATAACTAACATCAAAAGTACAAAAAAAAAGTAATAAAAAAATAATGAACTCACTTTTTGAATTACTTGGCTAAGCAACCTACCAAAGCTAAGGAATGCACTTTATTGGTTAAGTAACTCATAAAGAAATTGCTTAGCATAGATTCCTATGTCAAGTAACTCTAATAAAGTTGCTTTTATGGGCAAACCTATTAAATTGTAGTAGAAGAGGTCATGGGCAAAGAAGTTGCAAAACAGGCACAAAAACATTTAAAGACAATTGGATAGTTGTAAGAAGGTGGCTGGAGACAGAGTGTGGAACCTGCTTTCTGGACCTTTACCAAGGAAAAGAGATGAGATAACCTCAGCACAGGTCTAGATAGAAGCTATGGTCTATGAATATAAAGGAATGTTTTAAGCGTAAAATGTCTTGAAAAAAGAAGCTGGCTAAGTAGACAAAATGCTTGTATGAAGTCCTTAACACCTTTCTCCGTGGTTCATTTAATTAATAAATATAATATTTTATATCATATCTACAAGTTTAAGTTTATAAATCAAATGGTTATGGTGCTAATCTTAACATGGTATTACAGTAGGAGATCATGAGTTTGAATCCCTACGCACTTTACAACCTCTATTAGAATTAAATCGTTCACTTGGTGTGCCTTAGTCATAAGTTAAAGTCTAGCCCACAAGTGAGGAGGAGTGTTAAGTAATAATTAGAATAGCTCACATCATATCCATAAGTTCAAACTTTTAAATTAGATGGTTATCGTGCTAAACTTAATAAGTTTCAATGGTGTGAAAGAAACAAGAGAGTAATCAAAGGGACAACAAATCTCAGATGGATGAATATGGAAGAGCTACTACAAATGAATTATGGGCACATATGACAAATCAGGAGGAAAATAAATAGCACCATTATGATAATTACGCTTGCCCACAAAGTGGATAGATTAAAATAAATCGTGTTGCATCATTCAAACAGCCTAGTGTGAATTCTTCCCTAAGGGGCCTAGTGAGAAATCGGATGGTTATTGTATTGGTGGTTTGTAAAATCTTGCTTTGTTGAATCTCCTTTACTAGCGAAAATCTAAGTTGTTTATAGCAATGGAATGGAGATGTAACCATGATGTGCAAGCTACATGATTGAAACAAATGCAAACGCTTTTATTGATTGGATGATGAATGAAAATTTGGAAGACAACTTTACATCTAATGTGATTTCACTTTGCAGGCACATGATGTGGACACAACAAGCGAACAGTAAGATGATAAATTTGAAGTGACAAGTGGAGAAGCAAATTAGGCTCCCCATGATACTTGCATCGATTGGATAGAATCATACTTAAAATGAAGATATTGCTACTGCCCCTCCTTCTCTTTTATTTTCTCTAATGCCAAATAGACTAAAAAACTATTTACTGTTTCTGCTTGGCCAAGGGATGTTGTCCATAGACAGTTTTGGAAACTAAAGATGACTACTCCTTGTTATTATCCCCAAGAGCTAATATGTTTTAATCTTGTAGCAGGAATCTTATAGATAAGCATAGTAAATGAACCATAGCTCATGTGGACTGGCATGCTGGCAACACATCACGTGAAGGAAAAAGACAAAAGCACGAGCACAAGGTGACCAACATGTGGCATGATGCACACAAAGCATGTGAAATAAGTGGGTCGGCATGGCACACGAATCAACTTGTGGGTCGTTTTTTAAATAATAATATAAAATAGTAATTTATTGTTTTTAATTTACTATAAATTGTATTTGAATAAATAAATTGTTTTATTTTATTATTTTAATTAAATATATTTTTCTTCTTAAAAATATAATACATTTAGTATATTTTAGTTTTTTAAATGATTTCAATTGTATTACTATTAACATATTAACTTCAAATGTTTTTGGGAAATAAGAAAATGAAAATTTCAAACAATATTATAATAGTAATTAATTTATATTAAATGTTAAATTGCTTAATTAATTTATTTAGAATAATTGTCAATAATTAAACAAATGAAATTAATAAACGTATTAGGATAAAAAGAAAATTAAATTTTATTAACAAAATTTTTTAACTATAAAAAATTTACAAGATTGGGAAAAAAAAGGTTAGTAACCATACACTCTCCTATGGACCTTGTGATCCTCATCTAACCCACCTTACTATTTTATCCGTATATACGGTTGCAAATCCAGTAGTGACAATGACCATCCCAATCCCGAGTCGCTGTCCCAGGTCACCAAAAGTGTGGTCATTTGCTTCCTGCCAATGGCATTAAACTAATCTTTTAAGTACACAAATTCTTCAATAGTGTCATCATTTAGCCTAAGGTGGTGTGGTTCAAGGACTCGTCTGCCCGAGCTAAAAGCTGACTTTGGTCAAACCAATGATGTCTGACAAGCCAAAACATCTAGTGCCACTATGGAAAGCACCAGCATCATGTGTATCATCTTCTTCCATCAACTAAGACATTGAAATCATGCTCTTCATTCTTACCTTCCTCTTCTAGTTCCTCCTTCTCAAGTGGTTGCACCTCTTACACCAGTACATCACTAAAGATTTCCTAGGAAGCTATACTGTTGCTTCCAACACCCTAGACAATTTGTTTACATCTTTTGAAAAACACCGGATGAGTGACTATTGGAGCATTGTGGCTGGGGTGGCGATGGATTCATCTAATCACAAAAGTGATACAAGTTTCGAGCAAATTTGTTCTTACTATATGACGACTTGTGGCCTCTGATTCAAGATCAACCATACCAATATTATTGTAAAATTCCTTGAAGAGTACTTTCGTCGCACGAAACTTATACCGTGGATTCAGAATCCTTGCAATATGGAAGAGTGGGGAAAAAAAATAATCCCGGAGCTTACTAGCCATTGCAAACACAGTGGAGTTAGATCAAGATCAAAACTATAGTTCACATATGTCCGATATGTCAACCAGGTAGTCAAGATGGTTAATCATCACATTCACACTATTTTTTCTAAAATGAAAATAATCATGTTTTTTTTTAATAATGTAAATAATAATGTAATGTATATTATTATTAAATGCTAATGGATTTAAAATAATACTTCATTAATCATCTAAATTATATGTATGTTAAGTGTATAATTTATTTATTACATTTATTTAAAACTAAGTTGAATAATTATTTTAATTAAAATTTTCAAAACCATTGGAAAATAAATTACGGACCAGAAATAACAAAAAAAACAAAGAACCATGTGAAACCGAACCAAATTAATGGCATGCAAACCAGCACGCGGAGGCACGCGACACAATATTCAAATAAATAGACCGGCATAGTACAGCATATAAGGCGCATAAGCACAAATGGGTTTGACATACAAAAACATGTAAAATTTAGCATATGAACAGCATGGCATGGCCTGGCTCATTCACTATGCCTACCTCCGGACCATGAATGATTCTCGTATTGCTTATAGTTTTTTCGCTAGTTTTCTTTCAATAATACTGTGTCTTACTGAAAAAAAAAAATCAAAATTCAGCAAAATTCTTGCATTGAAGCATTATATGATCTATAGTTATTTTTCATCCATATTAGGAGTATCATTCCGATGAATAAATAGGAGCTACTTTTTACCATGGAAGGAGTTCTAAAGTAACTACAGAAAACATTGATTCACTTTAAATAATCAAATAATCCATAATAATTCAATCCGTTCTTACAAAATGTTGAAGCCATAACTACATATGAAATAAAATAAATAAAAGAAGGCATCAATCGAAGTGGCAAATAATCGTAGACAATCTGAAGATAAAAACAACAATCTGGCTCTAGTCTCGGAAAATGTCGGATTCAGGATCGGCAGATAGTGGAAACATACGAAAGTACAAAAATGACGAAAAACACAGTGTGTATTGGCACTTTAATATGTATCCCATCGGACGTATTTCCAGTTGTTGGTGGCCCAGTTTTTGACCCAGTTTTTGACCCAAAACCTGCATGGTGAATCACATAAAATCTTAATCGTAAATGTTTTAGGGAATTCTGCAGGATTTCCAATAAATTATTTAATCATTAAAATATATGTAATAATTAATATATTAAGTATTTGACTATTATGATTATTATTAGCAATAAATTATAATTGTTAAATAACCGATGAAACCAGAAAAAAATTTTTAAATGTTTGTAAACTTCTATAGTGCAATTTCTAATCAAAACTAGTATTTCAATGTGAATAAAACCCTCTTAAATTGAAGCATGATTTTATTTTATCATTATTTTTAAAATAATGTATATATATCAAGTAGTTCCTAAATTCCTAAACTTCTCTTCTAGTATTAAATTGGGGTTATTAAAGCAGTTTGAAAAGGGTGTTCGTGTGTGTATTTATATATATAGAATTAGAAAAGTGAAGTTGGATTTCAGACTTTAAGCTTTGTGTGCATGATAGAATGAATTAGCAAGAAAGATTATGAAATGATAGGAAGTGTATGAAATGAATTATTAGAAAATTTTAATCCTTTCATGTATTTGGATGATGAAGGGGAGGAAAATGAATGGACTCTTATTTATTATAAAAGACCAAATTAGATTTAACAATGAATTATTTATATATACTTAAAAAATAATAAGTAATTTAAAAATGAAGAGTACAAGAGTAAATTAAAAATAAAAAAAAAAAGTTCCTTTACGTCCTTATCCCTCTCCATCTTGGAGAAGATAAAAAGAACGGTAAAACTCATAAAAAAATATGACATCTATTTTATTCCATTCGTGTTGTCTCTCAAAGGAATAAAATCTAATCCCTTCCATTTTCTTTCAATCCTAATTCTCTAATACCAAATTCATTGAGAGTTTTTTTGTCTCACCGAAAACTTGGATGAGTGTGCAGTTATATATTATTATATTAATCATTTGACAATATTTTATTCTAAATTTATAATTTAATGAAATATATATATAAATATACCTGATGGTACGTTGGAAGCTCCAGGGGTAGATGTATTTGGTATTTCGTTAGATGAAGACTCCGTTGGAGAACCCTCTGGCGACTCAACCGGTGCGTTTGTATCGACCGATGAAGTAGGTCCATTAGCAGCTGCAACACAATATGACATCGACAGTGTCATGAATTAATTTTTCAGCTAATTCATGTAAATGAAATGAAAGATAAATGAATAAAGTGTCAATTTAAATGGATGGTTGATTTTGTAAATCAAATTATCAAGCAGAAAAAAAATATATATATCTATATATATGTATATATATTTTCGTTGATTTTTCTTATTATAAAATATGTAGTCGATGTATAAAAATGTGTAAAGTTTCATGCGCCCAATTAATATTCTAAAAATCACAATGGACATAAACGTTTAGGACCATAGTTTAAATACAAAGTAGGCATAAATTGAATATCCTACCATTGCATTGGCTAACTGGAGGTGTCTGCACATTGCATACATTAGGCAGCGACAGAGCAAGAGTTTGGTTGATAGGGATACCAAGAGAAGGAAGTCCGCCGTTAAAGACGGAGCAGAGACACTGCGGTGTGGCCTGGACCACCGTGGCTAGCTGCGAGCAGCATGTAGAAGATGGGGTAGATGAACTTCCATTAATGAAATTGAGACATGGTGCAAGACTTGTTAGTGCAAGCATGCATCCTGATTGTGCCCTGGCTCCATCCAAGAGTACAATCACCAAAAATAGGAATACACCCAACATAATCCTCTTTGTTGCCATCCTTTTTTTTTCCCCTTTTCCCTTTTCTTTTGGTTGATTATCCGATGAATTGTATAGGATGGTTTGAGCAAAATGATAGAACTAGGATGGGTTTATATATGAAAGGGAGTGCCATAAGAGACAAAAGATTTTGGTTTTATGTGGTGACCAACTTCCGATGCACAGGGTACCGGGATGTTTGGTGACTAAGGAAGTAACCGAACACAACATAAACATGGTATATTGTACTTCATATTTAAGTTTCAAAGTTTGATGAATCAATGTATTTAAGGCTAAACTTCATTGGATGTACATTTTCCATTTTCTAGAGCAGGATAAAATGGGGTACACAGATAGATCTTGCATTTTTCAGAATTGGATTATTTTTCTTCTTTTAATCTTCCTTAATCTATTAATTAATAATTAAAATTTTCTAAATTTTTAAAATGTTATTATAATATTATTCTAATATCACTTTTTTTTCTTCTAACTATAATCATTAATTGTGCCCCGCAATATTTGAAGGAATAATAAATTGACTCTTTATTGTCTTAGCAGAATTTGAGATTGATAAATCACCATCGTTTAAATGTTGAATATTCAGCAGTTGCTCAGTAATTTTCTTTCCTAATTTTATCTTTCTTTTTTTTTTTCTATTCTATAAAAATATATTGTAAAATTAAAAAAACAATTCATCATACTTTCATTTATAGAATGCAAAGGTATCTCTCTCTTGTTAATTTCTTCACAACTTCTAATACAAAAGAGCAACAACACTCTGAATCCACATATCCACTATCATTGATCTCAATATACGTAGAAACTTCGTATCTCCATCACCCAAGATTTACAGATGCACCATCATTCATCTCATTATTTACATATCTACCAATTCTTATAATGCATCGGGTGATAGTCTACCACTTCCACAAATCACCGTGATTTAAAGACCATGAAGATCAAGTTATTTTTATTTTAAGAGTAGAATTTTGAATATGTTTTACTTATGTGTTTATTATTTTTGTTTTCCTCTCCTATGCAGGGTGATATTATCCCTTTTATACATATGCTAGTTAGGTAAATTTTGCCTTTTTAAAAAAAAGCAATGTATTCCTTATATTGGACATTTTGACTTTAGAAAAATGTTATATTTATACATTTCGTTTGTTTGTATCCCAACCCTTTATTTATTTATTTATTTAATTGATATAAATTCTTTTTAACTAAATGAATTAATTCTCATTGGGGAAAAAAATTACTCTTCCAATAAGGCTCTTCGTATTCTAAATTTTCATAACATAATGCATCCTACTTGCTCTCAATTCAATTTTCTTTATTATTGCGATTTTAGTTATCCTTGCACTAAAATCATAAACCATCAATGATTTCTTTTTTGACTTTTTTCAATCCTTTTCCTTAAAATTGAATATTTATACTTCAAATTATTTTTTAAAAGTTCATTTTGGGTTACTATATGCCGGTTATATCCCTTATTGACTTTATAATTTTTAATATTTTTTATTTTTTATTATTTTATGTAAAGTTTAAAATGTAAAAAGAAATCTAAAAAACACATTTGTTTTAAAGGATTGGGAGTTTACACATTCAAGTTTAAAAATAAAGGACTAGTGTGCATAGCGTGAAGATATTAGGTGTGCAATTTACCTTTACAGTTATTATTGTAAAACAGCCAAATCATAAGACCATAGTTATAATAAAAAGATGTGTACCGATCCTTTCTTCTTCTTCTTCTTCTTCTTCTTCTTCTTCTTCTTCTTCTTCTTCTTCTTCTTCTTTCTTTTCCCTTTTTTATTTTTTCCCCTAAACATATCTACGAGTTAATACATGCAGTGATTGGTTACTAATCAAATTCTAATATATAATAATGACAGTGGATAGTTTTAAAGAAAAAAAATTACGATTCATATCTTAGAAATCTCAAAAATAAAATACAAAGGTGTTAAAAGAAGGAAACTGTTACAATCCCACATCAGTTCCTCAAGTAATTGGGGACTAGTACATAAGTTTGAGGAGTTTTTCCAGCTAATAGGCTAGTCTTTTGGGTTGGACTCTTTTTTCAAGCTTGGTACTTAATATTTGGTGCTCTCGTTGAGAGTATCAATGCTAGTGAAAAGGGCAATCCAGGAAGAGGTGATTTGAGAAAAGGCTATTTAGTAGAGAAGGCTAGAGTAAAAGCTATCCAGAGTGGGCTGTTTGGAATAGGCTATCGAAGGCATTGGGTTCTCAAGGAATGGGTAATGTTATGATTCCAAATCGGTTTCTCAAGCAATCAAGGAATGGTACTTAAGCTTGAGAGGTTCTCTCACCTAATAGGCTAGTCTTTTGGGCTGTACTCTTTTATTAGGCTTGATACTTAACATTTCTCAATTGGTTGAGGAACCGATGTGTGATCGTAACATTTCCTATCCCTTGAGAAGCCGATACCCTCGGCATCCCACTCTGTATAGCTTTTACTCTAGCCTTCTCTACTAGGTAACATTTTCTTAGGTTACTCCTTCTTAGGTTATCCCTTCTGCTGGTACCAACACTCTCAATAAGAGCACCACATGTTAGGTACTCAAGCCTAAAAGGAAAGCCCGACCTAAAAGACTAACCAATCAGGTGGGAGAACCCCTCAAGCTTAAGTACCATTTCCTAGTTGCTTGAGGAACTGATGTAGGGTCGTAATATTGCCCACCTCTTAAGAAGTCGATGCCCTCCATGGCCCACTTTAGATGGTTTTTACTTTAGCCTTCTCTATTCGGTAACCCTTTTTCAAGTCGTCCGTTTCTAGGTCTTCCCTTCTGTTGGCACTGACATTCTCAACGAAAACGCTAAATGTTAAGTACCAAGCCTAAAGAGAGAGTCTAACCTAAAAGACTAGCCTATCAGGTGGGAGAACCTCTCAAGTTTAAGTACAATTCCCTAATTGCTTAAGGAACTGATGTGGAATCATAACAGGAGCCCTTAATAATATTAAATCAAATCAAATCTATATGTATATCTAGGCTTTAATTTTACACAATGATTGGATAAGTAGGAACCAATAAAAACCACTTGAAAGAGAAGTTGCCATGGGTGAGATATCCATGTTTGAATGCTTCAATAAGGTATTGATACGAGCAGAAATGAGTAAAAATTGTTCCACTTTCGAGCCCTCTTTTTTTTTTTTTTCCCCCTTCTCCAAATTTAGAGAGAAAGTTATGGAAATAGGTGGAATGATGACAAGTCAACAAAATACCCTTAAATGGATTTTCAGCTTCTAAGAAACTTAGCAAAATCATTATCTTATTTTCTTTATTTCCATCACCAAACAAGAGGAAAAGGAAATATTTTTACCTAATTCCTTTTATTTCCACTTTCTAAATGCAACCAATAATAAAAATTATACTCACCTTTATTTTCATTTTTCCCTTTCTTTTTCTTTGCCACAGCTTTCATTCTATTTCTTCTTTAATCAAAATTTTTCGGACAGTCTTAGCTCATGGCTTACATGGTGAAAGGAATAATATTAATTTTGTTTATGGTGCAACATGAAATGTAGCATCGCATTGGAGGATAAGAGCTCAGGCTACAATGAAATCTCACTCTCATTAATAAAAATTAATAAGCAAAGAGTATGAGGTGCAAACCCAATCACTTAATTGACTCTGTCCACATGAAAGACGGGTCACACTAAATTCAGATGGATCTGTTTAGACATGATACTAGGCAAGTAATAAGTGAACGGGGTTACATTCAAGATAAAAATGAAGAATATGGATATTAGGCAATGCTAAAAGGGTTAGATGTGTAGATGTTATGTCAACAAAATTATGGTGCGTGTAATAGGGCTTATCTTAGTACAATATTAAAATTAATCGTAAAAAGTTTAAAATAAATCTAGGTTCGAAAGTAGCTGTCAAATTATTACTATAGATAATTTAAATAATCAATGTCAATATTGGAAGTTTTTTTATCTGCGTGTGGGCGACGTATTCGAATGCTATTGCAATGCAAGGTAGAGGCCCAGTTGGGTGAAACAAATAGAGTTGCTGATTGCATCGCAGAAAAAAGCTCAAGTTGTGGATGAAAATTTTCCGAGTGTTATTCCTTGTGTTATCTTTAAAGGGACAATGCAAATATATATATATATATATATATAATTTTTTTTTCTTTTTGAGTAGAGCTGCAAATAAATCAAGTTAAGTTTTCAAAATTTAAAAAAGTTTAGATTGAGCAAAACTTTTTATCAAAACCTAAAATATTAGCTTAAACCAAGCTCATTTAACTTTATGCTAAGTTCGAACCCAACTTGATTACTAA
Organism: Combretum micranthum; assembly: GCA_024138025.1. NCBI lineage: Eukaryota > Viridiplantae > Streptophyta > Magnoliopsida > Myrtales > Combretaceae > Combretum > Combretum micranthum. Next base: position 2,644,075 of record JAMXBD010000021.1, read on the forward strand.
TTGACCTTGAACTGCTAAATTGAGCTCAAGTCGTGCTGAACTCGCATAACTTATAGGGTCTGTTTGTTTTGGCTTTTTTTCGGTAGATACAGACACTTTTTCAAATTTTTTGCTAACAAATTATTTATCAAGAAATAGATATAGATAAAAAAAAAGTTGACAGTTCTCATCAAAAGATCAAATAGAACAAATATATATAAAATTTAGATGTAAATCGGATATATTTCCATATATCATTTTAAAAAAAATACAGATACAAATCAAAAACAGACAATCCAAACAGACCTAAGCAACTTAGCTTTTATCAAATGAGCTTGCTTGCAAGCTTTTATAAAATGAGCTGGAGTTTGAGTTGAGTTTTTTTACAAACACAATATTATTCTGAACTCGAGTTTGAGTTTAGATTGATTATTAGTTAAGGTAAAAACGTATTGAAACTTAAATAGTTCATAAGAGATTCATTTGCAAATCTAAATAATAATTTGTAAATTTTTTTTCAGTTCTATTGGTGAATCCCCTCTTTGTTGTTGTTGTTGTTGTTATTATTATTATTATTCAAAAATAAATATTTAAAAAAAAAAAAAAGCAAAACCCTTCGAAGTGCCAACAAACACAACAAAGATTGCTGACATGAGATCATTTCTGGCTAGACAACGAATTCATTTAAAATTCTGGAAAGATGGATTTTCAGCCAATCATTGAACAACCTGACCAAAACCGATCTCAAAAAACTAGTGAAGGAATCTCATACCATGTGTTGTTAAAGAGTAGCTAAACTCCATAACCACCTTAAATCTGCCATATCATATCCCTCATGATTGCTCAATTAAAAATTGTGTCCGTCATATGGTGGGGAACACTAAGCCTAACCCTTGGCAAAATAAAATATAAAAAATAAAAATAGAAAAAGCCTACCCTTAGCATTGGTAAAAAAGGTAGAAACCTTCTGAAAAATTACCCCCATCAATTTTTTCATCCTCTTAGTTTTGACCAATAAGGACGAAATTTTTAACCGAGAAAACAAAGCGTGCATCACCCTTATAAACTTAATAATTGTGAGAATTTTGTAGAAATGCTGGCTTTCTTGGACTAAATAGAATTGAAGGCTGATTTTTTCGTAACATGCCAATTAAAAATATTAATAGAAGACGATTATTATGGGTAGAGAGTAAACAGCTATGATTAGTGAGATAATTTAATTTTTTTTTTCAATTATTAATACTTATATATATATGAAGTTACCTATTATTGAAAGTAAACTACACTTTCATTTCTTCAACATTTACATATGTGATATTTGCCCCAATTACTCCTGTGATACTATTAAGACACTAAACCTTTAAAAATATGGGTTTTGCTGAAGTCAAAATAGTAAAAAGGGTGATCAAAAGCATGCCTTTTGAAAGTTAAAAGGTTTGAGAACTCTTTTTGAGGGAGGGATTTTGAATGCAATCAATATGGGAGATGAATATGGACCAATTAATATGGCAATAAAAATATTCAAACTATACTACATAAGTAGTAGGGAGCTTCTACGGTCCCGTTGATTGGAACAATCAGTTAACTATTTAACCGTTAAAATAAGTATAGCAATTAGAAGATTAACTATTTTAGTGATTCGATCACGATTAAACATAGTGTGAGCCGTTGGAAGTAACGAGATCGGTTCCACCAAAATTAATGACGGAATCATAGGATTTCCCTTAGTAGTGTTGCTAGCTAGAATCTAATAGAGGCAAGAATATCCCTTAGATTGGACTCACACAAGTTAAATGTATGTTGAGCCTACAAAACAAAACACTATTAATAATGCATCAGGATTTAGCCCGACATGGCTATTATGATGCTTAAATCAATAAGCATGTTTATATATTGAGGTTCAGGTAATATTACTACACAAGAGTCTAGGCGACATTGCCATTCCCATGGTGCAAAATGAGGCATTAATAGTAGGCTGATCCCTGGCATTTATATAAACATGGGATTAGGGATGAGCGGGAGGTCAACAATGATTAATATAGATACAGGGCAAGTCCACTAATCCATGTTTGGTCATGCCAACCTTGAATGGTTAGGAGGAATGCACCGAGTGACCTTGGGTCAAGGACTGCTTGCTTGTGGTATTGGTAATCTGCTTCTCAAGCCAAGGGAGTTAGTGTCTTTAATAGGCTTTAAGTCTATCAAAGTAAGTCAAGCCTGGGTCCAAGGGGTTAGCTTGTATAGGCAATGGGTAGGGCTAGTCATGGGAAGCCCATGATCCATATTTGTCTATCAATAGATAGGATGGATGAGCTAAGCTATTCACAAATTATTCAAATTCAATTTCAAGACAATTGATTGAAATTTGAGCTCAAGCTATTTTAGTAGTTAGTTGGGATAAGCTTGAATTTCATAATGTTTAACAAAACCAACTTGCCAATCCAATCAGACTTACATTGAATATAGATGATAGTCAAATCTAACATGAATTTGGAAATTAATGGCATTATGATTATAAGGAAAAATTACTTTTGGATAAACGAAACGGAATTATCTCTATGAAGTTAAGCTCAAATATAAAATTCTAAACTCGATTGAGGTCAAATTTTGAAATTTTACATCAGACTTAATGCATTGTCTCAACTCCACTTATTTATAACTCTACATTGGTATTATCGACTCAAAACAAATATATATTTTCCCATTTTATGTTGATGAAGGAAAGGACCCAGGGTTTAAGGTTACTAGAGTTGTAAACTGGTATGTTAAGGTATTTATTATATCTTTTTTAGGGTTGACTTGGAGGACTTCACAAATACTGCTCTTTGCCTCGCCTAAGAGGTTGTTGGAGAATCAAATTCTTAATTTTGCTCCATTAACTTTCTATCCCCAAGAGGTTGCAAAACATGTCCAGGATGGACTTCATTATTCTAGCATTTTCTAGGGTATCCTTTCGCTATGATTATGATGATGTCATCAATGAAGAAGAGGTAGATCGTGGAAGAGCTTAATGCTTATACCTTCAAGTTTGATACACTTCCAATTGCCATTAAGGCAACACGTATTGATTGCTCAAGCAAGCCTTTTCATGCAAAGGCAAAGAGATGGGGAGAAATTGGATATACTTGTTTAAGGCATTAGTTAGCCTCGAATGGGGGTAGGGTAGTTCCATTGCAAATAATATTGTAGCTAACTAAAGCTAGGTAGCTGCTAATGATATTAGTCCATTCCTCTAGGAAGTTAAAGGTTTGAAGAGTAGAACAGGCGAATCCCCATTTTAACTTATCATAGGCTTTCTTAAGATCTAGATTGGCAAGAAACCATGCCTTTTTTTCTTTCTTAGAGTTAAGACTTGAGACCACTTCCTAAAGGATAATGTAGTTGTTAGATGCAAGGTAGTCTGTGATAAAACTCACTTGCTCCGGGTTAATAAGGTCATTAAGGAAAGGTCTTAGCCTTCGAACGAAGACCTTTGTGAAGGTTTTATAAATGATGGTACAAAGGCAGATTGTTTAGAAGTCTCTAATCCTGTTGCCTCTCACAGATTTTGGGATAGGGGTGATGAGGGTCCTATTTAGTTGTTTCAAGACTTACCCATCATTAAACATTTTTTCAATTGCTTTTAATTGATGGTGTTGGCCACTATATCCCAATAATTTTTTAAGCAACTACGAAGGAGGCCATCAACTCTCGGGGCTTCGTGGTTACCTATGCTTATATGGCTTGCTTAATTTCATGCTCATGTGGGTTAGGGAGTCAGTTTGATAGGTTCAAGGTTCTTCTTCTACTTTCTTTGGTTCACTATTCTCTTAAGAAAAACATGAGTGGGAGTTTGAGGCTTTGGATGGCTTGTAGAGATCTATGAAGAATTTTTGGATAAGATCTTGATGCTTTAGTAATCCCAAATCTAGTTTCTATGATCATCAAAATGGCCTAGGATTCTAGATTTAGCTCATCTAGTCATGGCAAATGCAAGAAAAAAAATTTTGCTTTACTCACATTGATTATCCAATTGCGTCTCACTTTTGCAATCCAAAGCTTTTATAATTTGTTAGTATGTAATCAAGCTAGTGCTAGATGACACTCCTTATTAAGTAGCTCTTGAAAGGGTTTGTTAGAAATGAGGGAAGAGACTTGCTAGATCCTTTAGAGGACACCGACCTTTTTTGTGGATGATCCCAAAGACTTCCTTATTCTACTTTCTTAAAATTTTAATAAAGAGGGGTAGTAGTCTTTGGGGAAGGAAAAGACCAGAACTTTCCATAGATCTCAAGGGCTTGAACTAAAAGTAATCCAACCATAGAGGTTGGAATCTAAAGGGTCTTCTACTAGATAAGCTAGAAGCTAAGGAGAGGTGGGTGTTGAGAAGTATAAGATTGTGGTCAAATTAAGAGTAATAAAGGTGGAAAATTTAGCTTCAAGTAAAAGGTTTCTCCAAGCCCAATTAACCTAGACCCTATTTACCCTAGATTGAATAAAGCTCTCCAAGTGTTTACATTTCCTACTCCAAGTATACTTGTGCCTGGAAAAACTTAAATCACACATACCACAGTCATTCATGTAATCTTTATATATAGATGCACGCAACTGGCAAAGATTTATGCACCCCTCTCCCCTTAATTTCTCGCTGAGGGGTAAGGCATCATTAAGTCACCAATCATGAGTTAGGGGCTTCTAATGGTTAGTCGCATGGATTCCAAATCCTCTAAAGGACTCTCCAACTATCAAACAATAGGCACATATGGAAGACAAGAACAAAGATAAGGAAGAAAGAGGTACCTCAATATACATATGGTTTCCTTAAGCTAACACGAGGTTCTCCTCCACTTTAACAACTCTTGGACACCATAAAATGAGATACCACCATTAAGGCCTCGTGCTTCCACACAAAGCATATTGTCATAGTTAAAGAGTAGTCTTAAGTGCTTTCACACCTTCCTTTTGCAATTGTGTCTCAAAGAGTATAAGAATGTTTAAGTGATATGTTGGTACAAGGTCTAAGATAGCTCATCTTCTAATGTTCAAGGCCACTCCTTTAATGTTTCAAGCAAGTGATTTGAAGGGGATCAGCCTTCAGTTTGAAGTAAGGGAATCCATGTAATCTAAATCCATCATAGTAAAGCTGAAGTGGAAGAATTCCCATTTGCCTCTTAGGAAGAGTTTCTAGCATTTGTCTTGAATGTGCCAAGGCTTGAACCTAGCTCTGAGAATCGCAGTATATATCTCCTACTTGAGCATTAACTATCGCTTGGTTTGACCTTCATCCAAGATGTGCACAATGGAAATAAAGCAATCATGTTAGAGAGGGACAATGTCATTACGATGGTTTCCATGATGTTCTTCACTGTCTAATCCAGTAGGCCTAAGGTTCCCTTCAAGTCTAAATTTTCTAGCATTATAAACCCTTAGAGTTTTCAGCAAGTTTAAATGTAAACCAGAGTCGAAACCAGAATCGAAACACTAAAACCGATTCAAATCGACCATAAACCCTGAAAACCCTAGACTTGATAAGAACGGTTTAGCGATCTTAGAATATCATATGAATTAAATAAAGATAGAAACCCTAAAAACAAGATCATTTGAAAAGCCTTTTACTAAAATAATAGAAGTTTTCGAAACCCTAATCATCTCAGAAACCTTAAAATAAATAGTTTCCTTACCCAATCGTCGATACGCAAATCGAGGCAATATAACCAAATAAAAATTTGCAATAAAATAATATCAAATTATTTTTGAATATCTTATATTATTTTATTGATTTATAAAAACATTATTTAAATTGAATTTTACTCGTATCTTAATTGCTACTGATAAATAATTGTCATTTTATTTTATTATTATTACTATTCTCTACTATTCTTGTCGTATCTTACTTTTACACAACCATACCCATTCTTACACATATTATACCTATATATCACATCTCCTTAGTTTTCTTTCCTCTCTCTCTCTCTTCAAAATTGGTGCTAGCCCCTCCTCCTTCTCTCTCTCATTTCTCTTTCACTTTTCCTCTCTTTTTCACTCTATAAATACCCTTAAACTTCCACCATTCAAACACTTTACTTCAAACTCCCTCAACACTCCATAACACATTCAAAACATTCTCCATTTTGCTCCCATTTTCCTCTCTCTCACCACCACTCTCCCTCTCTTTTCTTTCCCTCTCGGCATCTCTCATCACTCTCTCACACACACATAATTTTCCACATTTTATTTAGGTAAACATGCTCAACTCCTTACCTATTTTAAGAATATGATCATATGTATGTACCTTAAGTGCAATTTCCACAAAAATCCCTCATGATGCATGATGCTAGGGATGGAAAAATGCAAGGCATCATGCTTGGTTCTAAGTTCACGATATGTTTATATTCATGTTTTTACTTTGAGTACGCTAATCTAAGTTCCTATAGATGTATCTATATGTATATGTATTTATATCACCTAGAGCATATTGCTCATTAATCTAACCTTGCAATTTATTTAATTTATTGTTCTTTACTTTTACGTAATTTATTTCATGTTTAAGAGACTTATCCTAAATGAAAGTCTCATACTTGTCTATATTCATGTCATAAGGGGACTTGTCCATTTCAAAGTCCTAGGGAGCTTTGTCCAAATTTTAGAACTCTCATTTTACCTTTTGTTATCTTGGTGACTTATCTACTTCAAGTCCCGGGGAGCCTTGTCTTAAATCCAAAACTCCCATTTTACTTTTATGTTCATCATTATTTCTTGTCATTAATTTTTTTTATGATCATCTCAATATTACATTGTTTTAGAATTGATTTTTGTGTTCACAAACATATAATGCTCATGGTGATGTTGTAATAATGAGAAAATGATTTTTGAACTAAAAAATGATCTCTAAATTAAAAGTAAGAACAAAATGATGATCATAAGATTTTCATGATATTCACTTATTAATTTAGAGGGCCTAGCATAAAGTGGGAGATTCATGTAGTTGTGAACCTACACATGGAAAACCATGTAGTAAAAGAGAAAATTGAAAACAAAACTACATTCCCCAAATCTCTTTTTAAATTCCATGGCACATAAAGGATGGTTGGATGTGTGAAACTTTGATTTTTCTCAAATTAACTTGATTTTAGTGTTTTAAAAATGTTCAGGCAAAATAACAACTCATGCTCAAAATTTTAAGAAAATACAACTTCAAATTTTTCTTAAAAATACATGAGTTCAATATTTGAAATGATTAACCAAGATGGATTTTGAGTTTGCAAAGTGGATCAGGGTGGCGTGAGGCTTAATGGTGGTCTCGCCGAGGTATATGTGGGTCTACGATGAGTCAATGGACAAAATTTTATGTAAACCTTATCAAAGAAGGGCATAGGCATAAGATTGAACTCTCGTTGGGGCATGATGTACAAAGGAAAACCAAGTTGAGACCACTAATTAAAAAAGTTCAAAAGGAGATCAAAGACTTAGAATTAAGCAACTAATGAGGTCTGATGAGTTATTATATATATATATATATTATATATAAAGAGAGAGAAAGAGAGATTGAATGAGGAAAAAAGGACTTAAGGAGTGTTACCAGGGTTAAAGCTTAAGTGCAAAATTGTTAGGGTTAAGGTTTAGGGGTTTCTAAAGTGATGGGTTCTTCATGGGTCAGTGTGTTATGAGGAATAATAGTGGTTTAGAAAAGGTGAGGTGTGTATAAGTCTATAGCAAGTTAGGTTGAGGGTACGGGGTTTAGGGTTTAAGGGCAAAAGTTTAGGTTTGACACAATACTCAAAGTGGAGGCTGTAGTAGTTCCATGGAAGACTGGGGGTTCAAGAAAAGGAGGAAGGGGACAAGGATATCCAACTTCTTTTCACATCGCCTCATGTATTAAAACTACCGTACCTTAATGCTTGCTGTGTCTTAATGTGTCGCACCTTCATTTTGGCCCTCGACAAAGTCTGTGCTTATGTGGACTTCATCAAGCCTCCAACTCAAACTTGTCACGCCCTAGATTTGTCATGCCCTGGTTTTGACCCTCAACTAAAGCTGTTTATTTTTGAACTTGTCAAGTCTTGGACCTAAGCTTATTGTGCCCTGAAGAGTAGATTTGTCGATCTCTCGGCATGACCCACGACTAAGGACTCTATATTTTTAAACCTATCGAGCTTTAGACTTTGAGTTTGTTGCGCCTTGAAGAGTGGACTTATCGAGCACTTGATGTGGCTCACAACCAAAGTTGTGCCCGAGAATTTGGCCCTGTTAAAATTTGCACAATCTCTAAAGAACAACACAAAAACACATAACACACACACACATACATATATATATCTAATATATAATTTATCATATTGTTTGACTAATCAAGTGTAATTTAACACAATTGAAAAGTTAATTAAGTAGATAATTGTCTCATCAAAATTCACATTGAATATACAGGTTAAACAATCTTCCCCTTTTTTATGAGGACAATCATGCACACTTAACTCTTCTTCAATTATGCATACTACCCCTCAAATAAGCATCTAGGTTTCAAAGAAATTTTTCAATTTTGATTCAAAGACTTTATGTTTAATTTTAGGGAAATGCAAGCTACATTTAATTCCTCATTTTCCTCCCCTTTTTAGGCAAATACAAACATAGCATACAAACATAACAATTCTTCTTCCCATTTGAACTTATAAAAAAAAAAAAAAAAAAACACACTTCATGCATGTTAATTGTACATAAACTTATCTCTCTCCCTTTGGACTCATCAAAAAATCAACAACACAACTTAGATGCATTCAATACATCTCTCCCTTATGTACTCATCAAACAATATTTCTCTCTTACATTCAATATTTCAACATGTCTCTTCCTCTTTAATTGTGTATACTTCATGCATGTTAATTTGTACATACAACATATCTCCTTCTTTTTAGTCATCAAAAATAAGAGGAAAAAATATGCACAAGCAACATACAAGTCCAAAAATTTGTGCAAGTTTCTATAAAAAAAAATGTTGAATATATTCAAAAATATCACAAATTTTTGCAGACATAATAGATTATAAACATCACAGAGACATATATTAACATCTAATAGATTCTTTAGTCCTTAAATCAAATTCTAGATCATCTTGCCTCTATGATATTTAACACTCATATTGCTTTATCATGCCAATTCTCTATACAAAGTGCAAAAACGATCTTTACTCAAGGGTTCTTAGCAATTTGATTGTTTATATCAACAAATTCCAAGGTTATCTCTATTTAGAACATGATCTCTAATGAAATGATGTTTAATTTCGATAATCTTAGTCCCTGAGTGTTAGATCAATTTTTAGTTAAATTTATAGTACTTGTGTCATCAAATCGAATTGGAACATTTTCATATTTCAAGTCATAATCCAGCAAGGTTTGTTTTATCCATAAAACTTGTGAACAACAGCTACCGACATCTTATATTTAGTTTCGCCAATTGAAAGTGCAACCGAATTTTGTTTTTTTAGTGCCAAGATATTAGGGAGTTTCCAAGAAAGTGACATGTGCCGCTCATGCTTTTTCGACCGACTTTGCACCCTACAAAGTCAACATTAGGGTATCTAACTAGATCAAAATAGGTAAACTTTGGATACCATAAGCTAATTTCAATCATGCCTACAAGATACTTGAATATGCATTTTACTGCATTCAAGTATGGTTCTTTTGGGCAAGATTGAAATCGTGCACATACACACAATGAGAACATGATATTAGGTCTAAAAACTGTTAGATATAACATACTACCTATCATACCTCTATAAAGCTTTTCACAAACTATTTTTTTTTTCATTTTCATCTTTGTCAAGTTTTACATTTGTGATCATAGATGTAGGTCTTATTTTGCAATTTATCCATTTTAACCTTTTCAAAAGTTCTTAGGTGTATTTTGATTGATTTATAAAGGTTCTATTTTCATATTATTTTATTTAAAGGCTAGAAAATAATTGAGTTCTCCCATCATAGTCATTTTAAATTTATTTTTCATGGATTCAATAAAAGTCATTAATAAGACTCATATTAGTAGCTCTCAACACAATGTTATCTATATAAATTTACACAATAAATGTGTTTAACTTGTGGTTTTTTATAAATAGATTTGTATCAATTTTTCCTCTAGAAAATCCTTTGTTTAAAAGAAAGCTACTGAGTTCTTCATACCAAGCTTTAAGAGTTTACTTAAGACCATAAAGAGCTCTGTGTAATTTGAAGACATGATTGGGGAATTCATTATTCTCAAAACTTGGTGGTTGCTCTATATAGACTTCTTCTTTTATAAAACCATTTAAGAATCCACTTTTGACATTCATTTGAAAAAGAGTAAAATTTTTTAAAGTAGCAAACGCCAAAAGCATTATAACAGCTTCTAGTCTAGGAACAATGAGAAAGGTCTCATCAAAATTTATCCCTTCTTCTTTATTATATCATTTTTGCAACTGATCTAGTTTTATTTATAGTTATTCGTCTAGATTCATTAAGTTTGTTTTTATAAACTTATTTGGTTCCAATAATTTGTTAGTTACTAGGTCTAGGAACCAAGCTTCAAACTTAATTTCTTATCAACTGGTTTAGTTTTTCCTGCATAGTTTGTATCCACAATTCATCTTTTAAAGCTTTTTTAGTATTTTTAAGCTTAATTTGTGATTAAAAACCAAAATTACTTATATTTCTTAAAGATGATCTTGTTTGTATCTTATTAGAAGGTTCACCTATTATTAGATCTTTTGGATGCGATCTAGCATATTTCCATTCCTTAGGAAGATCATTATTAACAGATTCATGCACATCATCTTTATTATGTTCATTTTCTTCTCTATTATTATTTCAATAGAAAACTTATTTAAATCAACTCAAGCAATATCCACATCATCACTTGAACATGAATAAGGTAAAGAATCATTAAAAGTAAGATGAATAGATTCTTCTATAACTAAGGTTCTCTTATTAAATACTCTATATGCTTTACTAGATAAAGAGTAACCTAGAAAAATATGTTCATCATTTTTAGCATCAAATTTAGCTATTTGTTCTTTTCCATTGTTTAAAATATAAAATTTAGTGCTAAATGGATGGATATAAGATATTTTAGGTTTTTTTTTTTTCGAAGTTCATAGAGGGTTTTCTTGAAAATTGGTCTTATGAAAACTCAATTATGTAACAAGTAGTATTTACAGCTTCAGCCCAAAAATATTTTGATAAATTGTTTTCTCACAACATGGTTTTAGCTATTTCAATTAAAGTTCTATTTTTTTCTCTTTGCTATACCATTTTGTTATGGAGTTCTTGGTTCTAAAAAAGTATGTTCAATGCTATATTTATTACAAAAATCACCCATTTCATGGTTTCCAAATTCTCCCCCATGATCACTTCAAATAGATACATTGTTAAGACCTTTTTCATTTTAGACTTTCTTACAATATCTAAAAAAGACATGATTTATTTTATTTTTAGATGCAAGGAAGAAGGTCCATGCATATCTAGTGAAATCATCAACAATAACCAGGGTATATTTTTTTCCTCCTAAACTTGAAGTTTGAGAAGGAATAAATAAGTCTATATGTAATAGTTCTAATATTCTAAAAGTGGAAATAGCATCCTTAGACTTAAAAAAAGTCTTAATTTGCTTTCCTTATTAATATGCTTGACAGATCTTGTTAATTTTGAAAATGTATTTTTGATAAACCTTTGATAAGATTTCTTTTAACAAGTTTCCAAATTATATCCATGCTAGCATAAACTAATTTTCTATGCCATAGACAACTATTGTCATTTTGAGAATATAGACAAGTTTCATTTGATGATTTGAAATCATCTAGATTAATTTTGTAAATATTTCTTTATCTGTACCCTTTAAAATGAGCTTGATTATTATCGACTCTCTCAATAGAGCATTTATTGGCAGAAAATGTTACTCTAAAACCATTATCACACAATTGACTTTACAGTAAGCAGATTATTTTTAAATTATCAACCAACAGCACATGTTCAATAATTAAATCTTTGTTTACAAGAGTGTTACCTTTACCAAGAATGTTACCTTCACTAAGAATAGTTGATTTGCGATTGTCTCCAAAGGTAACATTCCCTTGATCTTTCAAGTCTAAAGATACGAGCTTGGATGCATCTCCAATAGTGTGTCTAGAGCAGCCACTGTTCAAATACCATTTATTGTTCCCACTTAAAGATCCCTTCAAAACAGAGTATTACTTCTTTGGTACTCATTTGAGTTTGGATCCTTTTTGATTAAGTAGAACAATGATTTTTCTTTTAGGAATGCAAACTAGCATGCTTTTATGATTCAAATGCATGGTTCTTCCTAGTGCATAATGCGTGCAATATGACCATTTTTACAACAGTAGTTGCATATCCCATGAGTGGGTTTTACGAAACGAGTTTTGTGGGACTTGCAGCTACCTTCTCCACTATAGCCAATTCTATATTTATTTAAATTACACCTTTGATTTTCAAGAAGTGTGTTCAAATTTTTTTTCCAATTGGAGAACTTAGTCATAGTTGCTTTTGAATCCTCTAAGCCAGCTTTAATAAAATATATTCATTTTTTAGTTCCTATAGCTCCTTTAGAATTTCATTAATACTACTACTAGCATATGCAAGATTATTATGATTATTTATGGTTTTAATTTCAAGATCAAGCAAGTCATTTTTAATTGTTAATTTCTCATTAATCTTGCTTAATTCTTCATTCTTGCTTTTTAGCTTCTTACACTAATTATTCCTCTTTTCATTTTTCTAATTTCGGGATATTTATTTCTCTATGCCGATTTTCATTTTCTAATTTAATCTCATCACACCCAATTCTAAATTTATCTTATTCTTCTTCGATATCTATCATTAATGTTTTAAGCATGCTGTTCCTTTTCTTAATTTTTACTAATTTATTGCATACTTTATCATACAATGCACATATCTCCTTATAAGAAGGAGAAGACAGAGAACTTACCTCATCATCTAGTGCCATAAAGTACACATTCTCATCCGAGTCACTTGAATCATCATCACCCTAAGTAGCAATGAGAGATTCTTTTCTACATCCTTTGGAGGCTTTCTTGAGTAGTGGATAGTAGTGTTAGATATGTCCAACTTTATGGCATTTGTAGCAGGTTATCATATCATTCTTTTATATCTTGATGAGCTACTGTCATCGTCTACTCTCTTTGTCTTGTTGATAAGCCTCATGAACCTTTTTAAGCTTTTTGGCTATCAAGACAAGTTCCTCATCATCACTGGAATCATGATTAGTGGGCTTCAAAGCAATGGCTTTCTTGTTTGTTTCCTCTCCTTACTTCTTAATGAGCTCATGCGTTTTGAGTGCTCCAAGGAGTTCTTCTTTTCTCATAGCACTTAAATCCCATGTCTCTTCAATGGTTGTTCTCTTTGCTTCCTAATAGTAGTCACATGCGTGTACCATGCATCTCGTACAATACGTGGCCTCAAAGAAGTGATGTGGAAGCATACACAAGGAATGACTCAGAGTGAGATGGTAGAAAGAGGAGTAGGCAATCTTAGATAGCAAACACACAAGTGACAAGTAAAGGAGCTATATCGTATCAACCCAACTATTTTATATGAAAGGCTAAATAATGAATTTTTCCATGGGCTTTTTTTTTTTGACACATGGAATGCCTCTGTAAGTGCATGAACTCTTTGAGAAAAGTTGGATGGGTTGGCCCAGTCTAACGGTCCCTACTCCATGCCCACTATGCCAAATTTTTCTTAATCCTCCTAATTTCATAGACTTGACTCTCTAGGCCCTATCACTTAGCTTAAATAGTCAAAATCCAAATCTAAACCTTTACAAAAAGAAAAACCAATATTTATGGATAAATTCATTTAAGATATTAATATTTCAAATGGTTAAAAGAAGAAATCAACGTTTTGCAAATAATTCAAATAAGATGTCAAAAATTCATCATTAGCAAAAAATTAAGGCAACGTAATTAAAATCTAATCCAAATGTCAATATCTTGAATAAATTTTACAAAACGTTGATTCCTTTTTTTAACCACTCGAAATATTAATACTTTAAATGAATTTACCCCACAAATGTTAATACCTTCTAGTGTAATTAACCTGATGTAAAGTGGGTCTGGAATTCTCTCACTTTTTCGAAGATTAAAAATTTTCTATGGAAATGCATGCGATGATGTCTTCTAACTAGAGATCAGTTGAAGAAATAAGGGATGAATGTTGATGAAATATGCCTAATGTGCCAAGAATACAATTAATACCCTGAACACCTCTTTATGAGTGTCAACGGGGAAGGGTGCTCGAAAATTAAAAACCCCACGATGGCAAGTTTTTTTTCGCTTTGCTCTATGGAATCTGTGGAAGAGTAGAAATAACTATGTTTTTGTCAAACCTGAAGGAAACCCCATGGCTCATCACATTAGGGTCCAGAGAATTTTGGGCTACAATGAGGATAAGTAAGAGAAATCCATTAAATAAATTCCCCCTCGGGGAAGGATTCTCCACACAAATAGATCATGCGAAACTTAACGTTGGTGCAACCTTAGATGTGGAATGTAAACTCTATGGAGTGGGTGGTTGTCTTCGTAATAACAGTGGTCATTGTATCAATGGCTTTGGAAAACTGATTCATGCAAGCACTCCCTTAGAAGCGGAAATCTAGGCTATCTACTGGAGTCTACACTATGCAAAAGAACTGGAAATAATGAACATCGCTATTGAATCGAACTCTTAAAATGCTTTAAAGTGGCTCACTGCACCAAAGCTCTGTACAGACGATTTAACTAACTTTGTTGTTCTTTGTAGACAACTCATCCAGACGACAGCATCGGTCTAGCTGTTATGGACGCCTAGAGAGAGCAATACAATAGCTCATGACATAGCTTAGAAGCTTATTGAAGCCAGGACAGATCTCCTTTTTGCCGATTCTATCCCTTTAGATCTCTTTAATCTTTTCCCTACTTCTATAAAAAATCTACTAATAAGCTCAGGTTACAACTTAATGGGATCGGATGCAATTGTTCCCACTCCCCTTTTGGACCAAGGTTAAGCCTAAATTATTTGTTTCTAGCTTGTACGAACTCTTATATAGCTTACTAAATGCAATATTTAGCCACCAAAAAAAAATGAAAGCAAAACTTTTATTATTGTTAAAATAACATTAATCACATAAAATAATAGTATAAATCCAATATCAAGTATCACATAAAATATATAATATATAAATATTGATAAAATTTTGATATCCAGACGTGGAATTAGTAATTTTTAAAATAATTAATATTTATGATTTGCGCTCTCTCTCTACATATATAGATATATTAAAATTTTAGTAGTATGTGTTCACACTTACATATAATACATGGACTATAATATCCAATATCTGCTTGTGTAGCTAAGAAGTAATTACCATTTACATCCCTTGCATCCGTTATAAAGTCAAAGTCTTCGTCAAAGTCAACAACTAATAATAAGAATATTCTTGCCTAATTGCCTAAACAAAATCAAATTCCAAAACTCTGGTCGAGTAGTCTTAACCCTTATCGGAACGTTTATTGGTCGAGTATATTTCATATACGTTTCTTTATCGTCAATTCTATCCGAGTACTCATCTATCATTGTCGAATCATATTCCTGGAAATTTCATTATCCATTTATATTATCAAGGGTATATTTGAATGTTCTGTTTTTTATTTGTATTTGTAATTTTTTTAAATAATATATATAAATATGTCCGATTTATATTTATATTTAATCTTTTGAGGAGAATTATGAACTTTTTTATTTATATATATTTTTTGATAAATAATTTATCAAAAAAATTTTTGAAAAAAAATCTGTATCTAAAAAAAAAAAACAAGCAAAACTCAGGTAAACATCATCTTGTTTGACTTCATATTTGAATTGCATGTCTTTTATATGTAGTTTCGAATTCAGTTCAAACAAACATATGGAAAATGTAAAGGAATGTAAATTTAACGAGTAATCCGATAATATCAATAAATTTGAATCATCTTAAGCTCGTTGACTTTGTGGAACACACACATTCCAAAGTATCTGTCCTCCTCCTATTATTTTAATCTGAAATGCCATCCTGGTGGGCGAACGTGCACAAAGAGTTTAACTTGAATAAGATGCAACCCTACACTCTCCCAAAAATATATACATAATACAGCCTAGGTGGCATAAAGTGATGAAAAAGGAGGCAAATGGCAAACCATGTCAATTCAAATTTCCATAGCATCCTTTTAAAAACTGTGTGAATTATGCTACTGTGACTTCATCATACCTGTATCTAATTTATGTTTTTATTTTATTTGTTTGATCTATTTATAAATAAAAATATTTATTTTTCATTTGTATCAATTTATTAACAAATATCTATTTGAAAACAATAAAAATAAGATGATAAAACGATAAAAATAAAATAAAATAAATAGACCCTGATATTTTCACATAATTTTCTTCTTTTAAAATTGGATAAATTATAAACATAATATCATAGTCTGACACAAATAAAGTTCTTAAACTCTAAGGAATAAATTTATCTATTTATAGATCTTAAATAGGTATATACATCCAAACCATATGAATTCATCTGCTCCTTAAATAAAATGCATGAAAATACCTTTCCACACCGTCTAATCAATCAATTATTGATTCTTCTTCAAAGGAACGGCTCAAAAGCACAAGATATAATTCTTAAATTTCTGATTCTTCCTCAATGACAATCATTCTTCTTGCTAGCCCCCTTTTGAACCTCCATCCCGCTTCAGAGCATTCTTATAGTTAACAAGCAACTCACCTTAGACTCAATCCCAATGTGATACTCCATAGCAGCAAAATTTTATATTGTCGGAGAAAATCAGCAATGATCTAGCCAACTAGTGAACATCAATTCATCACTGAAAAGAAAATTTTTGAGTCTAGTTGTTAAAAAATCTCATTAGTCGCCTATTAAGTGGTTTGACTACTGAGCAAAATGATTCAGGAGTAAACAAGTTAGAAATTAACAAGTATGTTTTGACTCAATTTAAAGAAGAGATTCAAAGAGACTGGAGAATATCATTAAGATGTGATTCTTAAGATGAATTGGGCCCAATAAAGGTTATCTTCCGACGAAATTGTCGCATGCTTAAAAGGGGAAGATTGTGATACTATAAGGAGCAGAATTTCATATGGGCTTTTTTGGAAAGAATAAATTATAGTTTATAAGATCATTGCAGTGAATATCAAATCAAACATAGTTAAAAGGGTTTTTGAGGTTAAAAAGGCTTATTAATCACTTGTTCACGGTGATCAACTATTTTTTAACCGAGATGTTACATTTAATCCTCATGAAACCAGCTTCCACATGATATGAGGCATAGGAGCTTGAAAACTAATTGGTCAGAGGACGAAGCAGTGGAAGCTATCGAGCAAATACTAGTAAAGCAGGCAATCGTCGAGAGTGGAGGTATAGGATATGGTGATGGTGGTGATGAAGAGAATAAGGTTGCACTGTCATCAAGATGGAGTCTGAAATGTGATGCCGCCCAGGATGAGGACAGATGGGAGCCAGTTTTTTGTTTGGAGGAGGTTGGAATTCCCCAACTGTTCCCTCATTATAATGAAAGGGGAAAAAAATTATTTAACAAAAATAATACCTCTTACTGATTAATAATGATAGATAAAAATAAAGCACACGTAGCAAAGTTGCAAAATTAAAAATATAAGTATATAAAATATTAAAGCGTAAAAACTCAATTTGATCTCTTTCTTTCCTTAATTTGCAAATTAATAAGTAATATTGTTTAGATTTTATAAATATCCAAGATAAGGAAAAATATTTAAATTTCTATAAAAAATTTCAAAAATACCACCGGGTCAAAAATTTTGCCTATTGCAATAATAAACAGAACTCATCTTCTTTTTCCTCAATATGATAAGGATGGGATTAGTTTTGACTATATAAAAAGTGGAACAAACAACATCCCAAATATAAATTGAAAATAAAATGTTTCCCGTAGCCATGAAATGGCTTAACTTTTAACTTAAAAGGAGTTATGAGACTTATTATACTATTCCAAGAACTGATTTTCAAGCCTAATATTAAGTAAATGCGCTAGCTCACTTGAAGTCATTTCGATCTTTAAAAATGCTATTGAAGGCCTACGTGCTGTGAAGGATTATTTTATGTTTTTAGAATTTGTTACCACCGATTTCCTTATATTTTTGTTTATTATTTTGATTTAAGAATTTGGACAAAGAGGCTAAAGAAAGAAAGTAGGAGTTTTGTATTAAAACTCATCTCTTAAAGAGATGAGCTCAATTTATCTGTTTTTGAATTATTTTTTACCCTATAGTGCTTTTGTAAATTTTTATTAAAATATTATTTTTCCTTAACGCTAAATATCATACCACAACATCATAATTTATAATGTTCCTATTTAATTTTAATAGTTTTAGCCATTTATTATATATGCGAAGATTTTAAAAGGGTAAATTTAATATATATATATATATATCTATATTTATATTATTAAGCAAATACTTGAGGATTTTGGACTCCACTTTTTCAAGTATAGCTTTGCCCCTGATTATATTAAATTAATTAATAAAAATAGGTAGTACAATAATCTAGATAATAATATCTAAGGATAAAGTGAAAACACCATCTAAATTCTCTTTTTATCTCATCTACTTACCAATATTAAAATCATACTTACTCTTTACTCTCGGGTACATGAACTCTCTTTCCTTCCTTTTACACATGATTTCTCAAATATTTTCAATAAAATTACATTTTTTGTTCACTCATATTTTCTGTAATTTTACTTTTCTTCACACTATTTCCATAATTTATGTCAACATCATGTTTATTTTATAAATACGTTAGCAAAACATTAGATGCAATTACCAAATTACACATCCATTTTATTTCTTCATAGTTATTTCCATAATTGTTGTCAATAATCATGTATACTTTCTAAATCAGTTAACAAAATATTTGATGTAGTTTTCAAATTACACGTCTATTTAATCTATATAAACTCATTGCCACGAAGAGTTCTTTATAAAAGAATTTGGACAAGTGATGGAAATCCTTGCCCATGATGGTGTGATGAAATGTAGTGGAAGCAACTACCAAAGATCATTTGTTTATGAAGAAAGAGAGCCTATGAAGTACAAATTCGAGAACAGAGAGGCGAGATGACATAAAGAAAGTATTCCAAGGAAAAATGACAAAATTGAAGAAGACGACGGAAGGAAGAAGAGTTTAAAGAAATCTTACTCTTTATTAAGTAATGTTTTTCTAGTTTAATGGAGGAGAGGTTTAAAAGGTGGCAATGAAAGAAAATTAAGATTATATGCTTTGTATATATATATTTTCGTATATCTTCTATTTTTATCATTCTATAAGTTTGATGGTAAATACGATGTTATTTATCACCAAGTGACATTAATTTAAATATTTTGTTCAATTTTTAATTTAATATATTGTTATTCTACCGTAATAGTTTGATATTTTAGCTTTAAGGTTAAGAACTAACTAATAAAATTTTAATGTGACCCATATGGAGTGTCAATTCATATCCAAAGGGTAGTGTCCATTGTAATATTACTTCTCTTTTCAATTTTTCTTTGAGCTTGAACAAAATGTTACATATATTCTTTATGAATGGTAAAAGAGGAAAAAAAATTAAGGTATTATTTGTGAGAGTATTTCATGATTTATTATTATTATTACGGAATTTGGGATATCATATATATTATTTATTAATAGATCTATTATAATAGTTTAATTTATATTATATATCCATTTTATTGAGAGAATAATTCTATTAATTGGACTTTCAAAATAAATTATATGGTTTTTATGTATGATACTTCTAAAAAATATTTCTTGGTATTCTTTAAATTTGCCTATTTCTAAACCAAACTATTATAATAATATACAACTAGTGTATAATGCACCCACATTATGTGTGAAAAAAAAAAAAAAAAAAAAGAGGAACAATTATTTTTAGAGAAAATAAAAATATATAAATAGAAAGTAGAGATGAGAAAGAGAAAAAGAGTAAAGTAATTGTCATACTTTGGTGTGTGTATATATATATATTTACACCAATAAACTAATATTTATTTAATATTAATAGATACTATAGATCAATAAATGTCTTAAAACATTTGACTTTAAAAATAACTTATATGGTTTTTATCTATTATACTTCCAAAAAATATTTGTTGATACTTTTTAATATGCTTTTGGAATAATTATCACAAATAATTTTCTTTTAATGTTAGAAAAAAATTTAGCTGTTTCTATAACAAGCGTCTTTTTCTCTATAGTCAAACTATAATAATATGTACCATTAATTTATGATGTCAAAATTATATTTAATAATATGTTTCAAATGTCATTAATAGCAATTCCATTAATACCTTATAAGAGTTTTTTTAGTATCTTTTCGTTATTAACTAAGTTTTAATTTTCATTAATACCAATTTTCATCATTAATTTAAAATTTGAATATTTATGGTGTCACTACATTTGCCATTAATAATAAGATTCAATCACATCAATTCCCATTAGTAAATTTCAGTGGCATTATTTTTTTTCCATCATTAAAAAAAATTCATTTCATCATTAATCTTTATAACTTTCATCAATTTAATGTAAATAAGAAGAAACATATTCTTATAGCTCTGTTAATTACCAAATTAATGTTGATAAATCAAATTCATATCTTATTGGTTTTTCAAAATTAGGGTCTGTTTGGATCATCTGTTTTTTGGGTCTGTTCGTTTTGGCTTTTTTTCGGCAGATACAGACACTTTTTCAAATTTTTTTAATAAATTATTTATCAAGAAATAGATATAGATAAAAAAAAGTTGACAGTTCTTATCAAAAGATCAAATAGAACAAATATAGATAAAATTTAGATGCAAATCGAATATATTTACACATATCATTTTAAAAAAGATACAGATACAGATGAAAAACAGGCAATCCAAACAGACCCTTTATCTGTATCTGTATCTGTATCTGTATCTGCATCTTTTTTGTAACCTGGTGTTTGGGAAACTGTCTGATCTGTGTCTGTTCGAAAAAAGGCTGTTTGGATGAAGCTGTCTGATCTGTATCTGTTTCCAATCTCATGTTTGGATAAACTATCTGTTTTGTTGTGTTTTGATTTGTCTTTCTTTTTCGAATCCATTATATGGATAAATTGTCTGCTTTGTTGTGTTCCTACTTCAACTGTATGATGACCTTATTATTACTGTCGTTATTATTATAATTGCTACAACTAATGTGGGTACGATCGTTGTTATTTTTTATTCATTATTCAATTGAATCAGGTAATTGTCATTTCACCAACTTAGTTTTTCAATTTCACGAACATATATTCAGATGAACAACATAGTAGTAGGTACATGCCATTACATGATATCATATCTAAGTTGTAGGTGGTCTTGCTGATAAGTCAGCAGCAATACTATTCCGTACACCATTCATCCATCGATGACCACTTGAATTAGTCGCACTATTACTCCCATATGCCTCGTTCACCATAGAGCAATTACTTCCTGGAGCTTCTTCACTTGAAAAAAAATCATTGACGTATGGATCATCACCATCATTCATTAAAATGTAATTATGCAAAGCCGCTGTAGCAAGCACTATTTTTATCTGTTTGCTCATTTTGTAATTGGGCATGCTCTATAGAATACGGAACCTGTTCTTCCATATTGCGAATGTCCGTTCAATAATGTTTCGAAGAGACAAATGCGTATAATTGAATAGCTCCTTTGGATTTCTTGGTGGGTACCCCTGTCGAAACACAGACCCATGGTATCTCTCTCCTTTATACGGAGCTAGAAATCCACTTTTATTTGGGAATCCTGAGTCAACCAAATAGTACTTTCCTGTACAAATTGTATTTCCATGATATAGGGGATGAAATGAATTTACAGTTTAATGTAACACATTGCAATGCCATTTTTTAACTAGTTTTACCTGGGGGCGGCTGTGGGAAGTTAAATTGGGGATCACCTAGTACACGAGACAATACATTAGCATCATGACTTTGTCCATCTGCACCTGCTGCTACAAATGTAAATCTATAGTCAAAATCAAACGCATAACACATTTTGTGTAACTTCACCCTTTCTGTTCGTGTTTATAATTCTGTCATTAGTTGGAACATGGGCAGCAATGTGAGTTCCATCCATTGCTCCAATACAATCCTGTAAAGTAACGTTTGTTAATACATGGAAACATTAATATCGATGTATGAGCGAACTCGAGAAACACATAACAACCTTGAAGAATGGGAAGTATTTATCACTATGTCGTATATGTGATGGAATGTCGGAAAGTCAGGATGCGTAGGTTTTATTATGTTTTTCGATAGTTCCACTACTGCTGTGAGGACGTCATTGAAGTGTCGGAATACTGTTTCCGACGAATGCTGAAACATCTCTTGAACTACTCTCGTTGTAGCTCCATGTCCAACGATAAACATAAATATCCCTACTTTTTCATCTATAGCAACTCCTCTACTACGATGAAGCCCATATTCTTGCAAGGTTGCACACAATCGACGAAACAGGTCTGGGTTCAACCTGAACATGTTTTGACATCTTCTTGGATTGTTATGATTGAGTAGCTCATTGATAAGGTCCGACCCTCTCCTTCTTGAATTGTAGCATGGTGTGCTTTTGCGTAAGTGCTTCTCCATTAGAAGATATATCATTGACACTTTGATTACATCTTCCTCAAACGCATAATCCATTTGTGTCCCTGTGAAATTGAACGTGAATTGACAAACACAAGACTATTTCCATAGCAATCTTAGCAAAAAGGTACTGACAATAACATCCAACACATATGAACATTGTGAATGAAATACATAAGTTAAACTTTCTTCAAAAAATTTATATATATCAGCATCACAGTATGACATAAACTTAGCAAGAAAAAAAGAAAAGTTGTTATCATGGTTTAGCTCCTTTCATCCTGTCAATCTCTCGTAGCAGAAATTGCGTTTTTATTACTGCCTTCATACTCCGTGGATCGTCGCCACTGCATACGGACATGGAATTGCTTGAAGATCTTGCTTTCATAGATGCAATTAGCTCCCTAAATCATTTGTAATATCTTCTCTGGAGTATCGTTTCTTCCCTGGTCGTTTTCTAACATTTGACCCAAATTTTTTTTTTCACAGAAGATTCCTCAGCATGCATCGTTGTTCGAAAAAAGCTATCTTCATTCGAATCATCTGCAACTGCTGGCAAATTGTCCTGAGGATCAATATATTGTGGATCACCCTCTGAATCTCCACTTCCTTCTGGACTATCTTGTGGAGGGGGAGCAGATGATGACGGTGCCCATAACTTGTCGTTGGTCCCTTGGTACCACAAAACATTTCCTCAAGGCTTTCCTTGTACAGCAATCCCCGTGTCCGAAAACAGAGAATACTTCCACTGTGACTCCTCTTGTATTCCTGCAATAAAAAAGGCAAATGTATTCCGTAACTTAAGTGGTTCTATTGATTAATTCGTAATGAAACAGTTGCAAAACTTATTGGTTTGACATTTACCTCATCTGCTGCACGCCACCACTCATCGGATGCCTCATAGGTTTGAACCACTTCATTCCATCCAACCCCTGTGTTCGCGTAACGCTTCAGCCAATTCCACTTTATCCATTGGTTTCGCAAAGAATCCCATTTGTTTCGCAATTGTTTTGGGGACAATTTCTTTCCCCTAATTTCCTCGAATTTCACACTACTTCCCGAAAAGTAGCAGGCTGCAAGTGCCCGCTGCCACGTTTTCCTAACCTAACTTGCTCCAAACATAAGTCAACGAATGTAATTGTTTCCTCTGGGCTCCAATTGATCCTATCAGCCATATTTCCCAAAAAAAAAAAAAAAAAAAAACAACAAAACAAAGTTGTATATGCACGATACGCTATAAGAATCACTGATCTTCATATACGATGACTACAATGAGATGCCATGCACACCGACTGCACAAACATAGATGTCACCTGCAAACAAGGATATATCCATTGAGTTAGTTAACTTCTCCGTCAAAATGATCAGCCATGTTTCATGAAATAAAGAATAGAGCTTATAGGAAATGGAAATTCACGTAGTTAACACAACAAGTCCAACATATATGCTGTACTTTTTTAACTCTAAGAAAATAGCCATAAAATATAATGAAACCAATACAGCAGTCAATTCATCCTCCGAATCAGCTATTGTGGTGCATTGCGTATAATTACAATATGGCATCCTTAAATTACCATGGATCACAGCAAACTCAGCAACATAACATGAATAGTTCTTCCTCACCAAAAAATAAAAGAGAGATAGAGAGAGACTAATTCTTCAGAAAACTTAATCATCGTTAGTTGAGATATTGATTATGCAACTATTTTTCCTACCATTCATTGCATAGTTTAACATATTGCGAGTTATATCAGCCTTCACTGCATCGCTATTCCTAGTCCCAACCACCCCCTTCGCTATACACCACCCCTCCCCCCTTTCCCTTTAAATTCAGTAGACATTTGAGATTCCACGAAATCTCCAACCCATTGATAGAACACTCTCACAAATGTCTTTCATGTTGCTATATGCTACCACTTTTCCCCATTTTATTTTCAATAGATGACGAGTTTCCTCAGAGCAAACAGTTGGATAAGCTTCACACGAGAAGGAGATAGCCATCTTGTGGCTAATATATCGAAAGTGATCTAGAATTTTCCTTCGAGTGTGTTTGATTCACCAGAAACATTTTCCAGAAATTTATAATGGAAAACACGGATGATCAGAGGAAAAAAATTACCCACAATCAAAACATATATGTGTCTATATATCGTTAAATATAAAGCAAGTGATTTCCCTTCTTTGAAAGTTGAAATTGACAAAACCATCTTACTTTAAAGGCCACCACTTTTGCACCACACCCAGTGGCCCTATGACCTAGGAATACTACCACAGCATCTAACAATCGCTAGTTCATGTACCCGAAGTTAGCTGGTCCAATTAAAAATAACAATGAACTTGTCCCACCTTTCTAAAGTACATTTCGGCAAAACACGCACATCAAGTTCCATTTTTCCATAAAAAGAAATGACCTTAATAACATTTAATCCAGCTACCGAAAAAAAAAATCTCCGAAAGAGTTATTGAACAACATGTTAAACATCATTAACACAAAGGACAAGAAAATGAAAAAAAAAAAGAAAAGAAAAATATCGGCTATAGTTACCTCCCGAGCTTCATGCGTCTTCGAGATAGACCAAACATGATTCACCTGTCACATACACGAGGTTTAGTAAAAAGAACACTGCAATAAAAAACTGTAGAACAAGAAACAGAACCGAGCTATATGTGGCAATGCGGTACCTTCGACTTCGATGAAGGAACAACTCTTACAAGAACCGAAGAAAACTATGGTTAGAGAGAGGAGAGAGAAGGATAAGAAGCACGGAGAGAAAGAGAGGAGAGGTAAGGTAAGAAGAGATTTCGAAACGACGAAAGCTCCACTGGCGACAACGAAAAGAAGCAAGAAGACGACGTCAAAAATATCCTGGCCGTGGTGAACAGTCTAACTCCCGCTCTCTCTCTCTGTCTCTCTATCTTTCTGTGTGTGTGTGGTCCGAATCTGCTGAGGATGGTGGTGTAATTCCACCGTTGGTAGCCATGATTTATAACCCAAAAGCAATGGGCTGTTTGTCTCGTGAGTGATGGAAATTTGCTGCCATGGAGGAAGGAATATGCACTGAGAGGAGCAGGAGGAAGAAGAGATTCCTGAAAATTTGCTGCCATGATTTATTTCGCCTGTTGACTAGAGGATGCCAAGAAAGGGTAACAATGGAATTAATTTATTAAGTTGAGGATATATTTGTAAAATCATTGTTCACTTTTCAAAACTCTTTTTCAATCCAAACATGCTGTTTTGAAAAAGACCCTAAAAAGCCACCAAAAAGACGTTGCCAAACAGACCCGATAAAAAAAATTTTTGTTGTGATTCAATATTATATGTAATTAAGTACACATTCTTATTGGGTATATTAAATTGCACTTCACAAAAATCTTATCATGTGTTCATTTTTTAAATGGTAACTCTAACTCTTAACATAAAATTATTATATACGTCATTTCATATCTCAATTTTTAAAACTATAAGTGTGAAACCATAAATATATATCTAATTGCATTTATTTTCCAAAATTAATTTTTTTGCCTAACCTTATATAAATTTGACTTAATTTGTAAGTTGCTGCCAAATAGCTTGAAATAAATGTAAAGTGTTATTAAAATTAATTAAATTTCTAACCTTAATATTTTAAATTTAAATATTTAAATTTTTGCAACAATTTTATGACGACTTTTTGTGTATATATTATTGTGGGTTATAAAAAATGCATATATTGTTGACTTTGTAAAACGTCAAAGATATTTTATTCTCAAAATGTTTTCATGATGCTAAAAAAGCACTGAAAATAAATGAATATAAATATTTGCATTAAGATTCTTAAAATAGAATTTGTAGATTTATTACTATAGCCAAATAAACTAAAAAACTCATTTACAAACCTGTTAACATAAAACAAGTAGATTATTTATTTTTTAATATTTTTTCAAATCACATTTTAATTTTAGTTACGCTCGCATCCTTATATACAAAATTCCTTAATATATTTGTAGATCAAGACTTCTCTAATAAAGCAAATTAAATTTTATTAACATATTTTTAGACTATTATAATTAATATACATGTAATGTATAATTCTATTATATATTACTTTTTAGTTTTATGCATTACCAAAACAATTCTTATATATTTTTTTAATTTGCATGATTTTTTAATTCTTTTGTTTTTTAAATTTTATTAAATGAGCGTTTTCAAGTTTTACAATGCACTGCGGGTACGCTACTTGCTAGTGTGTATATATATATATATATATATATATATTTATATAAGAAAGATGAAGGGAAAGTAAGGATTGATTTTCTGAATCTCAGTCACCAACCTTTATTTTATTTTATTTTATTTGGTCAAGACGGTAACCAACCTTTAGAAATTTATCAAACGTACGAACTTCCCTACACAAAACAAAACTTCATTTTAAGCCTTTAAGGGAGTCGCTGATTTGTCAATCTGTCATTTTAGCTGTAAGTTGCTCCGATATTTTGGTATGATTAATATATGTCATAGTGGCTTCACCTTGAAGTTATAAATCTAGTATGTGGTGTGGCTTTAGGTCTTGTTTGCTTAACCCTGATCAAATCTTCTTTGGAACTCCACCCTGTCGACTCATTTTTATTAAAGGAGAAGCGACCAACGCAGCGTCAAATCCTGGATATTCAAAATACCCCTGCCGTGGTGGAAACTTCAACAAACTTCAAGCATAAGGGTACCGTTGTTTCTTGGAAAGTAATTCACACTTATTTTCTATACCTAATACGATCCAAGATTTATTAAATATAATCGTAATGAGTATGGTAATTGATGATGGGAGTTAATAATAGATCGATCACTTGTGGGTGACGGTTATGAGCAATAGGAAAACATTGCATGAAAGATTAGCAACCACTACTTGCCTGCTGTTATGCTATTTACCTCCCATCATTAGCTATTGTTAAAGGCTTAAAACCAGTTGCGACTAGGATTATAAATAAGTTAAACCTACTTGCAATCTATTTAATTTGAAAGCTCAATAATCAATCAACTTCAATAGTTAAGTTACACTTGAGTTTAAAGCAATTTAAATAGTTTATTTTTTAGTCAAGTTTCAAGTCTATTTATTTTATCATGTTTTGATCATTTTGATATCATATTTTTATCATTTTCAAATATATATTTGTTAAAAAACAGAATCAGATGAAAACTGATAGTTCTACTCAAAAACTAACCAAACAAATATAATACTGATATAATACATATAAGTTATGAATGCGGATTAGATATAGATAAAAATCTGACAATCCAAACGGACCCTCAGTTTAAATAACTAACGTGTATGAAATGTTAATTAAGTTAGGATGGAGTTCAAATAGCAATATTGTCCTAATTGAAAGAATTTCTTCTTCTTCTTTTCCTTTTTAGCATCTTGCAAATGTTATCTTTTATATTTGTTCTATGAGAACTTGATCCCTTATATTTCAAATTGAACATTTAAACTGCAAATTTATTTTTAAATTTTTGTTTAAAAAGTGCATTTAAAACCGATATGTCCATTTTATACCCTTGATTCTATACTTTTTAAAAATTTTATTATTGTTATCCAAAAGAAAAATAGAAAAATACAATTAAAAAAAAAAAAAGAATGCTTCGTAAGTTTAAAATCTAAACACTTTACATTAACCTAGTGAGTGTTGCTTTAATTTAAGATTAAGTTCAAATTATTCTGTTCAACCAAGTTCGAACTCTAAAATTAGAGTAAAATTTGGGAGTTCAACGTGCTAAGGTTTTGACTCAATTCGTTTATATCTTCTTAATAAACGATTGTTTAAGATTCACTAATAAACATTTGCCTCTAATCCGATGATCTGGACCAGCAAGGTATCGTGATTTTTTTTTCCCCACTCTCTCTCCAATTTCGTCCACTTTTGCCTTTTTCGTGTTATCATGCCGGGTCAATATTTGCCAACGCTACCTAAGATGATTCTGGGGCCTTTTTTCAAGGAAAAAAAAAAGAAAAAACGAAAAAGAAAAAAAAGATAATCCTGTTTGTAGGTTTCTCTCCTACTAGTGATTCCGGGGGGCGATAAAGGCTTGGAACATGTGAATGAACTTAAATTATAAATAATATTTGGCCACACTGGTAGGTTGAGTGATACAGTTCAATGAGTGTGGTTTAATTATTTGGATAGCTTGAAAAAATTTGGTCTGATGGGATTAGAATATGAACTGTTGGACTGGTACGCCGCATGCAACTTTTTAAAAAAAAGCTTATGTACATAAAAGAATGGTTATTGGCTCTAACCTATAGTAAGCCTACTCATAATAAGCATGGTATGAGTCTTATTCCATCTCCTTTTCCAATCATTGAGATAATCTAATGATAGTCATTCATGTGAAGTGCTTATAAATACTCAACCACTCCTCTTCATTCCAAAACTTTTGGAAAGCGAAAACAGATAGAGGAGACTTTATTTACAAAGATCAAATAAGACAACTTGAATATTTTACTACTTCAATCTGCTCAAAAATCGTAAGATTGATGTACGATATCTACTCAAACTCTCTTACTTGTCACTTGCACATTCGAGACATTGAGACTGTATATTTCTTCTCTGTATTATTCTCTCCAAGTCATTCCATCATCAAGTGTTATCTCCTTATCAATGCTTTAAAGTCACATGCAAGGTATGAGAGCCACATGACTTATGCGTAACTACCCTAGGAAGAACCATGCATCTACAGATTATAATGAATATATATCTATCATTCAAAAAAAAAAAAAATACTTGCCCTTTTCGGCTCTATAATTCTTTTCTCTTTTGTAATTGTGAACTAACCCTTTCTTACGAGTATTTTTCACCATTTTAACATCTCTTATTTCAATTACCTTTTAGTTTAATTAGGGGCATTATTGAACTTGAACAAAGTTTGATTTTTAAGCTAGTCTTTTAAGGATCAATATTTGCTATTGCTATTTTACAGCCCTAATAATATCTCAACCGATCATGATTAAACATTTGGTAGTTTTAATAAGTAATATTTATGTTAGATTATCTAATTTTCTTGTGTGTCATAATCTTAAATGATGAGAACATAATTGGGACACCAATTTTGAGATAACAAATATAAGTCCATCATTTAACTGCCACCAACTTTCATGTTACCATAAGCCCCTCTTTTTCTCCAATTAACTCCTTATATCAAGTATTTTTTTTTTCCTGTTTAATTTAATTGCATATATTTTTAAGCATACATATTATAGTTGCACGGTAATAACTGTGAAGGATATCTCACATCCACATGTCAGCTTTATATTTATACACATGTCTTCTTTTGATAGGCTTAGTTAGTTATGTTTGTTAGTTGTTTTTTTCGTCTGATATATAAATATCAACCCAATTACTTTTATGTATTGAACTAGGTGTAATTCTATTTTCATTGAGTTTCTTTTTCTTTCTTCGATCATGAAGTTCTCTGTGTAGCATTGGTCTCTCTACAAGCACTTCTCTTCACATGGTATCAAAGATGATATGGTAAGATTCTTAGACTTGTGATCTTATCTTTCAGTCATGGATGTTGTAATCGAAATGAATCATAATCAACAAGTTGATTAGGTTCTTAATGATCTATTATACATTTCTAGTTTGGATAATCCTAAAATGGTGATAGGGAATATACTTTTTAATGGATCTAACTTTCTTGCTTGGAATAGATCAATTAGATTGCGGTTTGGAACAAATATGAAATTAAGATTTATTGATGGAAGTGTAGTAAAACCTAACTCTAATTTGCCTTATCATGTACACTAGATACACTATGATTATATAGTCACATGCTAGATTTTGAGTTCCATGTTCAGTGAGCTTTCACAAAATTATGTACATTCTCAATCAGCTTGTGATTTTTAGACTGAAATATCATAACAGTATGGGTGGGGTAATGGACCTCTTGTTTTTCAATTACAATGTGAATTAAATAACATTAGGCAGTTGAATCAATCCGTAGGAGACCATTACAACATATTGAAGAAAGTATGGGATGAATTGCAAATTTTACTCTCATATCTTATGTGTGATTGTGAATGAATATTGCACATGTAGACTAAGGAAAAGAAGCCAAGATTTTGAGATGCAAAATAGATTGATTCAATTATTGAGGGGATTGAATGAAGGATATGAATAGGTGAGGAACAAAATTCTCTCTATAGATCCTTTGTCTATTGTCAATAAAGCTTATTACTTAGTTCAACAAGCTCAAAACCAAAACCAAATTACATTGTAAGGCTTGGTTGTTCCAGATATGATGGCCTTTTACTTGAATAAACCTACTATTTGAAGGAATTTTACTAATAAGAGGAAGGGTGAAGGTCAAAATAGAATCATTTGTAAACATTATAAACAAGAGGGACATACTTTAGAGAATTGTTTCCAATTAATTAGCTATCTTGACTGGTACAAGGGTAAGAGGAATGTTAAAGGACAATAAAGAACTATTGCCTATTGCTATTTTGACAAAACTGATGATGTTGTTTCTAAAACACCCCTTGAGTCTAGTCAGTTTATGTAAGAAAATGCATCAAAACTTGTTGGTATGCAATTTTTAACTACTATTTGTTAGGAGGTACTTTGTGTGCTAGAGTAAAAACAATTGTTGAATGATGATGATAATACACAAGCTATTGCAAATTGTATAGGTAATTTGTCTGATTCTTATTCTTTTAATATTGATAATAACAAAATGAGTTTTTGGATTGTAGACACTAGTGCTACAGATCGTATGGCCCCATTTAAAATGCTTCTTTCTAGCCCATACACTTTACTTAACCCTGTTTACATTAGACTCCTAATGGTTGAATTACAGAAGTTGCATGACTGGTCCTATTCAATTGAACATTTCTTTTTGGCTTCATGATGATGACTTGTTGTTTGTACTCAAATCTTGTCAACTAGATTTCTTGTTGCATATATTGATGCTAATTCCTTTACCTTTTCAAGACTCTCTTGCTAAGCAAACCATAGCTATAGCTAAGTCTACTAAAGGATTGTATATGATGGATTTGGATTATTTGAGGCAAAGTCGGCTTTAGTAGATTCATCATTATTAACATCTGTTCAAAACTCTTCTTGTTCACAATCAAGTCATTCTTCAATCTGTCTTTTACATGAATGTCTAGGACATATATCTTTCTCCAAATTACAACATTTGGATGGTTGTAAACATCTTCATGATTGTAATTTCATTTGTGATACTTGTTTTGAAGCGAAATTTCACCTTTTACCTATTGAAAGGAGTAATAATCATGCTTCTTCCATTTTTGATTTACTTCATATTGATGTTTGGGGTCTTTTCTCAATTGTCTCAGTTTGTGGTGCGCGATATTTTCTTACAGTTCTTGATGATTGGTCTGTAGTACATGGACTTATTTGTTGAATAATAAGTCTCAAGTTATTGCTTGTTCAAATAATTTCCCTATAATGATCCATAATCATTTTTTAGTTACTCTTAAGGTCATATGTTCTGATAACTGATTATAATTTTTATCTTATGTATGTCAATCTTTGTTTCATGACCATGGCATTATTCACCAACGTTCAATGGTGTATACACCACAAAAACATGGAACAATAGAATGTAAATATCATCATATTCTAGATATAGCTTGTGCTTTGACGATTCATACTAATCTTCCTAAGATATATTTTTTTTTTTGGAAGAATGTATTTTGATAGCAACTCATCTCGCCAACTTGATTCCTACTTCCAATTTGCATTGGAAGTCACCTTATGATGTATTATTTCACAAAAAGCCTTCTTATTCAAATTTAAAGGTTATGGGACTTAGAATTAAGAAAAAATAAATATTTTAATACAATATTATAAAAATACCACTACATAAAAAATAACCTAAAAAATAGGTATGTTACACTCGTTTTTAAAAAATACGAGTTTAAATTATATCTTTTGAACTGACAAATTTAATACAACTGTAGTGAACTTATGTATTTAAGTGATGGGTTTATATGTTAAATCGTCTCTGTCACGCCCCAATGGGTACCCTAAACATGACAGCCCGATGTACGCAATATTAAAACTTAAGAATGACTACCTCAATCACTCGAAAGCTTCCATATCGGTACAAGGCGTACATTCACATCAAAGGGAGACCGGTGGAGTAATGCATTTAAAGGTATTGGCAGCGGAACATGCAAACTAGCATTTAATATAATTCATTGAAGCATAAAGTCTTACAACTTGTAAGGGGCATTTCCCCGATAATTTCCATAACAACATGGTTTTACTAAAGATAAAATAACTAAAGCTAGAAGATTTTAGAAGAAATCTACTCTAAGACTTCAAAACAAAATTTCCCCAAAAGCTTCCCAAAATAAGGATTCTACTCAGGTGATCAAGATAGTCTCGGGTGCAGAAAGATAATCCTGCAATATCAAAAATCTATAGGGGTATAAGCGTAACTAGCTTAGTGAGATATTCCTTACGCAAAAGTACTCATAACAGGCAATCAACCAAGTTTATTAATCAAGCATATGAAATGCAACAATCATATGATCAAACATTACATACGACTATCTGGTTTCGTATATATGATGGATTTACCCCTTTATCGGTGGTTAGGGAATGCTTTGAACTGGGTCTCAAACGACCTCCTTAAAGTTGCACGCGTCTTGGGGTTCCAATGAACTATACTACTAGTCCCTGGGCTTTCCATATCCAAAGCGATCGATCCGGCTCGGCTACACCTTGAGGCCGTATTCCCCGAACGTCCTAACCCTCAAGATGTAGCTAGGCAGCTTACCTTTTCGGTCTCATGCTGAGGAGTAGTAGCAAAAATTCGAAATGATATTCTAAGTGATATATATGAGCAATTTATTATATGGGGATTCCAATATGACATTAAATCATTTAAAGCGATCAAGCAATAATTGCACACATAGCAATATATACATAGAAGCAACTATATCAATCACAGATCGGGTTCCGATATACTTATCGTTCATTGATCGCACATAACAATTCACATACATAATTCCCATGATATCCCACATGCATATTAATTTTATCTTTTCCTAACATCTAGTGCTCTATTCTACAAGCACATGCGCGAATACATAAACGTAAAGGAAACTCACTTGTCCATAGCAATCTTCTAGGAGTCGAAGTAATCCTCGAGGAAGAGAAGATCTTGGTCCTCAACACCTAAACAAAAGAAATATCTTAAGTGAGTATTTCATCCAAGATCTACTCAATATCTTTAATTCTATCTTATTGGATTCGTAAAAATCGTATGAATGGAAATCCCAACTTAAAATGGCCATAACTTGCTCATTTTAACTCGGAAATTCCATATTATATACCGATTTCTACCTAATCGAAAAAATTTATCTATTTCTAAGGTTATTTCTATCAAAAGAACTTATTTGAGTCATGGAATAGTAACGTATAGATTTGATACGAAAATTTCAATTTCAAAACTTAAGTTTTAAACTTTTCTTCATTCAAGAGCTTTTGTACAAAAATAAAGATATTTATATGGTTGAAAAATCCTTTGAATACATATATATAGATTCAAACCATATGCATGAATTTAGTGGTGTTGTCTCAACAATGATCTTGTAAAACAGTGTGTCTTGAAAGTAAGAAAAGCTAAGACTTGAAAATCTCCTTTTTAGTTTTGTTTGGGAAATTTATTAGTAAGTATTTCCTCCATTTCTTAATTTTGAGAATAATTACATTTTCAAAAAGAAATTTTAATTTTTTAAGATTCACATAACTTTATGTCTAGTGGTTTGGAAAACATAGTTTTTTCTAAATATTTCATGGTTATATGTTCTAAAGCTTTTCTAAAGTTAGATCCACTTTAAAAGAATAATATCAATGATATTATAAGTTAATTTTGAAAAACTTATCTAGACTTTAGTATTTAAAGTGTTGGTAGAAAACTCTGATAAATGAGTTTAGGAAAACTTTTGGTTAAACAAGGAATTAAGTTTAAAGAAACTTTCTTATTTTATTGGTTTGAAAAGAGAGTTTGTGATGATTTTACTTTATGTATTTCTTGATAAAATCTCATATAGTGTTATTACTAAAACTTGAGCTAAACTTATCTAACTTTAGAAAATATTTGTTAAGATAAAACTTTAAGTTTTTATGGAAAAATAATTTCTTATGTGACAAAATTTATTTTTAAGAAGAGTTTATTTTTATTACTTAAGAAAACTTATTTTCATTAAGGTTGAGACAATGACAACATGTTCATGCATGAATGAGAATATGCAACTATGAGAAATATAATAAAAACAACATAATAAGACAAATAAAATAAGAGCATAAAAATAAAGTCAAGTATTGGGAATCTTAGCTTCATCAAGGTATCCCGGGACTAAGGATAGACTAGTCCCAAAAGAAAAGAAAAGAAAAGAAAAGCAAAGAAAGAAAATTGTTTTGACTTGATATGGACAAGTCTAAGACTAGAAAGACTAGTCTTAATAATTTGCATAAAACAATTAAATAAATAAATTACAAGACATGAAAATAAATAAATAACAAATGAGCTTATATGCTCTAAATAAATATATATACATAATATACATAATACTTTATATAAGTTAGATTAGAAACAAATATAACAATAATAAGAACAACATAATAATAACATAATAGAAGACATGAACATATTGTTATTTTTTTTACTCTTATGAGTCTAAGAAACATACACTAAGCTCATGCTAAGTTGTATGAACATGATGAATGAATAAGATAGATTTTTACCTAAGGTTTATGTATTTGTAGAAGAGGAATGGAATGGTTTGTAGCAATATGTGAGAGATGGTTTTATGGAGAAAAGAGAGGATTTGGGAGAGTATTTGAGAGAGATTTTATGGAGTGATTTTGCTAGAGTTTTTATAGGAAATGAATTGTGTGAAAGAATGAAGGAGGCATGGGGTATTTATAGAGTTTTGGAGTGGAAATTAGATGTAATTAAATAAATTGAAAAAGAAAACAAATTGTGAGTGATGAGAGAGGGGGAGTGGGCGGCAAGGGCTTGAAAGAGAGAGAAAAATTGATTAAATTTGTTGTTTTGTAATAAAAAAAATGTAATATGTAAAGTGTGATGTGATTAAGGTTGTATGTGGAAGGTAAATTGTAAGGTATAGGTATGGTAGTGTGTAAGAATAGAGTGTAAGAAAAAGTAGAGATAGATGAACAGTAGAAAAGTACTATGAATAGTAGACTAGACAATTAAAATACCGGTAGTAAAGAAAATACACGTAATCAAGCTATATATAATATTTTTAGTTACCGAAAAATTCTAAAACTTATATTTTTGAACTCCTTATATTTTTACAAATCTATTGGTGTTGTGAGAATATTTTCACTATCGATGCATCGGGACACAGTTTTTGAAAACTGATCCCGTTCGGATTCAAAAGACACTAGAAAATTACGAATCTAATATTTTTAAGCTTTCCTATATTATAATGAACTATATTCCACAATTATTTCAATTTCGTTTTCTAGAGTTTAAGAATACGGGATTGCCGGATCTAGATTTACTAGACTAAACATAGAACTAGGTTAACTTTAAGGTTCCAGTTTGACTTTCGATTCTTAGGGTTTACTTATATTTACCAAAAAATCTAAGGGTTTACAATCTCTTTAAGAGACGAGTTTGAAGACAATTCTAATAAATTAGTGTCCTAAAGAGATGAGTTCAATATAATTGACAGTCATCTCTCCAATAGATTTCGGATCAAGTGCTATTTTGACAAATTTTTATGCAAATATTCCTTTACGCAAAGCACAACATGGTGAAATAAAGTATATCTTATAATAAATAAATTTTACGATTTTTTACACAATGGATTTATTGTAAAAAGAATTTCCTTAATATTTTATAAGGGCAGAATGGAATAATTTTTTTTTTCTATATGAATAACATTTATTTTATAAAATTACAATTATTATATAACAAGGAATTTACTGTTGGGATTCTGAGAATAGTTATATTTTCATCTTTACCATTAAACAAGCCCTTATTAAAAAAAAAAAAAAACACACACACACACTTGCACGCATGCACGTACGCACGCATAATACAGGAGCAGAAAGGAAGAGGAAATCATTATTCTCATTCCAGGTCTCCGATGCAATTTCATGGTAGATACAGAAACGTAACATCTTTGATATCGTGTTAATCGAGCACCGCGTGGAAAGTATTCTATAAATGGATATGCACACTGAAAGAAGGTATTGTTTTTTTATTTTTCCAAACAAAACAAGATTTTGTTAAAACTGGAAGGATTTCATCTGATATATGAATATAGGAAAGTTAGGTGCTTATTTTTCCTAAATATAAGCAAGATCTTCCGGATTTCAAAATTTTTCACACGTTTTTTCTTATCTTGGTAAGTGTAGCTTTTTTTTTTAATTTTTTCCTAAACAACAAAAAGTAGATAGATAGACTAAATGTATCTATATCTATTTCTGTAAACATCTTTTATTCGTTTTTTTGATATATATATATATATATTAATTATACTTGCTTTTGTATTAAAAATTGTACATTTTCCAAGAAAAATCTTAAGCCTCATATTTAAATGAGATTATGTCTTTTAAATTTGCACGCAATTATTTCTTATAGAATATATAAATTATATTAGAAAGTACAAAATGTATCCATGATAAAACCGTGTTGCAGTAAATACATTAAGAAAATAAGTAGGGCATTTATTCAGTTAATTATTTTGACCATATTTATTTATATAGGTATAAAAAAAAATTCAACATGATTTTTTTCCGCCATAATATTTTAACATGATTTTAAAGATGATATAATAGACTATTCCAATTATTGTGATGTAATGAATTATATAGGCAGGTAAAACTTTCTTTTACATAGATAGTCCCACCTGTATCTACTTTTATACATTTTTGTCATTCAATTAATGTTGGGTATGGAGTTTTTTTTTTCTTTTCTCCAAAGTTAGTAAATATCAATATTAATAAGATATTCGCCTATAAAAGCTCTCGTAATCTGGTCATTAAAATTTCTAATATATTACTTAAATAATCATCTTAAGGAAGATTTATGAATGGTCTAAAAATAAAAAAAAAATTGATAATTATTCAAGTATATAAAGTTGCCAAACACAATTAATTCTTTTCATTTCTCTTACCTTCCGTTGGTTTCATCCCACTTCCACACTACCCAACACAGCAGAAATCTAATCCTAGGAAACGCGGGAGAGTCCGAGAAAGAAAGAGAAACGGAAAGAGCGAAAGAGAAAAGGGATAGCCATGGGAGGGTGTTTTTCGGATGTTCAAGGGGGGAAACAGGCAATAGGTGGGACAGCGACAGGAACCGGTGGGACCCATCAAGGACCGACGACTTCAGGTGGTCAACAAGGCCATGGACAAAACGATGCCGTTGACCACTTCCTTAGAGCTCGGGGTCAATACGCTCTCTTCTCACAACTTGAGGTCTTTCCTCTCCTCTCCTTCCCTTTTCTTTCCTTCGTAAATTTTAATGAAAAAATACATAATATGGACAAAATAGGAATAAAGAACCTGGGTGTAATTTGCTGGTACTGAAAAGTTATAACCTTTGTTTTTTTTTTTTTCTTTGGCCGTTTTACTCTTTGTTTCCTTTTTAATTTCTCCGGGAATGTGCAGAGGAAAATTTATAAAGTAAATTGAAACCCCATGGTGTTAGATTCTTGTATGGAACGGTTACTTGTTAATAATTATCCTGTCACGTCTAATTTTTAGCAACTTTTTTTTTTCCCTCTAAAAGTGATATTACTTTTGTTTTGTAAAAGTGGGACAAGAATAATTCTAGCAATTATTGGGAGTCTTTCACTCTTTCGGGTGTGGTTGTTCCGCGGAAATTTCCAAACATAAACTAAACTTCGCAATTGTCAAAAATTGTTGTAATGATTTTAAGGTATTGTGGATTCCAGTAAGTTATTAGTGAATTGCCTGATCAGAATTTGTTGTTTCTCACTTTCAGTGGACCTTCACTGGATTAGTTTTCAAATTATTCCCAATGCAGGGACTGAGGGACTAAGGTTATTGGATATTATAGGAATTCCGGTTAAACTTGTGACAAGAAGAAAATCACAATGTTGTTTTGGACTATTATTGTAGATTCTTTATATAGGTGTGGATGCCTACTGTAATCGAAACTCGTAAATATCTAGATGTAATGCTTTCTCTCGTCTTAAGGTTTGCCTTTCAAATATGTTGTTTAATATTTAACCCCAAAAAATATGTACAATTATTATAGGATGATAATTGCTTTAATTGTTTATGTCTTATTAGATTTAGTTTTGTAATGCACAACCAGATAGATATTTTTCCAAATTGTTCTTATATATTAATGAACCTAATGCAAAATTGATTGTTTTGAAATTTGCATGATGATGCATTTTGGTGGAGTAGTGTTTTGGATTTTCAAAATTTTTTTCCCCCTTTTTTTCAGTAAATTAGTTTTCCACAATTCTTCCAGTCCAAGTGTGTTTATTCTCTGAATAAATGCATATCAACCATAGGAATAGTCTTCTATAGCGTTTGATGCACAATGCATCCATTTTGCTGTTCTTTAGGGTTTACAGCGCATTTTTTCTTTTTCCTATATCTGCCGTGCATGACTGACTTATCATTGATGTTGCAGCTATCATTTTCTGGTTCGAAGTTAAGAGATCGTGATGTATTTTCAAAGGTTAGTGCTGTTCATGAATATTATTTATAGTGCCAAAAACATCACTATGTGGAACTTCTGCAGTTCTGGACCATTTGATTTTGGCAACTTATTAAGTGAACATGAGTTTGCACATTTTTTATTGGTTTTGTGGTTTGTTGCAGAGTGATCCCATGGTTGTTGCATATCTAAGGAAGGGAGATGGAAAACTTGAGGAACTTGGACGTACGGAAGTCATACTGAATAGCTTGGAGCCTGTTTGGATTGAAAAAGTTTCTGTGGCTTTTCATTTTGAGATTGTTCAGCATTTAGTGTATGTCTTCTTTGTGTCATCAAGTATTCTTGCACATGTTTTTGTTCATTGCATAAGGTGAACTTTCAAGCTTTCCTTTTTTCAGATTTCGCGTGTATGATGTAGATACAAAATTTCACAAAGTACCTGTCAAGGTGTGTCAACTTCTTAAGTATCTCGTATATAAAGATTGTCTTAACTAAAATCATCGCTTGGTTAACTTCATGAGTCTCTCATACATAAAGATTGTCTCATATATAAGGATTGTCCTAACTAAAACCATGCACAGAAGTAGGAGTGTACAAAAGTTTTAAGGGTCATTTATGATGTCCTCATATGAACTTTTGCAGGCAATAAATCTGAATGATCAAGAATTTCTTGGAGAAGCAAGTTGTGTGCTCTCCGAGGTATGTGTGTGTATGATTTGGTGGACAGGTTGATCCAGATATTTCTGGCATCATAGTATCATCTAATTGACTAATTTTATCCATCTTTTTGGCAGATTGTGTCAAAACAAAGTCGAAGCTTGACTTTAAAACTACAGAACAAAAATGGACAAAGTGGTTTAAGAAACCTTGGTAGCATCACTGTCCATGCTGAGGAAGTCCTTGCTTCAAAGAGTGCAATAGAGATAAAACTTCGCTGTACCAACTTGGAGAACAAAGAAATTTTTTCAAAAAGCGTATGCTTTTCAGCTGTTTTCCTCTTGAGTTTAAGTTTCTTCCTTGAAAAAAAGGAAAAAAAGAAAAAAAAAATCAAAACAGGAACAATCCCCTTGTTTTGTTTTTATGTATAAAAGAACCCTTTAATATTTTCTTATTGTAGGATCCATTTCTGCGAATTTCTAGAGTAGTAGAAAGTGGAGGTTGTGTTCCAATTTACAAAACTGAAGCTTTAAAGAATAATCTAAATCCAATTTGGAAGGAAATTTGTTTAAGCATGCAGCAATTTGGAAGCAAGGTGAGGTCTCTGTTTTACTTTGCTATCGAAATCTATCGGCAATTTATATTCAACAACAGTTTCTGAGTCAATGATGTTGAACGTATTATCAGGATAACCCACTAGTAATTGAATGCTTTGATTTCAATAGTAACGGAAACCATGTACTTATGAGGTAAGGTTTTCCTTATCTTTTTCATCTTTTATTTTATTTTTTCCTCTCTCCTACGTTCGATTTCTTCTTTTAATCTTTCATTGTTTACCAATTTTTGTTATTGAAAACTATCAGCAAGCTACAGATATCTGTCGCACAATTGGAAGCTTTGTACAGGGAAACAAGAGGAGTGGACTTCTATTCACATCACGGTCATGGAAAGGTGTTTTTTTCTTTTTTTCTCTTTTCCCTCTCTTCCCCTCTCTCTTATTTTTCTTCTTTTTTCTGTTTATTCAAATTGAGATTCCTTTTCTTTGAAACCGTATGTTTAATCAATATGCTATTTTATATACTTTGTAGGGACAACTTTTTGTGGATCATTTTGTTGAGAAGCAACAATTTAGCTTCCTTGATTATATATCTAGTGGATTCGAGCTTAATTTTATGGTTGCTGTAGATTTTACAGGTGTGTATCTGGTATAACAATTCGGTATATTTCATTGGTTCTAAATTTGTTGATGTATGTACTCATTTTTGTTTGGTTTTGACTTGGGACAGCATCAAATGGAAATCCTTTAAATCCAGACTCCTTGCACTATATTGATCCTGCGGGAAGATTGAATTCATACCAACGGGTAAATTGAAGAATACCTGCTAAACCATATTACTTATTAGCTAGTGTTGCCTATTACCCCTAGGGAAAGAATTAACTATCCGAGGATGTCTTTGTTTCAGAGGAAGCGTTCTCCTGATTTTATTGAAGTTTATGATTATGAAAGGTGTACAAATAACAAATATTATTACAGTAATTTCAAGTAGTTCTAGACACTATAGGCTTTGTGTTAAGTGGTGGTGGAAGATGCATGCCGTGCTCAACTACTAGCTGTGATAAAAAGTAAACATGTAAAATGCAAATGGTACATTTCCCCATCTTATATTGACACATTTTTTTTAATAGTTAACTATTGCCACTATTCACCTGTTGCGACCTTTGTGTTCACCATCACTTAGAGCTGGAAGCCATAACCTCATGAGATTAGTACCTTAGTATCGACAATTTTAAGGTTTTGATTATAAGAAATGTCGAAAAATGTTTAAAAAACCATATTTGATGAAATAAACACACCTTAAGTATTGTATCCTGCGACAGATTTAACATTTAGCGTTTCACAGGCAATTATGGAAGTTGGAGAGGTTATTCAATTCTATGATTACGATAGGCGCTTTCCTGCCTGGGGCTTTGGGGGACGGACATATAATGGTTCTGTGTCACATTGTTTCAACTTGAATGGAAGTCCACATGATTATGAGGTTTGTATAATGTATATGTCAATTTGCGCCTTCTGACTTCATATATACAGCTTTGGTTTTATTTTGGGTTAAATCAAAATGGTTTGTATAGGTAACTGGAGTTGAAGGCATCATGGCTGCTTATGCCAGCACTCTACGTAACCTGTCTTTGGCAGGTCCGACTTTATTTGGACCAGTGATTAATAAGGCTGCTGAAATTGCAGGCCATTCCCTTTCAAATGGCATCACAAAATATTTCATTCTGCTTATCATTACGGTAATGGAAAAATTTATTTCAATTTTAATATTTTAATTGCTGGTAGGTTTTCGATTATGTTTATGTTGAAGTTTCTTTCTCCTAGGATGGAGTCATTACAGATATTGAAGAAACCAAGAATGCTATAGTTAGAGCATCCGATCTTCCCCTTTCAATCCTTATTGTAGGAGTTGGAAATGCGGATTTCACTCAGATGGAGGTATCTTTACAACTCTCAACTAGTATGGCCTGCCAAATGAGGGATTCACTTGCTAGGCATTTTGAGGGTCCAATCTGCTATTTGAAAGGTCTAATTTTACTGTATCTCAGGTGCTCGATGCCGACAAAGGATCTAGGTTAGAGAGTTCTACAGGCAGAGTGGCAACAAGAGACATTGTACAGTTTGTTCCCATGAGAAATATTCATAGTAAGTATATATACCATTGGAGCAACATGTTAGGACTCTCTTTGGATTGAATGAGTATTAATAAGTTTCTGGAAGGCTGAACTGAATATTAGCTAGAGATAAAATATGGGAAAATTGTAAACGTATGCAAAAAATTGCTGATTAGGTGCAAGTGGACTTATTAAACTACTAA
Source organism: Combretum micranthum (assembly GCA_024138025.1). NCBI lineage: Eukaryota > Viridiplantae > Streptophyta > Magnoliopsida > Myrtales > Combretaceae > Combretum > Combretum micranthum. Next base: position 2,686,964 of record JAMXBD010000021.1, read on the forward strand.
ATGCATGCCTTCAATTCCCTATAGGTTTTGAAAACGTGCATGCACTCCTCAACCATTGTTGAAGCTTAATGATAGTTGCTATTTATGGTCCTTTCAGTGGTAGTTCTATGGTTTCAGCAACAGTTTGGGGTATGTTCAAGTTTTCAAACATTGTGGAAAAATGAAATTGGGCATTAGAACTTTCGAATTACACCTATCTAATAATTTTGGGGGGGTACTTGCAATTATCTTATAAAAATTTTATGGAATCTTCTAGATAGTGACTTGATGCAAACGTAGTAAAACTGTGGGTTAATAATATATTCATTCGTAGTTGATTTCACTGGGACAATTGTTAAGGGTACTGTGCATCTTTTTACCTGCTGGGGGTAACATAGATTATAGTAGTGATAGTGCGTGTTATCTTCGTTTTATAAAATATCCTTGCAAGGATAGGGGAATGCAATTTTGATTGAAAATGTTGGTTTTCAAAGATGGGAATTCCTTTAAATCATTCTTTCTGCTGAAATTTAAAGATGGTGGTTGGTGGCAAGACTGTTAGATATGCTCTGCAAACATTTTTAAACAGTCTGTTTCCAGATAAATCGTTAGTACATCCTTAAGATTAAATAGCATAGGCTATGTAATTTAAATCAGCATCAATGCTTGAGGTACAATACAGGGGGCATAGATTTGTATAAGCCTTTCGTCCATGTTTTGGTTATCATGATTAATCCTTTTTTGGCGTGCAGGGGTGAGATTTCTGTGGTTCAAGCTCTGCTGGAAGAGCTACCCGGACAGTTCCTGAGCTACATGCGAGATAGGGATATTAAACCACACAATTATGCTCCTCAGTAGCCTACTGCTTAAAAACCACCATCAAATCTGGTCAAAATTTTTCAGTTTGCTTAGGTATAAATGTGCAAGTAAACAAATGAGTAGCTTGATTCGTTTCTGTAAAAAAATAACAAGCAATGTTTAGCAATATTTCAGTATTGTTGGATTCTTTAACTGAAGAACTCTGGCAATGACAAAAGCTGGCTCGTGAATATTTTGTGAGAAAGCTGGCTGGTGAATATTTTGTGAGCCTTTCTTTAGTGAATTTGGAATGCGAAAACTCCAATTATATGCTTTTAGGGCCTATTGGCTCGGCAAGTAAAAGCTTCATGAATATCGAAGACTCAGAGACAGGGGTCCGTTTGAATTGTTTGATCTTTGTTGGTATTAGTATCGGATTAGTATCTGTAATTTATCGGTATCATGTCTGTATTAGTTCAGTATTGGTACAGTTTGATCAGTTTATGAGTAAAGTTGTCGGTTTTTTATTTTTTATATCAATATCGGTTCTGTATTAATTCGGTTTGAAAATGATGACAAAATGATACTAAACCAGTATATCCAAATAGGCTCAATTTACATTGTCAGTTCCTAATGGTGGTGGATAAGTGGGTTCAAAATTTTTAAAGTTGATTTTCCGAGGAAGAGGAGAGCTCAAGACCTAATTTACCGATATTATGTAATGAACACAATAAGCATGTTTAAATATTTGGTCATTTTCAATTGATTATGTTTATTTTGGAGTCCCATTTTCTATATCCAATTAAATTGTTAGATTACAATGTTATAACCTAAAGTAGCTCCATGAAGCCAACACTAAAAACTATAGGAGCTTGAATGTGTACTATAGATAATATTTAACCATGAATGATTTAGATGACCTGCATGAATGATTTAGATGACTTGTGTCCTTATAAATAAAAAGGAGGTTGCAAATATTTGTTTATAAATTTTAAGGAAAGTGTTATCGAATCGATTTGAGGCTTTAGTAACTAGTCTATTAATACATTTAAGCGATTTTCTTCCAGGTTTCCCTATATTGAATGTGATATTGAGCTTGTTTGAGAGGACTTAACAATATCATAAAACAATAATTTAAAATGAAAAATAGGCTTGCTTTATTCTTCAAGATTTTGTCCTTTTATACAACAAGTAAGGGCGATTATATCCACTTAACCACTTACCTACCTTTCTCTCTTTATTTCTTATCCATATCCTAGATTTAATCTTAACACTCCACATGTTATAACTGCACTATTGATTGACACCACTCCGGATGGGTACACCATATGATACACATATACAGTACACTCCATTGTTTAAACAACACATCACACACATGCATTATACACCACATCACATAAACAACTACATATCATCATACTGATATTTTCCCAAGAAGCTTCTGCTGGTGAGTAATCCTTCCAATGTACCAATACTTTTGGATGTGATTCATTGCAATGGACATCTAAGATTGCTTTAGGGGAAGGAACAGTTTAAGCTTGTCGTATCATGGAAAGAGTAGGCTGAGTGCAGTCTTCTCCAATGAATTTCTTGAGGCTAGATACAAAGAATACGGAGTGAAGCTTAGCTATTGCTAGAAGTTTAAGGCAATAAGCAACTGGTCTTATGTTTGGTTCCAATAGAAAAGGTTCGTAGTATCAAGGTAATAACAAAGTTTGACGATAGGGGCGTAGTTTGAGTAAAACCAAATCTCCTTCAATAAAATTAACTTCTTTGTGTTTTCTATCATATTGCTCCTTCATTATATGTTAGGCATGACTAAGATGGTTATGAAGTTTAGCTAGAAGTGGTCCGATGTTGCTAACTTGATGGTGCCTAGTGTGTGAGACAAGAGGCATGGTTGTGGTAGCTCATAGACCACATGAAATGGAGTAGATTTAAGGGAAGAATGATAACTGGTGTTATAACAATTTATAGCCCAAGCAATCTAAGCAGTCTATTGTTTAGGTTGATCACCCGTGAAACAACTTAAATACATTTCAATAGTACGATTAAAAAGTTTTGTTTGACCATCACTTTGAGGGTGATAGGCTGAAGAAAGTGAAAGTTTTGTGCCACTTAGTTTGAAATGTTCTCTCAATAAAATATTTGTAAAAGTGACATCATAGTCACTCACGATGGTCTCAGGCAATTCATGAAGTCGAAACACCATATAAAAAGGCACTTTACCAATTGTGAATGCATTATATGGATGACTAAGGGGAATGAAATGGACATATTTAGAGAATCAATCAATCACCATCACAAGAATAGATTTACCATGGGAAAGGAATGAGGAAGCCCATCAATGAAGTCCATTGAAATATCCAACCACATATGTGTCGGAATCGGCAACAGTTAAAGTAGTTTAGCTAGTTGCAAATTGTCTGCCTTATGCTGTTGGCATGTGGGATAAGCTTACTAGGTCTTGTAGTTGTCGCTGCATACCCTTCCAATAAAAGTCCCAAGTTATTCGATACAAAGTCCGTTAATACCCTTCATGGAAATGGTCATGTATAGCATGAATAATGGTGGCACAAAGAGAAGAAGTGGAGTCTAAATAAACTCTATTTTTGTAAAAAATTAAGCCTTGTTATACTTCAATCATTGCTCAATTTATTAGTTTAGATGCACCTTGATACATCTTATAGTTACAGAGTAGTTAATATCTCCTAAAGTACCAAGTCAGCAGTGGCGTTGATATAGCAAAGTTCTCACCACTAAATTCATCACATCTAGAAAGTGCATCAACTACCTTGCTCTTCTTTCTCGCTTTATATTCAATTTCAAAATCGAACCCAAGAAGTTTACTCATCCAGTGTTATTGAGGGAAAGTTGTAATTCTCTACTCTAGTAAAAATTTCAAATTGCAGTGGTTAGTTCATACCAAGAATTTGTGCTCCATAAATAGGCTCTCCAATGGCGAATGGTCTTTGTTAAATCAATCAACTCTTTTTCATAGGCTAGTAGTTTGAGGTATCGTTATGCAAATAAGCGACTGAAGAAAGAAATTGGACGGTTCCACTGCTAAAGCAAGGCACCAATTCCCATGTCCAATGCATCACATTCCACTACAAACGGTTGAGCAAAATTCAGCAGTGCCAATATTGGAGCTTTTGTCATGGCATCTCGTAGTGCAATGAAGGTACGCACAGATTCTTACGTCCAAATGAAATTGTTTTTGTGGAGCATTCTAGTTAAAGGATCTGCAATAGGACCATAATTTTGAATGAGTTTCCGATAATATCCGGTTAGATGCAAGAATCCCAGTAATTCCTTTATGGTTGTTGGTTTTGGCCATGAAAGCATGGCTTCTATCTTCTGTGGATCTGCTTCAACCCCTTTATTCGTAATCAAGTCAACTAAATAAGATATTTGCCTTTGAGCAAAGACACATTTGGATTTTTTCAAAAACAACTTGTTTTGCCTCAATGTAGAGAAGACCATGTTTAAGTGTTGCAAGTGTTCCACCCATGACTTGCTATAACTGAGGATATCATCAAAAAACACAATTACAAATTTCCTCAAATATCCTTTAAATACCTCATTCATTAATACTTGAAATGTTGAGGGAGCATTTGTTAATCCAAACGGCATCACAAGAAATTTAAAGTGGCCATGATGAGTTTGGAATACCATCTTCTCAACATCATCCAAATTCATCCTTACTTGATGATATTCGAAGGACAAGTCAAGTTTAGAGAAATAACAAACACCATGTAATTCCTCTAACATTTTGTCAATCATTGGAATTGGGGAACTTATTTTTAATTGTCTTTTCGTTTAATGCTCAACAATCAATGCAAAAACACCATGTATTATCCACATGTTTAACTAATAACATTGGTGAGGAATAAGCTGATTGACTAGGTTAGATAATCCCTTTACTATGCATCTCTTCACATTGACATTTAATTTCATCCTTCTGATTATGGGGGTGGTAAGGACGGACTGCTATAGAAGTTGTTCTGGTTATAACCTAATGGAATGGTCACAATGTTGTGCTAGTGGCCACCCTTGTGGTGCTTGAAAAATGTCTAGAAATTTGGTTAAAATCTGGTATAATTCATGATGTCTATCAACTTCCTGTATCATTGTAACAATTGTTGGTTTTTCTACCTCTGTTAAAGCCATTTGTAACACCACCTCTTTCCCTTCTTGGATAAACTTCATCTTCATTGATAAAAAATCCCATGCTATTAGCCCAAGTGACTTAAGCCAATTAACTCCAAGAACTACATCCATGCAGCATAAAGGCAAAGAATATAAATCCACTTCAAACTGCTCACTTCCCTCTTTTCGACTTCTCTTTTAATCATCTTTTAAGTATCATTCAATTTGACTCCTTCTAGACTATATGTAGTTTAGGACTCATGCAATACACATGTGATTACTTTACCCAAATTCATATTCTCCAAATTTTACGTTTAAGCTTCCTTATTTATTTCTCATATTTTATTCTCGTTTTGTTACTATTTATGAGTTAGTTTTCATTTAACTTGTAAATGGATAAAATATGTAAGATATAAGAATAGATGTTTGACTTTGATATTTCATAATCAATCTAGCAAATTGTCTTATATTTATCTTTTTATCAGTGTTGTTAAGACTTGTCTTGGTTTTTAATGGCCAGTATATTTGGACAAAGGAAATAGATAAGGATAAGAAAAGTTATACTTTAAGAATAATATGATCAATAATAAATTAGAAATGCATTTACATCAATTTATTAATTACAATAATAAATTGGATATGGAATTAAGAATGTTATTATACCCTACATGGCTACTTTGTATAAATAAAAAGTTAGTTAAATATACACACAATGACACACACATGCACATATTATTCATAACATATAGATATGTTGCTTACATCAGTATGATATATATTATCTATAATTTATTTTTTGTACATGCTTTACATGTATATATTATATATAGTCTACAAAATAGATAGGTACATAATATGATTATTTGATAGATGCTTATGCATAAATATTTCATCTACATGCATGATATATATATATATATATATATATTCAATTTACACATAAATATAACATATAATATATGTGTATAAGGTTTTCAGGTTAATGTTGTCACGTGGTTGTTGCATGAGTCTCACGGTGCACACGCAATCTTAATGTAGTGACTTGTAAAGGACACTTGAAGAGATGACTTAGAGAAAAATAGTAAGAAGGAGAAACAGACAATCTCGGTAATTTAAACACACTTGTGACAAGTGAAGAAGCCAGGTATTAACCTCATTATTTGTAATTGAGTGTAAACTTATTCTTTATTTAAGCTATAGTTAGATCTTTGAGATTAGAGATTCTGCAATCAAACACTTTGTTTTTCTAGTCTTTAGAGCTTCTAGGAGTGTTTGAAAAAGAGATATGCTTGAGTATTTATAGACTCTAGGCATGATAATATATGTTACATTGTATTGATGATCAATAGATGGGTTAAGCTTACTCACTTAAGGCTATCCTGATGAGCTTGGCCTACCTTACTAAGTGTAAGCTTGCTTAATAAAGGTTGAGAGCGGATGATTGATTCATCAAACCAAATCTTTAAAAGTCATTTGAATCTATGAATCAAACTCCTTAGATTTTCTTGTTTAGCACAGGAGTCAAGCCCAATTAAAAATGTTTAGTTGTGGACTTAGCCATTATAAAATTGGCCTTTGTATTTTGCCTCATAAATAGTTATGACACTACTTATTTTGCCTCATATACATATATATATATATCCATCCGTGAATTGCAGCGTCTTTCTAATTATATGCATCACTTTAGTGTTGTTTGAGTAATCCTACTCTTAAGGCAATGTACATATATCTTCTTGGAAACTCGGATGAAACCAGCTTTCTTGTCTTTTCAGATACGAACATATTATGCACATACTTCTCATTATATGGTGGAATGACTCTTTATGACCCTTGATAAGTACCCTAAACAGTCTGTTTGGACAAAATTTACAATACCAAATTGCTTCATTTAATTGTGTTTCCATAATGTACACTAATTATAACAAAACTAACTTCTAAGTGAAAGTGGCAGTTTAATAAAGCTTTAAGCATATCATGTCCATGTTGTCTAAACCTTATACACACAAACACACTAAACACATCTTCATTATTAATAAAGCGCATAAATTGTACTAGAAAGTATTAATATTTGGGGTAACTTCATTTGAAGTATCAACGTTTGAAATAGTTAAAAAGAGATATAATGAAGAATTAATGTTTTACAAAGTTCATTTGATGTATCGACATTTGTAATGATTTTTAATTAAATATCTTTAATTTTTTATCAGTAGTCAATTTTTGATACTTTATTTGACTCATTTTGCCCATTATTGATACCTCTTTTTAATTACTCAAAATATTAATACTTAAACGAATTCATCCTAAAACGTTGATACATTTTAATGTAATTTACCTCACTATAATTAGACATATTGTTTAGACTCCATGATATTATTGCATTTTATTAATATTGTCTAAATCTCAAAAATGTCAATATCCTACTTACAAACTTTTTGAGGTCACTTATAATACTTAATTCTAATATCAATTCCATATAATGTAGATTAATGAGCATTTTTATTCCTTCTCCTCATTAGAGAATAGTTACTTTTTATATGGTATTACTTTTATTTAAAATATACCCCTAATCATAAAGCAAAACCAAACATAACATTAAAAGGTATACAAAATTTAGATATTTGCACTAATATTGATTAGACCACGCCTCGGTTCCCTCATCAATGTGATTCAATGGATAAATTATTTGTCTTGTCGTATTTAATTAAACTTACTTTGCATAAGATTTTTGTTCATTGCATCATAGTTTGTTATATTCAAAATTTAAAATAATTCGTCTTTTATACTTTAATTCATTATTTGATTATTTTAACATATAATACAATTATGGTAGATATATTTTAAAATTTTCAGTTCATATGTCAATATAATAAAACATGTTTATCCTCCAATAGTAATTTCAGTAAAACCCTATTTCTTATAAAGCAAGCTAATACATATATAGTTATTAGTAAGAGCGATACAATAACCAATCTCTTTTTAAAAAAAAATAAATAAAAATTTATTGCTCAAAATTATAAATATTCAATATTGGAATTTGATTGTTTTTAATTAACAAATAAAAATTTGTCTCTAGTCACAATTTTGTAAGTTTGAGCAGTTTGTGTTGTGTGTCAATGTGAAAAGTACTAGCCGAAGCCGCTTGCCAGAAGCTCCATGGTCCTCATAAAACCCAACACAGTCTTAAAACCCTATACATAACAACCAGCAATGAATAGAACTCTTCTTAGAACTGCATCCGTCTACACACGCAATCTTCTTTCTTCTTCCTCTTCAACTCCATTGAAACTTAATCCTAACCCTAGCTCCCCAGTTGTTTCGCTCTCCAACTGGACTCGCTCTCGGCTTAGGTTCTACTCCTCCGAGAACGATTCATCCAATGAAAACCCTGCGAATGCTCCCATTACAGATTCGGCGAAACCTGAGAAGAGTAACGCAGTGGTTGACGTACCCGATGTTAGCAATAAAGGTATCTCACTGACCTTTTCTTTTTCTTTTTTTTTTTTTAAATTATTTTTTCCAAAATTTTTGTTGCCAATTATGAGATTTGATGGTTGGGAGTGATTCTTAGGGTTTTGGTCGCTGTTGTGATTGCTTTCGTGTGTATGAATCAAATGAAATTGAATGGAAGCTTAATTCAGATTTATGGATATTTATGGAACAATTTTGCTGACCAGTGCTCCAAGGTTGGAAATTTAGGCAATTTAGCATTTGCCATACAATTGTCTTTGTTGGAAGACGTGTGATTGGCGTGGTACACATTATGGAGACTATTTATCCATATGCTTATGATTAAGGGTGTGAAGAGTTGAGTCGAGACGAGATAATACATCAAATTTCAGAACTTGAGCCTTGAGCTTGGCTCAAACTTGGCCAAGTTTAAAAACCTAAGCTCAAGCTTAACTTGAAGTAGTATTAAACAAGCTTGAACTAGGCTCAATTAAGTTTGTTTAGGTTGGGATTTACTAAAAATATTTTTGATTCTAATTAAAGTAATATTAATATTTAAATTTAACTCGGACTCAATTAATATTTATACTTGACTTGAGTTTGATTAAACTCGTGAGCTGATCGAGTTAAACATCATAAAACTTATCATTCAACTTGATAAACTAATGAAGTAGCTTGAGCTCAACTTGACTGTTCTTGAATTGAACTTGAGTAAAATCAGGTTGACTTCGGATGGTTTGTGAAGCAGCTTGATTGCTCACACCTCTACTAGTGATTTTGAAGGGAAAAGCTGGACCTTGTTCATAAAATAATCCCTGTGTTCACATTGATGAAGAAAAGTATTGCCTGACTGGACACCATTAAAATATATTTCATTTGGTTGGGAAATGGATTAGCATTATCTAGAATTAAGTCTCACATTTGCTTGGTAGCATCAAATGGTCGATTGTGTTTGTTAAGTGATTTAAATTTATTAGTCTATTGGGTGTTTGTAACGCTTGATTTTTGTTAAACGAGATCTCACTCAGCACAGATAGCATTATTATAATATTTTTTGGTGGAATTCGATTTATAATAAAGTGACAATATGGAGCTGGCAAGTCCCCTTGCTTCAGCTCTTTTGGCCACCATTATCATGTTTGATTAATGGCAGCTATAAGATTGGTATTTGTTTGATTGTTGTTTCCATTTGGTTTGATTTCTTTTGCCCTTTTTTCCCCCTCCAGAGCTAAAAGCGAGAATAGCAAAGTACTTTGATGGTGATGAAGAGGCACTACCTTCTATCCTTCAGGCAATTTTGCAGAGGAGATTGTCAAAGAAGCATGAGGAGACAGATGATGAGTTGATGGATGATCTTGAAATGCAGCCGATAAGTGATGTTGATGATCAAGACTTTGAATCTGATTTTGAGGAATTGTATTCGACTGATGAAGAAATTGATAATTTATATAACGCGCGGGATACTGTTATGAAGAGAATGGTGAAAGACGAATATTTCAATATGGATGACAAGAAGTGGGATGAGATGATCGAAGAGGCAGTCAAGCATGGCTACTTAATGGACACAAAGGAGTGTGAGGAGATCTTAGAGGACATGCTTTCTTGGGATAAGCTTCTTCCAGGTATGTCTCATTTTACGTGCTCTCCTTTCTGGCTGTTTAATCATTAGCAGTAAGAAGCAGTGAGGCATTAGTTTGTAATTTATGTATAATTTTATATACTATAGCAGGTGGTCAAATGACAAGATGATCAATATAAATGTTTTAATTTCATTGGTATATATATATATATATATAATTATGTAATAATTTTATGACTTCTCTTTGCTGACCGAGTTTATGTATATATTAGCCATGACCATGACAAATTCAAGGAGTTGAATGTGCTGATTGCACTAAATATGCTTAGAATTGTTTATGCTGGAAAACCAGGTGATGCCCTAAATTGATCAGGCCTCTGGTTGAGGTGTGATCTGATGCACCAGTTCAGTTATCTTGATTTTATAAGTACTTCAGGATGTGGAATTAAAAACGATCCTTAGAAAGATATTATGAGTAATCTGGATGTTTTAAAGCACACAGTTAATACCTTCTGCTGCTTTTTAGTGGTAGCATATCCATAAGCAGGTAAATGAAATAAAATGCTTCTTACTTGAATCATCCAGAGATATCTGCAGTGTGTTGCCTTTCACATTTCAAAACTGCTTTGGAATCTTTAATGTTGCCCCAATTTGTGCTACAAACAGATGATGGTGACAACAATAGTAGAATGCCTATTTAACTTCATCATCTTCTTCTTTTTAAAGAGGTTTAAGGGTAACTTTTCCAGAAATGTCTTATGAATTGTAACAGAAGGACCGGTGGATGCCTTTTCTTGGCAATCTTCTATGACATGCCCATCAATAAGCTTGGTTTTAAGGACTCATATCTCCATCTCAGTGCTAGAGAAGCACATTTTTGGTTGCATTTCACAGAGTGTGGGAGGCTCTTGAGCGTGGTGATTGCTTAGGTTTAGTCATAAGCTTTGTAAGAAGTCATATTCTTAGATTTTAACTGTGAAAACAAAATATTCATCAAGAAGAAGAAGCTTGGTACTGTTTAATTTTGTGGCTTCTCTGCTTTTCTTCCAAATCTGGTCTAAGCAAATTAAACTGACTAGACATGGCTTGATTCTTGATTGAATTGGTTAGTAGAGACCACTATAACAACCTTGAAAAGCACTGGAGATGAGAGGCAAAAAAGTAACATGCATGGGTGGATCAACGGCTGATATCTATTTATATAATAATAATTTTTGTGAAGTTAAACTACTATCCATCATTATAAATAGAATAATCCTGGTAGGAGTTGATTTCTTCCTTTTGTGTGTGTTTGGAGATGAATTGGAAATTTATTTCTGAATTCCCTATAGCATGAAGGTAAAATGTGATACTTGATCTTATAAATAATTCTATTCTAATTTTTCTTTCATTGCTAGATGTATTACAAAGTCAGTCTTAAAAAAAATTTGAGCTAAAATTTTAAACCACCCATGTGCTTAGCCATTTAGTATTTGTTTGAATGAAACATAAATAATTACCAGAATGAACAAGGATTAAAAGAGTAGTTTCGGCAATTGTACATCATATTAGTTTTCTTTCTAGATGTTGTTTGTCTGACTCATCATCTTGGGCTATCTTATAAAATGTGCTTTGCAAGCTTGAAAAGGATGAAACTGGTCTAATAAAACAACCTGCTAAGACCAAACATGAAAAGGCATCTGCTTATGCATACGAGAGGTGTACTTCACCTACAGTGTCTTCATAATGTGTGCAGGGGTAGATCCATCTTCTGCCCTTATCTTGCATCTAGGTCCATTTGATCACCTTAATAGTGTAATTTCATCAAATTTTCCCCTGAAAACACCAGGTGTTTTTGCTTTTGACATTGTCTCATCATGGTAGCTCAAGGTAGTTTTCTGCTTTACCTTTGTTAGTTGGAATGCTTTACATTGATAGAAAAGTCTTCAAAACAATCTTTCCTACGATGGTATTTTCAACTACTTGACATTTTATTGTTGTTATTGCATTTCAAAATTAGTCTTTGATTTTGCCTTTGTAATCTAGTGTGCTGTAAATTATTTTTGCGTATCTTTCACCTTCTTTGAAACTTTGGCTTTCTTGGTTTATCTAGACAGTTTTAAACCCATGAGCTTTTATGGCAGTGAGCAATAAAAAGTATTTTACTGCCATTACCTTTCCTTTAATAGCTCATCATCTTGTTATTAAGGGTGGGTCAGCGGTAGTAAGTGCTATGAATAGCATTTGCAGATACACTTAAACAGAAAATGCATAGGCAAAGACTTATTTACGAGTTCAAATACATGCACTATAAGACAATTTCCTCATGATTGACGAACTCAAAACTATCATAAGGATGAAATTTGTGTTGCTGGTGCTGAATCCTCTTCTTCTTTCATTTTGCTCAATCTGCAAATTGTACATGGCAGCCACTGATGTACAAGGCAGTAGCATGCATGTCAACTGGTTAATTTTCCTTGAACATTCCTTCACCATCCCAGTCTTATCCCAAGATTCTCTGGCAATTGCACGTCTAAAGAAAATGTGTTCATGAGATTCCTCATTGGTTTGACACAGATTTTATTCTGCTGACGAGATTTGAGCTTTGAGAGGTGCACTTCAAGGTGCTTCTAATGCCTGAGGAAAAGAATAGGCAACAAACAATTAAGAAAAATGATCTCCATTATCTGGATAGCAAAGTTCATTCTCCTACACTCAGTAGATGGTATATATCTGCCTTGGAGTTCTAGAATAGATTATCTGTGACCAATGCATTGCCAATTTATCACTGCTGTTTCCATGTTAGATTGCTATTGTTCACATGTCAGGATGAGAGCATGCCTTCACATAATGTAGTAGTTGTTTCTTTGATAACCTTCATGGATTTGAGTTGTGAAAAGTGGGAACAGCCTCTTTGCAATATGAAGGGAAAGGCTGTTTCACCAAAAAAGGGAAAAAAAATATAAAATAAAATAAGGAAAGGGAAAGGCTGCCTACATATGGTTCCTTTCTCTCCTGTCCCCACACTAGCTATAATTGACTTTGCGCTGGGGGTGCCCTTTTTCACTCACATGAGAAATTGATATAGCGTCTCTTGGCTGTTGTTCTGCATGGCTTCTGGATCTATTGAGAGAAGATTGTTATCTTTGACAAACATATTAAGGTTGGCCTGAAGTGATTGCCTCCTTAATGTTTTAAGTTCTACCCCATTAATCATAGTTTGAGATAATATTCTAACCCTTTTATTCCCTGTAAACTTTTGTTTTGCATGAGCTAAGGTATGCTGGTGGTGGTTGGCTATTCTTGAGGTGATTGAGCATGCATAAACCAGTATAAATGACATTTCATTACTGTATGGTCAACATATCTTTGTGTTATCATTCATTTTGATTTTGACTGCTAAAATAAATCTTATTTCCATTATCTGGAACCATAGGTCCATATCTGATGGATGGAGGGTTTGTTTTCTATCTTTTTGTCAGATGACATGAAGAAGGAGGTTGAAAAAAAATTTAATGAGCTAGGTGATATGTGTGAGAGAGGGGAGCTCGAACCAGAAGAAGCTTTTGAACACTTTAAAAATTTGAAGATGAGATGGTGATGAAATATGCAAAGATGATGGAAGCAGAAGGGCCACCACAGTTTGATGAGCCTGGTGTGCCGGATAAGAAAAAAGACTCAGATGACCCCCCTGGTGAGGGTCCAATCCTCCGATGGCAAACACGTGTAGTTTTTGCCCCCGGTGGTGATGCTTGGCATCCTAAGAATAGAAAGGTAAAGATGTCTGTTACAGTTAAGGAACTTGGACTTTCAAAGTATCAGTTCCGGCGGCTGAGAGAACTCGTTGGAAAAAGGTACCATCCAGGGAAAGATGAACTTACAATCACCAGTGAAAGGTAAAATTCTAATTTGCTCTTTACCCACCTTAGGAGTAGGAATAGCTTTGTGCAAGGACTCCTTTATATATAAAAATTATCAAGCAATGATTTTCCACTTATATGAGACCTCTACCTGACTAAATCATATAGACCACAAATGAAGAGATTGATGCAAGTTCATTTAAGGTTGGCTAGTCATTTTCTGAATAATTCGTTCACACCTTTTTAAGATCTTGGATATGCAGATCCAAATTAATTTATAAATGCATGCACCATCATCAACCTCTTCGTTCATGTTTCAAAGTGTATGATTCATGAATCCTTTTGCATAATTGTGCTCACCTTGGCCCTTCTCTATTTATTTTATATTTATAAATGGTGTCAGAAAAATGTTCTTTGCAGTTGCACGTTATATTTAACTGATCCACTCTATATGGATGCTGGACAGTGCATAGTCATTTTTGTTATGCTTACTCTTTGATTTTCTCATCAGATTCGAGCATAGGGAAGAAAATAGAAAGGACTGCCTTAGGATCTTGTTATCTCTTATTGAAGAGGCAGGCAAAGCTAATAAGCTAGTAGATGAGGCTAGAACTTTGTACGTCAAAGACAGACTTAGGGCTAACCCAGCATTCATGGAGAGGTTGAGGGCAAAGACTGCAAGAGGGGGAACAACTGCAGCATCGGTATGAATTATTGGACAGCGGCATTGCTATGCTGCATAGATATGAAGTCTCTCCTGTTGGTTTTTTTTATAGGAGTTTTGTAGGATTTTTTTTTTTTTTTTTTTTTTTTGATGGAGCAAATATATGTTTAAATTGATTAATGCTGCAGTGTACTTTACAATCTCTGGACGTAGGTTCTGTTGAATTCATTTTAGCCCGTGATTTTGAAGAAAAACAGTGAGCAGTCACTCAATAACAATTTATCAAATAAGTTTTTTTCTCCAACCTGCTATGGAGCTCTATTCAGTTTGAAATGTGAATATCACTTCGGTAATTTTTCATCTGATTCTCACTAAGAGCTATTCTGCCCCGAAAATTGAAATCTGAAATGGTTCCGGACCAGGTGGTTGGGCTCGTTAGTTTTACAGGCTCATGTCGGCTTTGGGTACCATTGTTCGGGAGGGGAAATATTTACGTAACTTTATTCTCAATATTTGGTGCTAGTAACGAGGAAACTATATTATGGTTTTGGTGTGGTGGTGATGTTGGTACCGACGGAAGCCCGTCATGTCTAGTAGTAGAGCATCTCCCCTTTTTATTTTTTCTTCTCATAGAACATCTTTTCGAAGCAAATACCTAGAAATTGTTTCTTGTTTTTGGGTTTGTTGGTACTTGGTGGATAGAATAGAAGGTAAATGTATCCATGTTTCCCTCAATTCCATCTTCGACAACTTTTTTAAGGGATAGAAATGGGTAATATGACATAAAAGTGGAAGTAAAGCAGTGAAAAAGGAAATGGCTTTGGTGGGGGAAGGTAAGGAAATGGACGGAACCAGGAGAAATAATTTCATTTCTTGCATAGGTTGGTATTAAATAAAAGAAATGAAAGGAATGAAAATATAATTTGATGAAATTATCCGTATATATATAGTTATTTGTATAACTTGTTCTAATTTCTTTCCATTTCTATCTAGGTACAAAGAAAGGTTCCATTATAAGAAAATTGATATTTAGAAATAAAAATCTGCGATGGAAAATTAATGAAGAAAATTATATATCTATAAATAAAATTAATAATGATGATTTTTACAATAATGATTTACATTCCTAATATTCTTGTAGTGTTTTAAAAAGAAATGTTTTTGCTTTTTACTTCATTTCCACCTATATTTTTGCCTGAGAGTAAAAAGGAAGAGAGAGAATCCAAGGAAATATATCTATATTACATGCAAAAAAAAGTGCACTGTACTTACACACACACACACAAATATATATATATATATATATATATGCACACAAAAGATATTCCAAACAAACAATTTCGACGAAATCTTTCAATTAGATTGTACAAACCTAAGAAATGTGGGACTTATATATAATTCAACACTTCCTTGTTGGAGCATACAAATCATATACACCACCTTGTTACAAATGTATCAAATGTAAGGACCCTAAAGAATTTAGTCAAAACATTAGTCAATTGATCATTTGAATTGACATAACTAGTGACAATGCAACCAGACAATGTTTTTTCTTGAATGAAATGACAGTTGATCTCTATATATTTAGTTCTCTTATGAAAGATTAGATTAGAAGCCATATACAAAGCAACTTGGTTATCACAATTTGACTTCATTTGCATTACTTCAAAAGACTTTAACTCTTGCAGTAGTTGTTTAAACCAAATAAGTGCACAAGTTGCTAAGGCCTTTACTTTATTCAATTAACACTTTTTTTCTCCTCTCTCCCTCTCTCCTGTTCAAGTTAATCCGAATTAGAGAAAATCTTAAGGGGTAGCTGCCATTATTGGTCGCCCCTCAATACCTTATCTTCTTCTTACCTCTTTTCTTTTCTCCTTTTTACGTTCAAAACCCAATAAATACCTAGCAATCATCTTATCATCTCTTTTTTCATCTTTATCTCTTAAGTACTCTAAGGTTGTAGACTTGTTTTTAAAAGATATTGAAGCTGATGCTAGTAAGGGTGTTAAAGGATTCAACATTTCGGTGTTAATACTTCAAGGTCTCAAATAAAGAGAGTTCTCATGGTGAAAGAGGAGCCATCTTTTTCACCAATTTTTTTTTTTTTTTTTAAATTGGGTCTTTGTATCTTTTAGTTTGTTCTTTTTAGTGCTCCACCCCTATGTGGGTATTTTTTCTGGTTAGAGTACTAGATCTTTGCTCTCATGATAGAACTTTTTGTATTAAAAAGTTTTTTATATCCTTTTTGTGTGTAAGAGATATGACCTTATTGGTTAAGGTTTCTTACCCCTATCTCTTGTTGTTCATGTTTTGGGTTGATTTGTACTTGTTTTGTTCTATTGCATGGTTTTCTACTCCTACACTTGACTTAGCAATAGCATCCTGCTTTCTACTTGTCTAAGTAACCAGGTTACCTCCAACTAGAACAAAATACTCAAAAGTGGATTGTCTATTAGAAAGAGAACTGCACAATTAGTATCATACCTAATCACTTGTAAATGACCATGATCTTCATATAGTAAACCTCTACTTTGAGCACTTTTAATATATCTAAGAATCTTGACAACTGCATTCCAATGATTGACACAGGGGAATTGAAGGAATTGATTGACAACACTAACTATAAAAAATATATTAGGTTGAGTGATAGTAAGATAATTGAGCCTTCTTACCAACTGACGATATCTCCCACAATTTGCTTTAGGATCCATATGGGAATCTATATGCTTACAATTTAGCATCCTAGTCTCTTCAAGAAAATCTAAGGCATATTTTCTTTAAGAAAGTATTGTGCCATAATTGGATTGAGCAACTTCTATGCCAAGCAAATAACTTAGCAAACCAAGATATTTGGTTTGAAAATGTTTGAAAAGATGTTCTTTTAAGTGAATAATACCATCTTAATCAATGCCAGTAATGGCAATGTCATATACATAATCTATTAGGTAAATGCATTTCCCTTCATATGTATGCTTATAGAAAACTAAATGATAGGATGTTGCATGAATCATGCCAAACTCCATAACTATAGTACTGAACCAACTAAACTAGGCACAGGGAGATTATTTTAAACCATAAAATGAGCAGTAAAGCTAGGTAGTTGCTCTCTATATATTTCCTTTTAGATCTTACTATGAATAAATGCATTTTTTATATCCAATTGGTAAAAGGGCCAATGTTTCATAGTTGTAATGGATGGAAACAACTGAATAAAGGATATCTTAGCCAAAAGAGAAAACGTATCAACATAATCTAGACCATACACTTGCGTGTAACCTTTAGCAACCAAACGAGCTTTAAGTTACATCTAAACCCATTGGCAACCGAACAATGATCTTTTAGGAGGTTAAGGAACCAAATCCTAAGTACCATTGGTATTGAACCATGTAGGGGTTACAATCTTGTTTTGATGAGAAAATATTACACAAATGCTCCACAACTTAATTAAGTCACATCTAATAAGCAAAAACTTGTTTGTAATATATTTGGGCTTTGTTATGTTTGTGTTTTTGTTTTTGTACTTATTATTGCACGTTACTTCAAGCACCTTTTAGGCCTTGATTCATTTGGAATCTCTTAAAGATCAAAATACAAAAATTGTAGAGCTTTCTCTAAGCTTTCTATAGCATCTTGAATTGCTTCAATTAGAGCCAAGATGAGAATGTTACGACCAAAATACGGAACAAGTTTGAACTGGCCAAAAGCAACCATGAGCTGAACTGAGCCTTGACTTTGGGCTCGATTGGATTGCTTGTTGATGGAAAATGGACTGCTCATCGGTATACTCTGTCTAGGCCAAAAAATAGCCGTTAAAAACTTTGTAATCCCACTATTGGTGATTGTTTTGAGGGGCAATGGCTAGCTTGTATTGAGAGATTATAAATAGAGTATTTGTGGTATTTTTATGTAAGAGAGTAGAGCTTAACAGGATGGTATTATGTGAAAATACTATCTCAAATTTTATTTGTTTTTATTAAGCGAATAGTGTCATAGTGAATTAGTGAGCTAATATTATAAGGCACTATCCACATGTTTTATTTGAGCGTTTTAGCGAAGTCCTTATATGTTGAGACATTTAAGTAAAGTCCTACATGTGTGTAGGCATTTGTGAAGTCCTCTTTGTGAGGCAAATGTGAAGTCTTCGGTTATGAGGCATTGTTGTGAAGTCCTCTTTATGAGGCATTGTTTGTTGGATGAAGTGTGAAGTCTTCCTTAAGTGGGGCAATTTGTAGACCATGGAGACTACGGGGCGGGTCGAACTCTATGTTATATCACAGTGTAATATTCTCCTTCCTTATCTCTTTATTGTTATTGTTATAATGGTTGATTTGGGCATAGTTGCTAAAAAAAAGATAATGGTTGGTTAAGTGAGCCTAAAATCGATTTAGAAAGCCGCATTGTAGTTTCCACTTCCACACACGTGTAATAGCCTAGTGGTGCATGGATCTTTAACAATTGGTATGTAAAACAGTCATCTCCTCTACCGTTGCTTATGCCTACCCTAGATTGAAGGAGCCTTACCCACACTTTTAGGAATAGAAAATAGAAGTAAGGGTAGGATACAACAAAATAGGATGGAGACAAATGGTGATAACTTACAAAATTATAAATAAGGGGAGGATTACGAGTAGAGTAACTACCTTTCTTCTTGAGGGCTATAGAGAGATCTGCTTCTAGTGGGTCCTTAGTAGGTAGAGATGTAGAACACAAGGTTGACCAATGAGCTTGTCTAAAAGAGGTGAAATATATGCTGAAGGCTGGTTCGAAAAGCATCGATGATAAACCTAAAAAGTTGGAGGTGAAAAAATAGAATGAAAAATAATAGATTCAGGCTTAGGAAGAGATAAACGAGATGAAATAGGTAAGATCTTGGAATAGAACTCTCAAATGAAGTGGAGGAATAGAGAAAAGAAGTTCAAAGAAGGTAACATTATGAGACAAGTAGTAATAATGAGTAATAGGTGAATAACATTTGTAACCTTTTTAAAGTTCAGAGTAACCAAGGAAAATGCACTTGATGGGTTATCTTGACCAAGAGACATTTTTAACAAAACATGTGCAACTAAAGACACATAAAGGAAGAACATACAAGGGTTAATCAGAAATAAGATGTGCGAAAAATTTTATGCTGAAGGAAAAAAGAAGGCATATAATTAATGAGATAACAAGTAGTGAGAATAGCATTAGCCCAAAACTAAGCAGGTACATGGTGGTGTGAAAGAAGTCCACGAGCTATTTCAGTTAAATGTCTAATTTTATGTTTAGTAACACCATTTTGTTGAGGTATGCAAGCACAAAAGCATTGATGTAAAATGCCATGGGAGGACCTGAACTTGGTAAAGCAGATAGAAAAATATTCAAGGGCATTGTCATTGCATAAAGTTTGTATAGATGCATTAAATCAAGTTTTAAATTTTAGCACAAAAAGACTTAAAATTTGGAAAAAACTCAGATTTATGTTTCTTAGAATATAATTAAATACAATGAAAAAAATTCGTTATTAAAGGTTACAAAGTATTGAAAATCTAAAATAAATACAACACGACTAGGGTCCCAAATATCATAATAAAGTACAATAAAAGGAGAGACAACCTAATTATTAACTTCTCTAGGAAACAAAATTCTAGATTTTTTTCCTAGTTAACAAGACTCACACTCTAAAGAAGACAAATGAGAAACCATCTTCTAAAACTTAGAGATACTGGGATGTCCCAAACAATTGTGGAGAAAAGCTAGAGAAACTATAGTAAAACGTGCAACAGGAGCAGAGGAATGGTGAGGTCGTAAAACCTTGTGACTAAGATCTTGTGCTTATCGTCTGTCACATATTGAGATTCTAGAAAATAACAGAATGAGGGTCAAATTAATATAATAGTTTAAAGCATAAGTAATCTTACTAAGGTTAAAAGGAGAGTTAGGAATATAAAGGACATGTTCTAGAGGAATAGATGATAAAGGTCGTACACTACCCACAGCTTTGCCAATTGTGTGGGAATAATTTGCTATAGTTACAAAAGGTAAAGATGAAGATTTCAAAACAAAAAAAAAAAAAAAATAAAGTGGAAAAAAAAGATAGCGAATATTGGAGATTTGCCTAGAAGCATTAGAGTCAATAACCCATGGACTTAGAGAGGAAGACTAAGTGAGACACTTAACAAAATTACTGATATGAGCAATGGAAGTAATAGAGGATGACAATGTGCTTGATACTAGAGATAATTCTCAAGATCAATTTTAGTGAGAAGTAAAAAACCTTTGTGCCCATCAGAAGGTGTAGGATTAGTATTTGAATAATATTGATACGAGGAGGACAACTATGTAACTTGTGGCATTTGTACTTAGTATGTCCTAACTGATTGCATTAGGTACACCTAGGATGATTTCTTTGATTACCTCCATAATCCATTTTCTCTTCGGAGAATTCACTTCAACTATTCGTGTGAGAGGTTTGAATGATCAACTCTGCAATCAGTTATTAAAGCCATATGAGATGAAAGTCTCAGCTCCACCTTGTTCTTCTCTTGCACTTATTTAAACTTGAGAAGCCATCTAAGAAGCTAGGGATAAACTATCTATAATGGAAGACCCATGTATAGGTGCATTAGAAATTGACGACACACTAGGAGACAAGAGAAAACTTTATCCATTGACGGTATAGGACTAGCCAGTATTTCATCTTGAATTGGAGCAAGGTCAACACTAAGAGTAGGAAGAATACAAACCATGAAGAATTTGTCTCTCTAGGCCAAATCATCCTTGAGAACCTGATTAAGAGGAAGTGGAGAATTATATCCAGTTTTAATTGATGCCTATCTACCAAGAAAATTAGTAGTGGACATAACTAATTGCCTTAAATTGAGCAAATTAGAGATAATTGAGTATAGTGGCTAGATGTCTTTAGTATAAAGAGCCTTCGACTGAGTCTACTCATTATAACAATTACTATAATAATTGTAAATGTTAAGTCTCGTAGTTTGATTTTGATGATAACAAAACATGTATAAGGGATTATTAACAAAGTTATTAAGTGTGCAGTTATTGTTAAGAAAAGTTTAATATCAATTTATAAAGATAAAAGGAGTTTAACATGGTTTATCAAAACACTCAAAAGTCAGCGGATTTCTAGAACAAATTCAAGAAGACAGTAATAGTCAGAGGTTGACTCCTAGGGTAAACCTGATGCACGCAATATATGGATAAAATGCTGCAAATATGGTTTATATTCGAAGTTTTCATCAAAACGAAGACCTAGCTCCAAAGTTGAATATACTTGGCTAATACATTCAAAATGTTCCACTAATTTGGTTAATATATTCAGGTGATTCGTTTTTACATCAGATTAAAGTGTATGGAATGTTTAAAAAGATCATGATAGTAAGTTCAAATTGCTTTTAGATTTTATTAATTCATGTTCTGATGTTTCAAGTATGACTTATTTGATAAAGTTATTTGAAGCCGTAAGAACATGTTTAGCAAGAGATTCGCTTTCATACAAGTTGAAGTTTCAAAACAAGATGAAAGCAAGATATTTTCCTAAAAAAAGGGATATGTGAGATATTTTAGGAATTTCTTTTTCAAATCAAAAGGATGTTATAAGGAGAGGGAATTGTATGATTATCGACCCTCAAATAAAAATTACTAAAATACTAATTACATAAAATTAATTACCAAAATATCGATGCAAAATTGCCTGTTAAATAGCATTTCATGAATTTGCACGTCAATCTAATGTTGAAGATGCGATTAATGAAGAAATATGAATACCTGTTAAAGACGCGATTTATGTGCAAAATAAGTGAATCACCATTTTAAGATGCGATTCATCTTAAAAAATTATGAAATGCTCATTAAAAATGCGATTCAACGTTGTATGACTTTTGACTGAATTGCATACAGTGCTGAACCGCATCTTCAAAGAGCGTTCATATGTAAATTTGTAAAACTCCTGTTTCGTACGTGATTTTGTATTGGTATTTATATAATTATTTTTATCTGATTTGTATTTGTGTAATTTTTTCTACAAAATTAATAGACATGTGTTTCATCCATTATAAAGATATACCTTACGATGGGCTTTGGTGTAGGTTTAAAAGTAAATATCAAAAGAAAATTATAGAGATTTATTTTAGATGAATTTTTAAAAACATATACTTCATACTTTAGGGAAAACTTCAAGATAATGGGAATTTTAATTTGAAGACTCAAATTACAACATTTGAAGCTCACATGAGCAAGTAAATTCGAATTATAATAGAACAACATCATAAAAGTATAAGAGAAATTGTTAGAGCATATCTCTTAAGTTTATCCATCTCTAACAATAAAAAAAGATTCAAGCTTTAAATTATTTTAGAGGATTTGAATGTTGGAAAAGCTTTATGTAAAAAGAATTTCATGTGTTCAAATAAAAAGACAAAACAGGAAAAAGTGAGAAAAGACTTCTATTACTCAAAAACTTGTTCATCAATTATTTTTCGTAACAAATTTCAAAACACTACTCAGAGGAAAACTCAGAGGGTTTAATCACAGCTTATAATTTTTCAAATTAATTTTCTTTTGTAACTTGAGCGAAATTATTTGAGAGGAGTTTTTATATTCTTCTATTCCTTGATTTGATTTTTATTTTAGTGAGATTGATAATAAGAGGGAGTGGCAAATAGCTCTATAGATTAGTAATTATCTTGGTAAGCTAGATAAGCTAAGTGGAGGGAATTCAGTCCATTTGTATTGACATGCTATTTGTAGACTCATATTTTATTAGATATAGTAGATCATACTGGTGTGGAATATCAACTCCCAACTTGGAGTTGAAAAAGGGGATTAACGTATAAGGTGGAACCTCTATAAACACTCGCATAATCTCTTCTTACCCTACTCTCTTTATTTTCGTACATTTATTGTTTATTTACTATGTTTAAATTGTGTTTGCAAGTGAATTCGAAAGCTACTAATTGGGGTTGTGAAGAGTTTTGACTTGAAAAAAGTTTTTAATTTTATTAGTAACCAATTTACCCCCTCATGTTTACTCATTTGGGACCAACGATAAATTAAATGAAGTGATGTATCAATTGATTGCTAGGGAGACTTAATAATGAAGCATTAGTTCTTAGCTAGCTATACTTATCTTTATGCACATCATCTAGTTTGGTTGTTAAGTGGTCTTATAATCCTTGACCCATACACTATAACTCCATTGTCTTAGACTAAGAAATGTAATTTGAACTCCCATCAATTTCTCAGTAACAATGGCAAGGATGGAAAAAATAACTTTGAAATGGACTAGATTTGATGACTAAGTTACATGTTTAGGGTTTAGGGAATTGAAATTGAAAGAAAATGGAGTTCAAATTGATAGTTCGAAAGAATTGAGTAATTTAGTTCATTGAAATAGGTAATTGTGGTATTTGAAATCTCTAATTTCAATCAAATCTATTTATTACTAATTCGATTAATCAATTTATCTAATCATTCCCCATAGCTTACTTGATTTATTTAATTAAACCATCTAAATTAAATTCAAATTAAATTTCAAAATCAACTACCCATTATAGTATTTAATTGTAACATTCCTAACATAGATTGATAAAAATTTAGGGCATTTCACAATTGTTTAATCATCCTTGTTTTATAATGATGAAGAAAATTATTGAAAATCTACATGAACATCGATTGAGAAACCAAAAAGCTTTTCACAACAATGAATTTTTCAATGCTTCATTCTTTTCTCAAGGAAAACTAATCACATGGTCATTACTAGCTAAAATTGAGATTGAATCACCTATACTCTTAGAATGTATCCAAGGTGATATATGTGAACCTAATTAATCATTGTGGGACCATTTAGATATTTTGAGATTTTAATAGATGCTTCTACAAGATGGTCACATGCATATTTATTATCATCACATAATTTAGCCTTTATAAGATTACTTGCTCAAATAATTTGATTATGAACACAATTTCCAAATTTTTAATGATTATTGTATGTTACATGGGATAAAAGTTGAACATCTTATAGCATATTTTCATACGCAAAATGATCTAGCTGAACCACTTATGAAAATAATTAAACTATTACTTATGGGAGTCAAATCTATATGGGATATGCTATTTATTTCATGTGTGATAGCACTTATGTGTATTAGTAACAAGTTACCATAAGTTATCCCCATTGTAATTGGCCTTTGGTTAAGAGACAAATATTTCTTATCTAAGAATTTTTAGATGTGTAGTATGTGTTCCTATTGTTTCACCATAACATACGAAAATGGTGTCTTGAGAAAATTAGGAATATATATTAGATATGAATCTCCCTCACTAATTAAGTATCTTGATCCAATAATGGGAGATATGTTTAATGCATAATTAGCAAATTGTGATTTTGATGATGCTAAATTTCAAGCGACCATTTTAAGTGGCTTATTTTTTGGTTTTTTTTTCTTTCAAAGTGGCCTTATTTTTGAGATTTTTTTTGCAATACTATACTTTAATTTTTTTACACTATAATAACAATTATAAAAATATATTTAAAAGCAAGAAAAATAAGAATTGGAGTTTCATATTTTTTTTAAGTCTTTTCTTTTTATGTCATGTTTGATATGTATGAATGATCCGGAATGGAATGGAATAAGAAATGAAATGACCAATCTATTCTTATATTTAGAAATATAATTGAATCATTGATTCCATTCCATGATTGTGTTTGGTTATGTCATATCAGGAATTGAATGGAATAACCATATATTAAAGCATGACAAAATATCCTCAATTAGTGGATATACATATGTGTATATTTTGTTATATATGAATATCACATATATACATAGCTCATATAACAAATATATTATCTATACACACACACACACACACATTTTTCTAAAATACATCTTTGTCAAACATATATAATAGCTATTCAATCTACATTTTTCTTTTCTATCTTAAATATTATATACATATGACAAACATATCATCTGTATACATGTGATACATATGTACGTATATAACATGTGTATATAATCTATGTAACTGGTACAAATATATATAACATTTATGTTAAAATTTGATACAATATATATACATATAAAACATATATGTCATCGTATATATATGTTTAATATTTTTGCATCATATATATATTTATAATATATATTATTACATATAACTATATATATATATTCATATATAACAGCAACCATAAGTTATTCTTAATATTATATAAGTAGAAAATATATATATATATATATATATACATAAAACAAAATATTGTACAATAAGGTTTTTTCCTTTTTACTTCTAAAATTTATAGCAGTGATTTAATTCGTGAATTTGGTGTCCATAAAAATCCATATTTTTCGCTTTCTGGGCTGTCTTTCATGTTGTGGAATATGGTGTACTGTCTCTTCAATTTGTTTTCCATTCTTATGTGTTTCTTGTTTTATTTATTTATTTACTTTTCTCTGGCTAACTATCAATAGTATAAATAATATCAGATGCTAGATTTTGAAAGAGGCAGGAATCCTAATTCTGCCTTTTAAAGGTAGAATGTGATTGGACCCTAAGGTTAGAATCAGCGATTTTAAGGAATCCTCATTTCAACTTCTTAAATTCAATCCAAAAGTAGGAATGAGAATGAGAATCAGAATCGCCATTTATTCCGAATCAATTTTTGCATACCAAACATAGTATTTATGATTCACTTTTATTAAAGAAACTCTAAGTATGACTTTATAACTCAAGACATAAATAATTAAACACAAAAATATTAATAGTTTGTTCACTTGAGGGGGAGAGTTATTTTATATAAAATTGCTATTATGATGTTCAATTATGAGAAATAATAATTTATAATGAATTGCTAAATTCATGACTCCACACAAATATGAAATTGTCATTCAATGAATTTTTTTTTTTCAAAATTTGCTATACCCTGTCTTAAAAATATCACATATATAATTATGTCATATTTGGTATGTATAAATAGAATGAGAGGCGAAATGGTAAATCTATTTCTTTATTTGAATACATCATAGAATGAAATGGAATTAGCATGATATTTTTCAAAAATATCCTTAGTAATTAATATGAATAATAAATAAGTAAAATGATAAAAAGGTAATTGTAATAGTAATCATTTACGCAACTGCCTTCTCAAAGTAAAGTTGAATTCTCCCTCAAAGCTGTAATCATATAACCATTTACAAGGAAGGAATATAATTGTGACTGCCTTCTCAAGAGCATAACTGAATCCTCTCTATGAGCTGGAATTGTTGATTATTTAGAATCGCTATTTCGGCTTTTAAATATGTTACCAAGCATAACAATGGAAATTAACCTAAAATCGCGATTTCGTTTTGACTTCATTTCCATATACTGAACATGATCTCTCTTTAATATAGATAATATTTTGTTTTTATTACTAATAACTACTTATTTTATAAAGTGAAGTGAATAAACGGTAAATGCAAAACAATTAAATATGAGATTTTATAACTTTCTGGAAAAATTACTATATATATGTAAACTATATAAAAAAAAAAGAAAATAAACCTTTGGAAATCCTGGTGTACGATTTCATTTATTATTGACCCGTTTATTTTGCCTTTTGACCCTGATTGATGCGAGGATGGGACCACAGTATCCTATATATACCTGCCACTCAACCAATCAATCCCTGAAATCTCTCTCTCTCTCACTCTCTGCTCTGTTCCCGTTTCCCTCTTCTTTTCGTACTAGCTCTTCTTAAACCCAAACTCCCACCAATCAAGATCCCAAATCCCATTTCTTTCTCTCCCCTAAAAATTACCTCCAAACCCTAACCCTAGCTTCATCTCCGCAATGTCCGTCAAACGATCCCGAATAATCCAATCCTCCAGCGTCGGCGACACCGGTGTGGCCCCTCCGCTGCCACCTCCGACAGCGGATTCCAAACTCCTGTATCATGTCAATCCGTCCACGGTCTTCTCCAGAATGAGTGGAGCTTCCAACCCGCGTCCTGAATGTGCAGCGAAAGCAGAGTCCGGCCTTCGCAGGCCAGGGATACTAGCTGTGTCGTCGCCGGTGACGGAGGAAAGTAGTGTTGGGGAGGAGGCAGTTGGGAATTTTCTGGAGAGGTGTTACTTTTGTAAGAAGAGGCTTGATGTTGAGGAGGACATTTTTATGTACGGGTAGGGATCTTTCCCCTTCTTACATTTAGTGCTTTATGTGACTGTATCCGTTTAGGGCTTTTTTGGGTTATTATTGAAATGCTTACTGATTTATATGTATGTGTATTGCTTATTTATACTTATTTATGTACTGTTTGGCTCATTTTAGCTTATTAATGCTTCAAGAGAAAGTTAAAGGAAATGGTATAAGAAAGCCCTGTTTTGTGGACTTTTGTTTGTGAAAGTTTTGGGCTTTTATTTCCCACTTTTTGTAGCGGTGCTTCATTACTTTTGTGTAAACTATGTGTGCCCTATATATATATATATATATTCTTGGAGAAAAAAGTGTTGGATTGGATTAAATTAGTAAAACATAGTAAGCAGGACATATGGAATCTCGAAAATGGAATTATTGTTGCTGCTAATGTAGTTTCTTGTTTCTTGGTCATTGTTTTATCATCACCATAATTTTCATTTACTTTCCTTTATGTGATAATCATAGGCTGGATCAATTTTGATCTATTAGCAGGGAACTAGTATTGTCGAGAGTTGCAAAATATGCTCAGAAAAACTTTATTGTTAAGCAGTAGATATATTTCTATGTTGTCAAACATTCGGTCCTCCTAAATCCATGTCAAAGTCCCATCTCCTTTTTTCCCCTTTTTGTGGCATTTTAGGAGCTTCCAGCAATTTAGGAGATATGTGCATATTTTCAAAAGTTACGGGCAGTTAAAAGTAGTTTTGGAAGTTTGTGATATCTGTCCACATCGAATCAATAGTTTTGTAGATGCATTTATAGTTGTTCATTAGTTTTGTTTCAATTTTCGTGCCTATACAGAGTATATTTTGATTACTTTATCTACTAATGTAGTTATATCATAATGCCTTGCTATTTTATTTGGAGTTGCTTGATGATGCAAGTTAATGGGCATGTACTTGCATGAGCTTGGTCTTTTACACTTGCACCTGTCTATAGATATTGCTATGTTGTTTAGTATTTACCTCATCTATGTTTCGTTTCATTATCACACGTTGTCCTTGATCCCATGTTGTCTAGATTACAACATGTCCAAGCCAAGTGAATAAGCTGGCTTGGTTTACTAATATGATCATTTTAGATGGGTTGAGTGTAAATTTTAGTCTCTACCTAACTCCTATGTGCCTTGAGTAATGAGTGTAAACTTTTGTTATGTGATGCAGTTACCTTCGTGCATTCTGCTCATCTGAATGCCGAGACAATCAGATGATTATGGACAGAATCAAGGATCAAGCAGCTTTAAAATCATCTGGAAGTATAAGTGGTAGCTGTTGGATGAGCAATGGGAAGAAATAGACTTGCTTGAACCAGAAAGGAGACTGGAATATGTAGTAAGCCTAGTTAGTCTAGTGTCATGGTGGTGCAGCTTCAGGTTTTTGCTATAAGCATGCACTTTTGCACATACTCTAAGTCAATCTCAAGCACATGCCGAAAGGATCGTTTTGGCCTTGTACAGATGTGTGCTAGGTTGTCTGATTATCATGACATCAGTTTCATCCATCTTATTACCAGTGTACTTCTTTGGTGTAGCTGGAGATTATTGTGATGTTATTTTAGATCTTAGCATGTGATGAAAATCATGTGCACATGTTTAAGCTTGTGGTGTGTTTGTCTGCTTGTTTGTTTATTTATTTAGTGTTTTTGTTTTTATCTATGCCAATCCTTTCATCGAAAATCATACATGGGCTGTGACTTCTTTTGATGAAATTGGACTGGCAAGCAGGTTGTCAATACTTAGCTTCTAGGAATAGCCATTGCCTCTCTGGAATTCTAATCCTAATCATTTGTCCGATGACTTCTCTCACTCATCTTCGCCTTTCAGTTGTCTTCCCAACTTTATAAAAAAATCCTGTTGATCTCCATCTTTGTATATTAAGTGGCTTTGTTTCTTAGTTTTCCGTTTCTTCCGCAACTCCCATGGTTTGAATAGTAAGTATATCAATGGCAACCTGGCATTGGCCTTAATCATTCCTTGTGGTTAAAAAACTGCTAGGTATCAAGGTCTTTTTTTCTTTATCAATCAGTTCAGAATATCAGTTGCTAAAAGAGTCTTTTCGATCTTCCTGGAAATATGTATTCCTGCACCGATATGCTTCTGGATAGTCAGAAGGATTGCATAATCTTCTATCTAGAAAAGTCTCTCAAAGTAGAAAAAGGAAAAGAAAAAGGAAAAGAAAAGCCTATTTCCCAAATATATGGCCATAAGATGTCTTAGGTAAGAATAAAGTGACTTATGAAAGATACAGGAGTGCTTGCAACTAAGGCTGTTCATTTAGCAATTCGGTTCTTTCACCTTTTGGTTTGGTTTGCGGTTTGATTCAGGAAGAATCTAAACGGTTACAGTTCGCTTCGAGGGGTCGAATTGAACCAAACTGATTGAGCCCAAACTGAACCGCTTTATATTAAAAGAAGTAAGAAAAAAATAAGAGTTATTTTATTTATTTATAACTCTTAAATATTAGATATTAAGGTCACATGTGACATTTCACTCTAATATCACGTATGTATGTAGTATGTTAAAATGGACTTGAAATGGAATTACTATCTTGAATTTTTATTCTATTCTTGTGTTTAGATGCATTTTTGAAAGTGAATTGATTAAGATTTCAATTTATAGATTTATTGGGAGAAATTTTGATTTTGTTCTAAGTTATGAAATATAAATTACATTTTTAACCACATTAATATTATTTATAAATATAAATGTTGTGTATGTATATTTCGTATTATATATTTTACATAATACACTATTAAATGTATTATATATCTAATAATATGAAACATGTAATTTTTTACTTGTCTCAAAACTTTTCAATATGTTTTCCTATTTTATTAATTTTAAATTATTCTTAGAACTAGTAGACATACATCAAATTAAAATAAAATGATATGATTGAGTTTAGAACATGCACAATCATTTTAATACAACTGAAATTTAAATATATTATAAGGAAAGAATATTATAATAATCAAGGAATTAATGCAAGACAATGATTTTCTTTAATTAGTGTCACAGATTTATTAAAAATATATTTTATTTTATTTTCATATTGAAAATAATTTTTAGGACGGGATAATATGTATATATGAAATTATTATATTATATATAATGATAAATAATTTTAATTCTTGCACGGCATTCCTTGATCTAAATATTTTTTTCTTTCTTGGATACACAAATGACTATTAATATAATTTATTAGAACTAAACATTTTTAAAAGCAGTTCGAATTAAACTGAACCAAACCAAACGCATTTGAAACAGTTCGATTAAAAACCCCAAACCGTTAAAAGCATCACTTATTAGGAGTTTGAATTGAACAATTTTAAATGTGATTTTGTTCAGTTCAACCTCTGAATTGAACCAAACGGAATTGTGAATACTCCTACCATGACAAGAGCATTATAAGAATTAAAAGCATTGATTGTCTACTGGTATGAAGTTTAAACATTCTTTTGGTGGATCACGCACAAACAGGTCTTCTTATTCTTGTTGCTATAACTGCCTAGTTATAAAAATCAGCTTCTGCATGGTAGGCCGTCTGTTTTCCCTAATTTCTACATGAATCCATTATCCGGTTCGCTTATTCATCTCTCACCACACCGGCAATTGCCATTCAATTAAGAGAGGTATCGTTAATCTATCAGTTTTATGGGTTTCCAGGATAAAGGAACTGGGAGATAGAAAATAATTTGCCCTTCTTCTGAGTAACGTAATAAAATGGAATGGGATGCATTTAGGGGAGATACCAATGAATTAGTCCACCGATGGCTATTGCTGCTCGTGAAACCAACATCTTGATGGTAGCTGTTTTCAAATTTTTAAAACTGCAAGTCTATAGCGCAGCACCTTAGAACCATATGAAACTCGTGCGAGGAGACAAGGTATTCTATTAGAAATTGTAAATTTTTCTTACTGGTCCAAACTTTTAGCTTTACACGATCTTTTATGGCAGAGTGTGGTTAATTTTTTCAACTACACCAAAAGATTGCTTTCATATTGTTGGAAAAATCCCCAATAACCTAGAAATGATACAACTATTTTTCTCTTGTCTATAGTGATTACAACACAATAAACAAAAAATACAGAATTAAAAGCAACACATTAGGATTTACGTGGAAAACCTAATTTGGAGGAAAAATCATTGGATTGTCACACAAATTTCTTCCACTATCAACAAAATGGGATATATAGTTTAACACTAGTAGATCACAACAAATCCTCAGCACAACAGTGGATCTTAACAACAGGATCAATCCTCTTTTCTCTGGAGTTCTCTCTAGGTATAGGATAACAAGTGATACCCTAAAAAAACAACAAGGAGTATTTATACCCAAAGACAAAGGGAGAACACATAGCAAACATAGGCTGACAAATTAAAATGAAGGCTGGTAGCTCTGGGTGACGTTGAAAACGCCGTGTTGAAGACTGACCACAATGCCAACGACTATTCCTCCTAAGCCGGCACGTATACTAAGCCGCCGGCCTTGCTAAATTGCAGCTCTCAAAAATAATTTTCCAATTCAGGGAATTTTAAGGCTGCGGTAATGTCCTAACCTAAAGGTGTTATAAGCTCGCCACGTGTCTTTACTAGAATAGACACGCTAAGGCTATGTTTTTAATCTTCAAATATATATCTCAAATATCTCAAAAATCGCACATATAGGATAACTTTTAAAACTTTTCATATCAAATTAAATATCCTCATCTCATCAATTAGCATAACAAAAATATCCAATCTAAAACATAATAAAGAAATCCTTACATATAAAAAAAATCTCCAAAAGAAAACTAACTAACCATGATATGTTTATTCTTCTCAAATTACTATAACTAATTTCAATTGTTAACAGGATGGTCAAGTTGCTATCGCTCTCCATCATAGACGAATACGTCATAGCCCGTCAAGTCATAGATTATAGAATCTTCACCTGTACCTATGGAAAAATAAGGATTGAGTGAAAAACGCCCAGTACGCCAAACGAAAGCACATGCACATGATCATGCAAATCACAAAATCACATACACCTTATATTCTAATGCAACAAGCAACAAGCACAAATTAATTACCTTTTAATTATCCTGCAACTAACACAGTTTAGGAATATTTGCAACTAATCCTAAACCTAGAATAACTCATGACCTCGATGAAAATCAAGTATAAAATAGTATATATATATATATATATATATAGTTGCGTTTCACAATTAAGTTGGTAATGACTCCTAATCCATTGGAATCATCTCTAAATGCAATTCTACTCGGGACAACGATACACAAGGATCATCAGGTTGCCAGCGTTAGTATCACCCTCCACCATGGTTTCTCTCTACCATGAGTTCTATACTAACCGCAGCCACTCACAACCAACTCTCGGTTCAATTAAAGTCCAATACAATTAAGTCAGTTCAACAAATAATCCTACAAGCACAAATAATCAAACATGGTAAGGTCATACCTGGATTTGCTTTCAATCTCAATCTATCAAACATAAACTTTTAATTGAAAAGGAACCTTAATCTCGCAATACTCTTGTTTAACAATATATATTGCAATCAATTCCAATTGTAATAACAATATCAAACCCTAACCCTAATTCCATAAACCTTATCGAAGATTAATACACCTGTTTATTCCGTTTGCACTTCATAGAAACCTTTTTCACAATTTTTCCAGAGTTCTTAACGATATCCTAAAATTCCCTTCACAACACATACATATATATAATCCTCTATGAGAAAAACAACGACGAAAATTCATAACTCTATATTCACAAAGATAGAACGGGTTCATACTTACCTAGAAATCGCAGACCTTGCTTGCAATAGAACCTTAATTCGTTCAATCAATCTCCTGTCACAAGTAATTTACTATCGCTATAATCATATTCCTATAATCTATTAGTCTCAGAAACTATGAGGCTTTGATGGAGATCTTACCTTTACTTTAATTTGAAATCGAAATTCTCAAAATCCACTTTAGGGTTTTCTCCAATAGATTCCTTAATCTCCTTCAATCGTCTACAAAACTAGAATTAGATTTATCTATCTAAGAAAAGGAGTTGAAAAAGACCAAGATTAGACCCACATACCTTGAGTTTTGCTGAGGAAAAGGTATGACAAGGTTATGGGGTCTAAGGTTTATTTATAGAGGAACTCAACTTAGGAAAAACACCACTGTAGGTTGGCCAGTACGCTGGTGGCCTACCATGGTATGTCAGTGGCCTTCTTTGCTACACTGACACTGGTCTTCATCACCTCTTCAATGGCTTTCCAATGCTAGAGTTTAAGCTGTCGTCCATTGTATTTAGGCTGGCAGCTTTGGATTATAGGCTAGCGACCTATATGCCGACCTACTCCAAAATCATCCAATCAATCGCGCACGACTTCCTCGTGTTCAAATTCATATCTTCAAGGACAAAATTACCCTCTTAACATTATATTGCATATATATATATATATATATCCTTCGTTATGAATTAATTATTTATACTTTACAGCCACCTTAAAGGGCGACTGTGTACAATCTCCAGTGGTTCGCGTACATGTTTTAACTCCTTTTTTTTGGCACAAATCTCCTTATTTTCCAAGTCTTCTTTTAAGTATATGTAATATACTTAGGATATCATTAATTATATATCCATATGGGTTGGATCTATAACCCAATAGACTCCCCCTCTAACTCATATGGGAGATTCTATCACACCTACTGTCTATCTGCAACAAATAAGTTTGTTTTTGGGTAGAGCCTTAGTCATCATATCTAAAGCATTATCATCAGTATAGGTCTTCTCTCGCTTCAAAAGCTTTGATTTCAATACATCTTGAATCCCATGATATCTAACATCAATGTGTTTAGATTTGGAATGGAATGTTGAATTCTTGCTGAGATGTAAAGCACTCTGGCTGTCACAAAACATTCTCAAGTCTTCTTGCTCTTAACCTAGTTCTTCTAAAAACTTCTTCATCTATAAGACCTTCTTGCAAGCTTCAGTCACAACTATATATTCTGCTTCAGTGGTGGATAGTGCAACACACTTTTGCAACTCAGACTGCCAAGACACCTCTCCCCTTACATATGTATTTGGATAACCTGAAGTGAACTTCCTAGAATCAAGATCTCCAACCATATCAGCATTTGAAAACCCTTCTAATATAGGTTTTTTGTCACCAAACTATAAACTTAACTTAGAAGTGCTCTTGAGATACCTAAGAATCCATTTAACAGTGATCCAATGCTCTTTACTGGGATTTGAGGGGTAGTGGCTAACCATATCAATGGCACGAGCAATATCTGATCTAGTGCACACTATAACATGCATTAAACTCCCAACTACTGTAGCATACGGTATCTTCTTCATGTCTTCTTTGTTTGCCTCACTTTTAGGACATTGTTGAGAACTAAGCTTGAAGTGACCTGCAAGTGGAGAATAAAAAGGTTTAACCTTGCTTATGTTGAATCTCTCTAGCATCTTTTCTAGGTATTTCTCTTGTGATAACCACAATTTTTGGCTCTTCCTGTCACGAATAATTCTCATACCAAGAATTTGGCATGCAAGTCCTAAGTCTTTTATCATCATGGCCAACAATCAGTATGCCATCTACATATAACAAAAGTATAAGAAACTCACCACTGGCAAACTTCTATATAAAGACATAGTGGTCTCATGCAGTCCTGGTGTAACCTTGATCAATCATGAAAGAGTCAAACTTCTTATGCCACCACCTTAGAGCCTGTTTCAACCCATACAAGCTCTTCTTCAATTTGTAGACAAGATGCTCCTTCCCCTTAACCTTAAACCCCTCAGGCTGCTCTATATAAATTTCTTTCTCTAAGTTGCCATGAAGTCTAAGTCGCCATGAAGAAATGCTGTCTTCACATCCAGTGTTACAACCCACAAGTTACCTTAGAAGTATGATGCGTCAAGTATCAAACCAAAGTCATAAACATCGGTATTCAACCGTCTAAAGCTTTCGAAGAGACACATGAGCATCATACCTGTAGAATACTCTGTGGTGTGGAACAGTTGTACATAATCTTGGGTTGTTTAAGAATAAGAAAAACTGGATATATACAAGATAAAACAAGAATTACATTATAAAGAACTTGAATTAAATCCTAACTATTACATCATAAATTTTATCTAAAATCTAATTATCAAAACTTCTTTAAAAATAACTTCAATTCTCTCTCTCCATTCCATAATTGTTCTTCATATTCTTTTGATTAATGAAATCAAACAACCAAATAGGAGTGTGAGCTCAAATAGCTCATTGAGTAACTAGATCTTAAAGCATTTTAACTAATACAAACAAGTTTGATTATCAAACATATGCAATGCTACACTCATTCATATGGAAATGCACAGTTTGGATGACTGGAATCCAAACTAATGGAGATTTACACCCTTTCTTGGAGGTTGAAGGACTGACTTAAGTCATTCACGCCAAGTAGAACTGTGAACTAAGGAAAGGGTGCTTTCTTATTTTTAGAGCATCCAACTCATAACTATCTCAGTACAAAATCATTTCATATAATAAACATAACCTCTAAATACCCCTTAGATATAACTAAGGAGGGACGATTTTCTTTGAAACTTGTCTTATGAAACATAGCCTCTACTTCTCCTTAGAAAAACTAAGGAGTGCAGACTTCACTTTGAACTCATTTTGTCCATTGATTAAAACATTTTTTTTTCTATCAATATATCCTCCACTTGCCTTAGAACCACATAACCTCCCTAAGTATAAATCCATAAATCTAGCTCCAACACGGACGACATCCTTCGGTGCCTGCTTAGTTCCCGTGAAGTTGACAACCCTATTGTAGCCCTGCTAGATTCACTGGACTTTCATAGGCACTACTACAGAATCATAATATTAATATGTGATATTAATATCATGCTAATGCAAGGTATGCTATCGTGTAATGTGTGTTCGGTTTATTTATGGTCAGATAAAGTTTATGCTAGATTATTTGATGATCAAACGATTTCTCAACAATCCACATAACACAATCCTTAGTTAATACAATTCAAAAAACTTTAGCTTTTGTTATTAAAGTTTTTCAATCATTCAATCACTATACAATATGCATTGTACCCATCCCTATACACAATCAATTATTGTTATAATTTAGTCTTGTGCTACTATATTACACCCACAATCAATGTAATCAGATTAAAACCCTCACTTGATATCCAAGCTAAGGAGTAGAAATCTTCTAGTAAATCCAAATATCGATTCATGTTTATTTCTCCTATGAAATAAAATAATAATCACCCATAACTTCATATTCTATATTAATCTATACTTAACTTCTTTACTAACTTAGTATTCATTAAGCCTATTAACTTAATTTGTAATTAAATTTATTTCATTAGCTTAACTTTATTTACTATTTATTAGTCTAAAATTTACATAATACAAGCATTAACACTTATATTTAAGGCTATATGCAAACATACATATATCTATCAAAACACATTCAACAATAGGACACATCATACTCACATGCTTAGTACTTCCTATAAACATAGGCATTACTATTAAAACAAATTCAATAACATAAAGCATCATATTCATGTTCATCTAACTCATTTTCTAAAAACACATATTTGAGACAACTCATTTCCTTTAATATCTAAGAATTAATATACTATGATTACATCTAGGTCATTTACAAGTTCAATTAATATTAACTTAGTTTAGTTAAGTTGGTTAGACTTAGTTATTCTAGTTCATTTTAGTTTACTGAAGTTTATTTAGACAAGTTGGACATAGGTTTATTAACTAAGTTCATTTTGTACTTAACCATACACACTTAACAAGCAAACATAAGTTTTTAACTTTGTTTGGAAAATATAACAACTGGAATTAATTAAAATTTAGGCCTTGATAATTTTTAAATTTGCAAAAGCTTAAAACATGAAAGTTGTAGATCTCTTTTCAAGCTTTTCGGTAGTCTCTTGAATCACCTAAATCCGAGTTTGGATGAAAAAGTTATGGTCAATTTACAAAAAACATGTTGCTGTAGGGAAATATACACGAGCCGTGTACATCAGTAGTGTATATCCATTTGCTTAAGAATTTTTTCTACTATGGAGTCATGAGTGGATATACACGACCCGTCTATAGAGATAGTATATAATACACGACCCCCTGTATGGGGGTAGTGTACAATTGAAACATCTCGTTCTATGCTTCTTATTAGTTACGGGTCCCCCTACACGACCCGTGTATCCCTTATTTTCTCCTGTCACGAATACCTTCTTCTATTTTACATCTTCAACATACTTTTTACACATCCTATCATCAAATTCAACACATTATAAACAACATATAACACATAAAAACAACTTTTAACACACTTCAAATCTCATTCCACTTCTTCAAAACTTCATCAACTACTTCATCAAACATTATAATCTAAACACCATGTGGCTCATAGAGTCCACCAAACAATACATTTACCAACAATAGCAACTATTAAGGTCTATACACATGACAATACCGAAAATCACATAGCACTAACTGAAGTCCCTATCTCTTTAAACTAATAAATTGAATCAAATATTGGTTGGGTTATCATTAGTGCTTTCATCTTCTCTATAGTCTACCACTATATCATAACTATAAAGATCAAATGCTGTGGCACAATTACATGAGCTTGAAAAGGAAAAAGAATGAGCTGAAACCTAGTATTTATATACCACAAGCACATGCACATGAACAAATAATCATTCAACCACATACATTTATGGAAAACTAATGCAACAAGCAATAGATTTATTATTTTTAGCTTTAAATCTTGCAATTGTCATAGAGATAACCAAAAAAAACTTACATATAATATAGATATATATGATGTTGTATACTTTCTAACATTTATGAGTCCACTAATAAGAAACACCTAAACTTATTCGCATCCTTACTAACTGTAACTCGATGTGGGGACAACACCATACAGAGATCATCGAGGTGTCGGTTAGCAATGTAGGTACTCCTTTTTTACTAACAATAGTTAAGCACAAGCAACATAGAATATATCAAGTTGTACAGTTGATTAAATTCATTTTATATACACACATCGAAAGGCATGTATTTAAAAAGTTGCATCATTTTAGAGTCTTCTCATGTTTGTTGCTAACGCCATCTGGTATGGCACGAGTGGAGGTAAGTCACAAAACAGTGTTTAAATGTATAGTTGAAAAAATCGAACGCTTTATTATAAAATTGTATATGCTTCCCTTACAATTTTTCCCTTTCCTTCTACAATCAATCCACTTAAACATATAAATTTTGATTGAATTTTAAAATAAATAATACGATATATTGGCATGCTTTTAATAAAGATGATACAAGACATTCAAATAATTATAGACAATCTATAGTGTATCATTCTTCCTAGAAAAAAAAATATAAGCACAACACTCATGTATGTGAAACATTATAACAATTTCTAATTGGCATTGTTGTCCTTTGCCACTCCTTACAGGAAATCCACCTTGCATTTTCGCGTGAAAAAAGTATCATAAATCAGATCCACACCTTCCTCCATTGCAGGAACCACCTTGAATTGTTGTAGTACACCAACAAGCACATGCTTCATCTATAGAAATGCCATCTTTTCCTAGATAGATCTTTGGCCTACTTGAAACAGGATAAGGAAATGAATCCCTACAAAAAAATGTCTACTTCCTAATGCATCCTCTTCCAACCATCTTTCAGGTTTGAATTCTTCCCAATCACTCCCCCACAACTCATCCAAAAAAAAAAAAAAAAGTCAGGTAAAAATTATTCAAAATAAAAATTTAGACATCTGATTGAACATTTTGTGAAAGTTTCGTACCATTTTTATCATTAACCGTTAATAATATTATCAACATGTGTTTTAAGATACTAGTAAACAAATTTTAGAATAGAATGCTATTCCATCATTTCAAAATAGATTACATGCTTAATCAAGTAGTAAGTATATGTATGACAAAAAAAAAAAAAATATTATATATAAGAGAGTAAAACCTTTACATTTTTAAGCCATATAAATACTT
Organism: Combretum micranthum; assembly: GCA_024138025.1. NCBI lineage: Eukaryota > Viridiplantae > Streptophyta > Magnoliopsida > Myrtales > Combretaceae > Combretum > Combretum micranthum. The sequence goes on from JAMXBD010000021.1 coordinate 2,726,657, forward strand.
TATAGCATTTATTAAGATTTTTATAATAAATATTGATAATAGAATAATAGTTTATTTTTCAAAGTTGCAAATGCAAATAAAAAGACCATGAAAGGTGGAAAAGTTAAGCTAAACTTTTAGCAGGCTTACTAAAAAAAGATGATGTTATTGTTTGTTTATCTTAAGTAATTTAGTAATTGATTATGGGGTAAATTATACTGAAAGGTCATAACGTTTGGGGATAAGTTTATTTTAGGTTGCAACATTTTGAAAAGTTCAAAAGATGTTACAATGTTTGGAAAAGTGTCTTTTAAGATTTAATTAAATATTTTTCCTATTGATTAATGTCAAGTTTTTTGTTTTGATTAAATATTTCCTCTGTTGATACGTGTTAATGGTGACCTCAATTGATCCACTTCTCTAAATGTTGTAACCTCTTTTTGAATCACTAAAAAATGTTGTAACTTAAAATGAACTTACTCACTAAACATTGTGACCTAAAATGAACTTACCCCCAAACTTTGTAACTTTTCGGTGTAGTTTACTCATTGATTATGTAATTTAGTTGATGAGAATATTGATCTTCCATAAGGATAAAATAATCTTTCTTTTCTTTTTTGATAGTATTTTTCACATGGAAAAACTCATAATTGGAGTAAAAATCCACGATATGAAGTTTGGAGTGATTTTACATTGATTCGAATGAGTTATAGGTTGGAATGAGTTAGCTTGATTAGTTGGTTTGATAGTGGTCTTCTGAAAAAATTTTAAAATTTAATATGAGTGTTTATGTATATGAAACTTGCTAGAAATTTTAGTTTAGAAAATGATTAAAATGTTTGGATGGTTGAATTGGTGTTTAAAAGTGTTAGAGCTGAAATATTGTTAATAACTAATGAATATTGAGTGCTTTTGAATATGTTCTAAACATTTTAGACTTAGATTCATGATTTTGGAAATTCTTGAAATTGTTTGAAGAGTTTAAATTTTCAAAAGATGGGTCAATGATGATTGTGAAGATAAAAGATAAAATCTTGAATATTCATGTTATTATTCAATAAGATTCAATGTGTATTTGTGATATAGAATAGTGTTTACTCTTTAATGATTTAAGAATTATAACTGATTTGTGTTTGAGTTTAAGTTTTCAAAATCTTTTTGGAAGGTAGTTTAAATGATCATAAAGATCTTGAAATTTTCAACCTTATATTCAAAGTGCTTTCATGAAAATTAAAACTAGATCTTTAATTCAAGTTGAATTCAACTTAAACTATGTATATGATCATTTTTTTAATATTCTTATAATTTATTACTCATAAATTTACATGTAATCAACCTAAAATCAATGTTATAAACAAAAAAGTTTGAGATTTAGCATTATAAATTTGAGTCAAAGTTGGTTTTAACTTGTAGAAACTTGCATCAACCTTGTTGATTGAACATTGATGGTGAAAATTTGTTTGTTAGTTGTGACATTTTATTTTAGAATTATTTAAAATAATTATCATGGATACAATAATATTCACAATAAGCTAATTTGCTGAATAATAAGTAAACAAAAAAAAATAAAATAAATAATAAGTGTTGCGATTCATCTGAACCAAATTGATTCACAATTGAACCGACTTTAAGCATGTTTCAAGGTTCGACTCACTTCAATTTCTTCACCCTTTGGAATTGACCATTCTCAATGAGAATTAATTACATAAATATAACTAAATAAAATAAAAAAGAAACAAACTTGAACTAGTAAAAATTTAAATTGGTTTAATAAATAGTACATAATTAGTTTTTACCTAATCTAATGGAATGTATTTGTAAGATAAAACTTAGTTAATTGGACTAATAATTATTGCTATCGGACTTTAGATAAATACATCTTTAGTGAGTAATTAATCAAATTGATTTAATTGATAATCGATTTAAGGATTAATAAAGTAATTAAAACATAATTAACAATTAATCTAAAATAACTTAGTTAATTAAATTGAAATAAAAGTTAATATAAGTTTTATCTTTCTTTCTATAGTTCTATGTTCTTGTGGTATTAGTTCTTCAATGGACAAGTATCTTTTACATCGAGTTTCATGTATGCATTGACATTCTTGTTACTTATTAGGATAGGCATTATAAGATGGACTAATACTTGACTCAGCTTAATTAATTGCCTGAGTATGTTGTCATTTAATTCCGGTCGAGGAGGACACCTTTATTGTGTGAAATGCTAACTTGGTAGTTAGGCAAATAAGCCACAATGGTGCCTCGATAGGTATTTAATAGGAGAAACGATGTCAAAGTAAAGCTTATCTAATTTGGAGAGAAGTGGCACTTAATTAGTTTAGGGTAATAGACTCCATTAAACTACATAATGTGAAATGGACTAATGTGAGTGAGGATCAGTAATGGTTGTGAACCTTAGACGAGGCTATTACGTAGATCTTTCTAGGGGATTAAAATCCATACTAGGTTTTATAAACCCCTTGAGTAGTTGTTGTTACTCAAGACACCCATCTTATAACGTGCTATTGGAGTCTAAGTACTCTACTGTTGATTGCTACATGTAAATTAAAAATTTAATCTATTGGTTGTTGCATTTGCATTTAGATTAAGAAGTGTGTGATCATATCACATGTGCTTATGTTGTTGTTATAATGGGCTTTAACTCATTTCTTTTGTTTTTAGGTGAAGGTGATGACTTTAATATGATTACTATAATTACTTGTGATATGGGTCCGATGTTACTACCTTAAGACTCACGAATTACTATCTTAGTCCTTCGGGAGTCTTGTATAGAAGTAAGGCGTCTCTTTACGATAATAGAATACTTGAACCGATGGAGTTAAGGAGTTTAATTTGGCATTCAATAGCATTAGAAAATAATTCAAAACACAGATGTAATTAGTTACAAAATCTAAGGGGCATTCCCCCACAAAAGAATATCGTTTAGAGGTCTTTTATAGTCATCCAGAGTCTCTTGGTTTCCTACGGAAGTCTAAACAAAATTGAATACAACTTCTAAAGGAAACGCCTAGCTCTTGTATCTGAGTTGTAGGTTGCCTCTGTCTAAGCAATATGAACTCGTGCTGTAACAAATAAAAACTGTAGGGACGTAAGCTATACTAGCTTAGTGAGTGAGAACTTCCAAGATCACATTCATACACATCATACAAGCAAGTGATTAACCAGACAAGTGATATGCATCAAACATATGGAATCAACAAACATATGACTAGACGGAAATCATATGTGGATGGACTTTCACCCTTCATCCCAGATTAGCAGATTAACGAATACTACGGTACTACTTAAATATGCCATTTAGGATCACGGTTAACCAACTTATAAATTCGTTTGTGGATCACGATTAACCAATTCATTAATTCGTTTATGGATCATGATTAACTAACTTTTACACCGTTTCGAATAATGGAAAACCAATCAATGCTAATGCTTCATCCCCATTTATGATATGAATGAGTCTGTATTTATATTCAATTTTGAATAGTTAATTATATCAATTCCTTAAGTGATCAATCAATAGTTGCAGACAATCAATCCTAATTCATCTATACACGCAATAGTTAATCACCCAGCTTGATATTCTTATTTTCAATTTCTCATATCAACAACAACCTCTACATAATTCCCATTCATCCCCATCATGCATATCCATTTTATCTTTACTAAATATCTAAAGCAACTATCATTACAAAAAAATGCAATAAATGGAATTGAAAGTAATACTCACCCGGCCATTGGATCACCGGTCTCTTAGTAAAAGTAATCTGGTAGTAGGGAATCATCGATTTTGGGGTCACCTAAAAAGGAAAAAAATACCGTAATAAGTATTTCATCACTTAACTAATCCAAACTATTTAACAAAACTAGTAAATTCGTAATTCTTGTCATTTGAGGAAGTCTCGACTTAAAACGGCCATAACTTGGTCATTTTAACTCGGAATTTCGTAAATTATATATCGATTTCTATCTACTTTGAAAGATCTATATAATTCTAATATTATTTTCAAGTTTTGAAAATTTTGGGTCACAAAACAGTATGATCTTCTGATCAGTAGCAAAATCCATTTCCAAAAAAATAGTTTTGTGAATGTTTGTAATGTTTCTACTTTATAGATCAATTATACATGCAATATTGATGATTTCCTATCATGAATGGCATGTTATGAGTTTAATGTGTGCATGCTCTTGATGATATTTACCAAAAGAAAATTTTAGAATTTCTTTATTTTGTAAGACTCCAAGAATACATATTTTTAAGAAATCTAGTTTCATGATTTTGATAAATCTCTTTTGTTTTGGAATTATTACTTAGGAATTTCTAGTTATCTTTGCTAGAATTCGGTCTTCATTATATCTATTACTTAAGATCTTTATTTCTACATGAAAATTCCCATTTTATACTTTGTAAACATGTTTTCAAATAGGGGTCATTCCAAAATCCGAATTTTGGAAAGTTAGTTTTTGAATGATTTCTTTGAGAAAAACTTGTTTAATACATTAAAATTTAAGGCTTTATTATACCTATCCCTTAAGGAATTCATTTCTTAAATAAAACTTTCATTTTGAGTTTGGAAAATAGGTGTTTTTATGACCTTATTCCAAAATACGAATTTCTTAAGTTGACTAGTAACTCAAAATTTCCTATCTTATTTCTACTCTTTGTTTTGCATATTTTTCTTATCAAATCTCATTTCCACTTATAAAAATCATTACTTAATGATATCTATTACCTATACCCTTCATTTTTTTATATAAAACATAAGTTTTAGAGCTGATAAAAGGGTTTTTAATACATGGTCTTGAAGTCATCCGAATTTTCATTTGAGCATTTGAAACAAAAACTTTTTTTCTAAGTTTCTTGTCTCATCTACTTAAAGATCTACTAACTACAACATTTATATATACAAGACAAAGCCTTTATGATCATTAATGCATTAAAACACAAAATATTCATGAGATCATGAATGTCAAGTATAATATGAGCATTTAAATGCTAGATCTACTACTTATCATACATGAAATAGAGTTTGAAAACATGAACATGGATTTTTATGCAAGATATCTACTTTACTCTACTATTTTATGCATGAACACGAAGATAATCCAACAAAACACATTTAAACACAAGATCTACTCTTGTGATGGCTTGATATCCATGTAGTAGCATTTTCTTATCCCTAGCAAGTGCTCATGGGGACTTAAATATGAAAACACTCATGAATAATCTTACCATTACAAGATTTAATGATAGAGAAGGTTTAGGATTTATCACCTAAGGCTTGGAATAAGTGGAAAATGAAGAAGAAATGAACTTGTGTGTGTTGTGTGTGAGTTGGTGAAAGCTCATGGCAAGAGAGGGTAAAGAAAGAGAGTTTGTGATTTTTGAAACAAAAATTGAATGAAAGAGAGAGAAATGTAAAAGATAATATATAGTAAGGTAAATTAGGGTTTGTTAGCTTAAATTGAATAAAAAAAAAATACAAATTAGGGTAAATAGGGGGGGTGGTGGGGTTTGGGTGCACGGCCAAAATGGGAGGGAGAGGGGGAGAGTTGAATTTGCTTTGTTTTGTAATTTATGTAATAATAAATCTTAAATTGTAAATAATTTGTTAGAGACAAAAATTCCTGGAAAAGAAATATAATTGAGTGTTTGTAAGGATGTAAGAGTAGGGAGTGGCTTGTGAGTGTACTAGGTTGTACTTGTGAATGTAATGAATAGTGAACAAAAAAATTACTTACCGATAGTAAGAAAATACGAGAAAAAGGCTATATCTGTAATTTTTATAAACTGAAAAATTTAAAATTTTATTTTTGAATCCTTATTAAATTTCGTTCTAAAGAGTATTTAAATATTTTTCGAATTTCGAGTTCCGGGCTTGCTTTTCCTTAATGTATCTCGGAAGGCCTTGGAATGGAAAATTTTTCAAAATAGATCTTTTTATGGTTTAAAATATACTTTAAAACAATATTCCACATTAAATTATTTACCAAAGTTCTTTTAGTTTGAAACCGAAGAAAGCTACATCCAGGATTCCTCGATTTCTCTCTCAAGCTTAAGTAATCGGTTTAGGGTTTTGGTTTCCGGTTTTCGAAGTTTAGTAGGTTACTAGAAAACGAGGTTTAGAATTACAGTTTTTAAGATGAAGGTTGAACTTATGCTACCGGCTTAGAAGGCCAATGCCGCCAGCATTGAAGGGATAAGCCGCCAGCTTTATGCTAGCCTACAATTAACGTCGCTAGCTTATAGATATCGGCCACCGGCCTTTATTATGTAAAATTTACAATTTTTTTTGCAATTAATAATGCATTCAATATCTTTAGAATATCATTTAATATTTAAAGAATATCTTTCAGTAGAATTTTTAGATTTTATGAAATATCTTTATTAGGATTTTTCCATATCTTTTTATTTAGTTTATGATAGGATTTTTATTTTTTTTCCTTTTTAGTAAATTTTAGGTTTGCTATATATATGTAAGCCTTAGGGCATATGAAATGACAACTTTTGACATTTTATGAAAACTTTGTGAGAGTGTTTCCCTCTTTATCCAAATTTCAGATCTTTGTGAGATCTTATTATTTGATGCTAATCGTCTAGGTATTCTGAGAATCAATAGGCTTTTGAAGATCACAATCCGATATTCGTGCACGAATCAATAGTTTGTAATAAACCCTAGATCAGTCATTTGGTTCTATGCCGTGTCAGTTACAATAGCCTAGAAATGATTCCAGCGCAATACGGAATGAATTCCAACACTTTAGTTGGGAAGGATCCCATGTTGAGAAGATTAAAAAAAAAAAAACATTAAAAGAAAAACTAGATCTAAAAATGACTATGTGCAACTTTTTATTCATTGATGGAGAACCGATTGCAAACCTTTAGATCTAAATCAAGACATCCTTTTATTGAAGTAATCACACAACGAAAAACGTGTTAGTGTCGATCGAGTTGGGGTAGATGACCAAATGTGATGATCGCCACCCATAAGTTTTTTTTGGAGATGAAAACTTTGGGGAGAGAGAGAGAGAGAGAGAGATTAGAATATGTTTAAATGCTACAATGACACCATTAACTTTAACTTGCACAAAAAGCACCTAAAAAATTATGGTTCTTATTTATTTATATTGTTGTCCTTGCTAGTCAACCTATGGTTAGATGCATAATAAGTATAGAAAAAAAAAATGTTATTAGTTACTTGTCATGTATTGCTTGTTTTGTCCTTTCACATTTCCCATCTATTGCTTCTTTTCAACAAAGGCCATATTATATACAAAAATTTTTTTTCTTTGACAATAGGAGGCGTGGTAACTTTTATAGTGCCATATGTCTTTCCTATTAAGTGTATGCGATTAAGAGGAAAAGTTACTAAAATATCTGGATCAAATTGTAAATAAGACCAATGGGGTGACATTAAAAAGATTATAGTCGGTGTAATATGTTGATTCAACTAATATCTACGTGAGCATTTTTAGGGAAATATACTAAAAACATTAAATTGTATCAGTAGTGTAATGTAATTAGGGATGCAACAGAATCGACCATTAAAGGGTTTCCGACCCATCCAACCTGATAAAAACCCTATAGGGTAATAGGGTCGGGTTTGGACATAGGTAAAAGACCCTATAGAGTATTAAGATCGAGTTTGGATACTACTAAAACCCGATGGATACCCACCCGACCCATTAGTCATAGTAAAAAAAATTATAATGTAAATATATTTACTAAATATAAACATAGTAACAGGCTAAATTAAAAACAAGTTGGCAAAAAGAAGGTGAATTGCTATATTATTAGACTATTATTTTATTGACATAAGTCTGTTGAATCTATTGAAAAAAAAAAAAAAAAGCAAGGCAGGTTCAGGTTGATCATTAGATAGGTGGTCGGATGGGTAATCGGGTTGATAGTCAGACGAGTAACTGAGCGGGTGGCGGGTTTTAGAGTAAACCTTGTAAGGCAGGTTTGGATATAGAAAAAAAACCCTACAGAATAATAAGATCGGGTTTGGCATGCCTTATAGAGTAGCGGGTTTGGGTTTGGGTTCATATGACCCACCTGAAACTTGATCTAGTTGCATCCTTAAACGTAATGGACCCTTGGCCTTTATGCTAAAAGAAATGTAAATAAAAAAAAATTAAAAATAAAGTAATTTTCCATATGCATAAAACAAATTTGTTATTCCAAATGTAAAAGTAAATAAATTAGTTTTGCCATTGTTTGTCCATACTACACAAAACATGAAAAACTTAAATTAGACCATTAACACCATTTTGGCCGACCGGGTCAGATACCTTTCTTCCTTAATAAATCCGACCTTCATAAGGTTTTTATACTTCTTCCTCGATTGTAGATTGCCCCTAGGCTACGAAGTATTGCCTTTTCTTCTTAATAGGCTTAATGGTTGGATTAATACGAGGCGATGTGTATGATGTTTGGAGAGATGCCGGCACGTCGACAAGCAACCAAAAGAAAAAAAAAAAAAAAAAAGCCTGAATTAGCTTGGAGGAATTAAGTGAGTTGTTATTGTAGGTTAGGGAACATTGAATTGATCCTTATGGTTTGCATGGGCCTGTCTTCAAGCAGTATTTCTTTAACTTCTTTAGCTAGTTCTTCCCAAATACTAAGTTAACCTTCAAAGGTAACCTTGACTCAAAAGATCTCTTCCTAAGCTAGAGCTCATAGGTGTAGATTTCTAACAAGATTTTGGTCTCCTTTAAAACTGCCAATTTCCAATGGGATCAATAATTTATCTTCAAATGTTTAGGAGAAACCATGCTAAAAACAAACTAGTCGGGTCACCTTAGAAATACATTGAAAAGCGACCAGCAATCAACTACTACAAACTTGATTTCATGGACATCCATGTTGCCATCATCACCTGGCTCAACGGGCATGGGATAATTCCTCTAGTGCGGACGAGTTGATTATTGAAGCCGTATCAATCGTGGTCATATGGCTTGTGATTCTTTTTCAGCTTGGAAGCCATTTGTTTATAGGCATTATTGACAATAATTACGACATTTCTCCTTGTATCGACCATCACTTCTTCATGTCGAAACTAGTGATCAAAGTTAAAACAAAGAGGGTGTCTTGATGAGGGATTTGATTTCCCTTGAGAACTTCATTGGAAAGCGATGTAGAGGTACCTGTTCTCTGCATTTTGTGCATAAGTCCATGGCTTATTTACTTTTTAAAGTACCAATTGAGCTAGAGTAACCCATTATACCAACTCTACATGACCCCCCTACTATCATGTTTACAGAACCATTAAGAGCCCCATTTTGAGGTGCTGTTAATGGTAGCTTGGTCATGGCGACCTTGTCCTTCTCGTCTATGTTAGGAATATTGCTTGACAAATTTATTTGTATTAGTGATGTATTTTCTTAAATAGCCATGCTTTATGGCATCCTATAATGCGATTTTTAGTTGATAGCATTCGCCAGTGTTATGGCCATGGTCTTTTTTTCACCAAATTCCTTTGATTCAAGTTAGCTCTCATCTTAAGAGGTGATGGGACTATGTTTTTGTAGCATACCTTACGGAATATCTCCCCCAGTGAGTTATTTACAGGACTGAATTCTATGTATGTTGGGAACGGTCTTTTTCACTCATTATCCCTGCTATCAAAAGTATCCTGGCTCGTACTGCCCACTATACCATTCCTTGATCGAGCTTATATGTTTCTTGTCTTTGTTATCTTTATTAGGACTCGGTTTTTGGGTATTCTACTTCTTGTCGACCCTTGCTGATGTCATCCTGGACAATATACTCCATTGTCTTATCTCTAAATTGCCCTATGGTCTTTGGCTCATTCCTAACTGGCACTTTGAAAAGGTTACCAAACGAGTTTACTCCTTGTGTCGTGGTATGTAGTGTGACTCCTTGATCTATATTCGAAATTTCAAGTCCAACCTTAGAGAATGATAATGCATAATCCTAAAGGGGCTCATCTTTATCGTTTTTGATTGATAAAGGGATAATATATCCTTTTCTGGGGTTTTGGTTTCCACTGGGACTTAAAACAACTTGGTGATGTCACCAAAACAACTTATTGTGTTTAGAGCAAGCTGATTGAATCAAGTGCGTGCAGCCCAGTGAGAAGTGCTCTAGAAAACCTTACATATGATGGCATCGCTAAAGTCGTACACAACCATAGGAGGGTTAAGGTACACAAGATCGTCCTTTGAGTCAATAACGCGTCAAAACCATCTAACGGCGGCAGTCAGAATTTCCATGTGATAACTCCCTCTTAAACTGCCTTAGAAAAGGGCCTCTTAATATTTGGAGCCATGGTGACGTGCTCTTGCTTTTCTAGTTACTTTAGCATTGAAGATCTTCTTGTTAATACACTCTACCAATTTGTCATTAGTTATCTCTAGAAATAGTTTCTTCTCTTTTGTAACTGAGAGTTTAGGATAGACAGTAGCTTTGATTGGCACATGGGACTTTATAGGTACGCTGGCAGATTGTTTGTTTACACCTTCTTATTGAGTAGCAGATGTAGGAGTGTAATTGCAACGATTCGAATCTTGCTCGCACTTGCAAATTTTCTATTAAGGGATCAATAAGAGGAATTGAAGAACTATGTTGTTCATCTATAGCAAGTGTTTGTAGGGGGTTATTCTCCGGTTCGACTTTTGCCAATCAGGTTCGAAGTTATTGGTTGTGGTTGATAGGTGGATTATTAATCGTAATCAACCCAAATCAAATTAAAAATTAAAACCCTTTATATACTCTACGATTAATCCTAGGCAAGCTTACTTATCGATTATAATATAGATTAGTATAGGAATTGTTCCATTAGGACCTGTAATTATTGGTACTTATTGTAATTCTTCTATCTAGCTAATATGATTTAAGTAATCTTAATATATCTATGCAACTAAATAATTGATTAATCAACCCTCATAGAAGTGAGTGTTCCAGCTTCTAAGTATGTCAGATTACAAAACATACCTCCAATCTTAATCTACCATTAACCTTGTTTCCAATTCCTTATAAAACATTCGTTAATTGGTTGTTTAAGTTCTTTAACTATAAAAATCCCTAATAATGCAACATGGACAAACCGGCTTTGGAAGATACATAAAGGTCGGCATCAACACTGTCGGTTTTGGAGGAAGACCATATATTGTATTTTAGGATAGTCAATATTGTATTTATTACTTAGGATTTTATATTTATTAATTTCCCTTTTAGCATATATTGTATTTACGATAGTCAATATTGCATTATCACTCAGAATTTTATATTTATTATTTTCCTCTTTGGGTTTGTTTTAGGGTTTAATTATAATAGTATAAATAGGCTCTTGAAACTTCTCTTGAACATCCTATTATCATATTATTCATATTTGAAGCTCTATTTGAGAGCATTTCTCAATAAAGTTGCAATTTCTTGCATCTTGACTTAGAAATCAATCATTGATATTGATTTTTGTTACCTTTATGCTTTCTATCCTACGTTAGTTGGTATCAGAGCAAGGTTAGAATCCTGTAAAGATGTCTTCAGGCAAAGGTATTGATAGCAATTGTACTCGTGGCGGTGTCCATGATGCGGGAGTCCGAGGGGTTGAGGTTCTTAGGGTGACAAACGAAGCCATGGGTCAAAGAATCCGACTGATTGAACATCGTCTTGAGGATTTGGTCCAACATTTTGATGCACTGATAGCGGTTGTCAACGAAGGTAAGGAGGTTGGTAGGAGACGACCGGAGGTAAGTGAAGCCTTTGGCGGTCCAGTCAATAAACCTGTCATTGTGAATCGATGGACATAGATTTTTGATGAGGAATCTAAGGAGGAGGATGAGTTTTTGCTTAATGCGAGGTAGCCACGAAGGAGATACGGTTACGGTGGTGACAGTTACCGGAGGGGATACTATGGTTATGACCAGGGTGATAACGATGATTTTCGCCTAAAGGCAGATATTCCTTCTTTTTATGGTAACTTAAATATTGAGGAGTTTCTAGACTGGTTGGCTGAGGTAGATAGGTTCTTTGACTATATGGAGATACTAGAGGAGCATAGGGTGAGGTTGGTTGCTTGTAGGTTGAAAGAAAGGGCTTTGCTTGGTGGGAAAGACTACATAAGAAGAGATACGGTGAGGATAGGCAACTAGTGAGAACATGGTATAGGATGAAGCAGTTGTTGCAATAGGATTTTCTACCTCTCGATTATGAGTAGATCTTCTTTCAGTAGTATCAGCGATGTCATCAGGGACAAAGGACTGCACATGAATATACTGCAAAGTTCATGTGGTTAGCAGAGAGGAATGATCTAAGAGAGAGTGAGGGTCAGCAGGTTACTAGATATGTTGATGGGTTAAAATTTCAAATTCGGAATAAAATTGGAGTCAATGTTTTGAGGAATTTGAGTGAGGCAAAGAATATGGCACTTAGAGCAGAGTTGATGCGGCAAGAGAAGGGTAACAAATTTGATGGTGATAGTAAGAGATTTGGAAATGATTATTCGGGTCAATCTATGGTTGAAAAGAATGATAGTATTGAGGAGAAACAAGGCATGAGTGGTGATAAGAAAGATGATAAAGTTGCTGATAAAAAGCCCATTGAGGTTAAAGACACTCAAAAGCAGAATAATCCCTATGCTAAGCCAATTTTAGGTAAGTGTTATAGATGCGATTAGCCAAGTCACCGGTCAAATGAATGCCCTAATAGGAAAGGAGTTAACATAGTTGAGAGAAATGAGGAGATATGTGAACCTGGCGGTGATGATAAGTGCTATGATGAAGATAGAGAGGTTGATTAAACTTATTTGATCAGAAAACTGATGTTGGCATTTAAGGAAGAGGACAACACTCAATGAGTCCAGTTGTTTTGTACTAGGTGTACAATAGGCGGGAAGGTGTTTAACCTAGTTGTTGATGGAAGCAGCTGTGAGAACACTATTGATGGGGAAGTTGTGAAGCAATTGGGTTTACTAGTGGAGAAACACCATAATCCATAAACTATAGGGTGGATCAAGGCAGCTGAAAGGATTAATGTGAAGGAGAGGTGTAAAGTACCATTATCGATAGGTAAATATGAAGATGAGGCCTATTGTGATATAGTGGATATGGAGGTGTGTCATTTGTTGCTGAGAAGGCCTTGGCAGTATGATGTGGATGCCCAGTATGTGGAAAGGGAGAATGTGTACATGTTAGGAAAGGGTAGCATGAGGTACACTTTGCTGCCCCTGAAGGTAGTAAAACGTACCAAAGCAATCAAATCATATGGGCGCTCTTTTCTGACTAACATCCATTCAACAAGAGAGATGAAGGAGCCTCGACTTATGCACTCGGTCATGTTAAGACAAATCATGGTAGTAGAAGAGAAGAATAGTGAAGATATGCTCGGAGTCGTGAACGAAGTATTGAAGAAGTTGGTTCTACACTCATATTATGGTGTTCTATAGCATATGAATGATCATATTCGACTTGGCAAAGATGGGCATGGGCAATGGATTTGGTTATTGTAGGAGTTTCTTATCAAGCGGAAGCACAAGTCAAGAATGCATAACAAGATGGTTGATACATTCTCATTCTATCCGGATGACTTATCTCTATATTCAGATGAGAACTCGGGGTTAAGTTCTTTACAAGAGAGGGAGAATAATCCAACAGAGACAAACCAGCTTTGGAAGATGCGTGAAGGCCGGCATCAACGCTGCCGGTTTTGGAGGAAGACCATATATTGTATTTCAGGATAGTCAATATTGCATTTATTACTTAGGATTTTATATTTATTAATTTCCTTTTTAGCATATATTGTATTTTAGGATAGTCAATATTGCATATATCACTTAGGATTTTATATTTATTATTTTCCTCTTTGGGTTTGTTTTAGGTTTTATTTATAATAGTATAAATAGGCTCTTGAAACTTCTCTTGAACATCCTATTATCATATTATTCATATTTGAAACCCTATTTGAGAGCATTTCTCAATAAAGTTGCAATCTGTTGCATCTTGACTTGGAAATCAATCGTTGTTATTGATTTATGTTATCGATTTTTGTTATCTTTACACTTTCCATCTTGCGTCACCTAATTTCATGAATATCTCTTTCAAGATAATTGAATTCTAAACCCTTATGTGTAATAGAAATGTCTTTCATCATTAAATGTATACAAAACTGCATTAGAGTTCATGATTTCTTAGAAAGATTAAATCTTTATGTAGAAAGTTCATGCGATCTATAACTAGAGTCATATTCAAACTTCTCAGTTAATGCTAAATCAATCTTATCAATCAAATCAACAAGAATCAAACAATGATCTAATACTGTGCATATATTAAAATAAAAAACAAATATAAACACATGAATAGATATAAGAAAGCATAAACTTTCATTAACAAAATAATCAAATCTCTACATTAGGGTTAGGGTTTCTCAAGACCTAGGGTATAGAGACCTATTTTTCCATAAATAAAGATTGATAATTGTAAGGACCCGCTATTACCCCTAGTTGAAATAAGCAATAGCAGTTCCCCAACAGCATATAATCTGCAGAATTATATGCAAGGTTGTCTTAAAAGGATTGTTTGATGAATTGTTCACTAATCTTAAAGAATAAATCATTTTGAGAAATAATTACTTAGTAGCTTTCAAAACATATTAACATATATAACACAACTTCAAACAAAGGCAGATCAAGCTGATATAACATACATATATTACATCCACAGGCTTCTTACAAGCCTTAAACAAAATAACAAGATATAAAGCTTAACAAAGCTTTACAAACATCCATTCTAACTAACTATCTAGTCTATTACAAAAAGAATGGTTCCGTCCAGTCCTGGTCAAACTCTAGTCCTCATATTCCTCCAAGAAGTCCTCAAATCGGAGCCATAACCCATGCTCGCATAGGACTCGTCCAGGTCATCACCTGAAATTGTTTAAAAGAATGAGCCAGAGGCCCAGTACACAGCAACGAATACAAAAGCGAGATGAAGCACACAAGCTTAGTCTAAATGCAATATGCAACATCCATTCAATTATTCTTTAATCTTTAATTAATCAATCAACACGGGAGTATTCAAACTCCGGACAACAGGGATGCAAGGGGACCTGAGTAACACTCGGACGCTCAGGGGGTTGATAAGTAGTTCGGATACTCATACCGTCCTAGATATCGTTAAGTCAAAGAGAAAAGTAGCTTCCTCCAGGGTTAATAGCCGTTACTTAGCTCTATTTATACTCAGTCCATATCATAAAATATAGTTCACCCGTTCTCATAAACGTTTGAACTAAACTATGGTACTTCCTACCAAGTTTAAATAAATTTTCACCGATCTATACCCCCGTCGACTACCCGCCGTACCACTTAATGAAAGTCATCTCAAATGACAGGAGTGGCCTAAGCGCCTAGATCTATCGTGCTCAAACTGAGCAAGGTGCCGCTCCCCGAACCAGATACCAACTTCCATCCCAAACTCATCAAACTATGAGGGGTCGCCGTTAGGTTCATACATGACCTGGCGTAGGAATTGGATTTTAACGGCATAAAACACAAGCAACAATCACATTTTAAGTTTTCTTATTATATATTTAAGTTTTATAAATGCCTATCCTAACAGAGACAAGCAGGTTACTGCGTACCTGTATTAGCTCGGGAGTTAATAGGGATAATCGAAAGGGAATCAATCACTGTAAAAGAAGTAATTACAACTCACACTTAGTTCAAGTATAATCATCCAAATTCAAGTAATTCATAAAGAACATTCACATAGCAAATATCATATATTATCATACAATACCAACAAATACTTAAATGACCATTTATCAAGCTTTGAACAACTTTTAGTAAACAACAATAAGTTTTAAACTTTGTTGGAAAGTGTATCAGCTGGAAAGAATTGAAATTTAAGACTGATACTTTTGTAATTTGTAAAATCTTAAAACATGAAAGTTTTAGATCTTTTCCTTAGCTTTCCAACGCAACTTGAATCACCTCAATCGGAGATCGGATGAAAAAGTTACGGCTAAAAATACAAAGAGCTGCGAAACAGGGGAAGTCTACACGACCGGGTACACGGCCCGTGTATGGAGGCCGTGTTGGGTAAAAAAAATGACCCGAGAGCAACTTTAAGAATTTCAAGGCCTACACGACCATGTACACAGGCTGTGTACACTGGACAAAAAAATGACGAAATCCCCTGTTTTCAAAATGCATTTTACACTTCTTAAAATTCTTTAAACTCATTCTAAAGTTTCCAAAACTTGTTATATGATCATCCCATCATTCAAACAACACCAAACACCTCCAAAACTTCATCAACTCCAAATCACTATTCATCATCTTCTTCAATATTAGGTCATCCAACCACTCAACCTCATCAACACTTCAAACTCACTCAAACATAAAACTAACCAATCTAGTCCTATTACACTTCATATAATATCCATACCACATGATCACGAATTCATAAACAAAATATCATCAAGAACACATATAAGCATGAAAATGAAAAAAATAGAGAACACACTTACCACTTGGACTTCTATGCTCGGTTTAAGGACTCTAGATCAAGCTTTTGATGGTGAGAATTGTAGAAAATCAAACTTCAACTTAGGGGTCACCTTGGGAGCTCTTTTGATGAAGAGAGGAATGAGTTTAGGGCAAATGGAGGGCTTTTGGTTTGGTCTGAAATTTTTGAAGTTAAAACATTTAAACTTATCCTATGTTGACTTTAAGGGCATAAGGGCATTAAAGGCTTAATGACTTTGTTTTGGGTTAATTAATATTTTTGTCTTAAGGCACATAATGAGGGTTTAGTGGCTAAGTTTTTAGCCTATTTTTTTTTCTACTACTTAAGGATATTTATATATACATTCCACTTATTCTAAGCACAAATAACACACTTTAAGGCATATTAATATTTTACAAACTCAATAAATAATTAATCTAACATATTTAAATAATTCTACACTTTCACACATCATAATACTCATCAAAATTAAATTCACTATCAATATTATATATATATCATGCTTAAATTCAACAATACACCTATAAAATAAAAATTAGGAATTTATGGCTATTTCATTCTCCCCTCCTTCAAAAAGTTTCGTCCTCGAAACTTATTTTACCTCAATCATAGATCAAACAACTCAGGATACTTCTGTCTCATCTCATCTTTGGGTTCCCATGTTGCTTCTCTTTCACTTTGACCCGTCCACAAGACTTTAATAAAAGGTATTACTTTTCTTCTCAACACTTTGTCAATCCTATCCAAGATTTTGATTGGTTTCTCAATTGTGCTTAAATCGGGTTGAATCTCCGGTTGATGAGTAGAAATGATAGCTTCAGGATCCGATACACACTTTCTGAGTTGTGACACATGAAACACATCGTGCACTTCAAACAAATTCGGGGGTAAAGCTAGTCGATAGGCTAGTGGTCCGATTCTTCCCAAAATCTCATATGGACCTATGTATAGGATGGTTGTGTAGGATGAAAAATCATGATTTTCTCCTAAAATGATTCCGCATGACTTTGATCACAGCTTATGCATGGAGCTTGTGTAGGTTCAAAAACATTTTGATCATTTTTCCAGCTTCTACACGTGCATGATACACGACTTGTGTAGCTCCTTGTGCACTTCAAAATTGCTTGCTCGTCAAATTTTGCTTCCTACACCAGTATTCTGCATAGCTTGTGTAGAAAAGGTCATGCATGTTATAAATCTTCACTGTGTCCAATTTCTTCATTAAAACTCCCTTTACTCATCCAAATGTCTTCATTAAGCTCTCTATCTTCTTTTATTTACAAAATTAATATTTTAACCAAATAAGTGTCCTTTTCTTTAACAAATCACATATAATATAAAATCAAATTAACAGATATAATAAGGGTTTTTAGACGCTTATCAATATTTTAGCACATGTTAGTACTAGACAGCTATATACAAGTACATCTACTTTAGCGCAGCAAATTGTTGCTCAAGCAATTTAGATCTTGTATCACATTTAAGGCTGTTGTGTTTATGTTAATGGTATTAGGTGTTTAATCCTCAGTTGAAACGGTTGAGCAGCTTTTTTACATTTTGACATCTTAGCTATCTTGTTTGTGGTTGTTTAGGTCTGCAGGAAGACAAAAGCTTTTTTCAAATATGGTGCTAAATGTTCCAAATTAATCTCCACTTGGTGAAGATTAACAACTTGCTAGAGTGATGATCCACATCTTATGTGTCTAATAAGCCTTGAATCCACTAGATCTGGGCTAACAAAACAAAACATAATTAGTGGATGTTGAGGGTTTTCTTATATAATTTATGTCAATCACTACTTTAATAGCAAGATAGTAGAAAAGTAGTAAGAGTGAGTATGTAAGAGTCCATAAGTTAACTAAATGTGGCGTAGAGTTTTTATAGTAGTGGTTCTACCATTAATTATAGAAAATAAAAATAGAGAAGGAGAGGATAAGTTGGAAAAGTTCAGTATTTGCATAGCCTGATCCGATTGGTTGCATCATTTAATTGAAATGAACATCGTTGAACCATCACTACATAATAATCTTTTTTCCCTTTTTTAACCATACTCATAAAATTATATATATCTACACACAATTAGGAAAATCTTTCTGTTTTTTATAACTAACTAATATTTGATCATTTTGTACTATTGACTAATTATGTGCTTGATTTATCATACATTTAAGGATATTCATGGAGGAGAAAAAAACAGTTACCTGCATTCTCCATGGAGATTTGTTCATTACATTATGAACTGCGGCTTGATTATATTTTGGTAGGAGAAAAATAGCACCATTAAAAAATAATTGTAGTGCTTTTATTTTTTCCTCATCTCTGTTCAATCACAATAAACTACATATTAGGCCACATGTGTTGCGGGCCTGATATGTCACGTAAGGCATGCAAAGGAAAAAGACAAAAGTATGAGGACATGCGAGCTAGTATGCAAGGCACGCAAAATAAGTTGGGCTGGCATGGCATAGTACTCAAACTAACATGTGAGCCCTTTTTTAAATAATAATATAAAAATAGTGATTACGTTTTCTTTTTTAATTTATTGTAAGTTATATTTAAATAATATAATTTCTTTTGTTTTATTGTTTTAATTAAATCTAGGGTAAAATGCAAAAATACCCTTTAAACTTTAGAAGGGGAATTGATTGACCCCCCCCCTAAACTTAAAAAATATGGTTTTTGACCTCTATAACTATAAATAATTTGCAAATAAGAACATCCCACCTTTTTTTGTCTTATTTTTCTATATATTTTTTGTATGAAAAAGTACACTTAGAATAGTACAATTTTTGTACATTTTGGACAGAAAAGTACAAAATATCCTCATTTGCAAATTGTTTATAGTTATAGGAGTTAAAAAACCACACTTTTTAAGTTTAAGGGGTCAATTCGCCCCACTCCTAAAGTTCAAGGGGTATTTTTGCATTTATCTCTTAAATCTATTTATCTTTCTAAATAATATAATATCTTTAGTATATTTTACTTTGTTTGACTCCAATTGTATTAACATATTAACTTGAAATTTTTTGCAAATAAATAAATGGAATTATTAAGTAATAATATTATATTAAATGTTAAACTTGCTTAATTAATTCATTTAGAATAAGTGTAAATTATTAAATAAATGAAATTAATAAATGCATTCGCATCAATGGAAAATAGAATTTTATTATTAAGAATTTTTATTTTTTACAAATTATAAAGCGATTAGGGAAAATAAAAAAGTCATCAGCCATACACCGTCTACCTCATATTTTATCATATTACCTTATAATCCTTTTACCTCACCCCATTATTCCAACTATGCCTGTAGTTTGTTTGTTTTATCATGTTACCCTATAATCCTCTAGCCTTACCCTATCAATTGTTTCGGTGGTGACAATTACCCTCCTGATCTCGAGTCACTTTCCTCAGGCCACAAAAGGGTTGGTCAGTATGCTTCTTGTCATTGGCATCAGACCAATTTTTCAAGCACACACATGCTTAAATGGTTTTTGCTTTTAGCCAATGGTAGTGCATATCAATGACCCACCTACTCGAATTGGAAGTTACTCTAATGAAACCGTTGAAGCTGAATTATGTGTGTCCTCTTCTTCCACTAGTCGAGGACATTGAAGTCATTCCCCGTCCTCTTTTGGTTATCCCTTCTCAAGTGGCTATACCTCATACACCAGCATGTCACTAAAAGTTTATTTGAAACCCCCATGATTGCTCCTAATATCTTAGACAATTTATTTACTTCTCTTGGAAAACCCTAGGATGAGTGATAGTTAGTTCATTGTGGTTGGGATGGCTATGGAGTTGCTTAATCACGATACCGATATAAATCTTTAAGCAAATTTTTTGCTTTAGTATAAAGATTTGCATCATATGTAGTGGGATCAACTACACCAATATTCTCACAAAACTCCTTGAGCAGTGCTTTAGTTGCACATAACCTATACCGTGGATCTAACATTATTGCAACATGGAAGAATGGGGAAAAGGGACAAATTGTCCTTAAGCTTCCTTGCCATTACAGACATAGTGGAGGCTAGATCAGGATTGTGATAGTAGTTATTTAGCACATTCGATATATTAATCAGGTGGGGAAGTACACAGTTGCTAGTAGGGTAGTACCAACCAAACAAATGCTGCATTAGACTAAAAAATGCCTTGAGGATCTCTTTAAGTGTGTGTGTTATTCTCCAATCCCATTCCTTCATCAGACCAACATTAAGATTGGAGGGATGGAGTAAAGTACTATACAAATGAGTGAGAGCCTTCTACACTTTAGTACCTGATGAAGTATTTTAAACATGGAATTCTACTTGGTCTTGCAATTAAGTACAAGCAACTTTTCGCCTAAATGGTGTGTCTTGAAAAACTTCATATGCTTTTGTTTATATCTCTTTGAAACATGAAGACGGTTGATTGCATACCTTGTCTTTTTTACGTGCATGTCAAGGCTACAAACTTAAGGCTTGCTTGCAATTGTACTGCCAAATTTAGAATATGGTAGATATACCGAACATGGAAGAACTTCCTGTTGCATACTGGGTGATATCCATTTGCCCACCTTGGCCATAAGAGCACAATACGAATAGAAGTTCTATTATTGACTAGTACTTGGGGGAAAGGATTATGATATGGATGGGTTAAACTAGTGGCATAACTTTACCGATGCCCTAAATGCCACTAGTTTGATTGTACTGGTGGAACTTCGAATGAGATAGACTAATCTCATTCATATGTTGTGATTCCTTCGATGGATATTGGATGTCATACTTTGGTCTCAATCACCAATTATATGTTTAGCTGTGTACTCTACATTACCTCGGATTACATTAGTGGCTTATTCCATCAAATGAATGGGGACACGAAGTTGCGTAAAAAACTAGGATATGACTAACATGTTCCATTGGGTATTTAACATAGTCAGTGCTCTAATATGTTTTGGTGAGTATCAAACTGTATCACTTGAAGCACCTGAGGCAAAAAAATCTCCTACCGATTTGTAGACTGATCGACCATATGATCGGCTATTTAGTGATACAATGCATGTGTTGAGTGCTCGAGAGAAAGGTTACCTCATCTTGCAAATGGTTGGCTTATCACCATCATTCTACAATCATGATGATTTGATCTTTCAAATTACACGAAAGCTAAAACAAAATCCAAATTCATAAAAGATAACACATAACAAAAGAGTTAGATTTTAGGTATGATCCTCAAGCCAACCAATATTATAGAGATCAAGGTGGCGTAACATAATTGAGATGGGAATGAATCAAATGAACAAAGCTTCAACTTCAACTTAGATGATTTGTCCATGCCACGACACAATGAAGGAATGAGAGAGAGGTAGGCGCAAAGTCAAGCTCAACACAACAACAACTTGGTATGTTAGTATAAATGATATAATGGAGTATTCAGATCAGATAACTAGGGAAATGCTAAAGCCATGAGTACTTGGATTGACCAGTTCTTCGATTGGGCAAGCTATCAAATTGGAGCATCCTCTACCACCAACTCCACTATATTAGCCTGATGGTAAAGGTGGCCAGTCATCACATTGCCTATTTTTTTTTAAATGAATTAATTGTTTTATTTCCTAAATAAAAATGTACAAGTAATGTTATGTAATGCATATTATTTTTTAATGAGTAACAAATTATGCTCTATTCATCTCTAAACTCTACTTATGTCAAATGTAAATTTTTTTATCATAATTGCACTGTAAATTTTTATAACAATTTGAATAATTAGTTTAATTAAATTTCGAAAACCATTGGAAAAAAAAACCCACATCCGGAAGTAACAAAAAAGTTGGACAAACTATGTGATACTAAACCCAATTAAAGCCACACAAAGGCATGCAACATAGCATGCGGATAAATGCGAGGCATGGCACGATACACATAAAAAAGGAGCACGTAAAGCACGGTATGCAAGCATGAATGGACCAGGCATAAGAAAGCACACAACATGCAAAGCATGAAAAATTTGGTATGTGGATGACACGACATCGCTCATTTATCATGCCTACTACATATTTATTAAACTATAGACCATGTAACCCATGTGGTCTTGTTTTGTGTTTTTTATTTGCACCTGATTCACACAGTGAAACAATGGCTCATTAAGATCCCAATCCTTCGGGTTTTAAGCTTGTTTCCTCATCTATTCATAGTCACAATATTTCAGCAATCTTCATTTGACCAATACTATCATATTCTAATTTCTATATTGAGTCGTAAAGTGCCTTGTTTCCATATGTAGGAAACTTCAGATGTCGGTTGATATCGGTTTTTGGTTTATTGATTGATGGATCACCGGAATTATGTTTCTAACCTGTAAAAGGTGGTTTCCTTCAGTTTCATTTGGATCTCTTCTCCTTGCTATTGATATAGATGGGTTGCTGGGTGTCGATGAGTAGTTAAGAGTACTTTTAGCAGGAGAAATGGAGAAACAATTTCTCCTTATTGCTTTGATCTTGGAAAAGAAAAAATAATTCTAATATTTTTGTATCATTAAGTATAAGAGATAAAAATTTTAAGTTTTATCCCATCCTATAAAGAGAGTTTAGTCCAATCTTAAATATATTTTGTAAATCAAATATGCTACAATAACTTTTATCCAATTTAGTACTATAAAAATAATGCAACCAAATACTGCCTTAGATAATGTTTATATGAATATGAAAAGAGTCAAAGTTGTTGTATTTTCATGCAAATGGCTCGCAAAGGCATTAATCAAGATGCGATGCTCGTTTGGGAAGTAAATTTATCTATTTGTTTAAGTAATCATTCAATTAAGGAATAATGTCGGTGAAATTGAAGTTGTTGGATTCTAACATGAAGTTTTACTAGGATATTATGGCTTTTGTGACATATTTTATGGCCACGGACCTTATAGTCATGTTGCTGCGCGGAAAGAAAGAGATGTCCTGCCATTAAAGCTTCGATTCTTTTGCAAAGTATTCATGCTAGACAAATTGAGTCGTGTACTAATTGTCTCAATGGGAATATAGAAATAAGAAGCAATTAATTTGGAAAAAAACTGGAACAACAGATGATAAATGCTTTGTAAAACATACTGAATAAAGAAGTCGAACTCCCATTCTAACCTGAATCATTTCTAAATTTAAGAATCTTTTACTTTGCCAGTCCAATAAGTAAATGTAAACGGGAGTCTAAGACGGTTTTTATTTGATAATACCATATTATATGTTCTACATTGCTAAATATCAAACAATCAACCTAGTAAAGAGGGTGAGCGAATAACCCTATCTTATAGGATACCCACTTCGAACTCTACTTGATTAGTGGGCTCTAGGTAGATACTAAGAGATAGCGGGTAGATTTTGGGTACAAAATTTTCACAAGCAGTTCCCATAAGGATAGAGTAGGAGTACGAGATTTGCATATTTTGTACCAACCTTAGAACATGTATTCTTCTATATATAAAGTACAAGGTCCAAGGTATCTTGTACCCATTCTAAAAAAATTATATAAAATAATATTAACAATCGAATGGTACTATTAACATCAATATTATTTAAGACAGTGACATTTCTTTGTATTAATATTTAGTTTTCTTTTCTATTTTGGCAATCATCCAAACTTGTTACGTTATTTCATATTCCATACTAGTAACTTCTTATTTTAATATTTTCTTCATTTTATAGAGACAAGTTCTATTGATGAACATATTGGATATTAATTGAAGCAAAATATAAGTTGTATTATGAAGACTGAAGAGAGAAGACAATGCTTTACATTTTGGATACTAATTGTAGAAACAAGTATTATGAAAGTGTCGGTTATCCTTTTAGGATAAATTTAATAGAACTGTCTCCATGTGTTTTCAGTTGTAACTTTTATGTGTAAACCTTTATATTACATTTTCTCCTGTCACATAAACAAATTATAGATATCACAGAATTTGTGATATTAAAAATTACTTTTAAATTTTTTCCACTCCACGAGTAATTTGCTTTTGTAAATATTTGAAAACAAAATAATTTTTCATGTTATGTAAAACTATATATATTGTGATAATCCTAAAATTTAAGAAAGAAAAAAAATTCATAGGTTTCATAGGATACTCTATATCCTATAGGTTTTATAGAGTAAAAGATTGGTACAAAATGGTATAGGGTAGGTTATAAGTATAAGATTTAGTACCATGTATCTTATAAGGTAAGGTCTGGATAAAACTTTATATCATTTCCACCCTATACCCACTCACTCCTATTAGTATACATAGTAAAAAGAATATATATATATTATATATATATACTTGAAATGGATAATATTTAAAATGTGTTGGCTTAAATTTCTAATAATCCCCAAAATTCTTTTATTTTAAAGAATAATAATATTAATTATGGTGATAATAATAACTAAGTAGAAAATAAAATATTAAAAATTATATTGATAATATACAGAGATACGTGTCACACTATAATGGGTTGGGAGTGCCACATAAAATAATTGAATAAATTGAAAGTTTTGGTAGTGAATTGATACATTATTTCAATCAATATAAATAAAATAACAAAACAATGAGAAAACATAAAATTTTAAGAAAAATTAAAAATAAAAAAAATAAAATTTGATAAAAAATATTGCAAAAATTATAATTTTGAAAATAAAAAATAAAAAAGTTTGAAAATAAAATGAAAAAATAAAAAGGAGAAAAGTAAAAGTCCATAGGTGATAAATGGGTTAAGTTCGCTAATGGTACCTGAACTTTTTGCCTTATAGCAGAGTTACACCTAAAAAAAAGTTTACCAACAAAAATACTCAAACTTTTTAAATTTTGCTTACACTATATTTATAGTCAGAATCCTATCAATTCACAAGCAAAACGTGGATGTGGACACATTCTCTCTCCTAAAGCTTACTTTCTCTCTTCTAATTGGCATAGTATCTATCTTGTCTCTCCATTTTTATTGACTTTCTTTCTTCTATATTAATTTTTGTCTTTCCACTTGACTATTTGAACACGATTTTTTTCTCTCTCCTCACTTATTTCTCCTTCAACCCTCTTTCTTAATATTTGTTTGGCAAAATTACATTATTTGTCGGTAATCATCCAACCACAATAATTCTTGAACAAGTTATAAATAGAGGACTTTTGGTGGCAAATGAAGAAAAGTTAGTTGAACCATAAATATAGCAATTAATTTCTTGGTCTTCTCTCTAACTATAAAACTTTTGTGTACTTCATTTGCTTTATATTAGTGAGTTAGTGTCTTGAGTAATGTGATTTGTTATCTTGCAATTTTTGTAAGGTACTACTCTAGAATATTTTGTGAGAACTAGAGAGTATTTGAGTTGAACATGGTATGATTGAAAACCAATTGTAAAGGTATAACTCTTGTGAGAATTATTTGTGTGTGAATGGGTGGTTGTGGTTTATGGTGTAGCTTCTTGGGAGCAATCTTTTTGTGTGGAATAAAGTGATTGTGAAGTTCTTCATGGGGAGGCAATTGTGGACAGGTGGAGATCAGGGGATGACCGAACTCCACATTAAACCAAGCTTAATTTTTATACCCCTTATCTTTTACTTTATCACATTTCACTTATTGTTGTTACTTGTTAATTCGTTATGTTTGTATTTATAATTATAAAAAAAGGATAAGTTAGCTCTAAAAACTCAATATATCCCCTCCAACCTTGATTTTAGCCTAGATGTTAATCAAGTTGTATAATTGGGATTAGAGCAAGGCATTAGGTTATAATACTTAATCACATTTAGAGAAAAAGTCATGGCTTGTGACATATTAGGCTTTCTAGAAGGACAAGCTAAAAATATGTCACATATCTTAATTGAAAGTAATTATACTTGTTGGAAATGTAAGATGAAGATTTTCTTGAAATTTCAAAATTTATCTTATATAGTATAGTTGAAAATGAACCTTTTATAATAGAAGGAAAAGATAAAAGTAATTATACTAAAGCAAAAAAAAAAAAAAAGTTTAATTAATGAAATCACTACGAATATTTCATACTATGGTTTGAATGAAAAATGATTTTAGTAGAATTTGTGCATGTAAATCGGCTAAACAAATATGGGATGATTTAGAAAATACATATGAGGGAAGTAATTATGCTTGATGGAAATGTAGGTTGAATATTTTCTTCAAATCTCAAAATTCAACTTATAGAGCATAGTTGAAAATGGACCTACATGAGGCTTTTTAATCCTAGCTGACTATATCCATGTTGTTTTTGTTTTCTATCCTCTTTGTAGCACCCCAAACTTAGGGCATTTACAGCCCACTACATATTCATATTAGATATGAATACGCAAAGGCTCGGAACACATTATTAAGAACAATGAGATAATAGATATAACTCCAAGCACACGTAATAATAACTTCCTCATAGTAATGCACACACCGAGTCATCTTTAATACTTAGAATACAATTGAACATCAAGCATCATAATCTAACACCATATGGCTCATAGAGTCCACCAAACAATATAAATACTACTAATAGCAACTAATAAGGTTCATGTTCATAACAATACTAGAAATCACATAACATTAACTAGAGTCCATATCCCTTCAAACTAATAAACTTGTTGAGCCTAAAAATTTCCCATTTCTATAATTGGAGTCATATCAAGCCTAGCCCACTTAATATGAGCACCTGATACAATTAAAGAAACTTTTTTAAAACCATTTTAAAAAAATTTATAGAAATATGAATTAGAGTCACTACTGTGCCGCAACCGAAGTTGGAAAAAATGATGGAATTAGAGCCAACTAAGCAGGCCGACTCTAATTTGAGCCGACTTTAATATGAGCTAGTGATCTGTGGGTTTTTTTTTTTTTTTTTCTAAAAATTAATTTTCAGAAAAATATCGACCAAAGATTATAGGATTGGACTATCCTCTTACACTTAAAGAGATTACCACTTATGGGCTTTTAAAATTAAATAGACCTTGATTAAAATACTCATAAAATTAATAATTATCATAATAATAGCAAAGAGGATGAAAATTAGTGAAATTTGTTGACGTCTTAAGAACCATAAATATTTATAATTAGTTAGAAAAATCATTAGATTCTGGTAAATAATAAAATAGTTAGTTGATGGCTATAAAAATATAACGGCATTAGTTAAAATATAAAAATATTTACAAGCATGCACGTAATATACCAAAAAATCTGAAAAATGCAATAATGAGGAAAAATAATTTTTATATTTTTTATAGTTGACCCGCAGATGCCTACGTATCTGTTATGCCGGAATCAAACATTCATAGTTCGTTTCTTTTGTATAACTTTAGTGTGCAAATAGATTTTAATCTATAAAAAAAAATGCCGAGTTGATATTTTTAGTCAATTAAAATTTATTTGTGAAATATCCTAGAATGTCTAATTTTGAAGGTCACATTTTGTATAAATACTAAATGTAAGTCCTAACTTTTTTTAGAAAAAATCAATTAATGCACTTTTTATTTTTTGGAAAAATCATCTATATGACAACAATTTTTCGTGTAACATGACCTGATATGAAAACATGCAAATTTTGATAAAACACGCGAACTTTCTCTTAAAATAATAAATCCTTGATGAAAATGTGCAATTTTGATCAAAAGAACAACCCCCATGGAAACATGATATGTGTACATCAATGCTAGCATGCTAAAAATTGTGATTCCACCTAGTAGTCACGAATTTCTATGAAAATACAACACACGAATGTACAAGCATTTTCGTATTCTTACTCTTATCATGAGTAGTTAAGTTCACACTTTCCTTTTCCTTTTCTTCTATAAGTAGTCTACTCTATTCTCGAATACACATGGTCAACAACTCATTCATTGACCATTTATCCATGTGTGTGCTGCAAGATATCTTAAATGGGCCATACTATTGAAGTAAAGTACAAAGGATGTAGTGAACCAGGAAGGGTTTTGACAACTTAACTTCCAATGCCTTTAGTTGGGCTGCAATGTCCCTCATGCCCATAACACGATCACACACACCCTTAATGCTGGTGCACCTCAAAGTCAAAAGCTCTATAATTAGGGTGCTAGCCATTGCCTTCTCTAAAGTAGTAAATTCTCAATGGCCTTTGGCAAATCTTGGACCTTTTGATATTACTTGATGAGCCCTTTATACCATCAAAAATTTTAGTCTTTATGAACATAACTGATAAGCAATTTGATTGCTCCCATTTTCATAAAGACCTAGTGCATCTAGAGTGCAGATTTTAGTTATTGTAGGGGGCTCCTGTTTCGTTATGGCATAATCAATGTCCATGCATCCCAAATGAAGGAGAACTCTCTCCTTTTAAACCTTATAGTTATGCCCTTTAAGTTCGGAAACATTACATTAAAATAGGACATGTTTTACTAATGTAAAATCATGCTGAAATATGAATCTAGTGATATAAAACTTGCTTGTGGGCTAAAGTTTTAATTCAATTAATTCATCTTAAGTCTTATGATAAAACTATCAAATCATGTCTCTTTTCCTAATATCTGGGTAATTAATTATACACAATTAATAAAAATTCCTATAGGATAAGATTTATTATATTGCATATAATTAATCACAACTAATGTTTATTTCATATGTGATCCTCAATCATCCTTAATATATATAATTTTAACTAATTAAAGATGTTTGGCCACTTCTCAATTAATTGAATTGCATGGATCACTTAAACATTAACTAAATTTTAGGCACAATTATTGCATAAAACCATAAGCAATATCCTATGAACTCAATTCCAACATACTGATATCATCTAATCAATATTTCATGTATAATGATAAACCATAAAATATACATATACACAAATAAGTAATATAAGCACATATCATTAATAATTAAATTCATAGAGAGCCAATAAGAATTAATTTACTTTGATAACTAACACAAACTAACTTTAATGTGCAAAATTATTTAACTAAATGTTCATAATTAGCAATAAATAATGTAGAAAAAGTTGTAAAATTTTAATTTTCAAAAGAAACATTCCAGGTATATGAAGTATTGTGTGAGTATTGAAAATAATGGTACATCAAGTAATCTCCATTGTCTTCTATTTCTGACTTTTAACATTCGCATTATATATATATGTGTGTGTGTGTGTGTGTGTGTGGTGTGTTGTGTTTATATCATCTTTACTAAATTGACATGAAAGCTCTTTCATACACTTCTATATATTAAACTCATAAAAGTACATTCAATTTTAAATCAAACAAATCACAACCTTGGCATGTTAAAACACACACACACATATACATATATCATTATCGTCTTCAACATTTATTGGGTTATTTTGACTTTTTTTAGATTCGATTGATTCATTACATGCCCAAAAGAGTGATATAAAGCCATAAAGATATAAATCATCACCTAACAATTTATAATCTCTATGTACTCCAGAAAATTCAAAATCAACACTTTCTAATTTAATTTTCGTCCGTGTGTAAATGGAAACAAGGCACAGGAGATTATGATTTTCTTCACACCATAGATATATTAGAAATCAATAAATTAATGATTTCTAATCTTAATTTCAAACTAAACCTCAAAAAGTAGAAACTAGGCAATTAAGATTTGGAAGGAGAGAATTCTCCTTCATTTGGGATGGATGGACATTGATTATGCCATAAGAAAACTGGAGCCCCCAACAATAATTGAAACCAACACTTTAGATACCATAGGTCTTTATGAAAAATGGGAGCGATCAAATCACTTATCTGTTATGTTCAAAAAGACTAAAATTTATGCTGGTATGAGGGGCTCTAACGAGCAATGTCGAAGGGTCCAAGATTTGCTAAAGGCCATTGATGAGCAATTTGCAACTTCAGACAAGGAAATGGACAGTACCTTAATTATAAAGCTTTCCACTTTAAGGCTTACTGGCATTAAGAGTGTGTGTGATCATATCATGCGCATGAGGGACATCGTAGCCTAACTGAAGGCATTGGAAGTTCAATTGTTAGAACCCTTCCTAGTTCACTACATCCTTTGCGCGTTATCTCAGTAGTATGGCCCATTTAAGATATCTTAGAACACACATAAGGATAAATGGTTAATGAATGAGTTGTTGATTGTGTATGTTCAAAAAGAGGGTAGGCTACTTATGGAGGAAAAGGAAAAGGAAAGGGAGAGTTAACTACACATGGGAAGAGGAAGAAGAAGGATCAGGCCAAAGACAAGGAGAAAGGGAAAATCCCTCTCGTAAAGGACATAAAGAATGAGGCTGGTGCTTCTTCTGTAAAAAGAAGGACATGTGAAAAAACAATGCCCCAAGTTCATATAGTGGCTTGATAAGAAAGGTACTCAACTTTACTTGTTTGTTATGAATCCAATATGATTGATGTTAATCATAACACATGATGGATTGATTCTAGTTCTACAATCCATGTGACCAATTTATTGTAGTATTTAATAGACCTATGGAAGCTAGTGGGAAGTGAGCATAGCATCTATTCAGGCAATAAGATGTAATGTTAGAATATGTTTGATCTTAAACATGTTCAGTAAAACCCCAATGAACAAAGAAGAAATAGAAGCAGAAGCAAGAATGGATTGTATCACATACCTTCAACCATTGCTAAACAAACGTAAGGAATGCTTGAAACTAGTTTAAATTCTAGATTTTTCTTTTGATTTCGGCTTGGTGCTTCTAAACTCTAGCTCTCTTAATATCGATGCTATATTTTTTGAATGAGTGAGTAGGCTTAGGGACCTAAAACAAAAAGATCACGTCCCATTTATAGAGCTCTACCCATCACAAGGTTCAACGAACGTAAGCAATGTGTGGCCGCGAGATTTTTTCGCTTGGGGCATGGGTTGAACTTGTGCTGAAAAATAGACCACATTCAGAACAAATTTTCCAATAAAACGACAAAGGATCTCAACTGAAATTCAATCTAAAAATAAAGCATAATATCCTAGAAAAAATGGGAAATTCCAACACCTGCATATCAAATTTATTAGCGGAGTCACGAAAAGTGTTCAAATCACATGATAATAAACAACACCAACATTTAAACTAATAATCATGATCATAGACCTAATATACTAAGTTTTATTTAATAAATAGAAAATTTTTAAATACCTGTATAAACAAGACATTAGCTGACGAAGAATAATCATAACTTTTGAGGTCATTCTTATTAATAAATTATAAATAGAAGTCTTCCATCAATTAGTTATATACATATATAAAAGAGGAAAAAAAAAAAAAGCAAACCGAACCAAATAACCTAAAAAAAGCAAATAGAACCCATCCATCGGTGCAGATTTGATTGAAGAAGTGAGTGTATGGGTCTGATAAACATTTGGATCGTGCCGATGGTGATGGATGAAAACCCGTTTTGTGGTGAAGGTTCTCTGAGGAGATGGGTTCGACAACTATGTGGCTATGGTGTAGGAAAGAGTGATTCCGTGGAGATTTGGCAGGCAACAACAAAGGAGTTCATGGTGGAGATGGGCCTTATGATCTGCGGTGCGACTCGTTGTGTGATGGGAGTATATAATGGTTCTGGTCTACGTTTGCAATGGAGGTTGTGGTTGGTCTTATGGTGTGGGGCGAGTTGCTGGTCGTTTAGATTTTTTGGTTGTGACAGCCAATTATGGTGGAGATAGAGGTCTTGGTCAGCTGATTGGAGAAGTGGTGGGAGTTCGAGTGCCAAGTTCGTCTCTGTGCGTGGTTGAAGATGATGATATTGTGGGTTCTAGAGGAAGAGGGCTAGAGAACGGGAGGTTAGAGAGAAAGAGTCGTTGTATATGACCAAGATGATGAAGTCCCCCCCTCGCTCTTCTTTTTTGATGCTACTGATAAAGAAAATCTGTTGAATCTCCTGTTGGATTGGGATAGATAACCTCTAACCAAATCTTGGATGGCACATTCTAATCTCATTCTCACGTCTTCTTGGATAATTTTACCAAGGTTTTTCGTATAAAAGATGATGAGATTTGATAGATTCGAGCTAATCCACAGTTTTCCTCGCTTTCCTACACAATGTCACGTTAGACACGTGCACACCACTAACCACTAAGCTACCAGTTCAGTTGCTATAAATTTCACAGTAAAA
This sequence comes from Combretum micranthum, assembly GCA_024138025.1. NCBI lineage: Eukaryota > Viridiplantae > Streptophyta > Magnoliopsida > Myrtales > Combretaceae > Combretum > Combretum micranthum. The sequence continues at coordinate 2,759,210 of JAMXBD010000021.1, forward strand.
AAAAAAAAAAAAAATTTAATCTTCAATAGCCTTCAAAATGCATTTCGTTCTTCTAATGGCCAAATCGATCCACTCTCTTTTAACAATGATCTAAACATTGATTTTAACCTAATCCATTTTTATTATTAATTTGTATTTTTTTATTTTTTATTTTTGGATTTTCTCAATTTTTTTAATTTTGCATTCTATTTATTTATTTATTTGAGTTTTTGTGTAAACCTAGCAACTGGTGGCAAATGGAGATTGCAAAAATGGAGTTTATTAAACTAAATCAAATATCAGTTGGGTAATCATTAGTGTTATCATCTTCTTCATAATCTATCACTATATTGTAATTAGAAAGATCAAAAGTTATAGCATCATTACAAGATTCTTAAAAAGAAAAGAAATGAGCCGGAACCTAGTATATATATACCATAAGCACATACACATGAACACGCAATCATTCAATCATGTGCATTTATAGAAAACTAATATAACAAGCAACAAATATTATCTTCAGATTTTAATCTTGCAATCATCATGGGAATAACTAAAACACACTTAATACATATATGTATATGATGTTGTGTACTTCCTAATATTTATGAGTCTATGAATCAAGAACACCTAAACTTTACATCCTTTCTAGGTGTAACTCCACACAGATACAACATTATGCAAAGATCATCAGAGTTCCGGTTAGCAATATAGGTACTTCCTACCTACTAACAACAACTGAGCACAAACATAGAATATATTAAAGCATATAGTTACTTGAGTTGATTTTAGATGCATGCATTGAAGGGCGTGTATTAATTAAAAAGTAGCGTTATTTTAGAGTCTTCCCATGTCTGTTGCTAATGCCATCTGGTATGGCATGAGAGTGGAGGGCAAGTTATGAACACCAGTGTTTAAAGGTATAGTTGAAAAAATTGAATATTTCTATTATAAAATTGTATATTGCTTCCTTTACAATATTTTCCTTATTCCTTATGCAACCAATCAACTTAAAACGTATAAATCTTGATTGAATTTTAAGATAAATAGTATAATATATTGGCATGCTTCAAATAAAGATGATACAAGACGTTTGACATAATTATAGAAGATCTATAGTGTATCATTTTTCCTAGAAAACAAAAATATAAGCACAACACTCATGTATGAGAAATATTATAACAGTTTCTAATTGGCATTGTCGTCCCTTGCCACGATCCTGACAGGAAATCCACCTTGCATTTTCGCGGTCAAAAACGTATCATAAATCGGTTCCATACCCTCCTCCATTGTAGGAACACCTTAAATCGCTGTAGTACACCAGCAACCACACGCTTCATCTGCAGAAATGCCATCTCTTTTCCTAGACAAATCCTTGGTCCTGCTTGAAACACAGGATAAGTAAATGAATCCCTACAAACAAATGTCCACTAACCTAATGCATCCTCCTCCAACCATCTTTCCGGTTTGAATTCTTCCCAATCACTCCCCACAATTCCTCTAACCTCCCATAGCGAACGGATGATACGTGACTCTGTCACCCTTTTTAATAATCGTTCCATCAAGCCAAACGTCATCATTTACCGCTTCCTTAGTATCAAGAGGTACCGTGGATAAAACCTCATGCTCTCACAAAGTGAAGCATGAGTATATACCATATTCTTAACTTCCTCATAGGACGGTCTTTCCGATATTTGTCTTATTTCTTTCCAAACTCGATCTTCAATACGAGGGTTTTTATAGAGTAGCCAAAAGTACCATGTTAATGCAGCAGATGTTGTGTCACGACCCGCGAAAATGAAATTTTTGACTATGTCGATGACAAAGTCAATATCACCTGAGGATAGAGAAACTTTGCCCTTATAAGGATGACCTGCACTCAAGAATCTTGACAGGAGGTCGGCTGAGTTAATAGTAGACTCCTGTTTCAAGTCCTGAATTTTCTCTCGTACTATTGTTCTTGCAAATTCTCTAACCTCAAAGACAGAAATCTTGAGGTGCTTCCCAGATCCAATTTCTAAAAATCTTTTGAGTTTCCATACAAGTGGAATGGAGGTAAACCTCTCAGTGCTGATTTTCAGGGCATCGTCAAATGCTTGCGCAAACTCGGCCTGCGGAAGGGAAGGCGACAAGTATGCAGGATCGTAGCCAAAAGCAATTTTACAGACATTATCAAAGGCAAACCTTTGGAGAATGTCTTGCAAGTCTAGAATCGTTCCGTTTTTTGCAGCATCGGATAAGATTGGGAAGAGGCGGTCATTAAGCTCGGTGTCGACTACTGTTTCAACGAACTTGCGGAGAGACTTGGTGTTGAATTCGTAGGAAGCGACTTGTCTCTGGCACTTCCACGATTCAGCATCAACGTTGATGATCCCATTTCCTAGGATGTCTTTCAAGGTGGTCTTAAGCATGTCCCCTTTCTCATAATTTTGGGAATTGGACTTGAGCATGCGCTGGACATTGGCAGGGTTGCCCGTAAGGACCTCTCGAAAGCCGAAAGGTAGGTCGATGACGCAGGTGGCCGATGGAGAGGACTTAATGAGCTCTGCTGTCCATAGAGTAATTCGATTCCTATTTGCGAAAACCGAAAAGAAGGAGCCGATTATTGGGAATGATTTTGGTAGTTCAATCTTGTTAATGGATATTATTGATGAGGTTTTGGGATTCTTCTCAGTAACAGTTTTGGAAGTTTTGTAATGTAATGTGCAGAAGAAGATGAATAGTAAAGGAAGAATAAAAAGTAAGAATGAGGCTAGTAGTTGAATTGACATGGCTAATTGGCGTTTGGGAGCAAGCACTTATCGCAATAAGAGTCAATATGGAGTCCAATTCAGTGGTGTTGGCTGAACTGAACACGACCGAGTTGAAGAGAATTTATAGGGTTGGATAGGCGAAACCTAGGACAGCTTGTTCTGAATTTTATTAGTTTTTTAATCGGATAAATGTTGCATGTGATTTTGTTTGTTTGTTCAATAAACTATTAAAATTTGAAAGTGTCAACTTAAATTATTTTTTATTTTCATAATTAATCATCAGAATTTTATCCCTTTTTTTCCAATCAACTACCTGATTTTTTTATTGGTAAAAAAAAAAAAAACTACCTGATTTTTTTTTCCAATTATACATTAAAATAATGATAAGTTTATATCCATTATAAGCACTTATTATCCTTTATTTGCCTTTATAAAGAGGAATGAATTATATATATGAAAACTGCAATTTTCGGATAAAATTTTTATAAGTTAGCTGTAATGGATTTTGATATAGTGTTGAAAGACATTTAAATAGTTTTAAAGATGATAAGAATGGTAGAGTTAAGAACTCCTAGTATCCTCCTAATAATAAAGATACAATTTGTTCAAAGTTTTGTTTGTTAAATTTAACCCAAAAAAAATTATTGGTATATTTATTTTTTCCCAAAAAAAAAGTACCACTTAAAAGATATTTGTTTTCATTATAAAGTCCTAAAAATTTCTCTAAGTTTGAAGAAAAAGCGAGCTACTAATAATAATAATCCACATAAGAGACAATTTAATTTTGCATGATTTAAAAAGCTTCCCTCTTTTACAGTTTTCATTCAGATTCTTGAATCAGACCGTCCACGATGACCTCCGTGATTGACCAAATGTGGATCTTGAAGTCTATGCTTAGGAAAATTAGAATCCCAGTAAATTAATAATACTATCAACATGTGTTTTAAAATGCTAGTTAATAAATTTTAGAATAGAATACTACATCATCAATTTAAAATTGATTGCACGCTTCATCAAGTAGTATGCATATGTAAGGGAGTAAAACTTTTTACTTTTTTAAGCCATTAAATACTTTATAGCGTCAGGAAAGGTAGAAAAGTTAAGCTAGATTTTTAATAGGCTTACTCATAGAATAAGAGGATGTTATTGATTGTTTATCCTAAGTAATTTAGTAATTGATTATGTAATTTAGTTGATAAGAATATTGACCTTCCATAAGGATAAAAAAGCTTTGGTTTCTCTTTTTGACACATAAACTATACCGCCTAAAAAGATTCTTCTTTTATCAAATAGGCTAGGGTGCTACAACCTAGCCTAGATATCTCCAAAGTGTCGGGCGAGGCCAAAAAGTTGGGACCTGTAACCATCTTGGATTGGCATGTCGTGGGTTTAGGCCGATGATTTGCTGGGTGCTGGGTGGGTCTGGACGAGTTTGACCTGTCCACTTTTTAAAGAAAAAATTGAAGAAACAAAAAGTGTTAAAATTGAAATAAAGTTTTAAGCTTTAAATATTAAATGAATCTAATAATATATAATTCTTTAGTCCTTATTTATTTAATTTTCTTTAGGATCTGTAATTATTTATATACATACACATCTCTATTGAGTTGAAATATTAATAATGTAAGATTAAAGAGGTGCTCTAAAAAAATAGAGATTGTAAAAGAAAAAGAACTCTCATCTTGTTAAGAAGTGAGATTTTTCTCCTAGTAAACTCTATATAAAGCATGAAATATGTTTTTTGAATTATATTATCACATTTATTATAATCAACAACGTATTGTGAATAGATAATTAATCATCACATTAAAATAGTTTAAACATTAAATGTTTTTTTTTTATTTTTTTATTTTGTATTCTATATTTATTTTTTATTTCTTATTTTGACTATAAATACTATATATTTGATATATATCTTTTAAATACTACAATACCATCAAGCATATAGTCAATTTTACAAATACCTAAAAGCAACATAACATTAAAAGGAAACAACATTTATACTTATTCCCTTAATCCTAATTTCAAACTCGCAAGTTTTTTTTAGTATCTCACAATCATGATCGACTTTCATGGCTTCTTATCTTACTACATCTTTGTAATGGAAAAAACACAAGTTCGACAACATTACAATTCAAAGTGTTAAATTCACCATATTTTGTTAAGTTGAATCATGATCTAAAGGAATTTTATCATTAGTGGTGGTCTTTAAATTTATCCATTCTCTATTAGTTTCTCGAGGAAGACAATTGAAGAACCTGCTATAAAATAAAATAATATCAATTAAAATAAATAATATTTAAAAAATTGTATAAACAATCTATTTAATTATCTTCTTCTCTAAAGAGTTAATCCTTTATACATTAAAGAACTTCAACAATTTTTTGGATTCAATGAGCTACGATGCTCAGTAAGGACTTGACCTTTAGTACTAAATGCAAATTTTAGGGCATCCGTAGATTTCAGTATGCATAAGATGTCACATGTCATTCGTGCAACTTGAAGATACTAAAATTGATTAGTTTTCCAATAACCCAATATATTTTATATACATATCATATATGATCTATATACTATATTGTAAACACACATATATATTTTATAAATATCTATCATATATGCTATTGATTTATGGTATACATAATTTTAGTTTATATACTCTTTAGGTTATATTTTTTACATAATTTTTACACACTATGAATGTTATATATAAAATCTATAGTTTAATATAATATATGATTTATATTTTATAACATGCATATATACATATATAGCATATTATTTCATGTAACAAATAAATTATAATATATATATATATAACATATATTAAATATGTATTATAACATATAGATCTCAAATATGTATAGATAAGTATGTACATACACACACATATATATATATATATATTATAATTTCATATATATATATATATATATATTATGTTATGTGGCATTTGTATATATAGAGAGACCGAGTTATGTTATATATATATATATATACATATATTTATGTGATATACATTATATATAATTTACTCAATTTATAAATGTTCTCTTTGCGGTCTTTATTTTAACATTAGCAGTGGGCTTAAATCTTATTTATGGCCCACAAGTTTGAAGTGACCTTGATAATTGTCTAAAAGCCCTTATTATTCACATTGTTTTGATATGATATCATATAAATCCTAACATTAGCAGTGGGCTTAAATCTATATGGCCCACAAGTTTGAAGTGACCTTGATAATTGTCTAAAAGCCCTTATTATTCACATTGTTTTGATATGATATCATATAAATCCTATGTAAATTATATTATTAAAGAAAATGGTGCTTTTTTGGAGTAAAATTAAGTTCAAGAATCAAGAAAATATTGAGCTTAATGAAGGCTTTTGGATGAGTTGAGGAAGATTTTTCATAAAGACTAAGCAAAGGGATATTTTACAACATGTATGAATATTTTTTTTTGCAAGTTGTGGAGGACACTAGTGTAGAGGATAAAAAGTGACTAATAGTTATTTTTAAAGTACACAAAGAAGCTACACAAGCCATGCATCATGCTCTCGTAGAGGATTAAAAGTGAACAAAAATGATTATTCAAGTAAACGGCCTGTCTGCACAAGCCATGTTCATGGTCGTGCAGGCCTCATTTCACGTGATTTCATCAGTTCTCATCGTACATGTATAGATGGTTGTGTAGGAGTTAAATGACTCTTTTCCTATAAATAGCATCCTTAGCTTGTCATTTACTAACACTTGATCCTTTTTATGAACCTTAGAGAGAAACATAGCTACTTTTAAGTAGATATACACTATAACTTATACAAAATCACAAGACATCATTTTTAAGGGTTGTAGTCATGTTTTCAATCTATTTTTCATTCTTTTGTCATTGTAATCTTTTTCATATGAAAAAAAAAAACCAGATTATTATACCCTACATCTTGAGGAACTCTAACCTTAATGTAGAGATTGAATGCTTTTGTTAATGGAAGTTCATGTTTCTTGAATCTATACATGTGTTTACAATTGTTTCATGATTTATTATGACCGCAGTATTAGATTATTACATGATTCTTGTTGATTTAATTGATGGATTGACTGATGAGATAAATCTAGCATGAATAGAGAAATTTGAATGTGATTCTAGACATAGTTTGCATGAGCCTTTACAAAACGATTTATTCTTTTTAAGGAATCATGAACTATAATGCAATTCTGTATGCATCTAATAGTGAAAAGACATTTCCATTAGACATATATGATTAGAATTCAATCATTTTGAAAGAGAGATTGATGAAATTAGGGATTCCTGCAGTTTGAGAATTTAACAATCCATTAATGAGTGTCTTATAAGAAATTTGAGTAGAGTTTGTGGTGAATCAAGATCGGGGGTATTGTTTTGTGATTGATATATATATTTGAAGGCATGAATTTCTTTGCTTTAGGGTTAATTAATTAAGTAGAAATTAATTATTCTTACTATTATTTGAATTAGATTAGCTGAAGAGTAGATTTAGAGTAAGTACTAGTGGTTATAGGTCTTGGTGGACTTACTCTTGTTCCAATCTATGTTATAATCAATAAGTATTCTTACCTAAGATTAATCGTAGATCTTATAGGGTTCAAAATTAAATTTGATTGATTGCGATAAAATCCGACATCAACCTTTAATAAGATATTATGACTACCTAAATTAAACGAAGATCGTCAATTTGATATAACCTAATCCATAACTTATGCCATAATTCTTTTGCCACATGATATCTAGATTGAACAAAAGGCATGAACAATGTCACATTTATAGTGTTCAACCTTACTTCTCTCGATTTCTTAGTAAATTGATAAAACAAATGATATTAATCATATTATCAATTCATTTGAGCATGACTATGAATTTCTTAGTCTCACTTATCGAGGGACCCAAAGATATTTTTCTCATAATAAGAGAGAGAGAGACAAATCCCATCTTAATCACTTATTTTCCTTTACATAATTCATTCCATACTCAATCACGACCTTTCTAATTATTCGATTAAAGATAACGTTTGATTGAGTGAAATTATAATAGTCCTCTTGTTGGAGTTAGGTCTAAGGGCTCGATAGCATAGTTATTATGAGAATCACTTCTAACATTAATTCATATAATAATCTCATAGTTGGTTTGATACTTACTTCTTTGACATATACCTATGAGTTTGATTCGTATCTCTACAAATAAAGATCCCATGATTATTAATCAAGCCTCATACTAAATTTAATTCATTATTGTTCCCACAATAATGAGCATCTAGAAACATTTAGAGTAATTATATAATTATTTGGACATCATTATAAGGTAAACATGTAAACAATGTAATAATAAATACCTCTTTTATTAATAAAACATAAGGATGATAATATCCCTTGATTGACTTAGAGTACATTCACTAACATGAGCGTCTTCTTGTATCTATTGCATCATAATAAATCACAAATATGTTTTTCTTTTAAATTATATATTTATATAACCAACTACGCTAAGTATGATTTCTAAACTTGATTCACGCCATCTCCTTGTCATCCATACGCACAGTGCTAAGCTCAAAATGCTTGAATAATAATCGATATCAGATATTCTATGATTATTACTTTTGGAAGAACTTTATGTTTTAAAGCTAATGTCACGATCTTGCGTAATGGTTTAATTTTCTTAACGTTTGTTAAATTTTGGATAATACTACAAAGAATTTATTATAAAATTCATAAACTTTTGAAGGCTGCCAACAATTTTAGCATAATTACTTAGCCAAATCTAGTTATAATTGAATCACACACGCATATACATACTATGTATGTATTTGCGTGTACATATGTGTGTATATATTCAGGGGTTGTAAAACTCACAAAGAAGTGATATTTGAAGCATTGTGGTTTTAATTATGAGTTTAAATGTCAAATTATCTAAACTCAACATGAAAATGCAATTTGACATTTCAACTTTTAGAAATTTTATTATTGCATCATATTTTTTTACAAAACCAGTCTCATCAGTCATTTAGCTATTTAGATTTATACCTAACTATAATTGTACTATTGGAATATTTAATATATTAATTACTATATTTATTTTAATTGGATGGGTAGATTTATTCCCAACCATAATTGTATTATTGAAATATTTAATATATTAATTACTATATTTATTTTAATTGGATTGGACCTTGAACATCAAAATAATCAATTTAATAACAAAAAAACTTTTTATCACTATTTTTACTACCTTTAGAATATAATTTGTTTTATTTATTGACATTGAAAAGACAACCTATTGTTAAAATTTTCATTACCTCCCTATTTAAGCACTGGGAGCCTATCTCTTCAGCAAATAGAACAAAGTTGGATGAAGTAGTATAAATAGCTGCAAAAAGAGTTCGATTAGATTTAAATTGATCAATTCAAAATTTGCATATCAAATTAAATTTTGGTAGAATGCTTGAGTACCACATTTAATACTTTTCCTAATTATAATCAATTAAACCTATCTTTTGTGTGAAGATTAATAATCCTTAAAATTCAACAAATATTCTACAGTGTTTTTTCTGGGATACAATAATTATAAGTACAATTTCAATTGTTCCTAGTTCCTGTACATTTCAATGAAATCAGTTTAGAAGAAAAGAAAAAAGAAATTGAATATTAATAAATTGAGAGCCAAAGTCAGTCTTAAATGTAAGACTGACCGAAAACAATATATGATTAAATCTCTCGCATTTTTGAACGGAAAATATGTGGCAGCCGATAAGTTTTTCAGGATTCAACAGGTAATCTTTGAAAAATTTTTGAAATATGCGGCAGGCGATTCAATAAGAAGGGTCCATAATTTTTTTTAAAAATCGTTTTTAAGGATTCAACAGGTAATCATTGCTTTACCGGACAAAAGAAATATATATTTTTGAAATGTTTGATATGAAGTAGACATCATCATGGGTCGGTTCTGAACCAGGAACCGACCTGACCCGTCACGGCGGTTCCTGAACCGGGAACCGGCCTGGCAATGGCGGATCTGAACCGGTAAAGGACCCTCGGTTTTGACGGGTCTTTACGGTTCCATCCCTAAAAACCGCATGATCCGACGGTTTTGGAACCGTCGATTCAAGAACCAGTAGAACCGGCGGTTCTACACCATAGAAATTATAAAAAAAAAAGTAAGAAAAAAAGAAAAGAAAATTATAAAAAATTGTAATTATAAAATAAATATTTAAAACTATTTTTGTATAAATAATAAAAAATTTATTTCCTATTCACAATATTTAATGTATTATTATTAACAACATAAGTAATAATTACATTTGAAATCATATATTGTTAAATTTACGTAGACTTCTAATCAAAGTAGACTTTCTTTCTTAACAATGTGTGATTCATTTTTGTTATTGAGAATTATTTATATCTTTGAATATTTTATAGTGTCACATTGCTAATATAACAACTAAAAAAGTGCAAGTGATTGTATATAAATAAATGCATAATTATAAAATTTCTTTTAACTAATGCCATGAACAATTATTGTTAGGTTCAATGTTATTTCAAGTTAAAAGTTTATTTTGTATTTTTTCTTAGTTAAATTAAGTAAATTATTTAATTGATTTTTTATTTTTTCATGGTTCCCGGTTCCTCTAGAACCGGAACCGAACCGTGAGAACCGGCGATTCCTAAGAACCGAGAATCGGACTGGCTCCCACGGATCCGGTTTCGGTTCCGGTTCCACCACTTTTAGAACCGGGAACCGACAGTTCAGGTCCGGTTCCAGACCCGAACCGGACCGTGACGATGTCTAATATGAAGAATTATCTGGTATGGAATTGACATTTCAGGGTTCTAGAAATTGATGTGGCATTTTTGAAATCAGTAGTTCCGGTTTAGATAAGAAATAGTTAGATACCCCTCATTTTTTATTTGAAATTCGTAAATATGTTAGCGGGTAATGTATCTGTGGTACATGTGCTAAAATAAATTTTTGAGTTTTTAATGATATAACAAATAAAACCCGAAAAAGAGAAGCAATTATGATGAGAAAGAGAGGGAAACTATAGCATTATTATTATCAAAATTAAATTGGTTATAAAAAAATCAGTATAACAAAATTTAAGGGTTTAATAGAAAATATTTGAATCGTTTATTGACGTAAGTAGACCAGTTCTGTTGTAACTATCATGAAATTATAGAATTTCACCTATCTTTATTGACAAGAATATTTTTTACAAATACATTATAAGTATATTTTATTCCATCTTATGCTATTTCTAAATATAAGAATAGATTTGTCTTTTGTTACCTATTTGGTATTATTCCATATCAATTCATTATATTTTAAACATTTGTTATGTAGCAAATGTGATATGATTTAAATGTAGATTGAAAAAGGTACAGGGTTTAATTAATATAACATCTAAAAAATTTAGAAGCAGTCGCATTTTTAAAATCCAAGGCCATTATAATTAAGGGGAACTAATAATGGTTTTAGAAAACAAGGGATCAGGTCCGATTTCCTGGACTAATGTTATAAGCCGAAAAGTGGAAAAAAAAAAAAACAAATAATAATTGACATAACCAAAAAAATTTTAGAAGTTTCAATAAATAAATATTGAATGGGGCCATAAGCCGCTTATTGCGGTGTCAGAAATGGCATTCAAATACTCTGTTGATGCAAACAAAATGGTCAGATCGTGACCACTAATGTTGATGGTCAACAACCAATGTTAGGACACCGACACATGATCAAAGTCAAGTCAATAGATCCACCGATGACCTTGATCATATACAAAAGTGGTGTAATATCAACATTAACATTATTATCTAAATTTTAAGTTGCTTTTTCTTTATTTTTGGTATGTAAAATTTAAAGTTGTAAAAATTATTCTGTCAAATTTACAATCTGACCTCTAATTTCTTTATATCTAAAACATCATTTTTCCCAAGATAATGGGGCCAGATGTTGTATAGTAGCAAAATAAAAAATTTAATTAGGTATGATATTAAGCAACTTTAAATCTAAATATAAACTTTGCTAAGTAAAAGTCTAAATGAGTATAACATTCATAAATGCATCTTTAGCTTTAATATTTAAAAAAAAATATATCAAATTTGGTACTTGAACTTTGCATAAATATTCAATTTGGTTACTATTTAGACTTTTTTTTTTTTTTTTCGGTGAGCTAAAAAGCTTCATATGTGGCTGGATGCTATTGAGCGGGTATACGCACCAAACCTCGAAAGATCCTTGTTTTATTTCCTGCCCAGTCCGTACCAGTAGCATCTCCTGTAGCGGAGAAGGGACCATTTCATTTGCTTAGAATTGATTGCTAAACCATGCACCACCCAACAGCGCCACGCTAGCAGAAAGAGTGTTGCTACTTAAGCAAAAATTGCAAACAACAAACAAAAGAAGTTCCCAAAAACAAGACAGTTGAATCAGCTTAGAGTAAGGAAGGGATAAAGCTCAAAAAGGTCCATAGGAAGGAAAATACAATTAGATCTAGATGAAAGATCCTTGACAGAAAGAGATAAACAAGAAAAAAATATGACTCAAAATCAAGTTAGCAAAAAAGAAGTCTTGATTTGCTGTTGCACATCCTTGAGCTAGATCATGTGGTATATAGTTCTCTTCTCTAGACATCCAAGATAAGTGAACCCATGGGACCATCCGAATAAGTTGCCTACAAAAAATTATGAAGCTTGATAGACAATCAGTATTAATATCATTGGAATGACCCGATTGGACAATTGTAAGGGAGTCCGATTCAAACAAGATATTCTAATCATGATGAAAGGCTACTGTTTTAAGGCCCAGTAAATACCCCAAAATTCAACTTCTGAGGGGAGAGCTTGCTATTATTTTCGTCCCAAAACCACCTCTACAAAGGCCATTTCTTTCACTACATACCCAGCAACACAAATAAGGTACTCCTTAAGGTTAAAAGCAACATCTACATTGATTTTTAAATCTATGTCGTTTGAACAGCTCCAACCAATATCTCCAAAAAAACTATTGATAGCATTTTGAATTCAGGATTGTAGCTCGGTATTCATTTGCATTAGTGCGAATAATGTGCTTCTAATCATTTATAATGTTGCCACTTCTAAAGATATACTCATTCTTAGCTTTCTAGATATACCATAAAGCAAAAAAGAAACTTATGCTGCATGGTGTTCCGGCATGGCCAGTATGCTTGGCTCTGGTTCTGCTGTTTACTTCCAACCATACACTGAATGGCAAAGAGAAAGTTGCTAGGAAATGGGGCGAATCATTCAACGATATCCACCTACTTTTTGACCATCTACAGTTCATAAAAAGATGAGACCTATCTTCTATGTGCTCTCCACACATGTGACATAACAGGTCAATAGACAAGCTACGTGTTAAAAGAAGTTGACGTGTGGGGATACAATCCTTCCAACATCTCCATAGAAAAAACTAGAACTTAGGATATGTCCTTGTTTTCCAAACCCAGTTGTTCTTCTTTCCAGAAGTAATATCAGTGCTCTCCTTATTTAGATTTTCATAAGCTGATTTAGATGTGACTTTGCTACTTACATCCAATTGCCAAGCTAGTACATCTTCCGTACAATCTTGTGTTAGAAGGTGACGGCTGTTAAGCCCCAAAGGATACCATTATGTGATAGTCTACTACATACAATATTAAGGCTTAAGAATGACTACCTTAGTCACACGAAAGTCTTGATATTATATGTAAGGTGTCTAACACAGTAATAAAAGACACTGGTGGGATATGTGGTTTAAGCAATAATATAAAGCATACAAGAACTAATAAATATATATCCACCAAATTAATCATAATAAGGTCTTTACATAAACTTAAGAGTATTCTCCCGATAAATTTCCAAGGATCTGTAATACAACTTAAGTCTTACATACATAAATGTCTATAGTCAAAAGATTTTAAGAGAATTTCTATCTAAAGCTTTTGATCAAATTTCCCTAAAAAAGCTTTTCAAAAGCATGACCTAACCCCAATAAAAGGGGATCTCGGGTAGATTAAAAGATGATCCTGCGATGACAAAAATCTATGGGAGTGTGAGCTCAACTAGCTTAATGAGAATATTCCTAGGTTATCATACTCAAATCAAAATATCAAACAAAGTTATAATTAGATAAGCATATGTAATGCACTCAACATGTGAGCAAGCAAGACATATGATTTTTCAGGAATCATATGTTGAATGAATTTACGCCCTTCATTTGGGGTTAGGTTTACCTGCCATTTACGACCAACACTTTTTAAAATAAGACTTTTATAGATTATGCCAGCTACTATATGCCAACATAAAACATGTAGATTCTATCGACTATTACTTGCCTACACCAAACATGTAGATCATACCGGCTACTACTTGCCAACACATAGATACTATTAGTCATACCAACCAACATTATTATACCCTCGTCCTACCAAGTGTAAAATAGTGAATGCAATATGACTCATTATATGCTATGCATGAATCCATTTATTAAATTCTTCATGTAATTAAAATATCTTAGAGGTGATCATAGAATTTATATACACATCAACATGGCAATATATATATATATCATACCCTTATTAACAACAATTCATGCCTCAATATTCTTAACATAATTTATTTTAAGTTGTTGGAAAGAAAATTAAAAAAATTTTGAGTTATTGTAAGTGGGTGATTTCTTATTATAATTATTTTCCTTAACTTTTAAAAGATAAATTAAATTCAAAAAATTTAGTCTTTCACGTCATCTACCAATTTTTATTCTTAAGTGGATTTTTATCTAGTGAGTTGATTTTTGCTTAACTTGAAAAACTTGTGTAGTTCTTAGTTTTTTTATTAAAGTGTTGGTGGTAATCTTATAAATAAGTTTTTCAGAAAAATTTGCATGGCATAGAATTATCAACATTAAGGTTTTAAATAATAAATTTTATTATTGGTAGTTTGAAAAGAGCATAATGAAACTACTTAGTTAAATTTTGAAAAAGTCTTGCGTAATAACGACACTAAAATTTATAATGAACTTGTCCAAATTTTTTAAAAGAATTTTGTTGTAATACAATACTAAGTCTTTAAAGAAAAATTTGTCCTAAGTGAAAAAAAAAAACATTTTAATAAAGAGCTTAGTCTTATTTTCTTCATCAAAGGAAGAACTTTTTTTTATTAAGACAATAACAATATAATCACGGATGCTATGAGCTTGAAGATAAGTAACATGATAAAAAAGATAAATCATATGAAAGATAAAATACAAAAATAAAATAAACACATAATAAATGTCAAGTGTTGGGAAGTCTTAGCTTTAATCAAGGCTTTTCAGACTTAGACATGAGCAAGTTCACAAAGAAAAATAAGAAAAAGATTGTTTTGACTTGATAAAGTTAAGGATAAGTTTAAGATTATAATAATTAGTCTTAATAAAATTGCATGAAATAAATAAAAAATTGAAAGAAATATTAGAGCATGAATAATAAAAGTTATGTTAGTGAACTTATAGGCTCTAAGAATACATACACACACACACACATAAATACACCTAGTAATATATAAAAGTCAGATTAGATGCAATAATAAAACATAATAATATAACAACAACAATGATAATACTTAAACATTGTTAAACAAGACATGAACATATTGTTGCTTTCATAATACCTATAGGTTTAGGAAATATACACTACGATCATGTTATGTTAACATGAATATAAAGACAGTTTTAGGAATCTTTATCTAAGTTTATTTGTGGTTGGAAGAAGAAATGAAGTATTGGAATGATAGGTTTATGGAAAAAAGAGAGAGTTGGAAAGAAAATTTTGGAGAGAAAAGTTTGAGATGAAAATTTGGTAGAGTTTTGTTAAGTGAAATGAAAATTTGTGAAAGAAATAGAGGGTGAGGTGGTATTAATAAAGAATAATAGAGGGAATTTGGATGTAATAAAATAAATTTAAAAAAATAAAATTGAGAGAGGAAGGGGGGACTATGGGCCGTCCAAAGGGAGAACAAGAAAGAGAGTGAGTGGAAAAAATTAATTTTGATAAAGAAATGTAATAAAGTGTAAGAGAGGTTATGTAAAAAGTATTATGGGAAAAGTAAATTATAAGTAATAGATATGTAAGATGTAAGAAGTAGGTATTAAGAAAAGGTAAAGATAGATGAATAGTAATAAATAGTAGACAAAACAATTAAATTATCAGTAGTAAATAAAATAGCGTAAAAAGACTATATATGATATTTTTGGATATCGAAAAAAATTACAAAATTGATAGTTTACGAATCCTTGTTAAATTATGAGTCTAACATACTTTTGGATAATTTTTACTATCCCGAGCACAGAGACATGCTTTTTGAGAACTGATCCTATTCAGGTTCGAAACGATCAAATTTTTTACGAATCTAATTTTTTTAAGCTATGCTTTATTATTCTAAACTATAATCTGTCATTAACTCATTTATATTATTCCTTGGTTTCGAATGTGGGATTACTAGAGTTAAAACTACTAATATGCCTTGATTTTTATTGATTTTAGAAGTTTTGATTTGATTAGGGTTAGGGTTTACTCTAATTTTAGCCAAAAATCAAGGGATTTACAATGGCTAAGTTTCAACTTGATGTCCTCATCTAATGGATAGCCAATAATGTCTTCATTGCAATTGTCCACATCCAACCAAGTTGACACTACCTTAGGTTGTAACATATCCTTATTGAATGGGTCGTAGATGAACTTTGTGAGAACTCCCTTCTTCGCTCACTTGGCAGTCTAGAAATTACATTGGTTGCCACTCTTCAGTCTATAACTACAATTCTCTTCTACCTATGCCATAGTTTTATCCATTTCTCGCATAATTTAGACCCTCCTGTCTTGTTATTGAGTCTTAAAGATCTTAAATGTTTCTTCACCATTTCATTTCCTTCTAAATTAGATGTTGATAGTTTAAGCATCAACATAATTTTGCTATAAATGTTCCTCTCTTGAAGATCCTCAAAATGACGCAGCGAGTTAGCGTGGATAAAACGAGAACACTCGACGAATGTATCTCAACTCACAAAATAATGTGAAATCTAGAGGAAATCCCCTCAAAGTGTATTTTCAATAATGATCATAAGTTGTTTTTCAATTACAACCCTAGCACGACTATTTATAGTCTTGAAATAAAACCGAAAAGTAAATGCTAATTAAATGCTATTTATTAGCATTAATGCTAATAAATGCTATTTAAAATAAACAACTCAAAATACGAAATAAAACCGAAAAATAAATGCTAATAAATGCTCTTTAATGCTAATAACTGCTCTTTCCGGATGTCTTCTTGGCTTCCAATCTCTCCAAGTAGGACATGGCCACCTCATCTACATCATTCTCTCCCACCTCCAAAGAACTCGACCCCGAGTTCTCATCGGGATACAAAGGAACATCATCGGGAAAGAAATGATATATATCAGCGACATTGAACGTCTTTGAAATGCCCATGCTATTTGGTAAACCAACAACGTAAGCATTATCATTGATGACCTTCACAATCTGATAGGGCCCATATTTCTTAGGTTGAAGCTTGCTATATTTGCCAACGGGAAAACGCTCCTTCCGCAAGAACACCATCACTTGATCTCCAACAGCAAAGATCTTCTTCCGTCGATGTTTGTCGGCGGTTTCCTTATATTTGGCATTAGATTGCTCAATCTTCTTCCGGACCTCAGCCGTCACGGAATGCCAGTGCTCCGCCATGTTCTTTGCTGAAATACTAATGTCATGACCCTTGGGAAGTCGGATTAAGTCCAAGGCATGTCGAGGTGTCTTGGTATAAACCACAGCAAATGGAGACTTGCCTGTCGTTCTATGAACCGCATTGTTGTAAGCAAACTCAGCTTGAGCCAATGCAACATCCCACTGCTTCGGCTTCTCTCCACAAATACTTCGAATCAGGTTACCAAGCGTCCTATTGGTAGCTTCAGTTTGCCCATCCGTCTGAGGGTGAGCTGTACTACTATAATTGAGAGATGAGTCAAACATTTGCCACAAGGTCTTCCAGAAATAACTCAAAAACTTGCTGTCACGATCGGATGTAATGGATTTAGGTACACCATGAAGACGAACCACTTCTCTAAAGAAGAGCTTGGCAATGGCTTGGGCATCAGCTACCTTCCTGCAAGGAATAAAATGTGCCATTTTGGAAAACCTGTCAACAACAACAAAAACTGAGTCATTACCCCGCTGGGTGCGAGGTAATCCAAGGATGAAATCCATGGATAAATCTTCCCATATGTTATCGGGAACTGGCAATGGCATGTAGAGACCAGTATTTTGAGATTGGCCCTTTGAAGTTTGGCACACATAACATCGTTGTACCAATCTACTCACATCTCTGCGCAAATGAGGCCAATAGAACCTCTCACCAACTGCTAACAAAGTCTTATCTCGTCCCAAATGACCAGCCAAACCTCCTCCATGTAGATCGCGAATCAACTTCTCCCTCAATGAGGACTCGGGAACACAAAGTTGATTCCCACGCATCAAGTAACCTTCATGGATGTGAAAATCTCCACTAGGCTGCCCCTGCACACACATGCCCCAAATCTCCTTGAAATCTACATCATCCTCATAAAGTTCCTTCACATGCTCAAATCCTACTACTTCAGCGCTCAACGTCATAAGTAGATGAGCTCTTCTACTCAATGCATCCGCCACTTTATTTTGAATACCTGATTTGTGCTTTAGTCGAAATGGAAACTTTTGGAGGAATTGGATCCATCTAGCATGCATGTCCTTACTAATGCGGGTCTGACCATGTAAGTGTTTCAAGGCATCACAATCTGAATACAAAACAAACTCCCGACCTACCAAGTAGTGTTCCCAAGTTCTCAATGCTCTCACAATAGCATAGAACTCTTTATCATAAGTAGACCAATTTCTTCTGGATTCACTAAACTTCTCACTGAAAAAGGCAACCGGCCTCTTTTCCTGAGATAGAACAGCCCCAACTCCAACCCCACTCGCATCACAATCGACCTCAAATAGCCTATCAAAATCCGGTAATGCCAAAACAGGTGCACTACACAACTTCTCTTTCAAGAGCGTAAAACTACCCTCAACTTCCTCACTCCACTGAAACCTTCCCTTTTTCAAACATTCGGTTAAGGGGGCTGCTACCGTGCTAAAATGCCGAATAAACCGCCTATAAAAGCTTGCTAACCCCAGAAAACTTCGCAACTCAGTGACTGATTTTGGAATTGGCCATTCCCTTATCGCTCTTATCTTCTCATCATCGACCTGAATACCGTTACCACTAACAACAAAACCTAGGAACAGCAACTTTCTAGTCATGAATAAACACTTCTTCTTATTCGCATATAGTTTACTACTTTGCAAAACCGTCAATACCTCTCTCAGATGCATAACATGTTCCTCCTCAGACTTACTATACACCAAGATATCGTCAAAATAGACCACAACAAAGCGACCAATGAATGGTTTCAATACCTGGTTCATGACGCGCATGAAGGTGCTCGGTGCGTTGCTTAGACCAAAGGGCATGACCATCCACTCATAAAGGCCCTCCTTGGTTTTGAAAGCTGTCTTCCACTCATCCCCTGGTCGGATCCTGATCTGGTGATATCCGCTTCGCAAATCAATCTTTGAGAAGATCACCGCTCCACTCAACCTGTCAAGCATGTCCTCCAAGCGAGGAATAGGAAATTTGTACCCAATAGTAATTTTGTTGATCGCCCTGCTATCCACACACATTCTCCAGCTCCCATCTTTCTTTGGCGTCAACAATGCTGGCACCGCGCAAGGGCTCATGCTCTCTTTTATGAATCCCTTCTGAAGTAACTCCTGCACCTTCTCTTGCAATATCTCACTCTCTTTCGGGCTCATCCTGTAATGAGGTAAATTTGGTAAACTAGCACCAGGGATCAAATCAATATGGTGCTGAATGTCTCTCATGGGAGGCAAACCATCTGGTAGATCATCTGGTAATACTCCCCTAAACTCCTCTAACAACTCTTTCACACTTTCAGGCACCTCTTCAACCCTCTTCTCCTCATCAATCGCCCAAACCTCCTTCACAATTAAAGCATGCACTACTTTGAACTCCTTTATTGCATCCTCCATCTCCTTCTCAGTTTGAGTAATGGTAAGGAATGAACGCCCCTTTTCAGGAGAAGCTTTAGGGCGGTCCTTTTGTTTTAATGGGAGAAGGGTAAATCGTACCCTATCTTTCTCTAATTTGTACACATTTTCTCGACCATCATGTAAAGCGTTAACATCATACTGCCATGGCCTACCAAACAACAAGTGGCAAGCATCCATATCGACTACATCGCAGTATACTTCGTCTCTATACTTACCGATGGAAAAGGGCACCTTGCATCTCTCTTTCACTTCTATCTTCTCAGCCGCTTTGATCCACCCAATAGTATAGGGATTCGGGTGTTTTTCTATAGGTAATTCCAAAGCTTTGACGGCTGCTCGCCCTATAATGTTTTCGCAACTCCCACTATCAATAATGAGATCAAATACACGCCCGTCAATCGTACATCGGGTACGAAACAATTGATGTCGCTGATTCTCCTCCTCCTTCTTAGGTGTCAACATTAGCTTTCGAACCACAAGAGCCTGCTCCTCTTCCTCATACTCTCCATATTCTTCACCTTCATCCGGTTCACAACAAATTTCATCCTCCTATCTCTTTCTACCATGTTTATGCCTCTTCTATTAGGACATTCATTGGATCGATGTCCCGGCTGGTTACATCTATAACATTTCCCTAATGTTGGTTTAGCATAGGGATTATATTGCTTCTTCTCTTCCTTCCTCTCAACAGCACCGCTTTGTACCTCTTGAACACCCTTGGCTTTTTCCCCATAACTCCTACTAGAACTCTCTCCTCCATAACGCCTGGTGTTATCAAAACGGTTTCCATCAAAACGGTTATTCTTCTCTTGTAACATCAGCTCCGCTTTGATGGCCATGTTCTTAGCTTCATTCAAATTGCGCAACACATGGACACCAATCTTATCACGGATCAGAGGCTTCAAACCTTCCAAGTATCTGGCAACTTGCTGGCCCTCACTTTCTCTTAAATCGTTCCTCTCTGCCAATCGCATAAAATCCGCAGTGTAATCATGAACTGACCTCTGGCCCTGGCGACATCTCTGGTATTGCTGGAACAAAATTTGCTCATAGTCAGGGGGTAGGAAGTCCCGCTGCAAGAGCTGCTTCATCCGGTACCACGTCCTCACCGGCTGCTTCCCTTCGCGATATCTCCTACCTTGCAACCTCTCCCACCAGGCAGAAGCGCCCCCCTTCAAACGACAAGCCACCAGCTTCACCCTCTTCCCTTCTGGGATCTCCATATACTCAAAGAACCGATCAATATCAGCGAGCCAATCAATAAAATCTTCAATGTTTAAATTCCCATTAAAACTGGGAATGTCCACTTTCAATTTAAAATCGCCCTCTCCATAACCAAAACCATAATCATAACCTCTATTCCGACCTCCATAACCACCCCTCCGACGTGGCGGTTCATCTTCCGGCAAAACATCATCTTCTTCTTCCGAATCATCATCGGGCATCTGAATCCTCCTATTTGCAGCCACAGGTCTGCCACGAGGGTCGCCGCGTGCATCGCCTGCTCTTGGTCGTTCCTCATTAACATTCCTGTTTCTGTTGGCATTGGGTCCCATCGCGTCGAAACGCTCAACCAGGTCATCAAGGCGCTGTTCGAAACGCCGGAATCTCTGATCCATGTCACCCAGCGCCGCTCTTTGATCCTGTAATTCGGTTCGCAGAGCTTCCAAATCCCTCACAACGTTTGGGACTTGACCGCCACCTAAACTGTCGTCGCCTGACATCTCTACAGGAATCTTTCCCGCTCTGATACCAACTGACGCAGCGAGTTAGCGTGGATAAAACGAGAACACTCGACGAATGTATCTCAACTCACAAAATAATGTGAAATCTAGAGGAAATCCCCTCAAAGTGTATTTTCAATAATGATCATAAGTTGTTTTTCAATTACAACCCTAGCACGACTATTTATAGTCTTGAAATAAAACCGAAAAGTAAATGCTAATTAAATGCTATTTATTAGCATTAATGCTAATAAATGCTATTTAAAATAAACAACTCAAAATACGAAATAAAACCGAAAAATAAATGCTAATAAATGCTCTTTAATGCTAATAACTGCTCTTTCCGGATGTCTTCTTGGCTTCCAATGCCTCTATCTTTAGGTTTAGTAAGTTACCTCCAGGTTATTTCTTGCATCTTCCTCCTACCACCATCTCCTAAAAAGATGTTTCGGATCAGCCTCTATGCTTTGATTATGATACATTTTGGGATAAAAGCTGCTTCCGAATAATAATTAAGAACTCCTTCAAGAGTCGATTTAATCAAATTAAAATGCCCTGCTATGGTGAGTATCTTTGATTTCCAGCCTGTCAATTTGCGCCTCAGTTTTTCAAGAATGCAATTTGATGTATTCTTGCTTAGATTTCCGTTCTGTGTAAAATAAATCCTAGATATGTACCAATCTGGTCAAACATCCTCATATGTGTGTCTTGGCAAATCTTTGTCTTCATATCAGTTTTGTCTCCACTGACAATTCCTCCAATTGAAACATGTTAGGGGTTGTTTAGTTATAGTAAAAAATCGTTTGAACATTTTATGATATGTCAATAAATCATAAGCTTGTAACCTAATTTGTTCATAAGATCAAATTTGCTGTTCAGGAAGAAGATGACGATTTTGGTCGTTCCGTGACATCCACAATATAAAGCCATACAGCATTGCCTTAGGTCAATGTGAATTTAATATTAATTAAAACAGAGACGATGCAATGGACTTTTGATACAAATATAGAACACGCACCTCTAATATATTATTTTTCCTAAAAAGTCAAAATAGAAGCACACAACTTATGTAAACAATATGACATTTTCCTAATTAGCATTATTGTGTCTTGCCACAATCCTTACAGGAAATCCACCTTCCATTTTTGCAGTCAAAAACGTATCGAATACAGGATCCACGCCCTCCTCCAATGCAGAAACCACCTTGAACCGCCGCATAACACCAGCAACCACACGTTTCATCTGCAGAAACGCCATCTCCTTTCCTAGACAAATCCTTGGCCCCGCTTGAAACACAGGATACGTAAATGGATCCCTACCAACAAATGTCCACTTCCCTAATGCATCTTCTTGCAGCCATCTTTCTGGCTTGAATTCTTCCCAGTCACTCCCCCATAGTTCCTCTAACCTCCCCATAGCGAATGGATGATATGTAACTCTCGTACCCTTTTTGATAACTGTTCCATCAAGCCAAATGTCGTCATTCACCGCTTGCTTTGTATCCAAAGGCACTGGCGGATAAAACCTCATGCTCTCGCAAAGGGAAGCGTGGGTGTATACCATGTCCTTAACTTCCTCAAAACCTGGTTGTTCCGATCTTTGTCTTACTTCTTTCAAGACTCGTTCTTCAACATGAGAGTTTTTGTGGAGTAGCCAGAAGTACCACGTTAATGCAGCAGATGTCGTGTCACGACCCGCCAGAATGAAACTTATGACTATGTCTATGACGAAGTCAGAGTTATTTGAGGAAATGGAGAATTTATTTTTATCAGAGTGACCTGCGATCAGGAATCTCGACAAGAGGTCAGCCGAGTCAATGGTTGAGTCCTGTTTTAATTCCTGCATTTTCTCTTGTACAATCATTCTTGCAAATTCTTTAACCTCAGAGACAGCAATCTTGAGTCGCTTCTCGGATCCAATTCCTAGGAATCTTTTGAGTTTCCACACAAGTGGGAAGGATCCAAACCTCTTAGAGCTAATTTTCACCGCATCATCAAAAGCTTCTGCAAATTGAGACTGCGGAAGGGAAGGCAACAAGTATGCAGGATCAAAGCCAAAAGCAATCTTGCAAATGTTGTCAAGAGCAAACCTCTGCAAAATGTCTTGCAAGTCTAGAACAGTTCCAGTCTTCGCAGCATCCGATAAGATAGGGATGAGGCGGTCATTCAGCTCGGTATCGACCACGGTTTCGATGAACTTGCGGAGGGACTTGGTGTTGAATTCGTAGCTTGATATTTGTCTCTGGTACTTCCACGGCTCTGCATCAACGTTGAAGATCCCATTTCCTAGGATGTCTTTCAAGGTGGTCTTGAACATGTCCCCTTTCTCGTAGTTTTGGAAATTGGACTTGAGAATGCGTTCAACATTGGCAGGGTTGCCGGTAAGGACTTGGCGAAAGCCGAGAGGCCGGTGGAGGACGTAGGTGGCCGATGGAGAGGACTTAAGGAGCTCCGCAGTCCATAGAGTAAACCGCCTTTGATTCTTGGAAATCGAAAAATAGGAACCGATTACAGGGTATGATTTTGGTAGTTGGATCTTGTTAATGGATATTGATGATGAGGTTTTAGGAGTATTAGTTTTCGAACTTTTTCCATATGATCTATAGAAGAAGATGAATAGTAAGGAAAAACTAAAAAGCAAGCATGAGCTTAGAAGTTGAATTGACATGGCTAATTGATAGTGTGAATGATTTTTGTGTTAAGGGAAAACGAGTGAGTTGACGAGTATTTATAGAGTTTAAATAGGGGAAAGACTTTTGGCAACTTGTTTTGCACGAATTTTAAGAAGCTTCTTCGAGGAAGTGCAAATGGTACGACCTTAAGTTTAAGGTCTTTAGTTTTATGCAAAGTCTTTATCATGACCTCCGTGCTTACGAAACATTAAATAATTGATAATAGCTCAATTTTTCAAAGTGGAACTATATATGGCAGGACACAGGAATACATACTAAGGAAAAGTAGAAAGGTACATTAAATTGGGAGAGGATAAGCTAGAAAAGTCAAAAAGAGAAGGAGAGTAAATAGGCAGATTTGTTATAGTTTTCTTGGGCAATAAGAAAATGTCGGTATTATTTGCTTAGCCTATCCAATTTGATTATATCATTCCATGGAAATTAGAGCTGCGCCAAATGATCAAGGACATATGCTGGCCTATTTACCTATTAAAAAAAGTGGGTTAGGGCCAATTTTTTTAGCCCATTTCAAAACGAGCCATAAAAAACCTGGTTCATTTAATCTTTGAGCCAAAAAGGGTTGGCCCGTGATGGGCCGGGCTAGCCTACTACTTAAAAAAAAATTAAAATTTAAAAGTGCTAAAAAAATCAAAACAAAAATAAAAATAACAAATTAAATCCGAAAAAAATATATCAAAACAAATTTGTTATTTTTTTTTTACGATAATCCTATACTCAACATAAAGCAATAGAGGAGAGAACATAGATAGACACACACACCCTCCACCAAAACCCTACATCTTTAACCTGTCATCCACCACCGCAGTTTGATTTACCATAGTGTTGCAGTTGCCATCCAAGCTCTATTACTAACCATAGGAGTAGGGGTGTTCACTGCGGAGTTAAGTTGTGAAAGTCAAATCAAGTTCAAGAAATGTCAATTTTCTTTGTGTAAGAATTGAGAAATGAATGGCAAAAAAAAAAAAAAAATGCAGGAGAACCAACCTTGGGCAAGTCATCAACATTTTGAAAATTTTCGAAGCTCATGATTATGCATTATACATATATCACATTTTACTTTGATATGTATTTAAAATATAAAAAATCAAATCATAAATCAATCTAACTAGAACCAATATGATTTCATTAAAAAAAAAAATTCAAGCCAAACCAAAATTACAATTAATCTAAATGAATAAACTAAATGGAATAAAAAAATTGAGTCATATTATGTTAAGTGTACATATATATATTCTTCTATAAAATAATATGTGAAATTGTTTTTAGTATATTATATAAATATAATGACTAGCCATAGTAAAAGGCCAACCCATTTAACCCGTAGGCCGAAGAGGACTGGGCTAGGGCTAAGAAATTCTGGCCCATTTATTAAATGGGCTAAGAAATTCTGGCCCATTTATTAAATGGGCTAAGATTTGTTGGCCCATTTAGCTCGTGGGCCAAAGCGGTCCAGCCCAACCCGATCTATTTAGTCCATTTGTCTAACTCTAATTGAAATAAATATTAATGTTCTATTATTATAAAATAAGCTCGTCCCTCCGCAATATAATAGCAGATGATGGACTCGTGATTATAGCCATGTAATTAAATTTAAAACGTAAAAAAAATTAAAGCATCAATTTTTACAAATAAACCATGAAGTTTAAATAAAATAATAGTGTCTTTGTGTGTGACCATTTGTTGAAATTAACAGTCCAGATGATTCTTCCATTGCAAATTCTATCACAAAATAATGCTAGTTATAGTTGATTTGCTCTATTATGAATCTTATCCAGTCTGTACAAAAGTGACTACTGGATTGACGTCGAATAGCAGAAACAGCATAAATATGTTGGTTATCCAGTGACACTGATGAAATAGAAACTTGAGGATAGACGCCTCGGTTAACAAAATTTACATATTTTATGTCCTTGGAAGAGTAGATCTTTTCCAACCAAACTCTTGTAGCTAAAATTTAAATTTAACTTGCTATGTTATGCATCACAAAATTTATTTCAATCTCCACTTAAACAAATACATGAATTCTGCCAAAAAAAAAAATAAATAAAATAAAATAATAATAATTACATGGAAAAGGAAAACATGGAAATATATAGTTTTCTATAAGAAAATTTCCTTTTAAATATAATCTATAAACCAAATTTATTTCAAACTTTGTATTGATTTCTATTAGAAAGTATATTGATGTTTTAATTGTAAAGTTTAAGTGATTTTGCTGCACTTTTTAGCCTTATTCCCCACCAAAGTTATCATGTACACACACTACATCCCCTTCATGCTCCAAAAGTCAACAAATAACCTTACCTAATTATATAAGACACAAGCAACTAAAATTAGGGCAGTTATCACTTTTTCTTCATCTGCATCTTCCAGACCACCACTATACACACTACACACATACACACATCTATCTTTTCTTTCTTCTTTTTTCTCTTTCAAAAATTCACCAAGAACTCAAGCTAATCCCATCAATAAGTTAAGGCTAGCTTGAGCTAACTTATAGCTTCTCTTTTGCTTTGTTAATTCTTGTTAAATTGAGTATTTGAAGTTTATATCTTTTATGGGTTTTGTTGGTTGGAAGATGAATGATGAGTTTGATGTTAGATAAATGAAGTTGAGAGAATAATTTTGGTAGTTTGAGCCTTAAATTGTTGATAGCATAGGCCTTTGTTTATGGATGAAGTTGTTGGAGTGTGTAGTTGATGTGGAGTTGGAGATTTTTGGTGTTTTGGTTATACAAAGTTGTTAGAAGGGTATATGGTGTATATATGTGAGTAATGAAGTGTGTTTGATGACATTTAAGACCAAATCATGTGTTTGGGAAGTTGAAAAGCTTGGAAAAAAATCATAGGGGCATTTGGAAAGATGTAGTGGTATTTGGATTTGGTCTGGGTTCAAACAGGAGGTGAAACGAGCTATATCCAAGGGTGTTGTAGCTTCGGTCGTGGGTCACCCAGTGTGCATGGGTAGTGCATGTGCCCATGCTACCCTACGGCCTCCTGCCTGGTCGTGCAGCTGGCTGAGCTGACGTCCCCTGTTTCTGTTTTTTAAAAAAATATTTTTTCTTTATTAATTATTTAAATAATATGTATATGCTTTAATATGTATGTTTTGTTTCTTATTTAATGAAAGTATTTGAGTTTAAGATTTTCTTATCCCTTAAAAAAGAATGAATTAGAATTATATTAACTTAAGTTTAGAATACTTAAGTATCGATAGAAGTCCTACATAGATATATACTTAGAGAATTTTATTTGTTATTTTATAGAATCTTTTGACTAAGATTTGGACTTTCTAGCTAATTATGACGACAATTAGCTATCATGCACGGGTGAATAATCAAATCTTTTCACTTACATATGATTGTAATATAGTTGCCCATAAATCTAATACAAACATAAATTGAATTCATGTGTGGGGATTGGGGAATAATGCGTGTCGTATGTTTATTGATTGAATAATCTTATAATAATCAAAGTGATTACCAATTGGTTGATCTTGAATAATGAGTGAATTATATGGATTGTCTGAGAATTGGAATGGTCTTCGAATGAACTGATTTGAACTTTGTTCGGCCTATAAATAAATTAGCCATGTATTGCACTACATAGCATATTTGCATTTAATTGGTATTCACATTACGTATTACTATTTCAATTCTATGGTGATGCTTATAAATCCAGTAAATCTGGTAAAGATTACCATAGGGTCGCTAATTCTATAGGAACTAGATAGACTTGAAAGACGTCGCCTAATGAAGGTTAGTACGAAATGATAATACTTAGTAGAATCTTAAGAACTAAGTGAAGTGGGAGAAGTAAAATATATAAATACACATACATATATATATATATATGTTTATAAGTAGAAATTGACATGAAAGTTTGAAATGAATTCTCTTTCTTTAGTTCTTTAAATTTCTTAAGTGTGAATATAGAGCTGGTCCTTTAACCCCTTAGGGAGGGTGTAATCCCATAAGTTTGGGTTATGGTCACTCAAATTATGTTTGTACATATGCTTAACTTATTGCATTTCATATGTATGTTAATCAAACCTTGTATGATTTGTTATGTAATGTTGAGTTCTTTTACTTACTGAGCTTTTCAATGCTCACAATCCATTAGATTGTTGCTTTACAGGAAGTTAAGCAAGAAGACCAAGACTATGGTTGGTATGGGAGTTAGGGTTGAAAAGGATCTTAGGTATTCATTTTTGCAAGGAAGACTTTGATATGTAATAAAGACCAATTTGTGTTTTGTAATAGTTTTAGTTATGCTTTGTTTATTTTCTTGTAAGTTCTATAGGAAAGTGTTCAGGTGAAGTCCTTAAAAACCTTGGATGTGATATCTAGATGATGACCTAGTCTTTGTAATTTTGTTATCTTGGCTTATGTAACATATATACAATATCTTTCTAGCTCTAATCGACTTTCGATCCTGTTTATATTCATTCAATATGAGGCATGATAGATGTGTTATACTTATGTAGCTTTCTAGAGACCTCAGTTGGTTACATAATGTACTGTTATAACTAGGCTACCTGTAGAGGTGTGACGAATACTTTCTATGTAAAAACTTGATTAGGAAAACAAATGTTGGAATAACGCGATAATACTGATAGTAATCTTCCTAAAAGTGAAAATAACTATATTGAAGGGCCATACTTCCTTTTATCCATAGAGCATCACTAAAGATAACAAAAATAGTTGTAAAATTATTTTCCATTAAAATTAATTTCAATATGGAATGTATTGATGTGCTAGGCCAATTTCTTAATGTAGAGATAAAAAGTGGATGAGTTACAAGGAGGAATTGCTATAAATTGATTTACTGATCTCTTCTACCCTAGTCATTTGGTTTTTTGCAATTTGTTACTTTTGTGCTTTCTCTAGCAAATTTTAATGACTTGTTCGTAATCTAACCCGACTCACCCTTTTTATTTTTCATCAATGACCTTATAGAGAGTTTGGTTTGCATAAATTTGTAAGATTGAACTTGATTTTTTGTTTGATTGTTCTCATGAGTTTTGGTAAGAGTAGACAAATTTGAAGAAAGTTATTACCATGTGAAAGATGAGCCAAATCGTTTACTCATTAGACAACTCAACCTTTATAAACAACAAATAGCATATTCTTGTGTTATATATACCAAACAATGAATAACATAAAAATTCTTATTCAACTACCATACATACCAAACTCGGTAGAAGTGAGTTATGTTATTGGTATTTCCTATGCTGTTTTGTTTAATTTCCTTGTACTGTTCGGTTTTTGCAACCAAACACTGTCATAGAAAATAACCATCTCTAAGAAAGTATTTCGTCAAGCAATAAGATCTCTATGCTAATATTAGAGATAAAAAGTGGTATTCCTTGGTGTTTTTAGCATGTTCAACCATTTTTTACATAATAGACCTGTTGCAACCTTATCAAAGATGACACTCGATTCACATTAGCACCGTAATAAAAAACATTCCGATGAAATAGGTTCAATTTCTACATAGATGGCATATATATGCTACTACTAGGAATGTGCAAATCCTTGAAATAGAAGTTAGATGATAAGAACTTAGAATTAAGACATTTAATGGACGTATCCCAGTTATATTGTTTTCATGCCAAAATTGTAAACCCTAAACTAAAACCTAGGTCTATAGCATTATGTTTAGGATTTGAGAGACATAGCATCCATTATAGTATAGGTTTACCAAAAAGTTATCGGAATTAGATAAAGACATTAGAACTCTGAATCGGAATAATATTATTAATAGTAATAATTTAGGATATGAATTGTTAGCTAATGAGTATGGGATACTCACAAATTAAAACTAACGTATAATATCCTCATACTATAAATAATATAATATTTAACCTAGATAGTTGTTAAATATAAATAATATTAAAGATTATTAAGACATAGTCAATAATAAAAATTAAGATCAAGTGTGCTCGCGAGCTAAGCGCGGCTAAAGAGAAAAAAAAAACTGCAATCTTATACCATAAAATTCCAGCCACATATTTAATAATATATCACAATATATATGTGTGTGTATATATAATTTGCTTAACAACTAAGCTATCTATTTAACTAAGCAAATAAGGAATTAGCTAAATGTAAACTCTGCTGCTTGGAGTGATACGTGGAACAACAGAATTGTTCGTGATTTTCTTATTAAGTAGAAAAATGGACAAATGTCCTTAAGTAAAATATACTTAATGTGCATATGTTAGTTTATTATAAAACATAACAAAATATTTGGGCCAAGCAAAATTCTAAGGACCACTATTAAGTAAGATTTGAAGTCTAGCCAGTACAACAAAAATTAGGATACATTCAAATTTACAAGAAAAAAATTTAGAAAATATAGTGCAATATCCAGGCGGACTTGAATGGGTACGATAGGTAGGATCTTCGATGTTCTGATAAGACACCATTTGGTGGTTTGAAGGAACACCCCAGGAGGAGTGCTGCCGATAAGGAGACACTGCCAGACAATCAGCAGAAACTTGTGCGTCGGTGAGCTCTTTTTTTCCGCTAAGATCACAATTAGTTAATCATACTATCATATCAACTTAAAAAATTATGGGAAAAAAAAAAACAAATGAGATACAATACTTTACTTATAGGTTCACACGAAATTATCATATTTGAGAAATCCCAAAAATTTGATGAGTTTCCTTTACAATGAGCCCTATTCTAAGAAATTTCATGTAATCTTTGAGAGAATAGTTGAGGTTGTTTTCCATTGGTAATATGACGTTTACATATATATTTGATCTGCTTTTCCTAAATTAAATGTTCGATAATTTGCTAATTTTGGCCAGTGAAGCTGAACATTTAGTAATAATAGTAGTAGTAGTTTTCATCATCCATTGATTCAACTTAAAGTAATTTTCCTGCACTTTATATGTATATGACAAAAGATCAGTGAAATAAATTTGTTTATTAGTAAATACTGATGAGAACAGCATCAGATGAGATCTGTCTACAAATGTCCTAGAAATGTATTTGTGGAGTTTTGCCAAATTAAGAGGAATAAGATGAAATTTGTGCATAATGAGATGAAATTATTAATAAGAGTATTATTATCCACTCTAATATGATGTAACAATTCCATTCTCAAATACTATCTGTTTTGTTCAAATTGGTATATGGGTCCAGGAATAAGTAAGAAAATTGATGATAGGATTTCTTAAATATTAAGAACTTAAATCTAATGTTAGAATTTTAATATCAATATTATAAGATTCTGATTTCATACTACTTTCAATAAGAAGAGTATTTTTAGAGGATTTTTCATTATTTAAAGTAATATGTAAATTGTGAGAAAAATGGTTGTTGAGTTTACTTATAACTTCTATCCCACATGCGATATTTATCCTTCAAATATTATGTTTTCATTGGAGTGTAACTTATTAGGGGCTTAAATGTAGAGAGAGTTTGGAAATAAGATGACATAATTTTGTTCTCTATTTTAGTGATTTTAAAATTTAATTTTCAAAATTTTAACTAAAACTTTTAAATTCTATAACTGAAGTTTTCAATTTTCATAACTGAAATTTTAATTTTTAGAAATTGAATTTTGTTTTGTTTTATAATGGAAAGAGATGGAAAAATTCAATGCTTAAAAACTGCAATTTGGTTACTTTTTTGAGTATAAGTAAATGAGGTTCGATTTTTGCAAAAGGTAAGTGTCTTTAAAAGAACTATTCCTTTATGTTTTTTAGAGATTTTCTTTTGGGCAATTGTAAGCTTGTTGTTCTAAGTTTCTATCATGAGTGCACATGTTAGAGGTTGATTGTGCTAAGGAAGTGGACGAAATTATCACAATTTGCACCACGATGTGTGGAATTCGCTTTTAGGGCAGTAGCTGTCTACGGCACAGTCAACTTGATGAGTACTTTTACATTTCTTTTTGTTTTTATTACTAACAATTGAAAGTGAAATAGCAGTTACTTTCAACAAATCTCTTCCAAATCTCTAGCTGGAACCTGTAGATGGAACCAATAAAGCGTGGTCAGAAGCTGGTTATTTTGTTTGAGTAATTGGAAATTGACTATTATCTTTTCATAGAGTATTGTAGAGGCTCAATCATGGCCACTCCTATGACCACGACCTAATAGCAAAGTCAAGGGCACTCAAGATGAAAATACAAAAAAAATTGAAAAGGATAATAAAATGGTGAGAGGCCACTTATAAATCATATGGAGGAACTCTCTCTCACTCATATCTTCTCTCTTCTCTTCTCTCTCTCTCTCTCTCTCTCTCTCTCTTTCTTTCTCTCTTCTCTCTTCTTTTTATGGAATTTTAAGGCTTTGTGTTTATGTCATTTTACTTATGTTAATTTGCTAGGGTTTGGTTGATGCAAAGCGATTTCGTGGTTTTTTTAGGCTTAAATTCATTAGAGAAATTTTGAATGAAGTCTTAGTGACGTTAATATGTTGTTAAACTAGGTTGATTTCGGGAGCTCATTATAAAGTCTATAGTTTTTTGCCTATTTAAACTTGTTTCAAACAATTTGAAGAAAATTAGGGTTGTACATATGCATTTGCTTATAGTTCATTCGTTTTACGCTAATCTATTCATTTTATGTTTAGCGCTTTTGCTTTTTGAGGCTGGAGTTAGCTTGAAAATTGGAAATGACTTTAATGACATTAATCTTTGATTAATCTACGCTAGTCCTACATGTTCGTCTTCAAATTCAAGGCTTTTGTTGGTTTTAATGCATTGTAAATATAATTGTAGAATGATCTAGGGTTGCAGTGTGACTTTGATTATAATGTATTTACTCTATAGTGATGCTATGTTTTGGATTATGTTAAGTGTTTTATGTTTTTGAGGCTAAATCCATTTGGAAATATGAATGAAGATTTTACAAAGTTGAATTTGGCTTAGTTAGGTCAATAATGTGGGATCATTATCAAGTTTGAGGCTTTTTTGTTGGTTTGAGTGCATTTTCAACATATTGTGAATGGTTGGGGTTGTATGTGTAAGTTAGTTTATAATTCCTTAGCTATGTATTAACCTATCTTTGGTGCTAAGGTCTAGTATTTGAGGTTGAATATGAAAATTCATGCAACCAAGATTATAAGGATATTAATATGGACTTCATGATCTAGTCATAGCTTTGCTTGTTTGTGTGTTGTTCATATGATTGAGAATAATACCTATTTTGTTACATGAACACTTCAATGATTAATTTTCAAGTAACTAAGGTAATTATTTGAATCATCATCAAATTCATAGCTTTGATGGTTTAAATGTGTTTTTAGAGCAATAAAAAATGATCTTTGGTTATTGTGTGCATTTTCTAATTTATGTAATTTTCGTTTAAACTGATGTCTTAGTTAATATTCAATGCTTTTGGGGTTTTGAGGTGGAATTTCTAGGTAAGTTTGAAACAAAGACTTTAAAACTTTAAGCTATGGATTACCCTATAAGGCTCATCAAGGTTAATTCTATTAGCTCAAATTAGTCATAGCCTTTGGCTTGTTTAATGATATTTGATACTATTGAGAGATGGTCTCCATCATCGTGCTTATGTTCGGCTATTGAAGACTTCAATGATGTTAATTTACAAGTAACTATGTTAACTATGAGAGTTCATTATGAGTTCATAGATGTTGTTATTTTGGATGTCTTTTTAATACATTTGAGAAGATACATTTGTGTCTTGGCTTATAATTCAAGGTTTGATATGAAGTTTGTATCTTTTTTATTATTGTTCGAATATCTTATGCAATTGAGATTTTACCTAGGTTGCATGGTGTTGTTTATAAATTAACTCTCTTTATCAAGGTTATAGCTTTTTGTTTTTTTGGATAGTGTCTAAGAAAATAGAGATATGATCTCTACTATACATATTATCATTGCATATTGAAGACTTTAATGATGTTAACCTACGCCAACTAGATTTACCCTAAAAGAAAAAGGTCAACTAGACTAATATGAGGGTTCATTACCAAGCTCATAGCATTTTGTAGTTTACTCATTTTCTTTATATATTAATAATATGAGGGTTAATTACCAATCCATTTAAAAATGTTGTTTTACATCATTTGTCGGGGATGTGTAAACTCAAGAAATCCCTTTATAGTCTTAAGCAAGCTCCTAAATAGTGGTATGGAAAATTTGACCAAACTTTAACAACTAATGGATATATTGTGAATACATCTGACTCTTGTGTTTATTCTAAATTCTTTGGATCAAATCATGTAATCATTTGTTTTTATGTTGATGATATGCTTATTTTTGGCACTAATATAGATATGATAAATGAGACAAAATTATTCTTGTCTTCTCATTTCAATATGAAATACCTAAGAGAAGCTAGTCTCATGCTTAGTATCAAAATAAGAAAAACTGAAAATTGTATTTCCTTGTGTCAATCTCACTATATTGAGAAAATGATGAAAAATTTTAATTGTTTTGATGTGGTGCCTATTAGAACACCTTATGATCCTAGTCTATATTTAAAGAAAAATAAAAGCCCTAGTGTTTCATAATTTGAGTATGCTAAGATCATAGGAAGTGTTATATTTCTAATGAATTATACAAGACCTAACATAGCCTATGTTGTTAGTAGATTAAGTCAGTACAACCATAATCCCAATAATGATGGGAAGTACACTTCATCGTTACTTAAATACCTTAAAGGTACTATGAATTGGTGTTTACATTCCACTAAATTTCCAACTGTTTTGGAAGGATATTGAGATGCAAATAGGTTACTAATAATGATAAAGTTAACTCAACTAGTGATTAAGTTTTTACATTGGGTGGAGGTACCACATCATGAAAATTTGCTAAACAAACATGTACAACTCGTTCTATAATGGAATTGAGTTCATAGCTTTAGAATTAGCTAGACAAAAGCTGAGTGGTTAAGAAGTTTATTGTCAGATATACCATTATGGGGGAAAATTACTAGTATCACCCTTTTTCTATTATTTAGCCTAAAATATGAAGCAATATTTATGATTAACTAATGCTTAACTAAATTATCAAACCCTAAGATTAACTGTTTATGCTTTAACGACTTAGAAATCAATCACAAGACATACCCTTCATCTTGATCCACCATAAACCCAAATTTATCACAACAAAAGATTGATTAGTGAATTATTTATGCTTTGCACTGCAGAATCACACAATTAAATCACTTACTCCCTCAAGTTAATCAATTCCTAATCTTTCATGAGATAATGGAGACCTCCCCTCACTAACGCCATAAAAGATTGCATTGAAGATCAAGATTCTTAAACAAAGATGAAATCTTTATGCAGAAAATCAAAGTTTTCCTACCTCTAGGTGAAACATGTAATTTCTCTATTCATGAAGATCTGTCTTATTAGATGAAACCTCATTCTATCTAACAAGAATCATACAAGCAATCAACTTTATGTATAAATCAATTGCAAGAAAGTTAAAACACATGAATAGATACAAAACATAAACTTTTCACTAATCAAAACAAATTTGAATAATTTGGATTTAGGGTTTCACAAGATTCAGGGTACAAAGAATTAATCCTCCATAGAATTTACAATAAACACAACAAATCTAGAGAAATAAAGATTAAACATCATAACCCTTGAATTGTCTTAAAATCTCTAATGGATCTAAAGCAAATTCTCCTTCTTGGCGGCTCTTTTCTCCCCTAGGGTTTTTAGAAATGTAAAATGATGATAAACTAGAAGGTTTCGATGAGTATTTATAGAATTATAACAGTCCTGCAATGTACCCGCTATGTATATGGCCGTGCTCGTGTTATGGGGGTCTCAAACAAAGTCCTTGAAATTCAAGAGTAATTCACTTCATTAACTAATTTGTTGCCTCACTTCACTACACATTAATTCAATCGAAAGATGTTAATTCTCAAGTATACATCTCTTCCTTTGCCTATAATTATTATTATTTTATTTTTCTTACTTTCTTTCTTTTCCTACCAAGCCATTTTGTTTGTCCTTCAAATATTATGTTTTTATTGAAGTGTAACTTATTATGAGTTTAAATGTCTTAAGAAAGAGTTTTGAAAAAATGAGATTACATGCGTACTGCATCTTAATTATAGATTTTGTTCTTTATTCTAGTGATTTTAAAATTTAACTTTCAAAATTCTTAATTAAAACCTTTTAAATTCCATAACTGAAAGTTTTTAATTTCCATAACTAAAATTTTAATTTTCATAAACCGACATTTTGTTTTAATTATTATAATAGAAAGAAATGGAAAAATTTAATAACTAAAAACTATAATTCAATTACTTTTTTGAGTATAAATAAATGAGGTTCGGTTTTTGCAAAAGGTGAGTGTGCCTTAAAAAATTATTCCTTTGTGTTTTTCTAGAGATTTTTCTTCTGAGTAATTGTAAGCTTACTATTCTAAGCCTTTGCCATGAGTGCACGTGTTGGAGGTTGCCTGTGTTAACCTTGGAGAGCGGACAACACTCTTTAATTTGCACCACTATCATCTCGGAATTTGCTTTCAAAGCAGTGGCTCATCCACGGCAAGTCCACTTAATAAGTACTTTCTATATCTCGTTTTTTTTTATTACTAACATAAATTACCAATATGTCATATGGATTTTATAATGGAAACAACCGATAGTAGTAATCATGAGGAAAACACTGTCTTATGACAAGATTAGAGTCTATGTAGATCTGTTTAAAGCTTTTCTTTATATATCTCTTAATGTCACTTTAGTATTGACTTATATTATTTAGATGTGAAAGAGTTAAATTGATTAGCTTATAATTTGATATTCTTGTGGTTTGCATTCTATTAAGGAGCATATTTATGTCACATAATTTTGATGTTCAACATTTATTCATTAGGCATTACGTTGGCTTTAAAATATTGGTTCAAGAAGATTTTAGTAACATTTTAATGTGCTTCTTGGACATATAATAGCAATCTTATTTTAATTTGTAAATCATTATATGTGGAAATACAAATTAGACATCCGTTTCATGTTTCTATATTAGGTTATTAACTTATAAGATGTAGAACATTTGCATGACAATTTATAGTTGTCTAGAAAATTTATTTCAATTTGGTGTTATGTATAAGGAAAAAAAATTGATATGAAGTGTTGTTGTTTCTTACAAACTCAACAATATCATTGTTACTGATTTTGAATACTTACGTTGAAATAACCAAAGTTTTAATTCATACTTAATGCATATTAAATTTGATTGTTATATATGTGTATGTGTTAGTGTGAATTATGGTGTGTTTGAAATGATGGTAAGTGTTATGAAGTAATAATTAGATAATAATCTATAATAAATATATTTAGGTTGATAGTTTATTCATGTTAGAAATTATGAGGTTGATGTTAATTGATATTGTAATGAATAATATATGATGAATTAATCTTGTTTTAATCCAAAAATTAAGTCCATAAACCTAGCACATTTTTGGCTTTTTTAAAACCAATTTAGGCCTAAAATCAAAGCTTAATTAAGGCCCAAAGCCCCTTAGAAATCTTCCCCTAAAGTCAATGCATGTTGGATAAATATCAAGCTTATTTCTTTTACACTTTGGACATCCAAAATAGACCCAAGAAGAAGAAAAATCGTAACTCTTGTAAGGCCATATTTTCGAACATTCAAACCAAGGTTTCTTGCACCTAACACACTAAGAATCCATCCCAACTCTCATATATACATTAAGGTAAGTTTATATGATGTAAAAGATGCTTTATTTCTCTCTTAATCCATGAAATTTCTATCAAATATAATGCATGTTAGATATATATATATATATATATGTATTGTTATATTGTGATGTTGAGATAGCTTAGGATTTGTTCATGGAAGTGTAATGATGGTGTTGAGTTATAGTGTGATGAGAAGTTGGTATTGTTGAGTTGCAATGAAGAATGGATTCATGTTGAAGTAATGGATGTGAAGAAAATGAAATTATAGTGTAAAGTGTGCTTTAATGGTTGAGGAGGAGCATTGTGTTTCAATGATGTTAGAGAGGAGTTTTTGTATATTTGATGATATAGGGTTCTTATACCATGTATTAGGAAGGTTATAACATAGTTTAGAAGAGGTTGGAAGAGTAAAAAGTAAAAATTTCATATTTGAAAAACAGAGAAAATCTGCAACATGAATTACAGTGTACGCCGCCTCGAATGTTGTGGACGTACCTGCTGGCTTAAAAAATTTGGCTACTGATCATTCAAAAGGCAACTTGAAGGTTGCCATCTTAAACCCCAACACCACCGGCGTTGAGGTCTACACAACTGATGCACTATCGGCACAATGACCCAAAATTTTGTACATAATGCATTTTTTAATGACGGCTTCAATGCCGCCGGCGTAGGATCCCTACACGATCGGCGTTGAGTCTTACACTACCGGCGTAAATTGCCAACGTGGGCCTTAGAGATTTCAATTTTCTAACCTTTTTCCAACATCTTCCAATACATGATATATGATTTCTTGATTAAGAATTTGACTTATATGGTGTTATATGATATATATATATATATATATATATGTCATGTGATGACTTTGGTTGATTTTAAATGAGATTCAATAACTTCCTAAGTTTTTAAACTAGTGATTATAAGCTTAGCTTAGGATAGTAATGTTGATATAGTTTGATTTGTGTGGAACAGAGATAGATACTCAGTTGGAGATTTCCTTTAATTCTCAATCCGATCCAGGTATACAATAATTTGATTGATTATTGCTTAAGATAGGTATATTCAAGTTTGACCTTAATTAATGACTAATGAAAATTTTATTGAAATGGTTTGTGGTTAAGTAGTGTCTAGTTCAGGGAGCGACAACCTTATCACGATGCAATGGTAGGGTAGTTTAGGCATTTAGTCCAAATCTTTGTCATGATGCAATGACTCAAGTCCATGATGAAATGGTTCACCATGATGCAATGGTGGTTTTTTTTAATGGCTAAGTGGATAGCTAATGGGGTTAACTGTGTCAGTATATTCTCTACTTAGGCTCGGGAGGAAATAATATATTTTAGTTCATGTTTATGGGATCGTTGAACTAATTGATGTTATAGATCGGGATAAGTAGAGTGTATGAAGGAGTGTGAACCCTAGATGAAGCTATTACTAATCTTCATCGATTAGATATAAGAGATATGGATATCTGGTCTATCTATATCAACCCCTGAGCAGCTGCTGTTACTCAGGATGCACAGAATTCCCACGCTTGAACCAGAGTTTGAATACTCCAGTGTTATTTTTACTCACATAATTAAAGATAATGAAATTATGGTGAATTGTTGCATTACATTTAGTTAAGTGTGCTTGGCATATGTATTTGTTGCACTATTGTGTATTGGGCCTTTGGCTCACGCTGCTACCTTGCAGGTGGTTATGATGATGAGCTCTACGGCGATATGGGCTATGGGACTGATTGGGAGACCTCTATGGATGATTAGGAGTATGACCTAATAGTAGTTGTTCAAGACTTTTTGATGTATTTTGTGAAATTTCTAGGCTTATTTATTAAGCCTTGGAATGTAATTTTATTTTAAGTTGTATATGCAATGTAGCTTGCTTGTATGTAAGCTTTTATGGTTTGTGTGATCCTTAGGAGATCCTCATGTAATGTATGTGATGCATGTTTTGTATATATGTGATGACCCACTACTTATGTA
Organism: Combretum micranthum; assembly: GCA_024138025.1. Taxonomy (NCBI): domain Eukaryota; kingdom Viridiplantae; phylum Streptophyta; class Magnoliopsida; order Myrtales; family Combretaceae; genus Combretum; species Combretum micranthum. Next base: position 2,799,146 of record JAMXBD010000021.1, read on the forward strand.
GTGGTAGTATTTCTTAATTCAAATCATGTGATTGTTATATCTGTTTTAAGTAAGCAATCATTACAAACACCTCTTTTCAGATGACCTTACATATAATACTTAGGTATTTCCTAATACTTAGGTATTATGCGTGGTCGGGAGATTTGGCATGCTTAATCTATGGATTAAGTGGGTCGGGTCCTTACAAAGTGGTATCAGAGCCTTAGTTTGTATGACTGCCTACTTAAATGAGATTGCTAAGTATGATTTGACTATAAGTGTAATGTGATTTGCTTGGAATAAACTTAAGTTGACTTGAGTGATATGATTGGTTCAAATATTCCTTTGATTTTTTGCTTGTGAGTGTTAATTTAATGACATTTCATTAGGATTGCATATTTAACAAATGCCATGCATATATTGTATGTTGTTCATAGATGGACATAACTCGAAGACAGAAAGAGAAGACATGCCACCTCCTCCTTCCTCATCAACTGCTCAAACTTTTACTTGATCACCTATTTCGGCCTCTACTACTACTCCATCTCCTACTTCTACTTCTACGGCTCAAGTTCCACAGCCACCTCTGATGCCTCAAATGCCTTCTTTTTCTCCTATGCCACCAATGCCACAAATGACATAAATGCTAATGGGAGATCTAAATGCTATGTGTGCAATATTCATGGATATGTTTTCTATCATGCAACAGTATCAACAAATGATGTACTAACATCAGCAACAGTTTATACAACAACATGCTCCTCAAGCGATGAGACAAGAAGCAAATGTTCAAGGCAATGAGAGGAATGATCAAGTTAAATTACATGACTTTGTCAAGATTGTGCCAGAGTTTGGTGGAGCAGTTTCAGACCCTACTGCTATTGAGCATTGGGTTGAGGAGTTAGAGAAAGCCTTCGTGGCTAGTGAAGTTCCAAAGAATTGAAAGGCTGATTTAGCAATTTATATGCTTAAGAAGGAGATGAATAATGGGTGAAGATTGACAAGTTAAGATATGGTGAGACCGATTCCATGGGTTAGGTTCAAGGAAGCCTTCTTTCTACAATATTTCCTCAACACAGTCTGAGAACAGATGATTTCAGATTGGTTGAGTCTCAGGCAAGTCAATAGAATTGTTGAGGAATATTATGTAGAGTTTTTTAGATTGCTCAGATTTGCTGAAGGAGTGTACAATAATGAAAGGATGAAAGTTCAAAAGTTTCAAGATGGTTTGAATATGGAAATCAAGGGACAAGTCAAAATGTTTCAACTCCTGACTTTATCAGATGCTATGAATAAGGCGAAGTTAGTAGAACAAATTCAGAATGAGAATAAGACTCAAAGTGATAGGAGAGCTACATTTCTAGGAAAAAGACCCGCACCCTTCACTCCTAACAAGAAGTATGATAACTATGGCAAAGGGAAGGAACAATTTCTGGGAAATAAATTGAATTTGGGATCTTCTACCAATACTTTTGCACCTTTCAACACATTTGAGAAGGCATGTCCTAGATGCTTCGGGCCTTATGATCGAATTCAATGTAAGTGGACTCCGGAAGCGTGTTTTGCTTGTGGGAAAGTAGGACACAAAGCTTCAGAGTGTAAGGATCCGTTGCTATAACCTATTTTCTGTGCCTATTGTAAACAAAGAGGGCATCGTGTAGCTAATTGTACCAATAAACCAAGGAATGATGGTCCTAACCTCGAAAAAAAATATGACTGCAGCTAGGATTTTTGCCTTACAGCAATGTGAGAAAGCTCCATCAGTAGATACTCTAGTAGGTACTATAATGATTGCAAATCATCCAGCATATGCATTAATAGACACTGGTGCAATGCATGCATATTTAGCTGAAAAGTTTATGAATGAGTGTGGCTTGAAATTTGAAGTGTTAACTGATAGAGTAATAAGTATTAATACTGCTTTGGCTGTGAAGTCTAGACAACCTTGTATTTGTAGAGAAGTTAATGTAAGAATTGCTAATAGTTATATGCCAATTAATATGATGGTTTTGCCTATGGTTGATTTTGATGCGGTTTTGGGTATGAGTTGGTTAAATATGTATAAAGTAATATAGATTATTAAGATGGAAGTGAGTCTTGATCTAGAGAGTGGGAAAGTTATTCATGTCTTGGAGATGAAAAGACCTAAAAGTATGTATACAATGGAGTTGTGGGAGAAGACTTCAAAAATAGTTGTAAATGGTGAAGAGCTTGATGTTGGTATAGTACTCGTGGTGAGAGACTTTGTAGATGTTTTTCCTGAAGAATTATCTGGGTTACCACCAGATAGGGAGAATGGCTCCTATGGAATTAAAGGAATTGAAAGTTCAGTTGGAAGAATTACAAAAGATTGGTTTTATACGACCTAGTATTTCCCCATGGGGTGCTCTTGTTCTCTTTGTGAAAAAGAAGGATGGAAATCTACGAATGTATATCGATTATAGGAAGTTAAATTAAGTCACAATTAAGAACAAATATCCTTTACCCCGTATTGATGACTTGTTTGATCGATTGAAAGGAGCGATTATCTTTTCAAAGATTGATTTGAGGTTAGGTTATTATCAGCTTTGAATTAAACAGGAGGATGTACCAAAAACAGCTTTTCGCACTGGATACAGACATTTTGAATTCTTTGTTATGCCGTTCGGTTTGACGAATGCCCCTGTCGCATTTATGGATCTTATGAATAGGGTATTCAAGGATTATTTGGATTGGTTTGTGATTGTATTTATAGATGATATCTTAGTGTATTTGAGAAGTGAAGAGGAACACGAAAAGCATTTAAGTTTAGTTCTTCAAAGATTGAAAGAAAGGAAGTTATATGCCAAGTTCAGCAAATGTGAGTTTTGGTTGAAGGAAGTTGCATTCTTAGGGCATATTATTACAAAGGATGGGATATCTATTGACCTTGAAAAGGTTAAAGCAGTATTAGAATGGTCAAGACCCACCAATGTTACTGAAGTGAGAAGTTTCTTGGGTTTAGCAGGTTATTATCGAAGATTTGTTAAAGGATTCTCGAAAATTGCAGCCCCCATTGACAAGACTAACCCGGAAGCATATGAGATTTATGTAGGATGATCAATGTAAGAGAAGCTTTCAAGAATTGAAGAAAAGACTAATATCTGCACCTATCTTAGCCTTGCTCGTTAGTGGGAAGGAATTCACAGTCTATAGTGATGCTTCAATACAAGGTTTTGGATGTGTTCTGATGCAAGACAACCGAGTGATCACTTATGCATCTAGATAATTGAAACTGTAAGAAAAGAATTATCCTGTGCACGATTTAGAGCTTACAGCAATGGTTTTAGTTTTGAAATTGTGGATACATTATTTATTTGGGAGAAGTGTAAAGTATTCACGATCACAAAAGTCTGAAGTATATTTTTGTTCAGAAAGAATTGAATACATGCCAAATAAGATGGCTTGACTTGATCAAGGATTATGATGTAGAGATTCTGTATCAACTGGGAAAAACCAATATTGTAGCCGATGCTTTGAGTAGGAAGAAACAAATGAGTATGGCAACCATGATTACAAGCCAAAAAGAAATACAAGAAGATTTGTGAAGATTGGATATCCAAATAACCTTAACAAAGTGGAAGTGATGATTACGTTTGACACTCCGACCAACTCTTATGGATTTGATTAAACAAAGACAACAAGAAGATCCAAAAAGTGTGAAAATAAAAAGTGTGATACAAGAAGGAAGAAGAAAAGAATTGAGACTTGATGAAGATGATGTTATCACGTTTGGAAACAAAATATATGTACCAGAGATGGGAGAATTGAGAAGAGAAATCTTGAAGGAAGCTCATACATCAGTGTATTCAATACATCCAGGGAGTACGAAGATGTACAAGGATTTGAAGAAGAATTATTGGTGGAACAATTTGAAGAAAGATGTTGTGGAGTATGTATCCAAGTGTGTGACATGCCAACAACTAAAGATCGAACATCAAAGACTGGGCGGTGAGTTGTAACCATTATTAATTCCGGAAGGAAGTGGGATGATATAACATTGGATTTTGTGGGTGCATTCCTTAAGACCACGGCCAAGAATGAAGTTATATGGGTTATTGTGGATAGATTGACTAAATCATCACATTTTATACCATTGAGAGTTGGGTGTTCATTGGAGAAAATGGCACGAATTTATATCTAAGAAATAGTGAGACTTCATGGTATACCGTTATCGATTACATTAGACAGGGATACTTGCTTCATGAGTTGCTTTTGGAAGAGTTTACATGAAGCACTTGGTACGAAACTTTAGTTTAGTACGGCTTTCCATCCCTAAACCGACGGGCAATCTGAGAGGACAACACAAATATTAGAAGATATGCTTAGAGCTTGTGCCTTGGATTTCGGAAGAAATTGGGATGATTATTTGTTTCTAGTCGAATTTGCTTACAATAATAGTTATCAATCAGCAATACAAATGGCTCTGTATGAGGCATTATATGGAAGAAAATGTCAATCTCCTCTCCACTGGGATGAAGTAGGTGAGAAAGCTCTAATTGGTCCAGAATTGATTCAACAGGCAATAGACAAGATTCAACTTATTAAATAGAGATTAAAAGTTGCATAAGACCGATACAAAAGTTATGCCGATGAAAGAAGAAGACCACTAGAATTTGAAGTTGGAGATCATGTTTTTTTAGAATCTCTCAAACCAAAGGAATAATTAGATTCAATGTTAGAGGAAAATTGAACCCAAGATATATAAGTCATTTTGAAATCTTGAAAAGAATTGGACCTTTTGCGAACCGCTTAGCATTGCCACCCAATTTTTCGGATGTACACAATGTATTCCATGTTTCACAATTGAGGAAGTGTATATCGGACCCAGATACTGTTATTGATACAAATCAACCAAAAATTTGACCTGATCTGACTACAGAGGAAAAGCCTGTTAAGATTTTGGAAAGAATGGATAAAGTCTTAAGAAACAAGATAATTCTTATGGTGAAAGTTCAATAGAGTAACCAATTCGAGCATGAAGCGATTTAGTAAGTCAAGAATATCATGAGACAAAAATATCCTGAGCTATTTGAACAATGATTGAGGTAAGTTTCGGGGACGAAACTTCTTGAAGGAGGGAAGAGTGAATTAACCAAAGTTTTAATTCATACTTAATGCATGTTAAATTTGATTGTTATATGTGTGTATGTGTTAGTGTGAATTGTGGTGTGTTTGAAATGATGGTAAGTGTTATGAAGTAATAATTAGATAATAATCTAAATAAATATATCTAGATTGATAGTTTATTCATGTTAGAAATTATTAGGTTGATGTTAATTGATATTGTAATGAATAATATATGATGAATTAAGCTTGTTTTAAACCAAAAATTAAGTCCATAAACCTTGCAGATTTTTGGCCTTTTTAAACCCAATTCAAGCCCAAAATCAAAGCTTAATTAAGGCCCAAAGCCCCTTAGAAATCTTCCCCTAAAGTCAATGCATGTTGGATTAATATCAAGCTTATTTCTTTTACACTTTGGACATCTAAACCAGACCGAAGAAGAAGAAGAAGAAAATTCGTAACTCTTGTAAGGCTATATTTTTCAACATTCAAACCAAGGTTTCTTGCATACAACACACCAAGAATACATCCCCAACTATCATATATACATTAAGGTAAGTTTATATGATGTAAAAGATGCTTTATTTCTCTCTTAATCCATGAAATTTCTATCAAATATAATGCATGTTAGATATATATATATATATATTGTTATATTGTGATGTTGAGATAGCTTAGGATTTGTTCATGGAAGTGTAATGATGGTGTTGCGTTATAGTGTGATGAGAAGTTGGTATTGTTGAGTTGCAATGAAGAGTGAATTCATGTTGAAGTATTGGTTGTGAAGAAAATGAAATTATAGTGTAAAGTGTGTTTTAATGGTTGAGGAGGAGTATTGTGGTTCAATGATATTAGAGAGGAGTTTGTGCATGTTTGATGATATAGGGTTCTTATACCATATATTATGAAGGTTATAATATGGTTGGGAAGAGGTTAGAGGAGTAAAATGTAAAAATTTCATGTTTGAAAAATAGAGGAAATCTGCAACATGTACTGCAGTATACGTCGCCTCGAACGCCACCGGCATACCTGCCGGCTTAAAAAATTTAGCTACTGATCATTCGAAAGGCAGCTTGAAGGCTGCCGCCTTAAACCCTAACACCACCGGCGTTGAGGTCTACACACTGATGCATTGCCAGTGTAATGACCCAAAATTTTGTACATAATGCATTTTTTTAACGACGGCTTTAACACCGCCGGTGTAGGATCCCTACACGGTCGGCGTTGATTCTTACACTGCCGGCGTAAATTGCCAACGTGGGCCTTGTAGATTTCAATTTTTCTAACCTTCTTCTAATATCTTCCAATACATGATATATGACGTTTTGATTAAGAATTTGACTTGTATGATGTTATATGATAGTGTGTGTGTGTGTGTCATGTGATGACTTTAGATGATTTTAAATGAGATTCGATAACTTCCTAAGTTTTTAAACTAGTGAGTATAAGCTTGGCTTAGGATAGTTATGTTGATATAGTTTGATTTATGTGGAACAGAGATAGATACTACGTTGGAAATTTCCTTTGATTCTCAATCCGATCCAGGTACACAATAATTTGATTGATTATTGCTTAGGATAGGCATATTCAAGTTTGACCTTAATTAAAGATTAATGAAAAGTTTATTGAAATAGTTTGTGTTTGAGTCGTGTCTAGTCTGGGGAACGACAACCTTGTCATGATGCAATGGCAAAGTAGTTTAGGCATTTAATCCAAATCTTTGTCATGATGCAATGACTCAAATCCATCATGATGCAATGGTGGTTTCTTTTAATGGTGAAGTGGATAGCTAATGGGATTAATTGTGTCAGCATATTCTTTAATTAGGTTCAGGAGAAAATAATATGTTTTAATTCACGGTTATGGGACCGTTGAACTAATTGATGTTATAGATCGGGATAAGTGGAGTATATGAAGGAGTGTGAACCCTAGATGAAGCTGTTACTAATCTTTATCGGTTAGATATAGGAGATATAGATATTCGATCTATCTATATCAACCCCCTGAGTAGCTGCTGTTGCTCAGGATGCACAGAATTCCCACGTAATTAAAGATAATGAAGTTATAGTGAATTGTTGCATTGCATTTAGTTAAGTGTGCTTGGCATATGTATTTGTTGCACTATTATGTATTGAGCCTTTGGCTCGTGCTACTATCTTGCAGGTGGTTATGATGATGAGCTCTACGACGATATGGGCTATGGGATTGATTGGGGGACCTCTATGGATGATTAGGAGTATGACTTAATTGTAGTTGTTTAGGACTTTTTGACGTATTTTGTGAAATTTCTAGGCTTATTTATTAAGCCTTGGAATGTAATTTTATTTTAAGTTGTATATGTAATGTAGCTTGCTTGTATGTAAGCTTTATATGGTTTGTGTGATCCTTAGGAGATCCTCATGTAATGTATGTTTTATAATATGTGATGACCCACTACTTATGTAGTGGTAGTATTTCTTAATTCAAATCATGTGATTGTTATATCTGTTTTAAGCAAGCAATCATTACAAACACTTCTTTTTAGATGACCTTACATATAATATTTGGGTATTTCCTAATACTTAGGTATTTCCTAATACTTGGGTATTATGCTTGGTCGGGAGATTTGGCATGCTTAATCTATGGATTAAGTGGTCAATCCTTACATATGTACCAATATAATTGATTTTATGGCATTCCACGAGAAATATTGGATTTTGATTACTATTCCGTAACCAAACGAACCCTAATGATTATTATGCTTTGACATGATCAAGGTAATCCACTATAAGCTTAATACTACTATTAACAAAAAATCTATTTTGGAGATTACATCATAATGTGTATAAAAATATTCTACTTATGGAATATATTTAATAAAGTATTGATATAATAAATAACATTTTACTATAAAATATGTAATAACATTAAAACAGTGACTACATATATAACTTTTGTGAATCTATATTTATATAAACTTTATTATTAAGAAAATGACCAATATAAATATATATTACAAAGTAATGATGGAATAATAATAACAATAAAATTACCCATAAAGTTTTCATAATTATACGAAATTGAAAAATAGATTTCTTTATAGAAATCACAAATTGTGTGAAATTTGACATTCTAGGCTAATGGAAGACTACCATCCCAATAGCTTCACGAAATTTGAGGATATTATTTTAAGGTACTTGGAGGTTGAAATGTGTCATGATTTGTGATTAAGGTACCTTCAATGTGTGCATGTGATGCCTGTGCTTGTTTTAAACTTTCTCATTAGTAGTTAAGCTACATGATGTGTTATGTCACTATGGATTATGGATTATCAAACTAAATAAAACTTTAGCTAAACCTTTAAAATTTCACGCATTATAACCCAATAGAGACTCGATTAGGATTTTATTTTTAAACATCGATCTTTAGGAGAGTTGGTAGAGCTACCTTTTTCCAACCTTAAGGTCTAACTAAGTGACAGGAGACAAGGTCGCGGTGAGGTTAGGAACATGTTCAAAGAGGTCTTGGAGGAGGTGCTGTGGCTCTATTGCATTAGCTTAGGTTTGGTTGATAGTTGTTCTATATAGCATTATAAACTCTCAACCTAGGCTAGAATAGAGTTATTTTCTCTAGTCTCACGATAGACTAGACAACATCGTGCATATGACATTTGCTTATTCAAGCATTACATTAATTAATTGTTTGACATCCTTGTTTGTTTTGTTTAACTACATTTCTAGGCCTGTCTCCCTTACTAAGCTATGGTTGTTCATTCCCTTATAGATTTCATTACAAGTTTATATCGAGTTAAGCAATAACTACCACTACTATGAGTCTTCATGTGTGTAAATAACAAGAATAAGAGGGAATTAGAAGAACTATTTCTATCCTTCTATTGTCATTTTAGTTGATTGTATTAGTTGAGTAGCCTAGGTAACTAAGTTTGACTTCTTGTTAGAAAATTTTAGTAATTACAAACAACCACTAATATTATGTAACCCATTTTAATCTTTGTGAAATGTTATATAAAAATATTATTGTGTCTATTTATATTTACTATTAGGTTGGCATTGCTTTAGTGTAGATTAGTCTAGGTTATAATAGAAGCTAAATGGTTAGATTCTATCACAAGTTAATGTATATGATAGGACTATTATGGCTACAATAACATGGGGCATGACATGTTGTGTAAACCTAAGAGCTTAAATAAGATTTGTACGACTTTTTATTGTCCTAACCATATCCATTAAACTATGATTCTTATATGAAACGTCATTTGACTTTAATGATCTTCGAATTACGAATTATGGAACAATCACACACTCTTATATAGTCAATGAGTTCTTGGCTAAGATTTTTTCTACCTTGACCATACCAAGTTCTTTTAACTTCTTGTTGATTTAATTTTCTACTTTACATTTAAATTTTTTGAATTTCTCAAAACTCTATGACTTCATCAAACATACTTATACCTACTCAAATCATTAGCAAAAGGCAAGAAATAAGAAAATCCACCTCTAGTAATATGCTAAAGAAAACCTTAAGCCATAATCAATAAACAAAATAAACATTCAATTTTTCAAATTATTTATGTCATGATTCCAAAATTGATCGTAATTTTTTAGATTTCTCAAAAGTGTACAAGTTGTGCATACTTCATTAAGCATATACACATGTACCTACTTGAATCGACAGTAAAAAGGGGAAAGAAAAAGAAAATCCAACTTCAATGATATCCTTTGGAAATTCTTATGCCATAATGTCTAAACATAATGACTCATTTTTGACATGATTCAAATATGTTAAGATAGATTATACCAGAAAATATCAATGTTTGAGATAAGTTCATTTAAGATATCAAGTTTCATAAAATAAAATGAGATATTAACATTTTACAAAGTTCATTTAATGTTTCAAAATTTGTGCTTGCTTTTAAGTTTCCTTAATATAGCCAATTAGTAATGTCTTATTTGATTTATTTTGTTACATCCCAATAGCTTAATCAAGATAGTCCTGCCATACATTCTAAGTGAAAATGATAGTTAGTGGCCTTAACTATCATTAGCAAGTAGAATATACAAGGCTTATCTCATTAAACCAAGTTATTGACAGTTGTCAAGTGATGGCCAACACACAGAAATACAAATAATCTGAAGAAATACACTTTATCCATACCTTAACAGTAATACCATCTCAACTCTCCTTACATAATTCTTAATACTCTAATCTTCCATTCTACTGAAACCAATTCTGATACATCTTAAAGAATATTGCATCTATGTAAAAAGATATATAATGGTATGAGCATAAAACCACAGCTTAGTAAGTGGATATAAAAAGGGTAATTATAAACATTATAGGACAAATCACAATCATTGTTATTATTAGAGTGAATTGTGCAGTCAATCGGGATGCCATCCGTGTGATGTTGACCGGTTCATCACGAGATTAGAGAAATTAACCCTACTCTAATATGGGTTTCGAGGAGTTTAATACAGATTCATTTTCCATAAAACTGGGAATATGCAATGGACCGTTGTCCTCCCAAAAACAGTTTAAGACTATCCCTCAGATAGCTTGTAACCTTTATTGTGACCTCCTCTCTTGTCACTTAGTTCAATAAAGGTTAGAAGAAGAAATCCATTCTCACCTGAACGGTCGGTTTTGTGGATGCAAGGATGCAAAATGCGATATGCTATGCATGATCGGTTATTAGTTTCACTATATTCTTAATAATACATTTTTATTTAGGCAATCAAACAGGTATCTCACACCAATACAATAAGGTAAGCAAACATCCAATATCAAACAAAGTTAATCAACCACATACGTTTTATAGCTAACTTACAAGCACAAACAATTATAATGTAAATAATATCCTTTTTTACAATTACCATATAAATGAACCACTTATAGAAATTGTGATTTATCAACGTTCCCCTCGAACACCTAATAATATCCAACTAGGGAAATTTATGAGTATCTATAGTTTCATATAGAGGTTAGCTGGTCATTTAATCATTTTCCTTCTTTTTCTTGATGTAATTAGTAGAGGTAATAATTCCTAATTTAGCTAATTGGGAATGGATTAAAATTATAGGGTATATCATGGTGTATTTTAAATAAAACATAATTTAAGTACAAATTATAGTTTTATATTGAATTATATTGAATAATTAACTTATAATTGAGCGTTTATTATATTTTAGGAGAAATAGTAAGACAAGTAAGGATAACATCTAAACCTAGTAAATTTAAAAATTTTAAAGTGAGCTAAAAGACTTTAGATATTTTATACTAATTTAACTTTATGATGATTAATTTACTTTAACTTTAGAATATTTAGCAAATTTATTAAAAACAACGAACATGTGATGATAATTCTAGGAAAATTATGAAATATTGATAAAATTATCTAGATTTTGCCTCTTCTCACAATACCCCTATTAATTACTAGAACTTGAGAATAAGTAGATATATATTAACTGAGTTGTATAATATTAAATATTAATTTCTTTTAGGCTAATGTAGGGTCTAATCATTTAGTATAAGTATTCCTATATAATATGTACTATAGAAGCAATAGTTAAAAGATTAAGTATAGTTAAACATAAGCTTTATAAATATTTGATATTGACAATATAATTAATTTTGTCATTTTCTTGATACTAAGCTTAGCTAGATTAATAAATCTTAAAGGAGATAATTAGTTTTAGCAAATCTAGGGGTTATTATTTCTTAAGTATTTGTTATAAGTTCTTTAATAATATATTTAAAAAGTAGTAAATAACTAGGGTAGTTTAGTTATAGATTGAAGTTATACATAGTCATTTATAAGGTAATTAGTTTATAATAAATCGTGTAATTATACTAAAATAGTAGTATATGTTATAACTTGATAAAGTTAATATCTAAGCTTTATAATGAGCGTTTAGAAAGTGGTAAAAAAGTTTCATGTATAATAGAATCATTTTACTATATTTTAACATATAAAATATGCACTAATTAATGTTATTTATACTGGCAGAATTTTAGATTAATTATTAAAAATAGTAAATGACCAAGAAAAATTACGAAAATTTTATGTGAGGTACCTAATATTATGATGAGTTTATTATAAAATATCTTTATGAAAGGAGCTGGAATAACTTCATGAAACTTTCCACAATTTCCGTCAAACTATCGCCAAAACAACCATCTCCGGCCACATTCTACCACCATGAACTTGTCGGCAGTATAGAGTATAATTTTTAGTAATAAATTGAAAATTTTGGTAATTTTAGGATGCCTGAAACGAGCTGTGTGAATTTTTGATATTAGAAGTCGGTATTTATAGCTTTTTACCACATTTTAAAAATTCCAAATGTCAATATTTTTGCATGAAACTTTTTATCTAGTCATCTGGAATTAAAATACATGTCTTGGTGAGGTTTCAAAATTTTTGGATAGCTGGCGAATTTTTGGTGAATTTTACATGCAATTTGACACAATTTTGAGAAATTTTTAGGATATTTTTTGAGATTAATTACATGTTTCGAATTTTCCTAGTGTCTTCCAAATTATTCCTGATTTTTCTAGAGTATTTAAGGATTTTTTTCCATTTAAATTATTTTTTTGTGTTAGTTTTGCAATTTTTGTGAATTTAAATGGGCATTTTAGTAATTTCATAAGTTAAAGTAACTTATTTGAAAAATCTACATTAATTATTGTATTATATGCTAATTCTATATTTTATGTTTACTTTTTATATTTACTAGTTACTTTTCATACCTTCTTAACCATTTACTACTTACTATTACTATTTTACCTTTTATTATTGCTATTTGCTTTTCATTTTTTTTTTATCAAATTGAATTTCTTGATTTTAAATTCTAGAGTAATTTCTATATTATTTCTTGTTTTAGATTAATTAGGCCAACTGTTTAAATGGTTTTCCTTTTATTCTTAGGGTTATTATAGATTTGATACTTTCTTTTCTTATTAATTATTCCACATGATTCTAATTATATCCTTAATTTAGTTTATAGTTGTCAAATTAGATGCCTTAATATCGATTTACTAATAATTTTGCATCCAATGAAAATCAACGTGTCACATATTTTACCAAATGTTAATACTTTTTTTTAACTATTTAAAATACTGATACCTTAAATGAATTTATCTATAAACATTGATTTCTCTTTTTGATACTTTAATGAATTTACTCTCAAACGTTAATACCTTCTAATGTAATTTACCCAATAAATTATTTATGCTTAGGCAACAAATCAAGGAGAAGAACTTATGCTTGTTACAATAATACTAACATAAATAACTAAAATAATTCACTCAACACATATGTAAATCTTGATTGATTTTAAAATTTATATATAAAGACAACAATAATTAATTTATATCACATATGATGTAATGGACTTGCAATACACATATAGAAGACTTTTATCGTATCATTTTGCAATAAAACAAAGATACAAGCACACAACTTATGTATCTACAACAATATGACAATTACTAATGTATTATTATGAAATAGCCATGAATTTCTTAAATTGCATACTAATGTGTTATTGGAATGAAAAAAAATATATATATATATATGTGTGTGTGTGTGTGTGTGTGTGTGCTTAGTTAATATAGTTAGTGAATGTGTTATTTTATATGTGAATAGTATTATGAAATTAATATTATTGTTTGATATGTATAAATGTGTGTGTAGTGTAATGAATAAATGTATCTTTTGCAAATTAATATGCATGTGTTATGTTTAGAATCTAATCAAATTATTTTTGAATTTGCTTAGATTATGACAGAATTTTTGTAAACTTTAGACCCACTTTTTAAGCTTAAATTCAACCCAAATGCATTTGAAATTTTCCTAAATTAATTCTAGGACAAATGTACCCCTAATGGCAAGATTTGGATGACAATTGACTATGTTTGGACTTGTTTTCTTTTCTCTTTTTGGGCAGCCCTATTTTCATACGAATTTTCATCTTTCTTTCTTCCTTTCTCATCCTAAAATCTTTAACCCTAAGCCAAGACTTATCACAAGCTTTAGGATTTGAATATTATTCCAAGCCAAGATTTAGTCATGTGAGTTTAATACAAACTTTATCTTTTATTTTATGTTCTATATTGAATTGTTTGCAAATGTTAGAATAGATATGATTTTGAGGTGATAATTGGTGTGGGATTGATTTGATGCATTGATGATAATTTGGATGAGATTATGTGATTAATGGAGTGGTAATTTGTATCTTATAGGAGTATTGTTGTGAGGGGATGAATATGGGAGATTGAAGGATTGAGTAGTGAGTTGTGAATTGGAAGTGTGATTAGAGTTTTGATGCTTAGAAGTAGGATACATGTTGTTAGGATAGTGTTTGGATCCTATAACAAGCTTTGGAAAGTTTGAATTTAGTTTGGAAGATTTTTGAAAAATGAACAAAGTTGTAGTAAAACAGGGAAAATCAAAAACAATTTTCGTATAGGTTAAAATTTGAACGTACGTCGGCATCTGAGATTTCTACGCCGCCGGCCTAGAGGCGGTGTTGGAAGCCCACAGAATCAAATTTCTTAAGGCCGATCGAACGCCGCCGGCTTTCGCTGGAAAAGTCAGCCGACGTTCATCCTTTCACATTGTACGCCGGCTACTGGGAATCAAAGCCGCCGGCGTATAGTGAGAGGCTGCCGGCGTATCTATGTAAGCAGCCGGTTTGCACATCTCTGGACGTTTTGAAAAATTTTGGATTTGGATTCTACGCCGGCTTAAAGCCGCCGGCGTAGAATGAAGGCAGTCGGCGTACCCTTGAACACTGCCAGCATTGGCAGTGTTGATTTTCAGAGTATCGAACACCAGCTCAAAGCCGTCGGCACTGCGCTTTTGAATTTTTAAAAACTTTTTTCAAAATTTTTCGAAGTTTGATATATGATCAATTAAGTATTTGTTAAGCGTCTTTTGATATAATAGGATGTTTAAATGTTCATTTATGACCATGTACTAATTTATTTAAATTTCTTTGATTTATTGTATTTTCAATTAGTTAATTAGTACTCAGGCTAAATGTGAAATTTAATATTGATTAAACAGTGATAGATCCTCGCCCAGTCAACCCCGTTAATTCCCGAGCTATCTCAGGTATGCGGTAACTTGCTCGTCTCCTTGCTAAGATAGGCATCAAAATCAAGCTACCTTAAATTAAGAAAATCCTATTGATATATGAGTGTTGATTGTCGTTGTTTGCCGTTGAATCTGGTTCGGAGAGCGGCACCCTGCTCAGATTAGGGGTAGGGTACTTTCTCGTTAATGGATAGAATTGTTTAGGAGATATGAGTATCCGAGCTGCTCATATCAACCCCCTGAGCGTCGTGATGCGTTACTCAGGATCCCCTAGTATTACGGGCTACGCCGGAAGATGGGCTGCCTAGTCTATATGAACAGTAGGGACCACTCAGAGAGGCGGACGTGATACTAGATCCTTGTTGTCCGGAGTTTGAATACTCCCATGTTGATTTACTAACTAAAGATTAAATAATAAACAAGTGATTGTTGCATAATGCATTTAGCCTAAGAATGTGCGATCCACTTTGCATTTTGTATTCGTTACTTGTGTACTGGGCCTTTGGCTCATATTTTATCTATTTCAGGTGATGATTCCGATGAGTTCTATACGAGTATGGGGTACGGAACCAACTTTGAAGATTTTCTTGATGGGTTGGAAAATTAGAGATGACCATGGACTCAATGGACCCTATGAATGTAATAGATTAGATGAGATTCTTTTTGGTTGATAATGTAATTATAGTGTTAGTTGGGTTGTGTTTTGAGGATTTTGGTTAAGGCTTGTAAGAAGCCTTTGAATGTAATATGTATATATATGTATGTATTTAGCTATTTAGAAGTTGAGTTGTTTCCTTTGCCAAAATGTGTGGTAGTATTGTTTTGCATAAGGTTTTAAGAAAAAAAAAAATTTATGTCTTTCATTGTATAATATCCTTATGGAATTAGATAAACAATTACTCAAACAATTCCTTTAGGCAACCTTACATATAATCTTAGGGGTTATATGTGGTTGGGGAACCGTTATCTCCTATTTGAAATATAGGGGTGATAGCGGGTCCTTACATATTATCCCTTGCCACAATCTCAACAAGAAATTGAACATGCATTTTTGTAGTATAAATAGTATAACGAACCAAATATCTACACTCCACCACCTCAAAAACCACCTTGAATTGCCACACTTAGCTAGCAACCACATGCTTCATCTACATAATCGCCACCTCCTTTGCTAAATAAATCTTTGGTCCCACTTGAAACAAAGGGAACATAAATGGATCCCCACCAACAAATGTCCACATCCTTAATGCGTCCTCTTCTAGCCATCTTTTTAAATTGAATTCTTCCTAGTCAATCCCCCCATAGTTCCTCCAACCTTACCATAGAAAATGGATAATATGTAAATCCTGAACTCATTTTAATGATTGTTTGATCGAGCTAAATGTTATCATTTATCGCTTGTCCAACATCAACAGGTATAGTGGGCGATAAAGCATCATGCTCTCGCAAAGGGTGTTGAGTAGTGCTTTAAACACATGTTTTAGTTGATTTCCTTGTTTTACTCGGTCAAATTATCATGGGTAGATTATTTTTCTTTTAATGGGTCATGTTTCTCAAATTTGTAGCTATTTTGTGGATATTCTATTTCACCACATGTCTAGGTAGGTTTTAAAGACAAATGTAAGAAATGTGTGGCTTGTTTTTTGGGTGTAAGTTGAAGGTTAAGAGGTTTTTCAATTGTATAATATGGTCTTAGGGTTCTGTGTTGAAGAGTTTAGTAGGATATAAGATTGTAAATGTTGTGTTGTACTAAGGTTTTGGATTATATGCCATCCCCAAATAGTACCCTAAATGTATCATCTTGTCTCTTATCTATCTAAGGCCCATGTCTGGGCTCTAATGAGACACGAGTGTATGATATGATCAAGTTACTCTTAGGGGTGCAACATGTTTAATAAGGATCAAGATTGTATAGAATAAGAATAAAACGTGCATGTACATAATAGCATCATAAAATAATAGTAACCTTTCAATCTTAACACATAATAGACTTAAACATAGGTATCTTATCACATAGTCTTAGGAATACTTTAACATAATCTTAATCATGGACAAAAATATATGTGTGTGTGTGTATATATATATAGCTAAACATAGAGTCTCGAATTCCAAGTTGCCTGAGTCATATGATCCTACCTCAAAGGTTGAGCGCATATTGGGTTAAAGTCTCTCATGGACACCAACCAAAGATTGCCTCTAAACCTATGAAATCTATAAGGGTGTTAGTGAAATCCACACCTCAGTATAGAAAACCAAACATTAAACACTTAATAGCATGTCACATCAAGTTTCTATTAATCAGGCATATGCAATGAAACACTCAATCACATGAATACATACGTACAAGTTTATTTGATAGAAATCCAAATAGAGTGGAGATTTATGCCCTCTCAGGGCTAAGGAACCCAACACTCGTCATTAATGCCCAAGAGAATTAAAGAATGTGGATATTATATTATTTTAAAAAATGTAAAAATTCATTTGATTACCTGTAAATAGAGAAACTCCCTAAGTATTACCTAATTCACATGGAATCACGGGCAGTGCTCCTTTAAAACCTAAGGGTGTGCCAAAAAAAAAAAAAAAAAAAAACCGATGAAACCAAAAAACTAAATCGAAACTATAAAATCAATAAAAAAAATATGGTTAATCGGTTTATTCGTTTCGGTTTAGGATTATGGTTTTTATTTTTATTTTTTGTTTTCGGTTTTGGTTTCGGTTTGCAACCATAAAAAATTGATGGTTAACGGTTAACCGTTTCAATATTTATAAATATTATATAAATATATAATTTACATACACATATAATTATTTTTTTAAATATATATACATATGATTTACATATACATATACATATAATTTATCTATGATCATATTCCTTGGATTTGGTTAAAATACTATTATCCTATGTTTGATTTGAGTTAATGTAGTAATTGATTTTGTTTGAATTTATTGATGATGATACATCTAAAAGTTTGTTTTTCCCATTTCTTAATTTGATTTCCTTTTTTTTAGCTCTTGTAATATATATATATATATATATATAAATATAATGATTTAAATAAAAAACTCTATGATAAACGTTAAAAAATAAGGTTTTTGTTGAAATTATTAATTTGATTTGTTAAAATCATTACGTTAAATGGTTAAAAACCGAAAACTGAATAAATTAACCGAATAAAACAATTAACTATTTATAATGGACTGGTTAAGGATTGAGATATTAAAAAATCGAACATTATGGTTAGGTTTAAAAAATAATACCACGGATCGGTTAACCAATCTGTGAACACCCCTACTAAAACCTAGAAATTCTTATGGAACCCATAAGCCTCATGATTGAATTGACGTAACTAGCATTTACTCATTCAAAATCCTAATCACAACATAGGCCTTTAACAATAATACGCGTGGCAATAATGGCTATATATATGCAATGCTTATGTAGTCGTGCTACGCTTGACTAGTTTAATTTCATTATATAATATGGTTTAGTCAGGTTTAAGGGGGTAAACAATTCACAGAAATCATACACTTGTTTTATCATTTTATTTAAAGTATTTTAATCAGTGACAAATCATATAGTAGACATAACCCAAATCCCTATACAAGCCAATTATTATCTTTTGCTTATGTGCATCTATATTGCATCCACAAGCAATGTGAATAAGTCCAAGTTACTCATCGATCCAAAATAGCAGTCAAGAGTCATAGTAGTCAGAGGGGATGTTAGAGAGATAGCCTAGCTTGCCTATGTATGTGAACGAAACAAAATATAGTATGTGTCAATAATGGGAAAGGCATAAGTTGTAACAAAAATCTAATTCTTGAGTTTAGAGATTTATAGTGTTTTTAGTCTATTTTAGCCATGGGTTTTTCTTAAGCCTATTCTACTTGGATTTCTTCCAATGTTTTGTTATGTGGGCTTTTGTCTAATTCACTTGCATGATTATTGTTGGCTCAATTTACTCTAAAGGGCTCTTTGGATTTTTCCTTCTATGTAGTAAATTGGTTAAGTCTCATTTATTAGCACTAGTGGCCTGATTGGTTTATATCCACTCTTATGGGCTATTGGGCCTTTATATTTGTTATTTATATGAGCAACTTCACTTGCTTATCTAGTTACTCCTATCTAACCATTTATTTATGCTAGGCTCTTATAATCCTAATTGGTCACTTATTTACTTATCATAATTGCGTTTGATTTTTTCATTATCTCGTTATATTCTCTTAACATATAAAGTAGTATCCTTTGTAGCTCATATTTATTTCTATAAGGTTTATGGTGGAGTATTGTTTACTTTTTTGTGTCTTTCTAATTGGCATATAAATTAGGCTTTATTATGTTCCTTTCACATTTGTCTTGGCCTAATTCTATATGATAGCCTTAGTTGCACTACTTCTAATATATGTGGTAACCATTATATTTATTTATGGTTACATATCATTGTGGGTCTTAGTTTGCTTCATGGGCCTAAAATCTATACCTTTGATTTGGGCGATGTTCCATTCCTATTGTTCTCGTTTTCTATTTCATAGTCTTTGTGGTTATTAATTCATGTATTACCTTCAATTTTTCCTTATCAATTCATGGGCCAAAACATATGAGTCTCATTTCATATTTGTCACTTTCATTTTTTTTTTGTGATATCATTAGCTAATGCTTTATTTTATTTGATAGTAATATACCTAAATCCTCTTAACCTTGTTTCTACTTAATCTTATATACATCATTTATGTAATTAGAGGTCATTAAAATATTGGGGAATAAGTTTTAGGCAATTTAAGCCCTAAACTATTTGTGCCGTGACTTAGGCGGGCAAAGTGATTCATGATTCTAAGTTTGTTTCCTTTGTGGTACATAATCTGTCTTGTTGACAAATAATTGAATTAAAACATGAGTGCACTTATTTAGTCCTTAACATATCCTTAACCAAAGTTCTTAGCTTTTAAGGCCCATGTTGGTCTTTTAACCTTTCTTTAATGATTTTATTATATTCTTAATGACATATGAATAAGACGTGAACATCGATCTTAACCTATATTCATTCCTAGCCATGACATACATGAATGGTTATGGTGCATTAATCAACCTTCCCAGTGATTATACTGTGTGATATCTATTTGAACCTTCTACACTATTTATTGTTAAGGATAACTGTAACACTACATAATATTTCATTTTTCTTTAAAAACATGAGCAAAAGAATGAAAACTTAAATTCAAATCCTAGGGGAACCTTATGAATCGAGACTTATATATTATGGTTATGGGTAGATTTTTTTATGTTCAAAGCCTCCTAGATGTTTATATAACATGTTTAAGTGTAGTAAAGCAAGGAAAAAAAAACATCATTTTTACCCTCTTCATGAAGAGATCCGAACTCTAACTAAAGATAGTCTTCATTTATGATGTGTTACTCCTATAATACTAACAAATATTATTAGAACATACTTCTAGTGGTTTTTACATGTTTATAACCAACATTTTCTTGCTTTTCCAACTTGTTTTCACTATCTATTGTGGAGTTTAGAGTTTTACCTTGATGATGGTAGAGTGGTAGGTTACCACTCCCTCTTAAGAGCAAGATCCAAACCTAAAGGGAAAGCAAAAAGGGGAAACAAGAAAAATGCACTTAGAAATAGGCCCTAGGTTCTTTTAAAGAAATGTTTTTGAAAAGCTTGAGTGGCTTACCCTTGTATAAGAGGAGCTTTGTTAGTTTTGCTCCAAAAGAATCCTCCTTTTCTTTTTGTTTCACTTGAAAATGTAGAATCTTTCTTTATACAAAAAATGCTTCTTTGGTTGTTTGTTGAAAGGAGAAGAAAAGGTCAAAAGGGAAGAGAGAGAGAGAGAGAGAGAGAGAGTGAGTGGAGAGGGAAAAAATAAAATGGAGGGAGAGCGTGTTAAGTCATTATGGGATGTGATTTGCCTAGATTTAGATCATGAATGGACATGTAATCTTGTCTTGGATATGCATTTCAAGTTAGCAAGTACTAGGTTTGTACTTGATGGTGGCTTGTGGGGCTTGTAAAAATGATAAGGGAAGGGATTAGAAATCTTTTCATCAATGCCATTGTACCTTTTGTACTTGTTGCATTGAAATTTATATTCTAAATTGAATTTTTCCTATTTTTAGAAGGTCAAAAGGTGGTGGGGTTATCTTCTTATCATTTACAGTCAACGAGATGGAAAGATGGCTTTTTTTATTCTCTAGTTCGACATTTGTACTACTATAATGTATATGAGACTAGTGGCTTTCCTTATCTGTATGATATTTATGCACTGGATGACAAATTCATTAATTAATCAAAGATAAACATATGTATATCTTATGATGTTGTCAAAACACTATTGATAATTCTTGGTATCGGTATTTAGAGTTTCATGGCGATTAGCTATTATTAGGGTTTGAGCTATGCAATTAAGGTTTGGATTTTAAATTGTGGCTTTTGGTCTTAAAATCCTATAATATATTGTTGAGCTTGACTTTTAGGTTTTGGTTCATTTTTCATGATATTGATATTGTCTCTGTTCCGATCTTAGGTTTTATCCGATGATTTTCGAGTTCTCGATTTCCTTTTGGGTTACTATCTAATATTTGTAAAGTCTCATTCCTACAAACAATCATTATTATGCAATCTCTCATGTCCCTATAAAGATTAATTCAGAAAGGGAATTTTCGGGGGTTTACATTGTAAGCTGACTCAGAGTGGAGTCAAACTCTTTAGGTTGGAACACTTTTGTAATGCATGATAGTTTTAATCATAACTATTTAAGGGCTAACAGTTTGGATTGGAATTATTTGTCAAATTAGATAGAGATAAATTTAATTAAAAAATATCAAATAACAAGAATTGTAAATTTTGACCTATCATTCTCATTTCCATTAGTTATAACACATGTCTATCAATTCTATAAGAAAAAATTACTTAAGTACAAATAATATAATTTAATTACTAGAATACCAACACAAAATCACATCTAAAACATGCGATTTTGATAGTTTGGTACATTGCAAAATCACATACAATTTACTATAAATGGAAAGATTCACTATTTTTTCAAAAATCACATGTAAAACTTGTGACAATCATAGAAAAGGTAAAATCGCATCTTATAAATGTAATTTTGCATCAGTATTTTGGTAATTATTTTTATGTAATTAGTATTTGTTTAAATAATTTTAGTAAATCAACAAAATTTTTTCCATTCTCTAATGATGACTTGTGGAAAAACTTGCTTATTTTGCAACTCACTAACTTTTGGCAAGTTAATGCTCACATCAGCTTCTTTCAAAATTGGCTCCACAATAATACTTGCTTTCTTCTTTTTCCCCCCCCTTTTTTCTTCTATGTATTCACTGCACCATCCTAATCTTTATGACTTGATGATAATACAATTGGAAAATTTTCAAATTGTGACTAGCTTTTTCTTGAAAAGTGAGGCAAATCTTTCCTTCCTTGTCTACAACAATATTCCAGTTCCTTCACTTTTCACATACTTTGAGATTAGGGTTGCCATGATAGTTATGTATTCACTGAACAATCTTATGGCTTCCATAATTTTCATTTGAAATACTTTGTAAACCACAAGCATAACAAAAATTTGAAAGCCACTTGCATTTGAAGCAAATCCAACATTTTGTTCCATATATACTTCTAACCTAGCATCCATTACATTGTTGAAAAATATAATTTTTAACTTTTTAATATGTTCCATAAAGTTAAAAATTGCTTCATTATGGAGCTAAGATCATATAGAACTTAATATAAAGTTAGCTGTGGATTTCTTAAGACATATTATAGCTAGAATCTTCAAGTGGCAATTGAAGGAATGCTTGGTTGCATTAAGAATAAATTCTCTTAATCATTGAACAGTCCTCCACTTCCTTAATTTTTTGCATTTTTCTTCAAATCTTGATTGTATTTTGGATCATCTTTATTTGAAAAACCAATCCATGGATTTGAACCCAAAATTTTATGGTGTTAAACTCCAAATCTTTTGATCTTAATGTACACGACCATATGCAGAGAACCATAAAATGGCTCATAATAGACTTAAGATCTGCTTCCAAAATTCTTTACATGATACTTTTGTCGAGTGGAGAGCATAAATAATAATAATAATTTTGCAAGTGGAAAGGGATAATTTATAAGAAAAAAATAACTTCAAATATTTTTACTAATAATATTGAGCTTTACTATTACATGCACTTGACCCAAAATCTTTTAGGATCATTTTCAGAATGTAGCATGCTCTAACATACTTTTGCAAGATGCTTGTTTTTTTCTCTCTACAATACTATTTTTCTATGGAGTATTTATATAAGTCAATTGCCATCGAATCTTGCATTGAAGAAGAAATCTAGAAAATTCTTCTAACATATATTCTCCCCCATTATTAGTGCAATGGTATTGAATTTTACTTCCAATTTAACTTTCAGCCATAAGCTTGAATTCTTTGAACTTGACTAGTGCTTTAGATTTTAATTTCATAAAGTACACCCAGACATATCATGCATAATCATCAATAAAAGTCACCATATAGTGCATACCATTAACTAAAGATTATTTCACTTTTCTAAATACATTTGAGAGGATTAACTCTAGCGATTGTTTAACTCTAAACAAGGGCTTTTTATATATTAGATGATGCACCTTTCCATATTGACATCTAGCACATACTGTGTTTGTTTGAAAACTAAGTTTTAATAGTCCTCTTAGTGAAGACTTACTTATCATCATCTTTAGCTTATGATAATTGACATGTCCTAACTGTGCATGCCATAAATCAGTTGTCTCATTATTCTTCGTCTTGTCAACATACGCCTCTTATGCTAAGAAGACATACATGGAATCCACTTTTTGACCCTCCATCAACGGTGTGTCGACTATCTTGACTTGTCGACAAACCTTAATATCTTTTGGGCTAAAAACAACAAATTTGCTAGAATCCGTGAGCTATGAAACTGACAAAAGATTCTTCTTCATTCCAGACACTCAATAAACATCATCCAGCTACACATGCTTTTGATTGAGAGAAGAATCAATCACCATGTCATCTACATGTGTGATTGGTAGTCGCGAGTTATTTGTTGTTACTACAACTCACTTGGTATTTTGACAAACTATGGAGCTTATCTTTATCTCTTGTTATATGACTAGAACATCCAAAGTCAAAGATCCAACCCTTCTTATTGTTGATTCTATGAGAACTAGAAGCACTAGAGGCCTAATCCTCTTCTTCCTCCATTGTGGTAGACATAAGGCTAGGAACCTCCATAATCTTTGAGTTGTGTTATTCTTCCTTTTGCATTGTTTCCAAATTTACAAACAATGCCTCAGCATCCCATTTAGGTTTTACTCAATGATGATTGTTGATAGTTGCTACATTGCTTTCAACCTTCTCGGACTTGCAATCTATTGCATGGTACACTTTTTACCATAAACAACATTCTCTTGATTGATTCCTAAAATTTTTAAATTGTCAATTGTCTTGGTACCACTTTTGTTGAACTCCTTCTAATTGAAAATTTCTTCGTGCCTTTTCTCTGTTTTGACTATGAGGTTGATTTTTCTTTTTGTTGGTGAAGAGCACCATCTCTTCAGTAATTAATGATACTGTATTTGTTAGTCTCTTGACTTGCCAACAAATTCTCTAATTCTTCAATTAAAGGTTGTGTAGGCTAATCTTGAATTGTAGCATCAAATCCTCTATACTTTGGTCTTAAACCATGAATAATGATCCACCTCATTCTTTCACTGATACCTTAGGATGCTTCATCCAACTTAGCAATTTCTTAGCATAGTAACTTCACCTTTGTGAAATGCTGACTGATTGTCATATCCATTTGTGAGATAGACATTAGTTCATTTTCTAAGAAATGAAGTCTTGCATCATTCTTCTTCACAAATCGAGAAGTGAATTCTAAGCTTCATGGGGTATGGTAGCTTCCCTGATGTGTCCCATCATCTCCTCTTCGATGATGAATTTAATAGTGAACATAACCTTCCTAGCTTTAATTTTCCACTTTTGGAGATTACCAACATCATCTCTTAGAGGTGGTGGTGTAAGCTCTATCCCAGCAATGACCTCCTAGAGGTTTGATCGTGTAGGTATGACTCAATATAGGTCTTCAACATGTTATAATTATTATTAATTTAATTTTTTTGTAACACCAACATTGATATTCTACTATTGTGACTTGATTTTAGCAACTTTGCAATTAATCAAGCAAGTGTGGCTTCGAACCAATAAGCTTCAAAGTTCTAAACTATGCACGAGGAGAATCTCCCCCATACAATTATTTGTATGTAAATATCGAAAAAGCATGACTAGTGATTGAAATGGTTTGATACAACTTGTCTAGTGGAGAGCATAAATAATAATAATAATAATAATAATAATAATAATAATAATAATAATAATAATTTTGCAAGTGGAAAGGGACAATTTATGAGAAGAAAATAACTCTCAAATATTTTTTACTAATAATATTGAGCTTCACTATTACAAATCACATACCACATATATATAAATGCTAAACTCACACTTGTTAGACTCTCTCATTACTATCATTACTACTTCACTCCTTTTCACTTGATATACAAATTGCTAGCTAAAGGACCATATATGTAGATGGTAAAGACTTGGCCACTAAGTTTGCTCAAGCAATTCCAGCCACATATTATAAACTTGAAGACCAAATTTGCTGACTCGGTTATTACCCACATGCTTAACCACAAAGCATATAACTTCTCACATACTCAACTTGTCCACTAAGTATTACTCAACTTTTCCACCAAGTATAGCGAATGGAATTTACTCATTTAACTTTAAACAACATTTATTTAATTAAATTAGTAATGATAATTTAACAACTTTCACTTTCCTCTTCCACTATTATGAGAAAAAGGTTATCTCTTAAATGAGAGAACTCAAAATAACCTTTCTAATCCCAAGCCTTCCTTAGAATCAATGGATTAGCTTTTTTGTTCAATGGCTTATCCACTATTATCTTTCCAACCCATGCATGAATTTTTCATCTTTTAATGACCATGTTGGAATTTTAAAGGATAAAAGAGCATGATAAATGCTTGTTATTATTATTTTTTTGTGCAATTGCAAATACAAAGAATGCCTTTTAAATAGGTAATACAATAACAAACAAAAATAAATATTTGGTGACAAAATATAAACTAAAAGAAGGTATATAAGTTTAAATTAATTAAAAACCTAATGATCTTTAGGAAAATTAATAGAAAAGCAAATCTTTGAATCGATATTCAATGATTCCCCCTTGATTCAAAGTTGTAAAGACTAGAACATCATGGTTATGGAGCACGTCTCTCCAATCTTCTCAATTGTGCGTAGCACTTCCCTTCAATCGATGATGCACTTCTTATAAAAAATAATAATAATGACTTTGTTGATGCACTTTATCACTAACTCTTGGAGCACATCTCTCCAAAACCTTTATTTTTTTTGTGCACTTCTCACCATCTATCTAAAAGGAGTTTTTTTCTTCTATAGCTAAATGTGCCATATTTGTATGTTCTTCTTTATTTTGTATTTTACATTTTTTCTGCAAATACCCAAGTCTCTTACACTTGAAACATTGAGGCCTTCCCCTTCTACTAACAATCTTCCTCTTGATGACCGAACTTTTACAATTTTGCCATTGGGGATCTTTCCTTTCCTTTAAAAATAAGAATAGGAGTAGAAAAAGCATTTGATGTCATTGAAACTCACACTCTCTCTATTCTTATCAAAAACCTCACAAGCCTCAAGATCTATGGAGCTCTAATACCATGCTGGAAATTTGAAGAATAAAAGAGCATGATAAATGTATGCTATTAGTATTTTTTTGTGCAATTAATAAATACATAGAATTCCTTTTAAATAAACAATGTGGTACAAACAAAGATAAATATTTGGTAACAAAATCTAAACTAAAAGAAGGCAAATAATTTTTAAACTGCTTTGGGGTTTGCATGTGTGGGTAAGGAGCAGAAGAAGATGGATTCTATTGTGGAAGGAAGCTTTGAGGAAAGTGGGGTTTGAGACTAAATTGATAAAAGTAACTAAGGAGTTCCAGTCGGTGATGGATAGGGGCTGAAGGCACAATAAGAGTATGAGTACTGAGCTGATTTTAATGTGGACTGAAGTTAGTGCGCAGCCCATCAAGTTTTATTATCTTCTTTATCTTATGTATCAAATCTATTTTAAAATATCTTTATGATTTACAATTAGGATTTGTTGTAACCAACTCATGAGTTGGCAGATCCATATTTTGTTTTTTTTTTACAGATCCTTAGAAGCAAACCGTTATAACCATAATATTCCTGGTATTGCAATTATATATACATATGAATGTAATACAGTAGGGTATTAAGAAATCAATTTACTATTTGCTCCCTAACTCGTATACGAGTACTTGCTGAATTTGTTGGTTGTATTCGACCTTATTCCATTTTATTACAGCTTTCGTACTGCATTTGGTATCAGAGCAAAAAGAAAAAAAATGGCTACTGAAACACGAGAGTTCAAACGAATCGAGGAGGTGTTGAGAGGGTTGATTAAGGAACAAATTGATAAACAAGAGAAATTCCTCGGGAGCAATCCGAAAAGTAGGATGGCTGGGTGATGCTCTTTTCAGAGAACCTGCAATGACAACAAAAGTTAATTGAGAAACAATCACAAACAATTGATTCATTAAAACAACAAGTACATGCTAAAGCTATTTCTATTGATTCTGCTGATGTCAAATCCAACAATGGTACGAGGTCAACCTTACCACCCTCTGATGGCAACAAACTACACCATTATCAGGTACCTACTCGCAATACTAAAATAGAATTTCCTGTTTTTGATGGAGAAGGATTTAGGAATTGGATTTCTAGAGCTTAGCATTTCTTTGCTTTGGATGAAACACCTGAGGATTTGAAAGTAAAAATTGCTACCATGTATTTAGGAGACTGGCCATATGAGTGGTTTAGTGCTTATGTCAAGACTAGGGGAAATGTGAGTCCCATGACATGGGAAGAACTCATAAGGGCATTGAATGCACGATTCAATGAACGAGGTTTTGAAGACCCAATGTCTAAATTGAAGGAGTTACAGCAACGTGGATCCTTACAGGACTATAATGATGAGTTCCTACATCTATCAACAGAGTCCAACTACCCGAGTCTCATCTAGTTAGCTGTTAGTTGAGTGGACTGCAACCTGAGATTCAATTCCCAATCCGCATGTTTCAACCAAAAACACTAACGCAAGCTTATACCCTTGCCAAACTACAGGAAGCTACCTTACTATCTTCTAAACACAACCTCAAAACCCTCAAGCATACTACTCCCAACTCCAGTTTAAATTCTAAATACATTACCACATATAACCCACACACTCCTCTACCCACTTCAACCAAATCAAACACTAATCAACCTTCAAATACTGTTTCCCCAAACACGAACCGTAGCATCCCTTTCTCAAATAATCGAACCACTAGACGCTTGACACCTGAGGAGCTCGAGGAGAAACGACACAAAAAAAATACATTTGGTGTGATGAGCCATTTGAGCCAGGTCACTGTTGCAAAAGCAAGAGGTTGAATGTGTTATTGGTTCCCTCAAACGAAGTAGAAACAGAACCAAGTGACTGTGTTGATGAGATGGAGGCTGCACTCTCTCAATTAACATTATGTGCAGTGGATGGTAATACAGAAGTAAATGGCCACAGTATGCGAGTAGTAGGGAGGTTCAAGAACAGGAGTTTGAACATATTAGTCGACACAGGGAGCTCCTCTAATTTCATTAGTGAGCATCTAGCTATTGGACTTAACTGCCCCATGACTTCACTAGTACCTGTGGCGGTGATTCTAGCCGACGGTACTAAAATTTTCAGTACTAGCGCTGTCAAGGGGTTTGAATGGATATTATGGGAGGAGTGAAGTTTGAGTCTGACTTCTATACTCTGACTTTGAGTTCATGAGATTTAATTCTTGGCATGCCATGGTTGACCAAGCTAAGCACAGCGAACTGGAATTTCCAGTAGCATAAGATGGAGTTTGAGTGGTAGGGATCGAATTGTGTTATATGGGGAGAGAAGGATGTTATCTAGAACATTAATGGACAAGAATTGGCTCATATCTTGAGTGGATTGCCAGAACACATTGAGATGTCTTGTTGGATGATTAAAACAGATGACTCTCCAGGAATAGGGGCAGTGGAGAAACATCCACCAATCATACTGGATTTATTGGAAGAATTCCACGACTTATTTGAGGAACCACATGGGCTGCCTCAATGTCGAGTTTGCAACCATCGCATCCATTTACAAGAGGGTATAATACTACAAGAATTTTGATATATGGTGACGTTTGTAAATTTTGTAGATGTTGCCTTTCCTTTATACTTTAGTCACGTTTAGTAAACGTAAATAAATATACACTATTAGTCACGTTTGTGAGTAAATTTAGATTACATCGATCTGTTATCGGATTTGTAACTCTTTTATAAAAGCAAACGTCACCAATTCTCATTATCATATAAAATAAATAAATGAAATAAAATTAAGTTTATTTTTTTTTCAAATTCACTCTACATATTAAAAAAATAAAAGGAGCTAATTTTGAACACATACAATAATTATTCCTTCAAAAAAAAAAATAATTATCCATATATTGATAATCTTTTTTTAATTCACTAATTATATGGCAAAAAATTCCCCCTAAATTAAAAAAAAAATGGAGGTAGTTTTAAAAAATTCCTTCAAAGTTTTATGGCAAATAATAACACTTCAAAATGACAAGGAAGGTAACAATAAAAAGGAGTTTTTTCACTTAAAAAAAATTGGAGCCTCGCTCTTTCTAAGTCTAAATAAAAGGAAATAGCTACCAGGTTAAGCATCGTTCTTCAAAAGTCAAAGAAAAGAAAACCCTACCCGTAATATGCCAAGCATTTCTAATTCTTTTTCACATTTCACTTCTCTCTCAATCTAGCGGCTTACACACACTCTCTATCTCCTACCTTCGTCAATTGTCATCTATCTCTAGCTCCCTCAGTCGTCTTGCTATTGCTGGTTGCCTAGCTTACTGCCTCTCTAGTCTTCTCTTCATTCTTCAAGCTGTCAAGCTCAAGGTACTACGATTTTTGTAAAATATTCAAGAAGTAAAAATGGTTAGTTATATGTATTGTTCGTCTTTCTCCTTGAAATTTATGTGAAAAAATAATGACCAAAATTTGATTTTTTTTTCTTTGTTATTTTTTATAATTTTTAGTTTCCTCTTTCCTTTGATAATTAGAACTTTAAATGGATAATCCATTATTTGTCCTGTTTATCGAAAAACACATTTTTTTTCAGCGAATATAAGATGGTGTATTGGAATTTTATAAGTTTGTAGTTTGAGAATTGAATTGGGTACTTGTTGTTTGTTATAAAATTTAGATCTCATGAGTTGGGTTTTTATTTATCTATGTATGTGTTTACGTTATCATAGCATTTTTCGGATGGAAGTCCTTGAAGCTCAATGATTTTAAAGTTAGATTACTTGGAGGGCAGATTTCTTAAGCTGAAGTTGCCTAGTCCCTCAAACATGCCTACAATCTGTAACTACTTTCCTAGGATTGTTTCATGTTAATGGGCATTCTTTTGTTTGAGAATGGAAAAGAATGTCTTTCTTTTTTTTTTTTTTCCCGTTCCGTTTCATCATATGGTTATCTCTTTTCTGATCATCTCATTATTTACATATATAATTAGTTGTCTTTTTGGTTTTGGCCATCTTCATAATTGGTGTGCATTTAAATAAGATTGACCCCTAGAATAAACCATGAGGACAGAGCATACTCTGGTCACTATCCATTCAATTTTGGCGAGTGGATTTCAGGTTGGGTTGTGATGCATGAATTGATTAATTAAATTACTAATGGTTGAAGATATTTGGAATCACATCTTTCCACAATTTGATAGACCATATTTAAAATCATAAGGTATGACTTTATTCTTTTACAAACTTTTAAATTATTAATGATTGGAGATATTCTTTTAAAAACTTACAACAGTAGCCTTAATTTATTTATATTTTGGAGCTTTGCCAGATTTTTGACACGATGAACATGTTGCTATTGGTTTGCAATTCTAGTAAGTTATGCAAATTTTTAATATTCTTGGAATTTACCTTCTTCTTCTTATTGCAATTACTTGAGTTCAACTTTATGAGAATAGTTAATGATACAATGCTACTTTGAACCACCAATTTGAAAACTTGATCGTGATTTTGGGTCCATGGAAGCATACTTGGCACCTCTTTTTCTCATCATCATTCAACCTCCAATGTATCAGAACTAGTAGTTGCACATACATATATTGGAAAAAGTAAGCTACCTTTATACTGTAAGTGTAAGTGGTGCGATGGATTATTGCCTAAAACAATTTAACTCAAAAGGTGAAATTATACAACATATTTGATATCCTTGACAAGTTTTTCTTAATTTTAAACTTGTAAAGTTGGAATATATTAAGCAATGTTATTGAGAAATGTGCGAGAAATTGTAATGATCTCAACAACAATTATTTCCCCTCCTTTAATCCTTGCGATACAGTTAGGGATTCTCTAAAAGGAAAAGCCAATTATACAAACTAAGGGACCATGAACCTAGAAATATGTGCCTATGCGAAGTGATAATCTCTTTAGTAAGTAATAAATTTAAGTAGATTCTTGGCTATTTCCTTGTGCTTTGACAAAGAGCTCAAGAAACCTTAGAGACTTTTTTCTATACAATGTAATATTTCAGTAGTTTGCTACAATGCTGTTGAATAACAAATATTTGTCTTTGGTTTCCTTCTTTCTCGATAGATGCCATGTCCTTTGTGTAAACATGAATCTTTCTCTACATGAATAACATAGGACATTTGGGCCTAATAAATGGATAGCATAAGATGAAAAAAAAAAAAGCTATAAAAAATTCATGTGACTGAGTGCCCTAAAGGAAATAGAGAATGAAATGATATCTTAACGGAAAGTGAAATTCCATGTTACTATTACTCTGTCAGAGAATTATATTTCATGACCTTAACATAACTTTTTGTTTAACAAGAGACCATTGAGTTTCGCATGTGGTAGTGTAGAATGTATGCCTTTGTCCTTTATAAAGACCAGCTACTAAGATTGTCAAGAAACGTATCATATTGCAGGACAGTCTTCTACTCTTCAGTGATGTATTCACGTGATAATTGTGCCATCTAAGTAAAATAGTTTTATTGGAAGCAGATTCTTTTCAAGGAAGTAACATGTTTTTTGTCAAAATTAAGGAGGCACTTGTCCATAGCAAAACTTTTGAATAGAGGGTTCAATTGTTTATATGGGTCAACTTTGTACTATGCACCCCAAAGCTGATGTAAATTTAATACCTCTAAGGTTGTGCATGTATGATTTTTGACATAGGCATGCGACTTAGAAACACATGGTTAGATTCTGCATCAAATTGTTTCAATGTTGAAATGTTTCTTTATGTTTCCAAAAGTTATCTTAGGTCAACCTCGGTGCACCTTAAAAGTCTACTGGAATTTAAAATGGGATATTAAGAGAAGAAGGATAATATGCTTAATGGATGAGGAATCTTTATAAATTTTTATTATGATTTTGGCACATATTAATTTGGTGTTTCCCTCCACCTTACTACAATGCTTTTGCTGATGAGGATGCTTTAAATATAAGAATTTAAGAAATGAGTGCTATCCTACATTGATTTTAAAAGGAAACCAATATGCACTCTTTGAGTAGATGGAATTGTTTAGACTAAAAAGCTTTATATATTTTTGGGATGTTTGGAGTCAATGCATCGATTTCTTGTTAAGATGTTTCTATTTCATTTCTTCTTCTTTATTTTTTTTTTTTTTTATTTTTTTTTATATTTATCTTTCTTATATATTAGAAGCATATTACAGATAGAATTAATTACTGTTCATTAAAAGAGAGTAAAGTGTAATTGGGTTTTCCCCTTCATGGAAGATCCTCAGTAGTATGGTTATTTATTATATATGGAGAGTGAGGAAAAAAAAAGGCTTGGGATCACTTCTTGGTCTCTATTTGAAGTGACCACATCATTATTATTATTATTATTATTATTATTATTTCTAAGATAGTACTTTAGTTATGTATTTTGCCAAGGTTTGGATCTTAACACATTTTTTTTTGTCTTGTTTTGTTTCTTTAAATCGTGTTTGCCTTGAGGTTTTAGGTCTCCAATGAGTCCTATCTTTCACTTTGTTGTTAGTCTTGTGTTGGCATCATTACCTCTTTTATTTTCTTTCTTTCATCCTTGTAATGTTTATTATATGACTTTACATCCGAAAAAAAAAAGTGAGATTTCCTTCTGGGTTGAGGGATTACTTGATGATTCAGAAGTTATAGTATACTACTCTAGAATAAGTACAATTGGACCTTTCTATATGCGCCTAATGAGGTATGCTGTTAATTGTGGAGTGTTCATGGACCATGCTTTTGGTAAATAGTTATTAACAATACCTTCCTGGAGGTGTTAAGGAAAATTTAATATTTGGCATGCCTCTGTCTACTATTGAAATACATAGTTCTCTGTAATTTTTGTTTTCTTTTGTCTATGTGGTTCTGCAAATAATAATGAGATACTACCCTGATGTCTCAAATAGGAAACTTGGTAGGTGATTTGATCAATTGCCTATTGGTTTCTATGTGAGAATTGCATGAAGTGAGATCAAAACAATTTCAATTTGTTTGATGTATTGATGCTACAAAGATGCTTTAGTTTGTTTGTGTTAAATATTAAGATATTAGTTCTTCTACAAGTTTTATTTTTATCTTTATTTTACTTTGTGTCCATAATTTTTAGCTTTTGATGGATAGGAGATTAGTTCTGGAGCAGCCAAAGATGATGATGAAAAGGAGGTCTTGGATATTAGTTTTAAGGGTGTTGTGATATTTGTCATTGTAGCCTCAGCTTTCCTTGTGTTGCTCTATTTCTTCATGTCTTCGTGGCTGTTCTAGGTGTTGATTGTTCTATTTTACATTGTGGTGTTGAGGTATGCTTCACTTAATCTTCATTTGGAAGAACTCATCTCAATTTTCGATTTTGGGGACCCAAGATGTTTTTCACTTTTCTATGTCTGTGTAACCCTTTCTCATAACTGTTTGGCAAATTCGAGTGTCAAAATATTCTATTGTAGGATAAGGAGAGTGGCTTACAAGCTGTATTTGCTCTATTCTGTCTTCTTGAATTAGTCACTTTTATTGTCATGTGTGTTTATAAAATGAAGAAATAACAATTTTCTTAAATAAAACAATGGAATTCTATTAGCTAAGGACTTGGAACATATCTGGCTTTATGATTGACATCTGTGTTAAATTAATGATTTATTTATTTACTATTTTTAATGTACTTCTGACTTGTTGAAAAATGGTTCAAGGCTTAAAGCTTCTTAACCGATAATAATTTTGCTCTGGTTTGATAATAAAGTTTTGTTGCCTATGATATGGAAAAAAGTGATTCTAAAATTTTTAGTATATCTTGGCCCTTAGTACATTGATAAAGTATCTTGCCCTTGTGGAGACTCATCTCAGTCATCTACTTAAATTAGCAATTGCTTGAATTACAAATTGATGTTTTCTGAGATCTATTCCTCTTTTCCAATTATGTTATGTTCTAGTCAAATTTTTATGATTATATCCTCTTGACTCATTGTGAGTTATCTTTTCTTTATTAATGATTTTTAGAATTATGTTGGTCTTCCATTTGCTTATTTTCATTGCAGGGGATGCATACTTGCATTGTTGGCCTCATAACAAGGTATTAACTCAATCAATTTCCAAATAAGGCACCTAATTCATGGGACTTTTCTAACATTACCTTTTTTGTAAAATATAGGAAAGGTAGAAACTGTAGTCAGCTAATAGTGCCTTTACCTGTAGTAGGGGAGGTTTCAGTTGTCTCACTATTTGTCTTTATCCTCTGCATTGCATTTGCTGTTTTATTAGCGATTACTCATGAGGCATCCTATGCTTGGATTGATCAGGATGTTCTTATGATTTTCTATGTATTTTTTAACGCTTTTGACTGTACTTTGTGGTGGGAAATGAGAAGAGAAAAGTCTTAACTCTTGATGTCTTTAATCTCATGGATATCTATTTATATGATTAATGTAAGTCTTTCCTCTTTCTTTCTACCATTCTCACACATTGGTGAAGCTGCATTTTAAACCAAAGTTCTATTTCATTGAGTATATGGTTAGATCAATACCTTACTACAAGCTAAAGAACACTACTAATCATGCATTTCAATATAATTTTTCTAATATCATGATCAATTTTGGGGGTGGGGGTAAACTTTGTTAGGATCCCCTCCATCCCTTGAGAAATTGCTTACTTACCTGGTTCTAGGGTTTTAGAAACCTGGAAATTGATGGTTCATAATTCTCTTTTGTTCTATACATTCATTTGCAATTAGTTTTGAACGAAAAATTGCGAAAATGCACTAGCTGTTCGTTTACTATAGAACAAAGTAGCATTTTTCCACTTAATGAAAACCTTTCATTCTTTTGTGGTTAATATGCATGATGATATCAGTTTTACAAGTTGTTCGGCTTCCAAATATTAAGGTACTTGTATAGAATGAATTGTTGTATTAATTACAATCTTCTTTATCTTTCTAAGGCTTTTCTCTCAACCAAGTTGTTACTGTCTTACTGTGTTGTGCGTTTCTTTATGAAATCTCTAGGTTTTCATCTCGGCTCTTCTCTTTAAACAAAGTGTTATGGTAGTGGTAAGCTCAGAGACTTATATCCTCCTCCTTTTCCTAACAATTTTAGTTACTTTTGATAGAAGAATATTTATTTTTATGAGATTTTGTCTTGATACATAGTCCAGCTTTTTTTATTTTTTTTTGGTTAACTCCTAAGCCAAGCTATTCGAATTGATAAGTTCTCCTTTGTTTTTTTTTTTTTTTGTTTTTTGGTTGTTGCAGTTGTTTTTTTTTTGTCTTAAGCTATTCGGGGATAAGATTCCTCCCTCACTTGAAGGTCATTTGTTCAAACTGTTCCCTGAGTCTCTGACATCATCACAGAACTCCACAACCTGCATCATTCTCCCAAGTTAGTTGCTCTTTAGGAAATTTTATAAGAGTGTGGTTTGGATTGGACACTTCAGCATTTGATTCTTTAAGCACAAAGCATTACAGGGTTCTAATCTTTGCTCAACATAAGGTTACTTTGCCTCCTGCCAACTTGTTATAATATAAAATATGAACTATGATGGACATTTCTTAACAACAATTTTGGCCTATTGTCAAGCTCTCCTTGATATCATTGAAAGGGACTTGTTCCAAACCCACATGAAAAAGTTAGTCGTTCTCTCCTCTTTTCCGTTTTCCTCTTCCCTCTTTCTGATGTGCGAGTATTTGCTCTTGGACTTAATGGTGTCAGGTCAATATACTGATACGAAGTGCCAAGAACAACACTTTAGGATTTATAGATGTATTTATGTTGATACATATACTTTATTAAGCATTTTGATATAGTAAGTCTAAAAAATTTTTGCATGATAGATGAATATATCAATTGAACATGGATATGTATCAACATGGCTTGGATGTTCTGAGGGATAGGCTAGTATAATTTTATTGCCTGCGTTATTATCGTAGTTCAACTTGACGTGTCTTTGATAATAAGCTCAATAATAGTAACCGTGGTTCGAGGAAGGGTACAAAATATTGTTAGGTAAATTGAAATATGTCAAATCATTTTTTTCCATGCATATTTATAAGAAAATCATTAGGTGCTCGACCCACAAACATAAGTAGCTCTTCGTCAAAACAAATTGGAATTTGGATTTTTGGATCCATGTGTGCTATAATAATTACTACAATTATGATATAAGGAAGCTATCCTTTGATGTAGTTTCATCATTGATGCTTGCCTCATTTAGACCTTTGGTTATTACTGTAAATTTGCAAGTAATTCATTTTTGTTGTTTTAATAAATTCAATGATTTTTTGGCAGTGTTACATACTTGTGGCTGGATAGATCAATTGAACCTAAGAAACGTTTTGACATAGTGAAGGCCTTTAATTCAAATCCTACTATTGATGCCTTGCTTTTGACAACGCATGGTACAGCCTCTGTTTACATATATATATATATCATGTCATATAGATATTTGGCAATTTTACTAAAACTAGATTTGTCTTCCTCTATCCAGTTGGGGGCTTGGTTATAACCTAACATCTGCCAACATCTGCTAATACCCTTATTTTTATGGAGCATGATTGGAATCCTATGAGAGATCATCAGGTAATTTGAATACTCTCTTGAAGACGTTATAATCTTGTAGAAATTCATGTTTCAGAACATGAATACTTAGCTCAAATGTGCTCTTTGGTGTTAATTAATTAGGTGAAACAGATATATATTGTGACTGTTCTAAACACTGTGGAGAAAGGGTAGGGTTTTGTTCAGCAAATTTGTAGAGCTCATTCTAAATTACTGGTAGTCATGGTTCATAATGAGTTTACATCACCGTGTATTTTCCATTGTTATTTATTATTAGTTTATTATTTTGTTGGTGGTGGTAGTGTTGTTACAATAACTATTATAGGCTATATTCATGTTCTAAAGTGAGTTGTTTATATCTTCCTGTAGGCTATGGATAGAGCACATAGGTTAGGCTAAAGAAAAGTTATGAATGTCCATCGATTAATCATGCAAGGAACCCTTGAAGAGAGTTATGAACCTCCAAAGATTTAAAGTTCAAGTTTTTAATGCTATTATCAATGCTAATAATGCTAGCATGAAAATGATGAATACAAATCAATTACTTGATTTGTTTGACTCAACAGAAATTAACAGGAAGGTATCTTGCATAGTTCTTTATTGTCCTTGTGGATTCACAAAGCTGATAACTAAACCTTTTAATCTTCTTTCTTCTTCTTTTTCATCCATATATGCATTCGCATTTTGTAGTCAACTATATTATCAGTACATTTTGATAGTAATGTAAACAGAGAAGTGAAGTTAGCTCAACTAACTCAACTTGTACAACAACTTGTCTCAAATTTTTCCAGTAGTTCGAGTTAGTTATCATAGGTCTTTTCTTATTATCTCATTCATGTTTTTTAACCATTCAATAATTATATCTATATATCATGTGACAGCAAATCTAAATAGAGATTCTTTTGCAAGTACACGAGATCCTTCGCCAAATCCATCACCTGGTGATGATGTTGACAACAGTGAGGAAAAAATTTAAAGATTCGGTTTTTTGTTTTTTAATTGAACCAACTGGCATTAATAAGGTCAAATTGATGTGATAAAGTATATGCATATGCTCATTTTGATATAATTTTGAGCTTATGCTTATGTTTCTTCTAAGGACACTAAGCAATATTGTTCATTGTTTTTTTTCCTTTACTGTCAAGATGGTCATGGTGATCTTTAAGTAATTTTTGTGTTATTAGATCTTATTACATATTGAGTGCATTGTATGCTCCAAAATGTATTAGTGATATTTATTCATACACAAATTTCATGTGCTGAAGTAATAATAGGTATAAATTATATTTTTATCAAATAGGAGTATATTACTAATTGTGCATATAATGTACAATAAATAAGTATATACTGGCAAATCAAACCGAGTTAAGCATTAATGCCCATCTCTTCTCAGCAAGAAGAGACACATGTAAACGTTGCTAATTTACAAACAACCATATTTAGAAATAATTATTTAAATTGAATACCTTTATATGGGCATCGCCAATGTATTTGAATAGCCACGTTTAAATTGCAATAACTAGGACATTTGTCACGTTTATAAATTGTGATGTTTGTTTAACAAACATATATAAAGCTTATTCAACTTATGTATTGCCACGGTTAAACATCGCTAATTTAGATATTTACTTACGTGTACACGTTACTAATAAAAATATTTACTCACATGTAATATTGCCAATCATAAATTTCCCTTCTTTTACATTTGGCAGGATGTGGCTTAGTCATATTTAGCCACACATAAGTGTGACTAATACATGATAATAGGTCATGTTTAAATGTGGCCGAATGAAGTGTGTTTGGTTGCTAAATTTATATTAGTGACGTTTAAATTTTTAACGTTACTTACCAAATATGTGATGGACCTTTGGCGACATTTATAGGCCACGTGTAAAAAAAATTGACAAAAATTATTTGGTCATGTTTAATGACTATCTAGCCATGTTTATTACATGTGGCCGAAGGCTCATTTATGCCCCTTGAAGGTCCCAAACGAGTGCTGGCAATCGATTAGTATGGATTTTATTGAAGGGTTACCTAGAGCTAATGGGAAGGATGTGATACTAGTAGTGGTGGATCGACTAAGCAAATATAGTCACTTCATTGCCATTTCTCATCCTTATACGGCTGCTAGTGTTGCACAAATCTTCCTGGACAACATCTACAAGCTACATGGAACCCCAGAAACAGTCATTTCTGATAGGGATCCTCTCATTGTTAGTACATTTTGGAAGGAATTCTTTAAATTACAAGGTGTGGATCTAAACATTTCTACTACCTATCATCCATAAACGGATGGGCAGACTGAAGTTGTAAACAAATGTTTGGAAACCTATTTGCGTTGTGTTACTGGGGAAAATCCTAAAAGATGGGTTCAATTCCTATCTTTAGCAGAATGGTGGTATAACACAAACTTCATACCAGTTCCAAAACAACCCCTTTTGAAGCCTTATATGGCTATCCACCCCCATTACATCTTCCTTACATTCCCGGGATTCTAGGGTTGATGCTGTGGACAAGGTACTAACTCACAGAGAAGATAAAATGAAACTACTCAAGTTTCATCTCAGATGAGCCTAGTAGAGAATGAAACAAGTGGAAGATGGGAAGAGGAGCGAAAGATAATTTCAACTTGGCGAAATGGTTTTACTCAAACTTCAACCATATCGTCAAGGATCACTCAAAAATACAAAGATCCAAAAACTGGCAACTAAATATTATGGACCTTACAAAATTATAGAGCGGGTGAGATCAGTGGCTTACTGATTAAAGTTGCCACTAGGATCTGAAATCTACCCAACATTCCACATCTCGCAACTTAGGCGTTACCATGGTCCACGATCAGATGTCTCATCAGTTCTTCCTGCAACAGATAGAGAAGATGAATTAGAACCAAGATGATTTTGGACAGAACAATGGTTAAACGAGGTAATACAGCAGCAACCATGGTCCTTATCTTATGGAAGGGTAAGGATAACAACGGAGCGACTTGGGAGTTCTTTCAGGATCTCCAGCTGCGCTACCCAAACCACCCCTTGTGGTCAAGGGTTTCGGAAGAGGAAGGGAATGCTTTGGGGTTTGCATGTGTGGGTAAGAAGCAGAAGAAGATGGATTCGATTGTGGAAGGAAGCTTCGAGGAAAGTGGGGTTTGAGACTAAAGTAATAGAAGTAATTAGGGGGTTTCGGTCGGTGATGGATATGGGCTGAAGGCACAATAAGAATATGAGTATTGAGCTGATTTTAATGTGGGCCGAAGTTAGTGGGCAGCCCATCACGTTTTATTATCTTCTTTATCTTACGTATCAAATCTATTTTAAAATATCTTTATGATTTACAATTAGGATTTGTTGTAACCAACTCATGAGTTGGCATATACATATTTTGTTTTTTTACAAATCCCTAGGAGCAAACCATTATAACCACAATATTCTTGGTATTGCAGTTATATATTCATATGAATGTAATACAGTAGGGTATTAAGAAATCAATTTACTATTTACTCCCTAACTCGTATACGAGTACTTGCTGCATTTGTTGGTTGTATTCGACCTTATTCCATTTTATTACAGCTTCCGTACTGCATAAGCACTTAGAAATCTAACTTTTAAGAATATAAACAGCAAAGCAAGTCTTTAAATCAATATCCAACAGACCATTCAGACCACTAATTTTAGAGGCCTCTTCTTCTTGATCATCTCCTAGGATAATTGGGCCCGCCATCGCAAAGAAGTAATCAGATTTGTTGGCAAGAAACATGAAGAAACAATTTATTTTGGATAAGAACATGTCTCGGAGATAGAATAACTGAGCTGTCATTGTTTGATTTCACCTACTGAGCCGTCATTGTTTGATTTCACCTACCTTTCTTGTCGAAGCAACCATGTGACTTGTGAGGGGTTGTTTAGTTATATTGAAAATATGCTTAAACTTTTTATCATAAGTCAAGAATTCATAAGCTTGTCACTTGACATGTTTAAAACGGGAAATATCAAATTATTGTTCTAGAAAAAGAGTATGGTTTTGGGTTTCCATGAAATCTACCATGCAGGATTGCCTTAGGTCGTTGCGAATTTGATAATTCGTCATTAGAGTTTAACATCTTTTTATTCATGTTAACAAATCTAGGTCTTTAAGAAAGGGGCTTTCATTCAGCATCTCCAACGATATATGCATAATTTTTAGACCTAGATAGTCTCATTATGCATGACCTCAGCCCACATAAGGATTTGAACATCTAGGACATGACGGATCATCAAATTATTCCGCTTCCCTTAAACTGGTTGCTGTTGGTAAACTATTTTAATTCATACGCCATAGAACGGTTTGATTTTGGGGTATAAACCACGAGATATTACAATTGAAGGGCTTATTTGGTGCGATAATATAAATAATGCAAATGAATTAAATGATTTACTAAAAAAAATACATATCTTAATTGAATTTTAAAATAAATAAACATTGTTAAAGTCCAAAGTGTCAGAGTTGATTTCGCCCTTATTGTAGCCCACTAAATGTAATAAGATTAGTTTGCATCCAATATAATTATAGGAGAAATATATAATGCAAAATAACATTACAAAGGAAAGAAGAAGAAGCTATTACTTAGGTATATATCCTAACAACGCATCAAGAAAAATTATTAGTGCAAATTAGAATCATGAGATGAAGGAAAAAGGTGGATATCACCTTATTAATTTTGATCATTTTGAAGACATGATAACAGAGTAAATTTTTCAACTCAAATGTTTTAAAAATTAATGTTGAATGTTTCTAGAATTTAATTTTTCATCCAAACTTTGAAATTCAAATTAGGGAGGAGTGGGATGGAGAGAAAAAACTGCTTGACCAAAAAGAAAAAATGCTAAAAGATAGAAGGAGAAAGTGGGAACATGAACACATAAAATTAGCATAATGACAATTTACCCCTTTAATATTTTGTTTAAGAAAATATTATATGGTAATGGTTATATGAATGTAAATGCTATGATATGAAGGGTAATTTGATAAACTAAAAAATGAAATGCTAATCATTGGACCTAAAACAGTAAAGGAGGTCCTTTGCCTTTAGTAATATAGATAAATGCAAAATTACAAAAGTACACTTGACTAGTACAACTAATACATGTTAACAAACAAGACATAAACATTTAGTAATTATAAGATGAGGATTTGCCGTTCTTGTTTCACCAATCAATACTTACGGCATATCATAAAATGATAATTATTACTTACTTTATTTTAAATATTTTATTACTTCATAAAATATAGTAAGTATTGATTACTAGGGACGAATCAAACAGCATTCAAGAATACAAACTTCCATCCTCCAGTATACCGTTTTTCCTAAAAAGTAAAAATAGAAGTACACAACACAAGTAGGTGAAACAAGATGACATTTTTCTAGTTAGCAGTGCTGTCTCTTGCCATAA
Organism: Combretum micranthum; assembly: GCA_024138025.1. Lineage (NCBI taxonomy): Eukaryota > Viridiplantae > Streptophyta > Magnoliopsida > Myrtales > Combretaceae > Combretum > Combretum micranthum. The sequence goes on from JAMXBD010000021.1 coordinate 2,842,034, forward strand.
TCCTTACAGAAAATCCACCATGCATTTTTGCAGTCAGAAACGTATCAAAAATCGGATTCACCCCTCCTCCACCGCAGGAACCACCTTGAACTGCCGCATAACACCAGCAACCACACGTTTCATCTGCAGAAACGCCATCTCCTTTCCCAGACAAATCCTTGGGCCCGCTTGAAACACTGGATACATAAATGAATCCCTACCAACAAATGTGCACTTCCCTAATGCATCCTCTTCCAACCATCTTTCTGGCTTGAATTCTACCCAGTCACTTCCCCACAGTTCCTCTAACCTCCCCATAGCGAATGGATGATATGTAACTCTCGTACCCTTTTTGATAATTGTTCCATCAAGCCAAACATCGTCATTTACCGCTTGCTTAGTATCCATAGGCACTGGCGGATAAAACCTTATGCTCTCACAAAGGGAAGCGTGAGTGTATATCAAATCCTTAATTTCCTTATAAGCTGGTTGTTCCGGTAATTGCCTTATTTCTTTCAAGACTTGTTCTTCCACTTGAGGGTTTTTATGAAGTAGCCAAAAGTACCATGTCAATGCAGCAGATGTGGTGTCACGACCCGCCAGAATGAAACTTATGACTATGTCTACGACAAAGTCAGAATCATTTGAGGAAATAGAGGCATTGTTTTTATCCGAGTGACCTGCACTCAGGAATCTTGACAAGAGGTCCGTCGTATTAATGGTTGAGTCCTGTTTTAATTGCAGCATTTTCTCTTGTACAATTGCTCTCGCAAATTCTCTAACCTTAGAGACAGCAATCTTGAGACGCTTCTCGGATCCAATTCCTAGGAATCTTTTGAGTTTCCAAACAAGTGGGAAGGATCCAAACCTCTTAGCGCTCATTTGCACCGCATCATCGAAAGCTTGTGCAAATTGAGCCTGCGGAAGCGAGGGCAACAAGTATGAAGGATCGTAGCCAAAAGCAATCTTGCAGATGTTGTCGAAAGCAAACCTCTGCAGAATGTCTTGCAAGTCTAGAACCGTCCCATTCTTGGCAGCATCAGATAAGATAGGGATGAGACGGTCATTAAGCTCGGTGTCGACCACGGTTTCAATGAACTTGCGGAGGGACTTGGTGTTGAATTCGTGGCTTGCCATTTGTCTCTGGTACTTCCACGGCTCTCCATCAGCGTTCAAGATCCCATTTCCTAGGATGTCTTTCAAGGTGGTCTTGAAGACGTCCCCTTTCTCGTAGTTTTGGAAATTGGACTTGAGAATGCGTTCGACATTGACTGGGTTGCCTGTAAAGACCTGGCGAAAGCCGAGAGGGCGGTGGAGGGTGTAGGTGGCTGAGGGAGAAAACTTAACGAGCTCCGCCGTCCACTGAGTATACCGCGTTTGGTTTGCGGAAATCGATAGGTGTGAACCGATTATAGGGAATGATTTTGGTAGTTCAATCTTTTGAATGGATATTGATGATGTGGGTTTAGGAATATTGGTTTTCGAACTTTTTCCATATGATCTATAGAAGAAGATGAATAGTAAGGAAATAATGAAAAGTAAGCATGAGCATAGAAGTTGAATTGACATGACTAATTATTAGTGTGAATAATTTCAATGGTAAGCGAGTACGTGGTTGACGAATATTAGTACATTTAAATAGGAGTCAGGACGCAGGAGAAAAAGCTCCTTCGAGGATGTGCGCATGGTACCTTTCTTTTTATTGTTACTTTATTATTTTTGTCGGTGGAGATTCTCTCATATATATATATATATATATTATATCATGGTACCTTTCTTTCGTTAAAGTTAAACTAGGCCCTAAAACCTTTTGAATTTAAAGATAATTAGACAAAGGATGGTTACATTACATGTCATAGGTAGTTACGGCGTGGCACTAAATTTATTTCAAATCAATATCAAATTTGATAAGATAAAAGTTTAAATAGTAAATTAAACTTTGAACTAAAGTTTTTGTAATATTTACAATATTATTCTAAGAATAATATATACATAAATAGAGATGCACTCTATGACCACCCGGCATATAATACTTTATCCGTGCCGTATTGGTATTTAGTGCAAGTATATGGATTATGCTAAGTTTTTAAGCCAACTTGATTTTGCAAAGGCATACGATAAAACGGGAATGGATAGAAAAAATCTCAAAATTTCCTTTCTTTGTTTCGTAAAATTGAATTATAAACATTTTCAGAAGTAAACTAGGCCTTAAAACCTTTTGATTTTACAAATTAAATATGGCACCTTCACAATGCTACCCTTAATAAATCTTGAATGTTTCTATTGCTGTCAAAAAAAGTGTAGCTGAATATTTTTTAATAATCTCTTAATAACGTTTTTTATGATTAAGTTGGGAGTTTCTCTAAAAATGTTGATCATTTGAATGTGCAATGAGGGTATCTTTATCAAAGGATTGGTTTTAGAGTTCCTTAAAAATTATCCAACCAAGGAACACTTTATTTTTATTCTTAAATTCCTTCAGTGCAGTAAATCTATCAATTATTTATAGCTTTTACGCCACCTATTGTTATATTAAGAACTAAAAAGAATCTATATATATATATATATTAATATATATATATATATATCAAAGGGCCGATGTTTGGCATCTCTTCCATGTTTGTTAAGAAACTTTCTTAAAATTAAAACAGAAAATCATTGTAAATGTGCCCTTAACTTTGGCTTCTATATCAAGTAATATGGTTGAATATGATCTTAAAAATGTTTAGAACCAATTTTTTTATAGTTTAATGGAAAAAAAATGTCAAATTTAGTACTGGAACTTTGCTAAAAAATTCAATTTGCCTAAACTTATATTTAATAAAAATTTTGTAAAAAAAATTGATTCATTTATAATCCTCTGCTACTTGAGTTAATGGATCATCCAACTAGAAATGGTAAAAGAGTGTTTGGGTCATTAAAAGGCAACTTGCACTCTCCCATTTAACACTCTTTGGTCCATTTATCCATAGGATGGGGATTGGCATGTGTTAGTCCAAATAATAATAATAATAATAATAATAATAAAAGAAATAGTGAAACCTAATCTAACCACGATTAAGTGATCATACAAAAGTCGGCTAACCTTGAGTGATCAACATAGGCATAGAAGAAAAAATAAGCAAGAGAGAGGAAATGGGAGATAAAGCCTAAGAAGAAAACGAGAGAAAGGGACACATAGTGAGAAAACACATTAAACTAAACTCAAGAGGGGTATAAATTTAGTTTAGGACAATTTTTTACTTCTTGTATTTTTAATGCACAATTGTGAAATCAAAGAATCTAAACAAGATGAAGCACATTGAGTAAAGAGAGTATGGATAGAGAAAATAAATTGAGATATAATAGCTCTAACAAAATAATTAGACAATGTAATTCACATGAGGAAGGCTAAAAAGTTTTGTGTCACTGTCATAATGGCCAACAAGTGGTCATTATGGTGCAAATAGGAGAGCTCACAAAGTTTTGGAAGTAAGGTTCTATTGGCCCTCAATTTTCAAAGATGCTAAATCAATTGTTGCAAATTGTGACCGTCGTCAAAGGATAGGAAATATTTTAAAAAGGGATGAAATGCCTAAAAAAATTATTTTGGAATGCAAAATCTTTTATGTTTAAGGCATTGACTTGATGGGACCATTTCCAACTTCTTTTGACAATAAATATATTTTAGTGGTGATCGACTACGTTTCAAAATGGGTGAAAGCTCAAGCTTCACCTACCAATGATACTAGAATTGTCACAAGACTCTTAAAAAAATTGTATTCAAGATTCAGATACCCATGAGCTCAAATCAGTGACAAGAGTACCCCTTTTTGTAATGCACAAATTGAAAAAGTTTTAAATCGATATGCAGTGAACCATAGGGCATCCATCCCCTATCAATCACAAATGAGCAGCAAGCTAAGGTCCCTAACAGAGAACTCAAAAAAATATGAAAAAATGTTGCATCTAATAGAAATTATTAGGCAAAGAAGTTAGATGATGCATTGAAGTCTATAGAACAGCTTTCAAAACACCTTGGGGAACAACTCGTTATAGACTAGTATATGGAAAGGCATGTCACTTAATAGTGGAAATAGAGCATAAGGTATATTGGGCTATCAAGCTATTGAATCATGACCTTACAGCTATTGTAAACATAAGTTCTCTCAACTGAATGAGCTAGATGAATTACGTTTGGAGACTTATAAGAATAATAGATTGTACAAAGAAAAGGTTAAGAAGTGGCATGATGTGAAAATCAAGCTCCCACATGAATTCAAGGAAGAAGACAGTTTTGTTATTCAATTATTGGCTGAAGCTCTTCCCACACAAATTAATCAAGATGGTTATTAGGGCTTTTTAAGGTTAAATAGGTTTTTCCCCATGGTGTTGTAGAGATTGAGGAATCTGACAATGAAATATTTAAGGTTAATAGGCAAAGACTCAAATTATATCAAGTAACATCTCAAGATCTAGGAAAGATGGAGGGGTTGCACTTGATGCAAACTTATTGAGCTCGTAGAGAAGGTTTTGTTGACCTAAAGACACTAAAAAAACACTTGATGAAAGGCAACCCATTTCTAATTTTTTCTAACTTGTTCTTTTGTGATTAAATAAGTTTTTAGGACATGAGCAGATTCTTTGATCATGGAATGATAATCTAAATAGAATTAAGAAGGGAAATCAAGCACGCGACCACATAAAAACCCAACCTTTGACCATATACAGAGAAGTTTCTCAGAACTTCTAATCTTAAATCTTGCTCTACATATATCTGTTGATTATCCCTTGTTTGTTTTATCATCCTTTTAAACACTGGGGACAATGTTCACATTAAGTGTGGGGGAAGAGAACTTAGTAAGATTAGGTTGAAGTTAAAGTTCTGATAAAGAATAGAGTAATTGCGCCTTGATTGATCATTTTTCTCACACAAATTATAGGAAATTAATGAAATGGCCAAAATTTGACCAAAAATTTTCAAAAAATCACCAATTAATTCAATTGAGCATATAATGAACATCATCATATGATTAACTTTATTACGCATAAATCGCTTTACAAATATCTATGTAGAGTATTTTTACTTGTATTTAATATAGAAATTAGAGCTAGAATTAACTTAAGGTCCCTAATAAGGTTACTCAATAATTTGTAAAAGTTTAAATGATTTGTATGTTTTTTGATTTAGTCATTTTGAGAGCTTCGTAATCTCTAATGCAAGGTATAAATGATGATTGTAACTTGATGATTTTTCTTTGTGCTTAATTCAATCAAAACAAAACTTAAAAAGAAAATAACCATGTGCTTAAGGTTGAAATGGATAGGGGTTGGTCCCTCAGAAGAGAAGTTTCTTGTAAATAAGCCATAAAAAAAAAAGGCAAAAAGATAAGGGAAAAAGCCCCTTTAGAGGAAATGAAAAGAAGAAAGCAAAAACCTTCTCATTTGTAGCTTTGAAGTACATAAATAAGAATGAAATGAAAAGGACAAATAAGGAAGAAAATTCAAGAGATGAATTGATGTATATGCCTTCATCTTTGATTATGATACTTAGAGAGATGATTAAGGAATTGCATATCTATATGTATAAGGGGATAAAGTTGATTGAGTTTTTCTTACTTTGTTTGATCTTTTGAGTAATTTTTGCATTAGAATTCTTAATTAAATAATAAGGGTAAAAGCTGATCCAATTGGATAAGTTCTATGATTTTAGCAGAAGTAACTTTAACACAGTTAGTGAGAATGATTGAATATTTAAAGTGCTAAGGTAATTTAAGCTTAATTGGTTTAGTCAAATTACCATTTATGATTTACCTCCCTCTTACAAAAAAAAAAAAAAAAGGTCTTGCCTAGATGTGATGAATTGATGTCAACGTGAAGACAAGCAAAGGCTTAAGTGTGGGGGAATTTGATAAGTTTATTTTACTTTATTCTATTCATAGGAATTTAGGCTTAATCTGGCACATTTTTGGATAAATTCCTATGAATCTTGTGCCTTTATTGTTCAAATATTATTTTTTAGCTCCAAGAATCAAAAGAAGAAAAAGCAAAGTGTTTTGCATCAGATTTAGAGCAAAACAACAATGGTGCAAAGTAGAACATAGATGAGACCTAAAAAAGATCCATCGAAGGCAAAATAGCAAGGTAAAATACCCATTGCACCCTAGATTTGACTCTTCGACTCTACCCACAACTAATTTTGGGACTTTGGCACTTTTACTTCAATGAACAAAATGGTTGAGCCCTATAATTGAGCCCTTGATGAACTTGATAGCATCCCACAATTAAATTTGGATAAGAATTCGAGCTTTTTAGAAGAAGGCTATAGCTTAGGTCGGGCCCTAACATCCAAGCAACACTCGAGCCCTCGATCTTAACCTGTGAAAAGTGACCTTATGAGCTGGCATTCATGACGTGCGCATGAAGATGAGGATGTATTCTGTTATGAAAAATCTATCACATCAGTAAATAAAATCCTCATGATTTCTGTGCCTTTAGCCTATAAATAAATGTGCATAAATGCTTAATAAGTATGTAGGATAATTGTGGCAAATTTCTAACGTAGAATAGAGAGATAATTCTCAAGCAAAAGAACTGTTTCTTCTTGCTAACAAATCTCCAAGTTTCCTGGGTAAATTTATTATAAACCCAATGTTTGTTTGCAAGGTTTTGTGCGTAATTTGTAATTTCATCTTTAGTTCAATATCATTTCTTCAAAGTTTATGCTTAATGTTTGCATCCATGGAGAAATAATTATTTAACTTAGGGTTTACATACAAGACCTGATTCATGTATGTATTTCAAAGTGTTTTAACGAGTATTGATTGGATATTTATAATTAATAGCTAAAACTTAATTCCATGGGTCTAAATGAGTGATGCACTTTTTAGACTCATGTTTGATTTCAACTAAATAGATTGAGATATCATTCTTTTGAATAGATCTGGGCTACTAATGGAGTTGCTCATAACACTTGAGAAAGGGATGGTGAAACCTTTTATCACTTGTTTTTAAGATTCATTAGGTTGGTTTTAAAACAAAAGATTCTTAAGATTTATGCAAATTAGGGTTATTGATAACTTAAGAAGAGATTCTGGTGATCTGACTTAGATTTAGAGTTACTGGCCTTGAGAGAGGCTTTAACTTACCATAATGATTGGCGATGCAAATATACTAATGTAAAACTCTATGAGTTGGTTGAGAAATCACATGATAAAAACTTGGTAAAGTAATCCCTAAGGTTTTTTCTTTCATTAACAAGCTTATCTTACAGTTTACCTTGAAAACATGTATATATTCATTAACCCTAGTATAACTTCTATTTTTATTATGTTCTGCTGAATTTTCTTTGGCTAGATAATAGACGATAAATAGGCATAGTAGATGCCAACAATCCCTTGGAATACGACCTAATATTTTCTATGCTACTTCGTTATGTGCAATTGCCTAATATTGGTAGTTGTGATTGAAATTGAACAAACTTATTTGCTTTATAAATTTTTAAAATCTTCAACTTCATGTTCTTAAATGTTTTTAACCAACGAACCGACTACTATTCACTTCACTAAATGAATACGAATGTAATGAAATTCCTATTATTGAGGAATTGAATAGAGCTATAATAAGATTTCCCTTTATTGATTTTTTATTTAAATTGGGGTGTTTTGGAAAAAGATAATTCCAATATTGAATTGCTATTCATAGGTTTGAAAAATGTGTGGCTATTCAATATTTTTTGTAATAGGGATTCTTTATGGAATTACTATTAAGGAATCACTATTATAGTCAAGTGAATGCCGTAATTGCCATTCACAAGGAATAAGATTATAATGGAATAACAATTACAGTGAAGTGATCGGACAATAAAATTTAACAAATAAAATCGTAATTTAAATTTTATAAATCCTTTTTGTGGAAAAAACTTAAATGTTTTTATTTTATTTTAATTAAATGAAAAAAAGGAAAAGAAAACTCTATGAGGAAAATTGAAAATTGTGACATGTAGAGTAAAGAGAAGGAGAGTGAGAGAGAGAAATGTGGAATTGGAGAAGGAAGAGGGGGGGGGGGGGGGGGGGGGGAGGTGGGGGGTGGGTGGGGGTTGGGGGGAGGGAGAGGAGAGGGAGAGGGAGAGAAACGTGGATCATATAAAGCATAAATACAATAATGTCCTTAGAAGTTTGAAATAGAATTATGATAATTACGATAATATCTATATCGCCCTAAAATAGGGTCTGAGTATGTACAATTGCCATGTATAGTACTTTATGTATTACACACATAGACTTTTGGAATTTTTAATTAGATTTTTGGAACAACTGGATTTAGTAATGGTAAAACCTATTTATCAAAAACATTTCTCATTTTACTTACACGAGTAGATCAACTTCCCCAAACGAAATCATATCATCAGGTATCTCATATACATTTTTTTTTTTTTTTTTATGGTAAAACAAAGCTTTGAAACTTATTACAAAATATGAAGGCTATACCTGGCCCTTAAAGACTAACAATAGACTTAAGAATTTAAATTTAGTTCTTAAACAAAAAAAAGAAAATACAACCACAATCTTAATCCGCTTTACTCATCATCTAAATCCTTCAAGTTATCCCACAACCTGATTTAATCATCAACATCAGCCAATCATCACCTGGAAAGAAGACAACAATGAGCAAAAGCCTAGTATAACATTATAACACAAGTACACATGAGATGAGATACAAGCTTCTTCTAATGCAATGCAATAAATCAATAATTTATTATCTTTGAATTGAAGTAAATCAAGCAACACTGGAGTACTCATACTCCAAAATAAGCCTCTAGGAATTTAGGTATCCTACTTAATAATAGTTGCTCAGGAGGTTGAATAGGCAATCCGAATACCTATATATCCTATATCTATACCAAAAAAGGAAAATAGCTTTATCTATGGTTCACAACCGTTACACATCTTTACTTATCTCAGTCAATAACATCCAAACTTAAGCAGACATTACATTGATATCATTTGCCCCATCGGCTACCCACTGAGCCACTTATAAATTACCATTACTTGATGTAGGGAGTGGCTTAAGCGCCTAACTATCGTCCTTGACTCCAAGCAAGGTTGTCACTCCTCAGATCAATTTAATAACATAAGCACAAGCAATAATCATTTATTAAGCCATCTTTAAATTTTAGTTTATTTAGCATGCCTATCCTAACATACAACACACAAGTCACGGCGTTCCTTATATAGCTTCTACAATCAACAAGATTAGAGATAGATCAATCATTCATTCATCTGTTCAAGCATTAAAATATGATAGGAAATTAAACTATTTATCCTTTTACATCAAATTTTTATAAACATTCATTTTATGTTTTCATTTAATTAGGCATAAAAATAGGAGCCCCACCACAGCTATGAAGATTGACATGCCAAGATATGGACAATTCTCCATTATCTATCAAATTGCCTTTTTTTAATCAAGCAAAGTTTTAGCTTAATACATCTTTGTTCCATATCATTCATGTGAGTTTTTAAATAAATTTCCAACTTATATGAAAAACTCATTTTTCTTTGCAAATATACATTTAAGACAACATACTCCCTTTACTATTCATGGTTTAACCCAACATATTACATTATATCTAAACCATTCACAAGTTAAGTCTATATTACATAACTTAACCAAATCGATTAAATTAATCAATCTAATTCATTTTACTCATTAAGGTTCATTAAGCCATGTTGATCTAGGTTTTATTAACCCAATTCATTTTAATTTAAGTCTTCTAAACTTATGTCATAAATCGTTAGTCTATTGGTCTTTAAGAGATTATAAATGCTATACTCAAATACATACACTTAACTAGTAAACAAGTGCCCAATTGATTTGGATATGTTCAGACTTGTTTTGATTGTTTTTATTATGCTGTATGTTGCAGTTGAAACAATATGTTTAGACCTTGATTCTATTGGAGTCTCCTAAAACTTAAAATATAAAATTATGGAGCTCTCTTAAGCTTTCTATAACATCTTAAATCACTTCAATTGGAGTTCGGATGAAAAAGTTATGATCAAAATCCAAAACAGTATCGTGCCGCAGAGGCTTATCACACTTATAATGGCCATCATGCCAATGATTAGAGGAGGAAATGTGATCACAAGCCATCATGCCTTCGATCACTTTTCTATCGAATTTTTTAAGAAATTGAGACCGTCACAGGTTTCATAACCCCCATGATGAGTGCCTGTGTTCTTTTTTTTTTTATGTTTTTCATTATTCTTTTCTTCAATACTTCACTCCTTAACTACAACATACTTCGTTCCAAACATTATACAAATAACATACAAATCCATATCAAGTTTAAACAGCATTCCTAAACTACTTCTATTTTATCTAACTTTAAATCATGCCATTGAACATCTAACCTATACATGTATATACTAACCTAGGTTTTTATTTCAAGTTCATTTTTATTACTAATTTACAAGTTTTATCTTAAACTCTACTTATATCTAGTTTTAAATTGTCACATCATGTATCAGCAACAAGTCAAGTCAAACAAAGTAAAAACAACAACTTACTTGTTTGTCAACCACAAACTTCTTGATTTTCTTACTTTTTCCTCTTTTCTAGTTGATGGAGCTACCTGCATGCATGTTTTCCATCTTTTATCTTATTTCCTAACTTTGATTTCTTCTATAATTTTGTTGGATTTGAGATTTGTGGTTGAAATTTGAGGAAGACAAGAGAAATGGGGAGTAAAAGAACAGAAAGAAAGAGAGCCAAAAGAAGAAATAATAGAAAATGGAGAAGGAAAAGAAAGCAGCAAATGAAAAGGAAAAGAAAGAAAAGGTAATGTTTAAAAGATATTTTTAGATAAGGGTTTTAGGTTTAAACCTTTTTGAAAATTATTTTGAGTATCAAAGATGATTAGTAAATAATTTGTTAATCTATATATATTAGGAATTAATAACTTCAAATAGAGATTTAGTTTAAGAGTTTAGTTTGTATCAAATTGATATTTAATTTGAGCTTGAGCTTAAGAATTGATTATTTAGATAGACAGATGAATTCAAAATTAATGGGGATTAAAGAATTGAAAGTTGAACTCAAATTTAAGAGTTTAGGAATTTGCAAAACATTTAAATTACATATTTGAGGTTAAGGGAATTGAAGTTGAAAGAAAATAGAGTTTAAAATTGATGGTTGGAAAGAATAGGAGGATTTGATGCTTGAAATTGGTTATGGGGGCAAATAAACAAAAGGAAAAGAATATTTAAAATCTTAATTTTAATTTAATTTATTTACTAATTTAATTATATCAAGTTGTCTAATCATATTCTATTCCTTACTTGCTTTATTTATTGAAACCATTTAAATTCAATTTCTAAACTAAGATCAAATTCAAGTTCAAAATTAACTGCTTATTATACTATTCAATCATGTAAGTTCTAATTTAGCTAGGTGAGAATTTAGGATGTTTTAATATCTTTAAAAGCTTGTAGTTTATAGTATATAGACAATCTAATTAAAGGCCAAAGAATCAGATTTTTAAGAACAAATTGTGGAGCTCAATTACAACAAGTTTTAACTTTATAATAATAGATAGATTATATTATATGGTACAATACAACAAAAACAAACAAAATAGTGAGGACATAAAACACAAGTGGAAAAAAAAAAAAACATGGAATTGAGTTGTGAAATTATTTCATTTATCTTTTCTTGTGCCATAACATAATATCATTTATATTAAATAGTGATCCAATGAATTATGTTGCAGTTCGCTTTATTATTATTATTATTATTATTATTATTATTATTATTGTCCATTATTCCCTTCTATAGATTATATATGTTGACTATTAATTGATGCTTTCTTTGATTTGTCATTCATTTTATTATCTTATTGTTACATATACATACAAAACAAAAGGCTAAAGAATAGTATATACATATTTGCTTTATAATAATGCAGTCGAATAAATATGTTTTACAAAATGAAAACTGGTAAAGGGTTTAACAGCATCGAGTAATAGTTATTAGCAAATACACATCACATTTTGAAGATAAAAAGTTATAGATAATTAACATATGCTTTTTACATTTATTACGTTGTGCTTACAATGGAAAAGAAATACATAGACATGGGCATATAATACACTCTTGTTTGATAATCAAGAAAGGATCATAATGGAATCAGATTCCGTCTTTCAACCATTTTTTTATATTTGGAAGTGCTATTAGAAGTAGAAATTGTGATTCCTTCAAATTGATGATTCCAGCTTTAATGTAGAATTTAATTTTACAATTCAGAAGGCAGAATCACGATTCCTTTTTGCCTTCTATTAAAGATTTTTACTTAAGTTACCTTTTTATCCTATATGAAATTATCTTAGTTTTTTTAAAGGGTATTTTTTGTTAATTGCAATATAAACTAGTTTCTTTCCAATCCATTCTATGTTTGTATCAATTGAAAGGAATAGATTTGTCATTCCTTTGTAGATTCCATTCCATTTATTTAATTCCAATCCATTCCATTTCAGCCAATTCTTGTGTACCAAACATGACTTACATATTGATGATTTAGATTTGGAAAAATTACATTCCACCTTTATAAATGTTCAGAAAAACATTGACACCCCACTTTTTGAAAATGTTTCAATTTCCCTTACTTTTGTGTAAGCCACACAACACTTGCATGCATGTCATATTATATGAAAATATTAATTTGAAGTGGAAATGAAACAAATATTAATCAATTTTAATGTCATTTTAAACTTAAGCGAAAATAAATAGAAAAACATTTTTATTAAAATTTATATTTAGAAAAAAAGAAACCAAATGCTCAGAACAAACTCTATATACATTGGCTAGAAACACACTTGCAATTAACACAAGAAACATGGTGATGCTGCCACCAACATTGTCTGAGGTTGTGATTCATTCAAGTAGTAACAGTAGCCTCGGAGATCTTGTTCCATCTCTTCTAATGCCTTTAGATTTTTCGATACCCCATCATATTTTTTCCTATTGTTGTCTTCAATTTTTATATCATAATTAATGGTTACTACTATGATAACAGATATTGTTTTAGTTTTGTTTTTCCTTTATTTGCTTGTCAGTGTGTGTAAATGGTTGTATTGTAGGTTTGCATAGTAGAAAATAATGAATGAGTAAAAATATTTTTGGTCTTTTAAGAAAGTTTTTATGAAGAGTTTATAATTTAATATTAGGAAATAGGTGAAAGAGCTTTATTTAAGGTTGGTAAAAACTTAACAAAAAAAAAAAAAAAAAAAAAAACTAAAAGGAAATCGATATTATCAAATTTAGGGTTTATATTTAGCTTTTGTTTTAGTTATGAAGGATTGCCAAGTGCCAACTATTTTGATTTTGAATTTGTGAAAGGGATTTGAAGGAGTACGAGTGTGTTTCTAGTAGTAGGTTTGCATGTAGAGTTTGTTTTAAGCAGTATGGACAATGTTTGTGTAGATTGGTTTCTTTTGTTTAATATATATTTTAATAAAATTGTTGTTTATTTTCATTTCAGTTTAAAATGACGTGGAAATTGATTAATATTTATTTTATTTCCATTTCAGCTTAATAATTCCATAGCATATGTCATGCAAGTAAGTGTTGTTCGCATAAGTTTAAGGGGTGGCTCGATGTAATTTTCCTTTAAGATTTGGATAATGGCAATCTCCACGAAGCCTGGAGTATGCTTTCAACATTTGCAAGGACACCCATTGATCAACTTTAATTATACATTTAACTGAAAACACCACAAAAATGAAATTGTCGTCTATATAGTATGGGGCCCTAAATTGTCCTAAGAATAACATCCACGGGAAAAAAATAGTGAATCTCGACAATTATCCGAAACATTTAAAAAAAATTCGATTGCAATTCTACAAAATTAATAAATGATAAGAATAAGTAGTAGTAATCATTTAATATAATTAATTTGTACGATTATTTAGTAAATTCATACGTACATTGGTAGGATTTACTCTGAAGAGGAAGCTAAAACAATAATATCTATCGATTTTCTAAGATTATTATATATTTTTTATGTGATAATTTGGAACCTTAGGTATTATGTTTTTATTGTAAAATTATAAGAGAAACAAAAAATTGCTCACAGATCATATACATGCTATTAAAAAAAATGAAAAATAATTTTACTTGCGATAAAGTCTGTAGATTATTAAAAAATTTTGATAAATTGAGTTAAATTTTCTCAAGAACAGTGTTACTCCAAATAAATAAATATGATGATATTTTTTTAATGGAGTTCGTATAACCGATTGTCCATTTCCGAAATGAAGAAAACGAATTGGCAAGCTAAGGAGTGTTTTAGGTATGTTTCTTTTTTCCGCCTGTTGAAGCATCAAACTTAATCCAATCAGGGAAACTCAAGTGGTTTGATGAGAGGAAGTCATGGATGTTGGGTGCAAAAATAATTGATGATGTTGGAGGATAATTACATTAATAAATAGAGATAGAGATATGAGAGATAATAGACAAATGCTAATTATATCATAATATATTTAACATGGGGATGTTACAAAGGACTTGGAGTCCTTTTATAGTGTCTAATGGCGGTTACAAGAAGTCTCCAGGCAATAAGATTGTGTGCAAAATAATGTTTGAAAAGTCAACTAAGCTTGTTGTTTTAGGATGACACCTAATAAGCTAATCAAGACAATGAAACTCCAGCTCATGAATTGGATGAAAAGACAACTCCAGAACCATGCAATTAACCGCCATTTGCCGCCATCCATTGCTTCAACGTGAAGCAAATTCTCAGCGAGAGTTAAAATTGCAAATTAATATTTTAACACCCGCTCTTAATTTGCAATTTTATAACATCTTCTAAATTGCTCAAATTTTTCTGCTGGTATAGCTTTTGTAAATATATCTCTGAGTTGCTCCTTTGTGTTGATAAATTCAAGTTGAACTTCTCCATCTTGTACCAAGTTCCTTATGTAATGATGTCGCAACTCGATATGTTTTGTCCTTCCATGAAATATTGGATTCTTCGTCATGGCTATAGTCGACATATTATCACAATAGATAATTGTAGGGGCTTCCTAGCATTGATTTAAATCTGCCAAAATTCTTCTTAGCCATACCGCTTCACATGCTGCATCTGTGGATGCTATATATTCTGCTTCAGATGATAATAATGATACTGTCTTTTGTTTTTTTTATGACCAAGATATAATATTTGATCCCAAAGAAAATACATATCCAGATGTACTTTTCCAATCATCAATTGATCCTGCCAGTCACTATCTGTATATCCAATAAGCTTGAATTCTTTTTCTTTCACATAATGAATACCATAATTTTTTGTTCCTTGTAAATATCGCAATATTCTCTTGGCTGCTGCATAATGTAGCTTGCTTGGATTTTGCATAAATCTTGAAATCAAACTAACCGGGTAAACAATATCTGGTCTTGTGTTTGTTAGGTAAGTCAATGACCCAACTAAACTTCTATACATCTTCCCATCAACTTTTGGTGCTCCATCTTCCATCTGCAATTTCTCATTTGTTGTAAGCGGAGTAGTAATCGGCTTGCAATTGTTCATTTGATATCTCTTCAACAAATCATCCAAATATTTTTCTTGAGAAATAAATATTTCTCCTTTTGATTAATGAACTTGAATGCCAAGAAAATATTTCATAAGACCCAAATCAGTCATCTCATATTCTTTCATCATTGTCATTTTAAATCTATTTAACATGGATTGACTTGTACCTGTATAGATCAAATCATCAACATACAAACATACAATAAGGAAATCATGTGTACCTTCCTTTTTGATGTAAAGTGAAGGTTCACTTTGACTCCTTTGAAAACCATTTTTCAGGAAATAGCTATCAATTTTGCTATTCCATGCTCGTGGTGCTTGTTTCAATCCATATAACGCCTTATGTAGGCGATATACCTTATCTTCTTTGCCTTTGATAATATATCCTTCAGGCTGTTCTACATATACCTCCTCTTGCAATTCTCCATTTAAAAATGCTGGTTGCTGTGAATATCCTTTTGCAACAAGACGAGCTTTATGCTTTTGAATTGAACCATCTTCTCTATATTTGGTCTTGTAGACCCATTTTAATCCAATAACTTCCTTATCTTTTAGAAGATCAACAAGCTCCCAAGTATGATTCTTTTCAATAGTTGCCATCTCATCATTCATGGCATTTCTCCAAATTTCCTCTTTTGCAGCTTCTTCATATTTTTGTGGTTCACAAGTGAAATATGCAAATTCACAAAATTCATAAATATCACGCAAAGAACGTACCTTTCTTATTGGACTTTCTAATTCTGGATAAAATTCTTGTGAACCTTGTGGTGTTGATGTGCTTGGAATATCAGGAGTGTTTGGTTCTGAACTTAATTGTGGATCTGGTTGTATAGCATTAGACCCTGGAGGCATAATTCTTTCAATAATAGGAGATTTTTCTTTCCAATCCCATGTACCATCTTCATCAAATATAACATCTCTTGAAATAACCAACTCATTTTTCTCTGGATTGAAAAGGCGATATCCTTTAGATTCATCACTATAACCCGTGAAAATATACTTTTCTCCTTTCTCATCAAATTTTTCTCTCTTTTGTGATGGAATGAGAGAATATGCCAGACATCCAAAAATCTTCATATGATTAACCTGTGGTTTCCTTTTATGCCAAGCCTAATAGGGAGTCTTATTCAGTACTGCTTTTATTGGTGATTTGTTTAATATATACACTATAGTATTGACTGCTTCAGCCCAATAACTATTTGGTAGACCTTTTTGAGTTAGCATGCTTCTAGCCATCTCCACAATCGTGCGATTCTTTCTTTCTGCAATGCCATTTTGTTGAGGAGTATGTCGTACAGTCAGCTGCCTTTTAATTCCAACATCTTTGCAATAATTTTGGAATTCATGTGATGTATATTCACCTCCATGATCAGTTCTCAAAATTTTCAACTTGTATCCACTTTGCCTTTCTGCCATATCTTTAAATTTAAGGAAAGTGGAAATGCTTCTGACTTTTGCTTTAAGAAATATATCCACATCATCTTGTATAATCATCAACAAATAAAATAAAATACCTATTACCATTCAAGGATGGTGTTCTAGTTGGTCCAAATATGTCAGAATGAACTAACTCTAATGGAGCTTTAACTCTATAAGATTGCTTTGGAAATGGCAATCGATGCATTTTGCCATAGATGCATCCTTCACATACTTTCTCAGGAGATGAAATATTTGGCAAGCCAATCACCATATTTTTCTTTTCAACAAATGAAGTCCCTTAAAATTTAGATGGCCATATCTCAAATGCCATAAGTGTGATTCATCATTTTTCACACTTTGCAAAGCATATTCTTCATTAAGAGGATAGATAAAGGAAAAACTTTATTCATGCTCATCCTTACTTTGCAACAATACAATTCTTCTTCTTATCAGTAATAATGCACTCATCATTATCAAAATTTACCATATAACCTCTTTGCAATAATTGACCAACACTCAATAAATTTTGAGTCAATTAGGGACATAATGAACATCATAAATCAATTTGGAATTACCTTGCTTTGTATTGACAGCAATAGCTCCTTTTCCCATAATTTCATGACTCTTGCCATCTCCAAGCTTTACTTCAGATTTGAATTTATCATCAAACTCAACAAATAGCTCCTTATTCCCAGTCATGTGATTGCTACATCCACTATCAACATACCAAATATTCTCAAATGATTGTTCAGCATTCATGCAAGAATAAAATACCTGTTTATCTTGATTTTCCTCAGAAAAGTTTGCATTTTTGTCATCTTCTCGATCTTTGTAATAACAATCCCTTTCAGAATGATTGGGATTTCTACATCTTTTGCATTTGAACCGACAATCCTTGGATTCATGGCCAAATTTTTTGCATATTCGGCATTGAGATGTATTGCTTCTCATGTTGAATTCTCTTCCTCTACCACGACCTCGGAATTTTGGTATCTACCACGTCCACGTGTAGAGTTCGATGAACTTCCATAATTACTTTCATATCTATCTTGCCAACTTTTTGTTGCCTATTGATATTAACCTTCGAATGGAAGGCATGCTCGAGATTTTGAGTAGAAAATCTACTCAAACGCTTTTCATGGGCTTCTAATGATCCCATAAGTTCATCCAAAGATAATTTTGATAAATCTTTGGATTCTTCAATAACAGCAACAATATGCTCAAATTTTGCTGGCAAACTTCTCAAGACTTTTTCAACAATTCTCTTATCTGGAATTGTATCTCCATAGCCTCTAATTTGATTAATAATAATTGTAACTCTTGAGAAGAATTCTTGCACCTCCTCATTATCTTTCATAAATAAATTATCAAACTCTCTCCATAGATTCTGGAGTTTGATAGATATAACTTTATCATGACCTCCATATTGCTTCCTTAAAATCTCCCAGCATCATGTGATGTGGTTGCACCCATAATTCGTGGTAATATTGATTGACTAACCCCTTGTTGTATGAAAGACAATGCTTTGGCGTCTTTCATAGCATTTTTCTTTATGCTCTTTTCGTTGAGATACTGTCCAGGTTGCTTTTACCTCTGGAACTAGCAATAGCGGTTTTCATAACCTTCCTCAACAATTTCCCACAAATCTTGTGAGATAAATAATGTCTTCATCATCGTGCTCCATATAGTATTATTTTCTCCAACAAACATGAATACCTTGTTGGAAAAATTAAAATGTTGTTTATACTGCTTGTTGATGCCATTGCAAAGGTTTGTATGGATAGTGTTTAAGTGTTTAGGTATGTGTATAGGGAAAGGGGTTTGGCTCTGATATCAAAAATATGTTGGGTGCAAAAATAATTGATGATGTTGGAGGATAATTACATTAATAAATAGAGATATGAGAGATAATAGACAAATGCTAATTATATCATAATATATTTAACATGGGGATGTTACAAATGAAGGACTTGAAGTCCTTTTATAGTGTCTAATGGCGGTTACAAGAAGTCTCCAGGCAATAAGATTGTGTGCAAAACAATGTTTGAAAAGTCAACTAAGCATGTTGTTTTAGGATGACACCTAATAAGCTAATCAAGACAACGAAACCCAGCTCATGAGTTGGATGAAAAGACAACTCCAAAACCATGCAATTAACCGCATTTGCCACCATCCATTGCTTCAACGTGAACCAAATTCTCAGCAAGAGTTAAAATTGCAAATTAATATTTTAACAATGGAACCTGCTGAGAGAGCACCAAGAGGTAGAGAATCTACAACTTTGGTGAAGATTTTCAACAATTTCAGTTTCCTCTTCGCAGAAGGGACATAGGGGGTTAATATTAATTCGTGCCTAGCCAAATTAATTCTAGTGGGTAGAGCATTGTGCATGGTCTTCCATAAGAAGTAACTGATTTTTAGGTAACACTGGATCTTCCAGAGACAGTCATAGTTGTTCCCGTCCACCAATGAAGGTTTTAGCAGGCGGGAGTAGACATCGTTCTCTTCCATGCTACGGCTGCATCCAAGATACCACTCTCGCTTTTCTGGCTTCCCACTGTCATCCTTCATGAAGAGGTTTCCAAGCTTGTTCTAGATGGCTTGGTCAAGAAAGTATTGGATTACAACTTCATTCTAGACACCAGTGGAGACCCAAGCATCCCTGAGCGTAGTTTCATAAGTGTTTTGTTGGAGGGGTCCATAGATCCGGTTGGTAAGGGGGCCAACAATGTTCTACTGGTCTTGCTAGAAGTATACATCTCTTCCATGTTTGGAGGTGAGGATAGCTTCTTGGTCAAGGAAAGAGTAGGCTAAGCAGAAAGCTTTAGTTAGAAAGGAGCCACTGTTCTAGGGTGAGCCATTTCTTCTGTTTTCTAACTCATTCTTAAAGATCATGCTCCATTGGAAGTTATTTGTACAAATTTTCTAGGCTAGCTAGCTTGGTAAGCCATGCTTTGTTTCGCAGGTTTAAGTCGATTAGCCCTAGACCTCCTTTGTTTTTGTGTTGTTTTAGTTTCCTCCATTCAACCCAATGGGTTTTTCTTTTCTCCTCCGTAGATCCCCAGAGGAAGTCTCTGCATCATTTTTCAACATCATTTGTGGTTTTCTTTGGTATAGGTAGGAGTTGTGCATAGTAATTTACTGCGCTTCGATTTCTATGGATATGACGAGCCTTTTGCCTTCCATACTCAAGAATTTACCTTTCTACGCAGCTACTTTCCATTGGACTTTTTGGACAATGAAGTATAAGTCTTGGACTTTTAGCGGGCCAGTTTGTTTAACTGGTAAACCCGGATCTTTACCTAAATTGTTCCTCGCGTCAATATCCATGATATCAGCTATCTTTGCCTTAACTTCCAATGGAGTATTTTCTAGAGAAGATGATGGCAAATTTTCCTCTATTTAATTTTTGACCATCTAGATTCTCAAAGAGGGCTAAGATATTCTTCGTAGTTGTGGCAGTTTGTTCAGTCGCCTCTCCCATTAGGATGATGTCATCTACAAACATTAAATGGGTCAGTTCCAAACCCGTTTCTTTCATTCTGATCAGTTTCCACCCACTGTTGTCTTTGCTAAAGTAGATAGCTCTACATAGGATTTCCATGCCGAAGATGAACAAATAGGAGGAGATAGGATCTCCTTGTTGTAGGCTTCTATTTGCCGGGAAGAGGGGAGGGGGGGTATATCCCATTAAAGAGTACCTCATAGTTGACAGTCACTAAGCAACAACGAATGATATTGATCCTAGGTGTTTTGTTGCTTCCTTTGGAAGAGAGAGCTTTCCTGATTTCGTCAGAGGCAAATATCAGCATATTCAAACTACTTGGCATATTACATAGGCAAGAAATTAAAATTTAACTATTTTGTTTACAGTGCAAATTCTGGCAAGATCGGTAATTGCGGAAAATTTCCCGTCTTATGGAAATGAATTGAGGCGATCTCACCTCAACTAAAACCTATCCAACCCGTGCCTTTCCTTCTCCTCATAAAGATATTTTTCGCTTTTTTTTTTTTTTTTTTTTTTGTTTAAGTTTCCCTATGTAAATTCAATTTTCCTTAATTCTCTTTATTTTTACATGGTTTTTTTTAAAACATCAAATGTTTTTATATTTATATGACATTATAAGCGTTGAAGCAAGTTTTTGAAGCATTGATTTCTAACCTTGCTTGCTTTTGTGGCATACCTCAAAAGTATAACACAAAATTAATAGACTACAATGCATCCGATGAATGCTATATAATTAGAGGTCATGCTTCCCGTTCTTCTGGGACGATGTTATTAAGCCATTCTCATTTGCTGAAATTATCTGCATTTTGCTAGAGAAAAAAAAAAAAAAAAAAAAAAAAAAAAAAAAAGCTATACTAGGATTTATGTTCTTGCTATTTGTTTGCATTTTCTTGTTCTGGAACCTTGTGTTCCCGAAAGAATGGGGTAAAGAAAAAGAAAATAAAGGAAACAAACTCATCCTTCTCAGTAACTTTGTTATTAATATATATAAGATTATTATATAAACTATATGATATTAATTTTAATAATAAATATAGTATATAGCTATTAATATATAAAAATAAATCTGATAATTATGTTGAGTATTGATTCAAATTGCATATCTTTTGAATTTGCTTGACTGTTAAGATTTTTAAAGATTAGGTTTTAATATAATTTATGTTTATCTATTTTCTTTTTTATTGCTTAGTATTTATCTTTAGTTTGATACTGTGTTGTCTATATGAAAATACATTCTATGTATTTCTAATAGCACTAATAATAATAGAATACTTTCATCATATTTTCTTCCTTTTATGCTTCTTGTTTATGTTTTAATTGTCATGTTTTTATCTAAAAAACCTAACATAGTATCGAAGCTTTAGACCCTTAAGGAAATATGAGATTGAGTGAACAAAATATAAAACCCATGGTTACCAGCAATCCATTAACAATCTCAATCTTTAATGGTGATAATTACCAAGTTGAAGCTATCAAGATAAAAAGCTCATGTAAGCCCCAAGATTTTTCGATACTATTAGATGAGAAACCTAGAGCTAATATTGAAATAGGAACCCAAAAATCAATCTAAGTTAAAAACGAACTCTAGATACCCTAGATGGGATCAGATAAAGAATTAATAACCTAAGGATATCAAATGATTTAGGCAAAGCCTAAAACCCTAGAGGAAAGTAACTTAGCAAAAACATATCATCGTCAAAACAATCTCATATTCTACAACCTAACTAGTCGGGTTAAACCTTAAAACAAACAAACCCTAAAATCAATCCAAACCAATCACAAGCCTTAGATACCCTAAACAACATCAGATAAGCAAAATAACCCTAAATGTCTTATGAACATAATAGGAATAGAAAACCCCAAACATCAAACCCTAAGAAAATGAATACTAGAAAAAAAAAATGAAATTTGATGATTGTTTGACTTGAAGACCCTAGGCTAAACAATTCATTTATTTGATCTCTAATTAACACACAAATCTAGGCAACATATCTAAGTAATATTCAATAACTAATTAAGGCCTTTAGGAAGGTACATGATCATTACACTACTAAATGCTCGTGGTGTTGACAGATATAACATGATCGAAGGTTGTTTTAAAAATAGAGAGATATTTTATACAAATAAGACATACATAAAAATAATTACACAAAGTCTAAAGCCATTACATAAAAGTTACAAACTTTGTCTTAAAGGGCTTCTTAAGCTTATGATGCTAGAACATCAAAAATTACATCTTAAAAAGATATACTATTACAAATATTGGTCTCTAATTTCTTTTTCAAAAGCTTATCCTCCAAACTCTCCGACACTTAAATAAAGTCTTCTTTCTCCCATAACCACAGATATATCATCCACTATTTTTACTAATCACATCGTTGTTCTTGATCTTGGTCATCTTGCTTATAAACATGTAAACATTAGTCTAAGGAGCATTAGCACAAAAAGCTTAGTGAGTAACATAATCTTAACATGTTTTTTCAAACATTAAACAAAGTTTGGTTAGCAAACATATGCAATGAATCAATCAAACATATGCAACACACATGGTTTGGGTGATCAAAATCCAAACCTATGGAGATTCACGCTCTCTCTAGGGGTTGAACTGATCAGTTAAGTAATTCATGCTCGTGAGAATCCAAAACTAAAGAAGAAGAACTCTTTTCAAAATTGTTTATTGTTTGTAAAATAATATGATATATAATCTCCACTTCCTTTAGACTTGGAAACACACTAAATACTAATATTCGATAGCTAACTCCCAATATAGACAACCTTCTTTGTTGTCTACTTTAGTTTATGAAGCTAATAATCCTACGGTAACCTTAACCAGATTGGGACCTCATCAAGTATACCACAGAATCGAAATATTAATGCTTGACATGAGTATCATGCTAATGCAAATATGATGCCATGTAATACATGTGAATTCAACTTTAAAGTCCCTTAAACTTTATTCCATGTTAATTGGTGATCGTTTCAATTTAAGACACTCATCAATCTAATCATTATCAACCAATGACTTATCATTTTGAATATAAGAGTTCATCACTCATTCGTCCAACATATAAAATGCAATGTTCCTAAACCCGATGCATTTAGTCAATTTCGATTACATTTAAGATGTGTTCAACTACCTTACAATCACAAACAAAGTGAGAGGATCCGATTACTCACCGGTGCATCTCAGCTAGTCATCATAGTGGTCAGTCAGAAAGTCCACATCTCTAATAGTAGATCCTATTAAGTAGCAAACAAAAATTACTAAGTATGTGACTATTTATGACTTCTATTAACACTCAAATATTCTAAACTTATGCTATTGTAATCCTAGTTCATCAATCTTTAAGAAATTATAAAATACTAAGCTCAACTATTTCCACTTAAATAGTGAAATGGGTATTTAGCTTTATTTGGATATATTACAGTGTGAAACAATTAAATTTTAAACTTTGATACTATTGGAATCTCTCAAAACTTAAAAAATAAAAATTGTAGAGCTCCCCAAACTTTTCATAGCCTCTTAAATCATTTAAATCCAAGTTTAGATGAAAAAGATATGGTCAATTAACAAAAACAATGTTGCTATAGGGAATCCAAATGAAACTTAAGGACACCGCCTTTTACCAGTTAGAAACATAATGCTGGTGATCCATCAATCAATAAAACCGAAAACCGATATCATCAACCCGACATCTGAAGATTCCTACCCATGGAAACAAGGTACTTTACAACTCAATATGGAAATTAGAATATGCTAATATTGTTCAAATGAAGATTGGTAAAATCTCATATGACCATGACTAGATTAGGAAACAAGCTTAAAACCCCAAGGACTAGGATCTTAATGAGCCATTATTTCATTGTGTGAATCAGGTCCAAATAGAGAAAACATAACAAGACCACAAGGGTCACATGTCTATATTTTAATAAATATGTAGTCACTATAATGGAATAGAGAAGAGAAAAAATAAAAAAAGCACCACAGTTATTGTTTAATTGTGTTATTTTAATCTTACCATAATATGATCAAGCCACGCTTCACAGTGTGATAAACAAATCTCCATGGAGAACCCAGGTAAATGTTTTCTTCCTCTCCATGAACATCCTTAGATGTATGACAAATGACTAACATAATTAGTCGATAGTACAAAATAATCGAATATTATTTAGTTATAGAAAGGAAAAATTTTCCCAATTATATATATACGCAAATATATATATGTGTATATATATATATAAAATTATGAGTATGGCTAAGAAGGGGAAAACAAGCTTATTTTGTAATTATGGGACAACAATGTTCATTTCAACGGAATGACGCAACCAATCCGATCAGGCTAAGCAAATACTGGCATTTCTAGCTTATCCTCTCCTTCTCTGTATTTATTTTCTGTAATGTACTTGAGATATCCCATATATGGTTCCGCTTTTAAAAATATAAGTTATTATCATTTTATAGGATTTTTCAAAGGATCCTTTTTCGGAATTGATTTGGATATAATAATACAGCAGAATTTGTAAAAACTTAAACAACCATTTAAGAAACTTTTATGAAAGGCCTTAAAGAATTTTTTTTTTTATGAAAAAGGGATTCCTAGTAAATAATAACATAACATCTAATAAATCCCAATTGGGATGTTTTCAATTGTTGCACATATCTTACCAACACTTCCGAATCTCACAACAGAAGATCAGGAAGCAACAATAAAACAGGTAAGCACGAGAAGCTCATAATTCATGGCTCCTGATTCCAGAATAAATAGATCGGGCAAAACAAGTTATCAAAAGTATTTTTCCTTAAGAACCATATAAATACTTGTCAACCCACTCGTTTGCCATGTCGATTATTCAACTACAAAGTCCATTCTTTCTTTTTATTTTTCCCTTGCTATACATTTTTTTCTATAGATCATATGGGAAAAGTTCGAAAACCAATATTCCTAAAACCTTATCATCAACATCCATTAACAAGATTGAACTACCAAAATCATACCCTATAATCGACTCCTATTTTTCGATTTCAGCAAATAGAAACCGCTTTACTCTATGGATTGCAGAGCTCATTAGGTCCTCTCCATCGGCCACCTACGTCCTCGGCCAGCTTCTTGGTTTCGTCAGGTCTTTCCAGGCAACCCTGCCAATGTTGAACGCATTCTCAAGTCCAATCTCCAAAACTACGAGAAAGGGAACATGTTTAAGACCATCTTGTAAGACATGCTAGGAAATGGGATCTTCAATGTTGATTCGAAGCCATGGAAGTTCCAGAGACAAATCTGAAGTCACGAATTCAGTACCAAGTCCCTCCGCAAGTTCATCGAAACAGTGGTCGGCACCGAGCATAATGACCATCTCATCCTCATCTTATCCAATGCTGCGAGGATTGGAACCGTCCTAGATTTGCAATACATTTTGCAGAGGTTTGCTTTTGACAACATCTGCAGGATTGCTTTTGGCTGCGATCCTGCATACTTGTTGCCTTCCCTTCTAGAGGCTCAATTTGCACAAGCTTTTGATGATGCAGTGAAAATCAGCACCAAGAGGTTTGGGTCCATCCTCCTTGTGTGGAAACTAAAAAGGTTCCTAGGAATTAGATCCGAGAAACATAACAAGATTGCTCTCACTGAAGTGAGGGAATTTGCAAGAACAATTGTACGAGAGAAAATGTTGGAACTGAAACAGGAGTCAACAATTAACTCGATCGATGGCCACTTGTCAAATTTTCAAAAACAGCTAGCTCAGGGTTAGGTCAAGGATCAAGTATTTCTCATAAAAGTTCTTTGGAAGATTTGATTTCTCAATTCATTAAAGCTTCTGAGAATAGGCGGTGGGGAATTGATGCTACCTTGAGGAACCATACAGATGCCATCCACAATTTGGAGACACAGCTTGGCCAAATTTAAAAAATGCTTTCTAAAAGACCTTAAGGTTCATTGCCCTCAAAAACTGAAGCCAACCCAAGAAAAACAACTAAGAATTAATTTTCACTCCTGGGATGATTATCCTACATATTGTTTTGCTTGTTTTGATTAAAGTCAATTTTCTTTTTTGATGTTTTGATATTTTCCTTAATTGATGATGTGAGAGGATAGGACGAATGATGTCTTATTTGTTTTGATGGTTTGTGGACTCTTTAATAGGTGTTGTTTTCAGCCTGTTTAATTTTTGAATGGTGAATGAATGAGTTTTTGTTTAACAGGATGACAAATTAATTTTATTCTATTCTTTTCATGGGAATTCAATCGTATTTTGATCAATTTTTAGTTAAATTCCTATGAATTTAGTGATTTTAATGTTAAACTGTTGGTTTTCAACTCCTTGGATCAAAAAAAGAAGAATTAAAGTGTTTTAAACAAATTTGGAGCATAATCAGTAGCAAAAGTAAAAAACAGATCTGTCACAACTTAAATAACATCAATTGAGGCCAAAATACAAGGCAAAACAAGCGAAAATTGGTCTGTCGCGTCTCAAATTTAGCCTTCGACATGACCTTCAAGACATGTGCTAAGGAGATTAAGCCCAAACTTCAAGAAAGCTCCTATCGTGCCTCAATGTCGCGCCCTAAATCTTACCTACGATAATTGCTAAAGTAAAGTACAGACTTTTGCCTCAATGTCGTGCCTCAACCCATCAGGGAATCGAGCCATTGACAACCTCAATATTAGCCCTCGATGGAAGAATGGACAGAAATGCTACGTTTTATTTGCTCGAGTCAAGCCTTATCCTTGATGTAGCCCTCAAGCACTCGACTTACCCCTCGATGTACGTGTGAATAAGGAATTTGCTTTCCATTATATAGAATCTACCACGTCAGTAATAAAATCTTCATGATTTCCATGCTTTGAGCCTATAAATAAATGTGCAAGGGCATACAAAATAAAGGGAGTGTACAATGTACATATGATAGAATAGTACTAACATAGTGTAAAGAGAGAATTTCTAGAGCGAAATAATTTTATTTCTTCTTGCTTTAGAGATCTCATAAATTTATGGGTGAAATTATTTTAACCCATTGTCTGTAATTTCTACAAGACTTTGTTTTGATTTGTAATATCCTTCAATTAATCTCATATTATTTCTTTAGATCATATTCTTAATTTTTAAATCCATGGAGAAATTATCTCGAATAGCTTAAGGTTTGCAAATCCAAATCATAATTCGTGTGAAATCAAATGCGCTTTCAAGTCAATTGACTAAGTATTTGTGATTTGTAGCTTGAATCTGTTTGTGTGGGTCTGATTGTGTGGTGCATCTGTTAGACCCATGTTTGATTTCAACTGAATAGGTTGAGAGGTTGTTCTTTTGGATAGATCTTCGACTGTTAGTGGAATTATTCGTCATTGCCTTGAGAGAGGGGTTGTGAGGCTTTCTGTCACTTGTTTTTTAAAATGCATTAATTTGATTTTTCAAACAAAGTTCTTAAGCTTTATGCAGGTTTAGACCATTAATAGCCTGAGAAGAGATTCCAGTGGTCTGGTCTAGACCTAGAACTACTAACTTCAAGAGAAGCTTTAGTTTAACTCAATGAATCGAATAGTATAATTACGTCAGCAAAACTCTCTTAAGAGTTTAGATTTTCAATCACATGATAAGGAATTAGTAAAGCAAACCTTGGGGTGTCATCTTGCATTTTTACAAAACCTCTTTAATTTTGCCCTAAAAGCGTTTGTGAATATCTCTAACCTAGCATAGTTTTTTTTTTTTAATTATGTTTTGCTGAGTTTCTTTTTCTTGGCTAGATAATAAATGGAATATGAGTATAATAGTTGCCAGCATTCCTTTAGGATCTAACCTAATTCTTTCTATACTACTTTGGTACGTGCACTTGCCATGGATGTTAGAAGTTGCCAAACTGAAGTTGAAAAGAGCTTATTAGTTTTATAAATTTTTAAAACTTCAATTTTCGAGTTGTGATATTGAAAATGTGTTTTATATAACAAATCCAACAGAGAAAGAATCCACAACCCACAACCCCAGCCAAGTTTTCTAGTGTCGTTGATAGGGAATGGTGTTGGATTTATGTATTTGAAGTCTAATAGGGCAATATTTGAAAGCATTTCACTTATTATTCTTACTGCTAACATATGAATGGTGTACATAGTTGTTTTTGTTCTCTATGCATATGTATCTATTTATAGTTTTTGCTTATCTTGTATATATGAGCTAACCTCTTTTTCATTTTTTTTGGTACATCATGTATATAATGTCTATATTTTTACCTTGTTTTGTTTTGGTTTTTTTTTATAGCATTTTATATATTTGTAAATATTCCTATGAATACCTGTCTTTATTCTTTCGTACAACATTCTTTAATTTGTTATGTTCCTTACTCTTTATTCTTTTTTCTGTTTATTATTACTCTATCTAAGGTTTGTTGTTTTGTTCTTTCATTTTTGTTTAGTTTTCCTTTTAAAAATAAAAATGTAGGATTATGACTAGGAGTTACTCTTATAGTTTGTTTCTATTTAATCAAAAACCACAATGTATAGGGAAAATTTCCCAACGGTTGACTAATGAGACCCAAGGATTGTTTTTAAATGACATGGTTGCTAGAACCAACCAGGATAATGATAATATAAGGGAAGTACAAGAAGAGTTAGACCCTGCTAGAAATGCCCAGCCATGAACCATGTTAGAATTTTGTAAACCCAATCTGGATGGAGCCAATACAAGCATTGCGAGACTAAGGGTTGCTGCAAACAATTTCGAAATTAAAGCCCAATATCATCCAGATTTTTAAACAATATGTGTAGTTCGATGGACTGCAGGATGAGGACCCAAATAATCATTTGTAGCAATTCATTGAGATCTACGGCACCTTTAAAATAAATGGTGCATCAGATGATGCCATCAGGTTGAGATTGTCTCCTTTTTCCCTCAAAGGAAATGCAAAGAAATGGTTGAACAACTTGCCTGGAAAATCCATAACTATTGGCAACAAATGGCTGATCAATTTATGAGGAAATATTTCCCACTATCTAGGACAACCAAGCTTAGAGCTGACATCACCTCTTTCTACCAATTAGATTGTGAAACCCTTTATGAATCCTTTGAAAGGTGGAAGGAATTGCTAAGATGTTGCCCCCATCACGTTTTACTAGAGTGGACCCAAGTTAAGACTTTTTACAATTGTTTAAACTATGGAACTAGGTAGCTGATTGATGCAGCAGTAAGGGGAGTTTAAACAATAAATCTCCTGAAGAGTGTCTAAACTTGTTTAAGGATATGACGAACAATCATTACCAGTGGTCATCTATCAAAACAAAGAAAGAAAAGTCTAGAGGAGTTTTTGAACTTGATTTATTAACCAATTTAACCTCCAAAATAGAAGCCCTTAGTAGGAAGGTTGATAGTATGACCCTGGGAAACAATCAAGTAAATATGATTGATGGTAATATTGGACAGGTCGTGGAGGGAATGACCTCTAAAAATGAAGAGTATGTGAACAATTTCAATGGCCAAAGGAATGACCCATATAGCCAAACCTATAGCCAAGGCCGGACAAATCACCCAAATTTTTGGTGGAGTAATAACAATTTTTCTCAACCTGTTGGAAACCCACCAAATTTTCACAAACAGCAAGGTCAGGACCAGGGTCAAGGATCAAGTGTTTCTCAAAAAAGTTCTTTAGAAGATTTGATTTCTCAATTTATTAAAGCTTCAAAAGATTAAGCAGCAGAGAATTGATGTTACCTTAAGGAACCATACAACTGCCATCCACAATTTAGAGACCTAGTTAGGCTAGATTTCCAAACTCCTTTCAGAGAGACCCCGGGGTTCATTGCCATTAAACATAATAGCCAGTCCCAGAGAGTAGCCCAATAATGATTCTTAGGATGATTATCCTACTTATCTTTTTGCTGAGAAAATGGATGTTGTGAACAATTCATTAAGGAATGTTTGGAAAGAACATATGAATTAATTTCGTTATTTTTTTTATGTTTGCAAGACATTTTTTCAGGTTCTGCTAAAACCTTCTTTTAATGCTTGTAAGAATTTGTGGATTTATTGATGTTTTTGTTGATATATTGAATTTTTCATGAATATGTTTGGAAAATTTTGCAGATGAGAAGTTTTGGCCAAAAAGCCAAAGCTATAGGGAAAATATAATAAAATAATATATGAGTTCGAGTTCTTGACTTAGGCAGTGATGCTTCCAATTCTTTTTGCAAAATTAAAATAATAGCCCTTATTTAGGCCTCAATTCTTTTTAATAAGCCGCGACTTACATTTAAGTGGCAATTCCTTAATTCTTTTATTAATAAATGAGTCGAAACTTAGTTGTCAAGCCCAAAATCTCAACATTTTTTAATAAAAGCCAAAAACTATTCATTCCCTCTTTCATCACTGCATTTAAAATTTTCGAACCCGATAGAGTAAAGTAGTACCCTCAACATCCTGCATCACAAAAATCATAAAAATTACTTCTTTTTATCATTTCGAGCATCAACATACAAAGGTAAGCTCTATTCTTTTCTTGTTCTTTATTTTTACTATTCCATTGAAACATGAGTAATAGATGTAGATTGCGCATTCTAGGGTTTTTCTTTGAAGTGGCCATAATTTGTTTTCATATCTGTTGTGCCCAATGAAAAAAAATCAAGTTAAATGAGTTTTTATAACTATTTCAAGAGCTTTTATGAGCTAGGAATGTTGAGTAATCAGTTATAAACTTCGCCTTAAACCTTTTGAGCTTTATTGCATGTCTTGTTTAACCTAGTTTATTTCGGATTATTTAAAATAGGCATTTAAACAGTGAAGGCACAACCAAAATAATAATGTGATAAATTTGTAGCAATAATATTATAAAAGAAAGGTTTTTATCCTAAAGATATGCCTTAATAGAAATGAGGGCAAAGATCATGCTTATTTCAGAGCTTCATGTATAGCGATACTTATACTAATTTCATTCTTTTGCAAAAAATGGCACCTAAAAGAACACAATCCCAATCCCAAAAACAATCCAAAAAGGCTAGACATGAGTCTAGGCCATCCAAGCAAGTAAGTGCTTCATCGCATACTCCTGGCGGTTTAACTAGTGAAGATAGGAAGAGATATGGCCTGTGTTTAGCACATAAAAAGATTGTAGAGAATTCTATGTTGAACTAGGAATCGCTGAGAAGTTATGGGATGGAGGAAAGCTTTAAGAAGTATTTTGAAGACTTTACTTGGCAGAGAACTTTTGAGATAAGGGAAGATGTTTATAGGGAAGTGACGATGGCTTTTATGGCAAGTTTCAAGGTTGGGAGTGATGAACCAAATGTGGATGTTGCGGTCCAATTTTATGCATTTGGGGCATATAGAGAGGTATCGATGAGGCAATTCATTGTTGCCACTGGTTTATATGAGGATGAAGTGTTCATTTATGAGCCAAAATTCAAAGAACTGCTAGTGGAAGTTTCTGAACATGAATGTAGACAGTTTGTAGCTGAAGAAGTAGAGGGTATATTTTCTCCCTCGAGGACCATTGGGACTAAATTCAAGAGTTCAAGCGCTAGGATGCTCTATTATCTTCTTATCAGAAGTATTTTCTCTAAGGTAGAAGGAGCATCTACAATAGCCGAAGTGGAGCTGCATCCTCTAGTTAGCATGATGAGAGGGGTGAAAATTAATGTTGGATTCTTAGTGGCATGGAAGATCAAGTATCACGCCAGTTTACAATGTAAGGGAATCTTTTTGGGAGGCTTGATAACAAGGGTCTCGAAGAATTTAGAGCTTTAGCCAAAGCAAGGGCTAGCTGATGTAATCTGCAGCTACAATGAGTTGAACAAAAGATCCTTCAAAGATTGGGGACTACATGAAGCACGAGCTCAGCCCACTACCGCACTAGTGGTGGGGAATGAAGAAGTGACGGGTCACAGTCTTATCCAATCTCTCCACAGCCAACTGTTGCTGCACTAGCACCAAGAGAGGAGCCAACAATAGAGCACCATGATGTGTCTATTCAATCTGCACCTGAAACTCCTACACAAGAAACTCCACAACCACCAATACCGCTTAGATACATTGGAAGCAGAGGTAGAGGGCATGACGAAAAGCTTAGCTACCTTCATAAAAGAAACAAAAGAGGGCATGAGTGATCTAAAGAAGACCATCCTTCATATCCTTAATCTAGTCACTCAAAGTCATCCCCCTCAAGCCCAATCCAAATATAAAACACCTTCACTATCCGCACAAACACATACTTCACCAACAAATACCTTACCCTCCCCCATACACTCAGAACCTCAAACACAAATCATCCAACAATCATTGGCTGAGTTACGTGCTCACCATATCAGTGAAGATACTCAAGAGGAGGCTCCAAAGCTCTACTTAGAAGGCATCAACCTTAATGAGCTGCCACATGAAAAAGAACTATTTGATATTGCTTTGACAATGGTGCAACAGGAGAGTTGGGTAATGGGGGAGCAGATCTACGAAGAAATCTCTAATGACATTACTCGAATAGTCAAGGAAGTAGCATTCAAAAAGGTTAATCAAAGCTTTCCCCAACATGAAAAAAGAGGACAAAGCACTATGCCAAGAAGAAGCCCGTCGACAGGAGCAAATTCATGAATCAAGACGAGGGGTGTGATCAAGAAGAAACCCTAAAGAATTTCAACTAGTTGTGATAAACCAAAATTGAACCTATCCAGGTTGTCTATCCAAAACCCACAATTAGTGCTCCTGAACAACCCCATTGGGTTGGTTAGAACTAAGAAAGATGAGAGAAAAGACAGCACCAATGTATGCTATGTTTGAAAATATGGTGCGAGGAAATAGAGCCCAAAAGCAAAGGGAAAAAGGCATAGAGGAGTCCAGGTCATAAGAAGCTTCAGCTACCCTCCACTCCTTTAACTGTTAACCTAGATGGTGTTGCCAAGGATGTTCCACTAAGGAAGGAGAATCAACCTTAACTAGATGCAAAACTTGATGAAAAAACTGCAAAACAAGTTGCTAAGGTTGCAAAGATCAAAAGGATGATGGGGGAGCTATCTAAGAAACATGATGAAGAAGAAGCAGGCAAGGTAGCTAGGCAACAGAACCATGAAGAAGATAGAAAAAGAAGGAGAATGGTTGCAGATGCTACCTTGGCATGTAAATTGGCCGAGCAAGCCAAAATTTTGGAAAAAATACAAGACGATCAACTAAGCACCTCCAATTTTGAAATGGAAGAAGATGATGATGAGGATGACAACTTCATAATAAAAGCTTGGTTGAGTATGACCAGGAGAAGAACAAAGGGATACACTACAAGGTCAGCCATCACATTTGAAGCTCCAGTTCCTTCTTTAACACAAGAACCAATACCTCCTCGTGAAGCTACTAAGAATAAAAGCTTTAGAAAGAAGTTGGCAGTAGATATGGAAAACTAAGCCTTATCGATCAAAGTAAAACAAGTTGAAAAGTTGAAAAAGAAAAAGGAAGAACAAAGAGAAGTGGAGCTTGCTTTTGCTTAGATTGAGAAGAAGAATGAAGAGCTTAGAAGGAAGGAGGAGGAGAAAAGGAAAAGAAAAGAGGATGCCCTTTATGATGACAGTTTCTTGGAGGATAGTGATGAAGAACAAATTTTACAAACACCCAAAGCCACCTCTAAAGAAACAGTTTGAAGCAAAGGAGGTAAAGAAAGGGTAGAAGAAGAAGACTGATCCCTAGAGAAGAAGGGAAGAAATTATTAGAGCTTATTGGTAAAAAACTCAGGCATGGCAGAACATCAATGCAATGATTTTATCTGTGCCTTGGATATGCAACTACAAGAGGGTGAACAAGTAGCTCAAACAAGTAGGATTGAAAAAGAAGAAATAAATAAGGGAACCAACACATCAAAGGAACACGAATAAGAAGACAAACTGGTACAACGCAGACACAAAAACCTCCTCAAAGATAAAATCCTCTAAGAAGAAGTGGAGATAGAGAAGTCAAAGAAGGATTAGGAACTACTAGAGATAGTGATGGTGAGACTGATCACTCAATTAGAGGAGGAAGTGGGAGTAGAGACAAAAATGAAACTCCATGCCCAGAAGAAGGGGGAATGAATTTAGCAAACCCTAGCAGTATTAGCTAAGGGACATTCCATGAAAATTTCATTACCTCTTTAATTTTTATTCTTTTTTCTTTGTAAATAAATATTCTTTATTCTTTTTGGCATATACAAATTTTGTATTAAATAACACCTATTTTTTGTCCATAATTCCATCAAGGCTCTAATTGAGCCTTTTTTTTTTTTTTTTTTGCTAATATTTGTTCACGATCTGTTTTAGAATAGAATTACATAGGGCAATATAGCACGCGATGGGAATCATCTCCTCGAGCTTCTTAATAGAGAAGTCTTTTTAATAACTTCTAAACTTCTAATTCTTGCTATTATTTGAACTGTTAAATTTCCTCTATCTTATTTTTCATGATCCCTTTTTAAACATTGAGAACAATGTTTAGTTTAAGTGTGGGGGAAGGGATTTAGCAAGATTTAATTTAGGATGATTAATTGTGAATCTAAGATCTATACAGAATAGAATACATGTTCGCCGAATGATCTTTTTTCTCACACTTAATAATATCAAATTAATGAAATGGTAATTTGACAAAAAAATCTTCGAAAATCTGTAATGAAATCACCATTGAACTCAAAAAAGTAGTTTATAAGAATCACATAAGATTAAGTTATCTATACTTGTTTTAATTACTTTGCATATATCCATGTGGAGTAGTTTTACTTATTATTTAATCGAATTTTAGAGCTGGAATTAGCTTAAGGTCTAGTAAGGTTACTCAATTTCCTTGTAAAAGCTTAAATGATATGTATGTTTTTCAAATTTAGTCATTTTGAGTCATGTAATATTTGATAAAGGAAAATGATGATCATAACATGATAATTTTTCCTTATGCTCTATATGATAAAAAAAAAAAAAAAACCAATGCACTTAGAGTTAAAATGAGCATGAGTTGGTCCTCAGAAGAACAGCTTCTTGTCCCTCTTTCAATTTTAAATAAGCCATAAAAAAAAAGAGAAGCAAAAAGAAGCGAGCAAAAACTTGTCTAAAGGAAATGAAAAGAAAAAGGCAAAAACCTTCCTCTCTGAAGGTTCGAAGCAAAAATGAAATAAAAAGCACACATAAGGAAGAAGATTCAAGGTATGATTTGATGAATATGCCTTGGTCTCTTATTATTTGCTTAGAGAAGTGATTAAAAAACTACATACTTATTTGTGTAAGGGAATAAAAGTTGATTGATTTCCCTTCTTACTTTGATTGACCTTTTGAATAATTTTTTCTTTAAGATTTTGCATTAAACAATAAGGGCAACAGTTGATCTACTTAGATGAACTCTGTGATTTTAGCAAAAGCATATTTGACACAGTTGCTGTAATGATTAAGTGCTAAGATGATTTTGAGCCTCACTAATCTAGTCAAATTTTCCATTCATGATTTATCTTCTTATTAAAAAAGAAAAAAAAAAAAAGCCTTAATGGAGTTGATGTTTGCTTAAAGACAAGCAAAGGCTTAAGTGTGGGGAGATTTGACAAGTTAATTTTATTCTATTATTTTCATAAGAATTCAAGCCTATTTTGATCATTTTTCAATTAAATTCCTATGAATTTAGTGATTATAATGTTAAACTATTGGTTTTTCAGCTCCTTAGATCAAAAGAAGAAGAATCAAAGTGTTTTTAACCAGATTTGGAGCAAAATCAATAGCAAAAGTAAAGAACAAATCTATCGTGCTTTGAATAACATCAATCGAAGCTAAAATGCAAGGCAAAACAAGCAAAAATTGGTTTGCCATGTCTGAAATTTAGCCTTTGACATGACTCTTGACACTTGTTCTAAGGAGATTGAGCCCAAACTTCAAGAAAGCTCCTATCGCGCCTCAATGTCGTGCCCTAAATCTTACCCATGATCGTTGCTGAAGTAAAGTATAGACCTTTGCTCAATGTTGTGCCTAAACCCTTCAAAGAATCGAGCCTCGACAACCTCAATATTGGCCCTCAATGGAAGAATGGATAGAAACGTTACGTTTTATCTACTCAAGTCGAGCCTTATCCTTGATGTAGTCCTCAAGCACTTGACTCACCTCAATGAGCGATTGTTTCACAATGATTTAGATGCACATGTGAATAAAATTTGCTTTCCGTTATACAGAATTTGCCACATTAATAAAATCTTCATGATTTACATGCCCTGAGCCTATAAATAAACATGTGTCATGCAAAAAAGGGAGTGTACATTATACATACGATAGAATAGTACTAACGTAGTATAGAGAGAGAATATCTGGAGTGAAAGAAGTTTATTTCTTCTTGCTTTAGAGATCTCGTAGTTTTATGGGTAAAATCATTTTAACCCATTGTTTGTAATTTCTATAAGACTTTGTTTTGATTTGTAATATCCTTCAATTAATCTCAGATTTCTTTAGATCATGTTCTTAATTTTTAAATCCATGGAGAAATTATCTTCTACAGCCTAGGTTTGCAAATGCAAATCCTAATTCATGTGAAATCAAATGCGCTTTCAAGTCAACTGATTGAGCATTTATGACTAGTAGCTTAAATCTATTTTGTGGGTCTTATTGTGGGTGCACTGTTAGACCCATGTTTTATTTCAACGAAATAGGCTGAGAGGTTGTTCTTTTGGATAGATCTTCTGCTGCTAGTGGAGTTATTCATAATCGCCTTGAGAGAGGGGTTGTGAGGTTTTCTATCTCTTGTTTATTAAAATGCATTAAGTTGATTTTTGAAACAAAGGATTTCTAAGCTTTATGCAAGTCTAGACCGTTAATAGCCTCAGAAGACATTTCGATGGTCTGGTTAGACTTAGAATTACTGACTTTGAAGAAACTTTAGTCTAACTCAGTGAATTTGATAGTACAATACATCAACAGCAACTATCTCGAGTTTAATTTTAAATCACATGATAAGGAATTGATAAAGCAAACCTTGGGCTATCATCTTGCATTTTTTACAAACCCATCTTTAATTTTACCTTGAAAGCATTTGTGAATATCTCTAACCTAGCATAGTTTTTAATTATTATGTTTTGCTGAGTTCTTTTCTTGGCTAAATAATAAATGGAATGTGAGTATAATAGTTATCACCATTCCCTTGGGATCCAACCTAATTCTTTCTATATTATTTTGGTAGGTGCGCTTGCCATGGATGTTGGAAGTTTCCAAACTGAAGTTGAAAAGAATCAATTAGTTTTATAAATTTTAAAAACTTCAGTTTTGAGTTGTGATTTTGAAAGTGTGTTTTATACAACAAATCTAACAGAGAAAGAATCTACAGCCCACAACCCCAACCATTGTTTCTTTTAGTTTTGTTGCTTTAAACTCTTTTTGCATGTATTCTTTGAATAATTTTGGCCTCAAGTCAACTTAAAGGTTAAATTATAAAGTTGAACTCTGAAGTTGAGCCCTTAACTTTAGGCCACGTCAATTCTTTTGATTCTTTTATTTTTTTACAGATGTATTAAAAAGGGACCCTTTGTGTTAGCCTTCGATAACGATTCTTTAATTCTTTATCCTTTAAGCCGTGGTGTAAATAAATAAACAAATTAATTCTTTTCATTTTACAATAATTGCGATTTTTGAAGTCGAGCCCAAAAGTTAATCTAAACATAGAGTATAAAAGGACGTTGCAACTGTACATTCCCTCTTATCTTTACCATTTTGAAAACTTTCAAGCATTTGATATGAATTTGGTGAACTCTCGATAAGCTTACATTCATAACCTGTGCACAACTATTCCTTATTTTACCATCTTCATCAACCAACTTGAGATAAGTTCATTTTGATATAAGTAATTTGTAGTATCGAGATTGATTGTGAATACTGATAGTTCTTAAGGTTTTCTTTTGCATCGCATTTTTGTATAGTTATAGATTTTGTTGGAAAGATTTGATCTTGATCATAAGAATGAACATTTAGATATGTTGGATTTAGGTTAGGAAGAAAATATTGCATTTGTATGTAATCTGTTACAAAATCTGCTGTGACCTTTGAGTTTCCTTAAGTTTAAAGAATACTTAGTTTATCTCAGATTACTTAGAGTTACTATCATGGATGAAAATGTGGATAATATGTTAATATACTTAGTTTTGTTCAAATAAAAGTTAAATAGAACAACTTTAGTACATCCTAAAATAATTTTATTATTTGTAGAATTATGGCATCAAAAAGAGCTCAATCTTGAACTATTATGATGAGAATTACAACCTCAAAAGGCTTGAATGAAGGACAAGAAGAAGTTTGAAAAGCTGGTGGAAAAGAAACAAATTACAGAAAATGTAGTGGTAAATTGGGATATGTTAAAGGAGTTTGGGATGTAAGCAATTTTTAGAAGTTTCTTTGAAGACCCCGCTTGGGGATGAATTTTTTAATTGAAGGAAGAAGCCTTTGGAGAGACTACTTTATCATTTTTGGCTTCTTTCAAGACTGGGAAAATGAAATGGGCATGGATGACACCATCAAGTTCTATGCTTTTAAGCAATACCGCAGTGTTATAATGAAACAATTTATTGCTGCTATGGATCTATGTGAAGATGAAGAAACACTATATGGATTAGAGTTAGCCGCCTTCCCATAGCAATCACAAAAGAGGAGTGGGAGCAATTTATTACAGAGGAGATTAAGGGGAGATTTGCCCCATCTAAGACTAATGCCTCAAAGTTCAAGAATCCCAGTATACGAATGCTACATTACATGTTGACTAGGAGTATATTCTCCAAGTTAGAAGGAGTTGCAACAATTGCAGATGTAGAACTTACACCCTTCTTCAACATGATTAAAAAGAAGAAAATGAATGTAGGCTATTTGATAGTGGAGAGACTTAAAGCCCAAGGTAGCCCCAGAGGTAAAGAAGTGTTTTTAGGAGGCCTGATAATGAGAATTCTAAGTAACTTGGAGTTATAGCCAGAGGAAGGGCCAAGAGATCTAATTCATAGATTTAGGGAGCTCCACAGAAAGTCCTTTAAGAACTAGAAATTGCAAAGTGTAGCTATACAATAACCTATTGTAGCACCACCACAGCAGCCACTTACTCTTTAGGAACCAATAACTCTGCCTAAACAATTATATGGAGAAGAGCAACAACAACACCATCCTATTTCTCCACAAATAGTAGATGATCTGCACACTCATGTGCCAGAGCCTCCAAGCAGTAGTGAGCAACTGCCAAAGCACACTGAGGTGCTTGAGCATTTAGCTTAAGTAGAAGCAAGTGTAAGGGAGAAACCTATTAGTGTTGAATCTAAAGAACCCTAAAGTGTGACAGAGCTATTGAGAGTTTTGATAGCCAAGATTGAAGATTGGCAGAAAAGGCAACTCGCCTTTGAAAAGAAGCATGATAAGGTCAGCCAAAAGATCAAAGACTTGCTTTTGTCTCGTGCTTCACAACAACCTTCACCAATCTAAACACAACCCATATTTCCACCACAACCTACTCAGACCCACTTTACAGCCCCTTCTTCACTAGTGCATAACTACATATATCCCCAACTATACACTCTCCATCCAACACACTTCTGCTTATAACCCTTGTACGTATTTCATCACCTATACATACCCAAACACAAACCCATACTCTTCCACAGCTGAACCATTGGTTAAGCCGCTTGCTCATGAGATTGTAAATGAGGACAATGAAGCTATGGTTGAACTGGCCATAGTTTCTTCACCACAACCTTATACCCTAATACCTTCGCAGATATGGCTTACCCCATAAGTCCAAAACCGACAAACGTTAACTCTTCTTACTCTAAGAGTATATAAGAGAAAAGCTGAGAGAGCCAAGAAAGCTCCTGCTTCAAAAAGACAAAGGTAGATCCTTCTACCAGATTCATCATATAAGGACTCAAATCTCCATTCACTGATCACATTAGCACAACATGTTGTTAAAGAAGCAGCAAAGGAAGAGAGGATTGGAACAACTTCCAATGAACCTATTTATGGACCAATAGAGCCTATGGAATTACAAATAATATCATTGGAGAAAAGATTGCATGAATCGAGGGCTGAAATGGTAGAAAAAATAGAAAGGTGAATGTTTCACTAGTTTAATTGGCTATGAACTGACTAGTGAAACAATAGATTGATCTAAAAACAGCCTGATCTAGGACTAGTTAGACTAGTTCTAGATTACTTCTAACCTAATCACGACCCAATAGATCGAGGCTAGTTCCATACTAGTTTGGTCCAATGCCAAGATCTAACCCTACTACTTAAGATACTAGGTGTATGCATGTTCTAGCGACTATAGCCTCAGTCCCAACAAATCAAACCTCATAGTTACGATGCGACTGTTGTAAGGCAACTGCCTTTATTGAATGACATATGACCCAAAACTCCTAAATAGGGAAAAATGTCCAGCAGGGAACACATGGACTCCGTTCAAATGATATCTAAAACAACATGTGCCATCGATCTATTCTCTCAAGTCACGCCAATATTATTGAGTAATGATTGATTGAATAAAGAAACTAGTTATCAATAATGTTTATCTATATTTTGATATATATATATATATCCTTTTATTTATATTTTTTATTTGTTTCCTCAAATATTTTAAACCTTTTTTTTCTGCTTAAATCTTTGAACTAACAAAATAATTAAGAATTTTATACAATAACCATCAACAACATAATCTTTACATCTTTCTCTCCATGAAACCAGGGAAAATCCTTCCGCATGTCATTCAAGTGGAATACGTTTTTTGTTTCCCAAATCCTGTCAAAGACATTTGGGTCATATTACCTAATTTCTAGAACTAGAGATTCCATTATAGGAGGCAAAGATAAAAGATAATTCCAAACAAGTAGAAGTCAGTTAGAAGAATGATTCACAAGTCACACCTGATCATAATTTATATGTTTGTAGAACCTCTCTTGACCCCAAAAATTAATCTCTTTTTGTGAAAATGGAGAGTGCTTAAATGTTTTACCAATAACCCTTAATATAATTGAGTAAGGCTTTGCATTTAATACTAAATACCTGAGCGTCATGATCCAAACAAAACCATTATCGACATCTTAAGGATTGTAATTAACCTTATTAAAAAGTTTTGGCAAGACACACTGACACACAACGACAATTGTGGATTGGTCCTTTTGGGTGTTTTGCCTCTTCCACATCCGTCCTCCTCACATCAACCACCAACGATGGTGCTGTAGAAGACAAGAAAGGCCAATGGACCATGGGCCTTTGACGAAAATTGGGGAAAGTAGATGCGCTTAATGCAGATTGATTTCGTGGGGCCACTATATCGAAGCTTAAATGCCTGGAATATTAAAAATAAATACATGAATATATAAAATCTAAATAGACTCTTAAGTTGTACTTGATAACTTTTTCTGCTAATATATTGCTTTGGGTAAATTACACGGATACTCTTGAAAACTTTGAAATTGCACAAACCTCCTGCTTTTTGAAAAGTCAGCACTTATACCGAGAAAGAGAACCTACTTCTTTAGTGAGTTGGTTAATGTATCTATTATGTTATGTGTACAATAAAATATAAAAATAAATGCTTCGTATTTTTTTTTTTTCATCATCAGTAAATGCTATATCATATATTTATAATGTTGTGGAAAAATAATAAAAAAAATAATTTAACCAAATATGTAAAACATAGTGTTCGCAAATGATTTATGTTTATTCAAATAATAATAATAATAATACAAGCACAAGTATCTTCATTGTTGAACCATGAATGGAAGTCAAAGTCATAGCTTTTAAAAGACTTGCTCTCTCTTAACACTTTATGCAACCAAATCTTTGGAGTAAACAATAATCTTAAACCGTCACAAACAGTCACAACTCAAGTGTCCATAACTATCACATTGCTACATAAAGCTATTAATTCTCCAATTTTTGTTATTAATAATAGGATACTTCTAATAATAATAAGGTAAAACCGCCACCAATAAAAGTTAAACGAATAATTCTGAGTTCACATTACCTTTTGAAAGAAGGAATCATAAACCATTATGTTTTCCACTTGCCTCTTAGCTTCACTATATTAAGTTTTTCTCCTTAACTGAGGTTTCACTTTTAGCATCATTTCTTTTTTTGTCCCATGAGCATTCCACCCTTGCTAATTTTTATTTTTATTTTTTCAAAGGATGCATTTAAAACAGGTTGAAAGATAATGAGGCAAATTATGCTGAACTTTATATTTGTCACTATATTATCCTGTGGTGGCTTGTGATGCATGTTGCACTGAACCATAGGATAGTCCACTTAGTGAAAACTTCGCTAACCTTTTAAATTCTTGTTTAGTCATTCACATGCTCATGGTCCATCCTCTATTTTTCTCTCTTTGGTACCTCTGCTTGTGTTGAATATGTTTTTGATTTAAATTATTCACCGTGTTGTATATTTCGCCTAAGTAATATCAGATTAATTTTTTTAACGTCTTGCATATTTGGTTGTGCTAATTTTTTTATATATTTTTTCCATAGCAATATTAAAATATGACATGTCACTTTTTATTTTATTATACACATATTATTATTATTATTATTATTATTATTATTATTATTAATGACATAAATCATTTATGGAAATTACGTTTTACATATTTGTTTAAATTGATATAAACTATGACATAGCATTTATTTTTCATATTTTATTGTATATGATATTAACCAACTTTTTAAAGAAGTGGGTCCAAAATAATTTCCGAAAGTGTAAATACTGAAATAACAAAAAGTAAAAGGCCCGTGCAATTTCTAAAGTTTTCAAGAGTATCCGTATAATTTACCCTATTGATTTTTTTTTTTTTTTGGACAAATGTTCCAACAGTTTGAAAGTTATAGGTTATATATTACAGCAAGTCAACCAAATTGCTGGCTTTTTTGTCAAATGAAGTGCGTAGCAACATAAAATTGGTTTACGTCGATCCCACCTAAGAATTTTTGTATTCCATTAAACATAACATTATGATCACTGTCCCAACTTTATATTTTTTAGTAGTTATATTTCTTTTCTCAAGTTATCAACTTATACACCAAAAGGCTTCACCATCACCATTATTATTTGATCATATTCATTAAAAACGACCCTATCATAATCTTCATAAGAAGTAATATCAAGACACATGTGAAGCTTCTTCTTGCATTTACCTTTATCTTTTCCATGTAACCCCTAGCCTTTTCAAACTCATTTGCATATCATCACCAAGTTGGCACCACTATGATAAGATTTCGACAAATTCACTAAATATAAAGACGGGTAGACAACATTATTCGTTTACACAGAGTTGCAATATTATCGGTTTCCATGATGGCTAGAATAATGGTCAATAGTGAAAAGAATTAAGGTAATAACAATAACAACTAAACTCTTAAGTAGGTATATAACTTCACAGTTATGTTGAGGTGTAAAATTAAAACTTGTGATTTAAGGTAATGACCACTACACTATCCTTAATCCATTATACCTAAACGTAATGCTAGTAATGATTTTAGGGAGATGAAATCTTACACTTTATGCTATAGACATCTATGGCCCTTTGTTTATTTAACCAAATAAATGTTCCTATACCCCTCCCTTGATGGGGTGAGGGCATTTGCGGTCCGTTATGAAAACTCTGTTATTAGGGGGGAAAAAATCATCAGCTGTAGTGCAGAACTGCAGGTAAGTCCTAATAAAGTTTTGATATGTA
Organism: Combretum micranthum; assembly: GCA_024138025.1. Taxonomy (NCBI): domain Eukaryota; kingdom Viridiplantae; phylum Streptophyta; class Magnoliopsida; order Myrtales; family Combretaceae; genus Combretum; species Combretum micranthum. The sequence continues at coordinate 2,886,145 of JAMXBD010000021.1, forward strand.
CGGTTATCAAAGAATAGATTTTAAAATAATTATCATCTCTATTTTACAAATATAATATATACTTTTAATTTTATTGATATTCATATTATATATATATATATATATATAACATGTAGCATATGGTATCTGTTAAGAGTTTGATTTTTATCTATATTTTATTTATTTGATTAGTTTATGAATGAAAATATTATTTTTTATCTATATCTATTTATTAATAAACATTTTGATTAAAAAATAAAAAAAAAAATATTAGAATAAAACAAACCAAATTCATCATAAGTCTCTTCATAAGCTATGTAATGTTCCTGAAAACGTACTGGTAAGACTGGATTGGGTAGAAACGATAGAAAGATGAAAGACGAGTTGGGCAGGGGTAGGGGTTCCTATCCGGATAATGAAGGCAATGTGAATAAAGATGTATTCTCTAGGATGCAACTGGAGCAGGTCATATAGGGTACCCGGTCCGTTCAAACCGTTAAAAATCCTATAAAGTCATGGGTCGGCTTTGAGAAATTACATGCCAACCCTATAGGTTTTGGATCGGGTTCCGATCATTAAAAAAAATCCCGATGGGTAACCCGAACTCGTCATATTATAAACAATTTTAAAAATTGAGTTTGAAATATTAAAAAACAAAAGCCTACTAATATTTGTCTTTAAGAATGGTTGTTAATAATTTTAATTTTATTATGTCTTTTTTCTAATTTTTAATTTTATCTCTTAAAAAATTATTTTTACTATAATATAAATTTTTGTTGTTTTAACACATAAAAAAGCAAGTTCAATGAGCTTGTGAATTGACAAGTATGATGTAACTAGCCTAGCTCGGTTTAGACCATATTGAAGTCTAGCTGTCGGCCTATCACCCAATATTTTGTTGCAAGATGTAATTAAATTTAACTAAGAGTTGAAAAGGAAAAAAAAAAAAAAGAGAAAATGAAGCGAGTCGCGAGACCAGGTGGGTCAGGGTCAAAACCCTGTAGGGGCGAGTTTGGGTATTGAATAGAAAACCCTATAAGATCACGGGTCGGGTTTAGGAAACCCTATTGGAAAGAGGGACGGGTTTGGATCTTATGTGACCTGTTCGAAACCTGCCTAGTTACATCCCTAATATTCTCAATACAGAGAAGGACCCACATGGATCATAGATGGATGGGACTATAAATAATAATAGAAAAAAAGGACCATAGACGGGACAAGTATCCACGTATATAAAGAGAATTCCTTACTTACCATAATTTGATTGATTAATACAAATTTATTAATTATTTTACTCTCTTTCTATATATAAATATATATAATTGTTACGGCCTGATGGATGGATGCATGCAATGAAGAATTCCTTCAATGGGTTGCGAGATTTTGAACGAAAGTCCAGCTGTTCAAGCATCATAAGGTACATAAATAATTAGGAAGGAAAATAAAAAGGGAAAGATTGTAGCTTGTATGCCATTGGACCACGGCATGGATAAGGTCGGATAATTTTGGGAAGCGGAAGCAAAGGATAAGAGGGTGCTTTCACACCCAAGATCCAGGGTCGGGTTGAACATATTCCAGACTCCCAGTTTGGATTTGGTTTCATCATGTTTTCATTATATTTGCATGTGAAGAAACTTTACAAAATTTTAGGAATTTTAATACACTAACTTATCTCTTAATGGTATAGCATGATCCTTCTAGAATATACATTGATGCTTTATTTAAAATCCTTACATGATTTACATCTTTATGTAGCTTAGGATTATTGAACATGAGAATTTGAGTTAAGCTTAATATTAATTTAGGTGTGACAGTTTTGACTGGAAATAGGTAATAGAAAGGGTGGTCCATACTTGGGATAGTTTGAAAAAAAAAAATTAATTTGGTGACTTGGAATTAGATCATAAACTAGCTCATTAGCTTTTAACCTTTATTCAAATAGGCTTATGAATCTAATAAAGATGACTACTTATCATAAACTCACAGCAAGTTTGTCTGGATGACTGCTAAAATAAATTTATTCAAAATGAACTTATGCAATAGATTTGTTTTATATTCATATTATGCATAATATTATAATGATGATTTATAAAATTAGAATAAGCTTTCAATTGATTATTTACTTAATTTTTTTTTCAACATTAAAAAGATGCATTTTTTTAATGAACGTTACAATACAAGAAGGTATTTATAAGATTTTTTTTAATGAAATGTTACAATACTAAAAGGTATGAAAATGAAAACATGTAATATTTCATGAAATATAACATACAAGAATATTGAAAAGGTAACAATATGAATTGAAATAGGAAATGTATTAATATAAAAATGTAAGAGAAAGAAAAAGTTTTTGGAAATATAAATGAAAAGGTATAATATTTCATGAAATGTAACATGATAAGAATATTGTAGAGGTACCAATACGAATTGAACAAAAAAAATATTAACACAAAAATGTAAGAAAAATAAAAAACTTCCGAAATTATATATTATAATTAATAAATCAGCAGAATTTTGTTAATAGGTCGTTTGAGGCTTTCAAACTTGTATAATTGCTAAACAATCGATAAAGTTTACTAAAGAATCTTCGAACGGACTTCAATTTTCCATACAAGTTATATGATTAACTTATCCTTACTCGTATTATCTAAACAAAAAATCATTACCTTCTCATCGTATGGGCACATAAGCAAACGAGTAAAATAGGCAGCCCAGTCGGCAATGACAGGGAGGAAAAACATAAATGCACGTACTGTGCAAAGCGGAGCGACAGATAAGAGTCAATAGAAAGTGATATATATTTCAATAGGTTTTAGTTGAGTATATTATTATACGTGGCATGTAAAACTTATAAAAGCTTTTTTCATTTAATAGAGTATTCTCATGTTCTTCCTTATAAATAGTTATTATTTTTAAAAAAATATATTACTTTCATTATTATGGTTAGAAAATTTTTATTTGAGATTAAACACTACACCATGAGTAATACTCGTTAAATCCTTTGTCCTTTGAGGAAAGCTTCCTAAGTGATATTGACCAATCATGCCATTGCATAAACATTTTTATCCATTTCTTTTATTTATTTTTTTTCAATTTTCTCTACCATATTATAATATGGAAATAAATATTTTAAATCTCATATTTAATTAAATATTTACACATCAATGTTACTTTTATTTTGCCAGAGACCTAGATTTGATGCTCAATGCAATTATTATTATTATTTTTCTTTTCTGTGATTAGAAGATATTTACAATAAGTTAGCCGAAAATATATACAAGATTATCCACTTTGTCCATCTAGATCTTAACACAAAAAACTAAAGAACTAAAGTAGCAATGAAAACTCTACTGTTCGTTACATGGCATATCTATTGGACAAACCCTATAGTCCCTATACAAACTCAAAGGACAATAGTCATCTTGTAACAAACATATTAGTGATAGTGGAGGATCCTCAAAAAATACCCCATATTTCTCCATGGATTGAGTCATTCTTGTCATTGTATCTGCATCTTGATTGAGTTCATGAGGAATTTGCAAAATTTGTATCTAGAATAATTGTGACGTCTTATCTCTGCAAGCATTAACATTCCAAAATTTCCAAATGTATTGGATAAGAAGATCTGGGTAGCTTAATGATACGAACGAGCTGGAGGTTACACCACTAGCCTAAATTTCTATGCGACCGGCCTTCAAGTCTACATCATTAGCCTTCAATCCGACTGATGCAGACGAGTTAGAAATTACATAGCCGATTTAAGGTGTTATGCCGCTGACCCTACATGGCTAGCCTACTTTGCTGGCCTATATTATCAAATTACTTTATTCGATTTATTTTTTATTTGCCTTTTAGGCTTCCCATGTATTAGTATAAATTGCCTTTAGACTCGTTTTTAGACATATCTGATATTTCGAAACCTTAATTTTAGAGAAGATTTCTCTGTGAAATTGATCTTTTGCAATTCTTGTTCTATCCATGCTTACTCGTTGTCTCAGGTGATATCAAAGCAGGATGGTAACTGGTGGCAATAGTGGTGCACTCTGTGACGGTGTTTAGGAGGGTAGAGCCCCTCAGGGGGGACAAGGCATTATAACGATTAGAGCAGCATCTAGAGCAATGAATGGATCACATGTTCCAGTGTTTCGAGGAATAATTTGAGGAGATTGTAGAACTTCTAGATGCTTGTGGAATTGATGCACACAGGACATAAAACGGCAATAGAAGGCTAAGGGTCAAGGTAGCTCATGGTCACCCTATTGATAGACTTGTCCCTAAACGTAGGCAACTAATCTACGAAGAGGATTCAAAAGAAGAGAGCAATGTGAAACCACCTCAGTTTGGCCGCTCCCAATAGTATGGTGGTCAAAGAAGGAATGGTTATGATGATAGAGATGCCATAGATTTTCGACTAAAGGTAGATATTATGTACTTTAATGGGAGCCTGGGAATTGAAGATTTTTTAGATTGGATTACAAAGATTGGCAGGTTCTTTGATTACATGGAAACTCCTCCAGAAAGGCGAGTTAGGTTGTTTGCTTGTTGCCTAATGTAGCAAAGGAGATAACATTTTAGTCAGTAGAGGAGATAGCACTTTCATATTTGGAGAAGTGGCATGGGACGAGATGGAAAAGGAAGAAAAGGCTTCAAGGAGCAAGATTGGAGGTCAAAGCCGCTAGCTTTGAAGGATGCATAGCTAGCCTTAATTGTAAGCCGACCCTACACCACCGACTTTGGAAGGCAATGCTATCGGTGTTGGGGGATAGGCTGTTGGCCTTCATGGCAGCGTAGGATTTTTCTTTTTTTAGTTTTCTTTGTTTCGTTTTTCCTTATTTTAATTAAAGACCACCAACTCATGTTTAGTCGAGAGTTCAATTAGGTGTTTTATGATTTAGGATTTTTATGTAATGTTATATATAGTCCTTAGCTTTGGTTTTCAAAAGACAATTTTTGATGATTTTGTTGAATGAAATTTTGAGGGTGTTTTCCCTCTTTATCCTAAATATCAATTCCTTTGTGTAGGATTTCATATTTGATGCCAATTACCTAGGTATCATAGAATCAATAGGTATTTGAAGATTACAATCTGGTATTTATGTGTGAATCAATAGTTTGCGATAACCTTAGATCAATCATTCGCTTCTATATTGCGTCAGTTTTGGTATCAGAGCTGTATTCGTTCTTGAAGAAGATGTCTCCTAAATGACAAGCTAATGATTGTCGCACTACAGTAGATGAGACCTACGGTCATGATGACTTAGATCGTCGGATCAGACAGATCGTCGATGAAAAATAGGTGTTATGGAATGTCGATTTAGTAGGATAGTTGATCAACTCACTAAGAGGATGGCTACGATGGTAGGAGATCATTGCAATGCCAACCCTAGGCATGAAAGAAACCCTAATCCAGCACTAGGGTATGATGAGGAAGAGGATGATTTACCTTCTGTAGATGAAGGGGCTTCGTATGTAGGATTGCCACATAAGCGTGGTAGGGTCCATGTTGCGAAGGATGATTGGAGACAATGGGAGGTAGGTATGCAAACTGAGGTTCCTGAGTTTCGGGGAAATCTCTACCAAAAGAGTTTCTAAATTAGATGGCAACAGTGGAGGAGGTTCTTGATTTTAAGAATGTTCCTTATGATAAGCGAGTACAGTTCATAAAGACCTGATTACATGATCCAGCCATAACATGGTGTCAACAGACAAAATTGACCTGAATCAAATTAGGTAAATCAAAGATCACTTCTTAGGAGAAGATGAAGAAGCACATGAGATCAAAATTCCTGCCCTATAATTTTCAACGCATCATGTATCAGAGACTGCTAAATCTGAAACAGGGTAACATGTCAATTGATGATTATATTACTGGATTTTATCAATTAGTTGCTAGGAATGAGATTCATGAGTTTGATGATCAGTTTATAGCAAGATATGTTGGTGGGTTGAGGGTACAAGACATGTTGAATTTATTTGATCTTGTTAATATGTTTGTTGCTCATCAAAGGGCATTAATACTTAAAAAATAACAAAGGAGAATAAGTAGTGGACTGATGAGCAGTGGTGTGTGACTACAAGTGTGGTGTTGAGGTTAATTGTGTAGGGCTTGGTGGTGCAGGTAAATAAGTTACTAGTAGTAGTAATGCTGGTGGTTCTAGTAGTAGTGGCATAAAATGTTTCAAATATGGTGAGGTAAGCCTTAGACAATTAGATTGTAGGAAGGAAGGGAGGAAAGTATTATTTGTTGACAATGATGAGATAGATGAAAGGGATGTGGTTTTTGAGGCTGAAGAGGATGGGAAGCCTATTTATGATGAGGAGTGGGAGGAGGAATAGTTTTGAGATGGCAATGGCGAGGTAAATTTGTTGGCTAGGAGATCATGTTTGACTCCTATAGTTGATGAGGAAAATTGGCTGAGGATTAACATCTTCCAATCTACTTGGACCATCCAGGATAAAAGTATGTCGCTTTATGATAGATTCTGGCAACTGTGAGAATATCATCATTACATAGGCAATACAAAAATTGAGGGTCCAGATAAAGCAGCATCCCCAACCTCATGAACTAGCATGGTTGAAGAAAGGAGGTCAGGTGAGTGTTTCTAAACGTGCCTTGTTCACGTTTTCTATTAGCTCTAAATACAAAGATTCAGTGTGGTGTGATGTGGTGATGATGGATGCATGTCACTTGTTATTGGGACGTCCATGGCAATTTGATAGAGGCATAACCCATTATAGCAGGGCCAATACTTATAGTTTCACATTTAAAGGTGTTAAGATTGTGCTTGTGTCGAATAAAGACATTGGTGAAACCAAGCCTATGAAACAAAATACCAATGCTAGTATGTTATCTCTGGCTAAGTTTGAGGAGGAGCTGCAGGAGCATTTCATCTCATACATTGTTGATAGTTCAGACAACACAAATTCAAGGGAAAATTTCATTCACCTTGGGGAGGATGATGCAACAGAAGAGATAGCATTTCGATTAGTAGAGGAGATAACACTTCGGTATTTAGAGAAGTGGCTTAGGTTGAGACGAAACAGGAAGAAAAGACTTCAAGGAGCAAGATTGGAGGTCAAAGCCGCCAACGTGGAAGGATGTATAGCCGGCCATGACTGTAAGTTGGCCCTACACCACCGGCTTTAGAAGGAAACACCACCGGTATTACGGGATAGGTTACCGGCCTTCATGTCAATGTAGGATTTTTCTTTTTAGTTTTCTTTTTTTCGTTTTTCCTTATTTTAATTAAAGGTTGCCAGCTTATGTCCAGTCGAGAGTTCAATTAAGTGTTTTATGATTTAAGGCTTTTATGTAATGCTATATATAATCCTTAGCTTTGGTTTTGAAAAGATAATTTTGATGATTTTGTTGAATGAAATTTTGAGTTTTTTCTCTCTTTATCCTAAATATCAATTCCTTTGTGTAGGATTTCATATTTAATACCAATTACCTAGGTATTCATAGAATCAATAGGTATTTAAAGATCCCAATCTGGTATTCGTGCATGAATCAACGATTTGCAATAAACCCTAGATCAGTTGTTCGCTTCTACGCTGCATCATCACCTAAAGGGAATGGCTTTAGTATGGTAGGAACAAATTTAGTCCTAGAGAGAGTGGGAAGGAAGCGGCCCTATTCATACATGGTATAAGATGAAGTATTTGATGAAGATGGAATTTTCATCGCTAAATTATAAGCAGATTCCATTCCAGATTAGCAATGCTAGCGAGGGAATAGATCGGTTCATGAATTTACTGTAGAATTTATGAGGTTGGTAAAACAAAATAACCTCCTAAATCTAAGGGACAATAAGTAACTCGGTATTTGGAGGTGTTAAGGCTAGCTTTGTGAGATAAAATTGGAGTGTAGGTTATTTATACCTTGAGTGAGGTGAAGAATCTGGCCCTGAAAGCTGAGTTGATGTAGCAAGAACATGGAAGAAAGGATTTTGAGGGGTACAAGACTACTATAAGTTTGGAAGAGAAGGCCAGGGTTATTGCAAAACAGCCAACTGTGGTTATAGCAATAACAGGCGACCTCTAGAGGATAAAGCTGTAGGAAAACGCCCTATGAATGAGGGGCGAGATAAAGAGTTTAGGAAGACAAATAATCCCTATGCGAAGTCGAGTGTTGGGAAGTGTTTCAGATGTGGTCAACAAGGAGATATATATAATGAGTGTCCTATGAGAAAAACAGTTAATGTGGTAGAAAGGGGAAGAAGAGGATGATGGAATTTGCTGTGAAGCTGATGGAGAAGAAGAATAGGAATATGAGGAAGATGATGTATAGGTTTTTCTTGTTTAGAGGATGACATTGACTCCAAAATGTGAAGATCATACTCCACGTCACCAGTAGGTCCAAACCAAGCGTACTACCAATGGAAAGGTTTTTAGCATCATAGTCAACAATGGCAGCTGCAAAAACATAATCGGACGGGAGACAACGAACAAATTGAACTTGCCAATGGAGAAGCATTTGAATCCCTATACGTTAAGGTAGATTAAATCAACTGCATGGAAAATTGAGATGACAGAACATTGCAAGGTTCCTTTCTCCGTAGGCAAATATCATGATGTAGTATACTGTGATGTTGTGAATATAGATGTGTGTCATCTTTTGTTCAGTAGGCCTTGGTAGTATGATGTAGATGTGCAACACCTGGGTAAGAGTAATGTATACAAACTAGAAAAAGAAGGGGTGAAGTATACATTGTTACCACTGAAAAATAAGGCTTTCTTGCTTGATAGGAGTATGTTTTTGTCTTTAGTAAAGGATTATGAGGTAGAAATTAAAGACACAAAGCAAGTGCATGCCTTGATTGTGAAGCAAGTTTTGATGAATAATTCTGAATCGCAAGTGGAGAAGCAACCAGAGTTGGTTTATCCTTCATTGCAGGAACTTAAAGAATTGATGCTTAAGGATATTCCATATGGGTTACAGCCGATGAGATACATCCAGCACTATATCGATCTTATTCCTTGGGTTAGCCTTCCAAGTTTGCCTCATTATAGAATGAATCTGACGAAGTGTGAGATTTTGAAAGAGAAGGTAAAGGAGTTATTGAGGAAGGGGTTGATTTAGGAGAGTATAAGTCCATGTGTAGTTCTGACATTATTAACGCCCAAGAAAGATGGGAGCTAGAGGATGAATATTAATAGTAGAGCCATTAATTGAATCATCATGGGATATAAATTTCCTATACCATAGCTAAATGATATGCTTGATAGGTTACATGGAGCTAAATGGTTCTTAAAAATTGAGCTGAAGAATGGGTACCATCAAATTCAGATTAGACCTAGTGATGAGTGGAAAACCATCTTTAAGACGAAAGAGGGGTTGTATGAGTGGCTGGTTATGCCTTTTAGGTCGTCCAATGGCCCTAGCACGATCATAAAGAAGATGCACTAGATATTGAAGCCGTTTATTGGTAAACTCATGGTAGCATATTTTGATGATATTTTGATTTATAGCTCTTATGAGGAGGACCATTTATTGCATTTGAGGAGTGTACTAACAGCCCTACAAGAAAATAAGCTATACATTAACCTTAAGAAGTGTAGTTTTCTGAAAAACAAGATGCTTTTTCTTTGGGTATGTTGTTTTGGTTGATGGTATACTAGTTGATGAGGCAAAGATTAAGGTAATTAGAGACTGGCATGTTTCTAAGAATGTTTCTAAGCTGCGAAGCTTTCGTGGTTATTACGAATTTTAGCACCATTGTTGCACTAATGGCAGGGTGTTTGAAGAAAGGGAAATTCCTGTGGATAGATGAAGTAGCCAATAGTTTTGTAGTTTTAGAGAAATTGTGCACAGCGCTAGTCCTTGCCCTTTAAGATTTTGACAAGTTGTTTGAAGTGTATTGTTATGCAAGCAAAATAGGTATAGGGGCTGTTCTTTCATAGAAAAAGAGGCCAATCAGATTTTTCAATGAGAAGCTTAATGAGGCAAGGTGAAAATAGAGCATTTATGATAAGGAATTTTATTCGATGGTGCATGCTCTTAATACCTAAGAGCATTATCTGATTGGGAAGGAATTTATGCTCTATTCAGACCATGAAGCTTTGAAGCATTTGAATAGCTAGAAGAGAATTAGTAGTGATATGTATGCGAAATGGTGCTAGTTTTTGTAGAAATTTCCCTTCAAGTTATAGCATAAATTAAGGGTGTAAATTAGGATAGAAGATGTTTTGAGTAGGCAAGTTTCTTTGCTACTAATTTTGAGCTAAGAAAGTTTGGGCTTTGAGTAGCTTAAAGAGGAGTATGAACATGATGAGGATTTTGTAGAGATATAGAGTCAAGTATCAAATAATCAACCTGTTTTTGTTTTTATTTATTTAACGATTAGTTGATGCATGATAACCAATTGTACCTACCAAGAACTTTGTTGAGAGAGCAGGTGATTAATGACCCGCATGGAGACTGGCTGGTCATTGGGGCATGATAAGACATTGGCAAGAGTGAAGGAAAGATCTTAATGGCCTTTATTAAGGCAAGATGTGTACAAATTTGTTGAAAAGTGCTTTACCTGCCAGAGATCAAAGGAGTAGTCTAATGATACTGGATTATACATACCATTGCTAGTCCTAGGAAATATTTGGGAGGATCTATCCATGGATTTTGTATTGGGATTGCAGCATACACAGGGAGGAGTTGATTCCATTTTTGTGGTTGTTGATAGATTTTCCAAAATGACACATTTTATTCCTTGCAGGAAAACTACGGATGCAATTGGTGTGGTTAGGTTACTTTTCAAGGAGGCTGTCTGTTTACATGGATTTCCCAAAACATTCAATTTAGATCATGATAGTAAGTTTTTGAGTTATTTTTGGTGGACATTGTGGAGGTTGTTTGACTCTTCCTTGCAGTTTAGTAACACAGCTCACCTACAAACTAATGGCCAAACAAAGGTAGTCTACCGCACTTTAGGAAATCTAATTCATAGTCTTTGTAGTGACAGACCCAATCAAAGGGACATTATCCTTCTGCGAGCTGAATTCATGTACAACAATGCTACACATAGTGCAACTGGGTGGTCTCCTTTTTCAACTGTTTATACTAAGGTACCATAGCATACTCTTGACTTGATTAAGCTACCTAAGGGAGATAGTGTTAATCTTCCAGCAAAGCATATGGCGAAATAGTTAGTTGATGTGCAAAAAGAGGTGGAACAAAGGCTAAAAGAAGCAAATCGAAATTATAAGCAAGCTACAGATAAACATAGCTGGCATGAGGTGTTTTAGGTTGGTGATCAAGTCATGGTATTCTTATGCAAGGAGAGATTTTCGGTTAGCACCTATAGTGAACTTAAGTCAAAGATACATGGTCCTTATGTAGTGCTTCAATGATCAATGATAATACATATGTAGTGGATCTTCCAGATAGTATGGGTATTTTCAAGACATTTAATATGGAGAACTTATCTGTTTTTCATGACTCTAATGTTCCACTTTATCGAGACCTCCCCTAAACTCAAGGATGAGTTTTTTCTAAGTGGAGAAGACTGATGTGAACAAACTAGGAGTTACATCGCTAGCCAAACTTTCTACGCGGTCAGCCTTCAGGTCTACACCGTTAGCCTTCAATCCAACTGTTGCGAACGAGTTAGAAGTTACGTAGCATGCTTAAGGTTCTATGTTGTTAGCTTTCAATCCTACACTGTTGGCCTACTTTACTGGTCTAAACTATCAAATTGATTTATTCGATTTATTTCTTGTTTGTCTTTTAGCTTCCCATGTCTTAGTATTTAGACTTTTTTAGGCATATATGATATTTTGAAACCCTGATTTTAGAGAAGATTTCTTTGTGAAATTGCATCTTTTGCAATTCTTGTTCTATCCACACTTATTCGTTGTGTCACTTGAGAATTAACATTTATCTCAACACCATAATAATTTTTTCTGTATGCTAATTCGTAATCCCCATGCTACAACCCACAATTATATTAATAAAATTTCAACTTTGCTTAGTTTCTTTGCTAAACCTCCTAACCATTTACCCTCATTGTTTCTTATGACTCCTTTTACATGAATTAACTAATAACTGATTTACTAATCCATCTGAATTCAATTTAATCCATGTGGTGGAGACCATTTAAAATTTTTTTTTATCTATCATGTATTTTCAACTATTGAAGTTTGATTGAAATTTAATTTAATGCAATTATAATATTGTCAAATGCCATATTCAATTTAACTTTCATGATTTTCCTTCTTCTAATTGCTGTGTGGATGTGTTCATTTTTTTTTTTTTTGTTTTATTGAAATGTTATTGATCAAAATATATAAAATACATAAATGGTGGATATGTGAGCATGATAACTTATATGTTGTTCTATATCTCTATGAATCTAGGAACTTTTGCTTGCATTTTATTATTTGGTCTACGTACCGAAACTGATCACAGTCGAGATTATGTGAGATTATACACGAAAGATCCTTTTTTGGCTCTCTCTTTAGCTTATGTCTCTTATCTCTAGGAGGACTTCCTCCACTAGCAGGTTTTTATTTCTTTTAAAAGCTCCATTTATTTTGGGGTGGATGGCGGGCAAGCCTATACTTCTTGGTTTCAATAGGACTTTTTATAATCTTTGTTTCTATCTACTATTATCTAAAAATAATCAAGTTATTAATGACAAGTTACTAAAGTTAATGGATTTAGTAAAAATGACATATGAAAGATTAATTGAAGTGAAGTTGAAAAAGTTACACAACACAATATAAACTCTAAATAGAGAATGAAGTATTTTAACAATTTAAATAGAAGATAAAATTATTAGTATTTTTAAAGCACACGTTAGTCGATGCATAAGCTTGAAATTATAACAATCCAACCAATATTAGCCTCAAGAACACTAAGTAACACAAGGTTTTCCCAACCTTGGTACGTACCACACATTAAACAATGTCTTGATAGCAACACCATGAAATATGATTATCAATTTCTCACCATTTAGAAGCTAATTACCCTATAGGCCATGTGATGACCCAAAATAACCTCTCCAGATTCAACATTAGTAGTGTCATTTTCAAATAGATGGTTTGTCAAGAAACAAATACAGATAAAAAAATAGATACTCATATACAGATTAAACAAATAAGACACAAATTAGATATAAATTCAAATCAGATACATATAAAATATAGATGAAAATCATACAATACCAAATAGACCATTAGTAAGCAATGAATAAGGATCATGGAATCTTTTTTTTTTTTTTTTTGCTTTTGCTTTCAACCATATTTCATTGTTTCACACATAGAAAGTAAACTCAAAAAAGTCCTTCTACGCTTATTTAGTTGTCATGTAGCCTTCATAAGCCTTGGGCTTATTTAGAAGAGTTCTTGTATTTTATATAATACATTCGGGTTATGTTATGCTTTTAAAGGCAAAATGGACTTTGGTCCCATGGATTTATATGGAGGTTTCAATTTGAACCGTCCATCATCAATAATCAACTCAACCACTTATTTAGTTTGTTTATCTCAGTTATGTTGAATGGTCAAGCCAAGGGCTAAGTTCATGTATAAGAGTCTTCTCTTCATCATTAGCAATATTTATAGCAATATTTAAAGCATGGCAAACTTTGTATAAATGCCGTTATCATATTGAGATTGCCCTGCAGAAATTCAAATTACATACTTCTTCAAAAATTTATTAAATCATAGTAAAAATGTAATGTTTAATCTACTATAATATATATATACACCATGAGAATATGAGTTTACGTTCGACATTTCTCTTTATAATAAACTCCTAAGTGTTATTGATTTACGGCTTTTCTAAAACCAATTAGTATACTTGGTGCATATGATTTATCAGCAATAGTGATCCCATACATATCTGTTGATTAATCTTTTATTACCGAGATACAAAATCCTTATGTTCGGAAATGATTTCATTATGAATTTGGTTTTTACCATAAATGCCAAATTTCCTACCGAGTCCTCAATCTCGAACCACACTCAACGAGATTAGAATCAGATGTATATAAATAATATATCAATATTTAAATAATAATTAATAATTTTGTAAAATTCTCAATATGGTAGTCGATGATACAAAATTGTCGTAACATTACGTGGTACCTTCTGAGGCTTAACTGGGCAGATCGGATCATCGGACGACTTTTCAGATAGGGGAAGGCATGCAGGGCAGCTCAACATCGCACTTTAGGTCTTGGGGTCTGCTTGTCTGGTAAAGAAAGAAGGAATAAATGATGTTACTTATTGCTAGCGAAAAAAATATTATTTTTCTATTAATTTTTTATGGAAGTTTCATAACATTCTCTTCGGATAATATCTCAAAGACTGCGACTAACATTGAGATTTGATGGATGAAAGGGGTTGTTATAGTTTAGTATTAGAGTGCTTTTTTGAATTATTTGATTTTTATTTGTATTTATATCTTATTTATATTTGATGTGTATCTAATATGTTTGATTTGTTTATAAAAAAAATATCTTTTTTATTTATATATATTTCTTAATTACCAACAAAACAAAGAAAGCCACGGCAGCGGTGACAACGTATGAAGTTTCAATCAAGTACCAAATAATGAGCTGAAAGTTTTGCATTGTAAATTAAATTTCCAATTATTTGCTCAAACAATTTTGAAGGATTTCCATTTTCTTACGAATGCCATATCTAGGAAAAATGAGTGCATGTAATGCGGGTGTAGTAGGACACCTTACAAGTTACAACATAACTCTACTTTGTAATTGTCTGAAAATTATGGAGTGATCTCTCCAAAATTATGCCATGTAAAATATACATATTTTACGATATCTTATTATGATTATATTCTCTTTTTATTAAAAATAATAGTACTAATTCATGTTCGAAATCATTATATTTAAAATGAATCAATATCACGTCTAAAGAAATTAGTGGTCGATGCACTCCTATTAGGGCCCTAGAAATAATTAAATACGAAAATATTAATAAAATAATAATATGATGCACCTATAATATGGGTGTCTTAAATGTATAGATGCAAATTATTTTTTAGACTATTACATGAGGTTACTTAAAAAATATATAAACTTGTTCCAAAATTTAATTACTTGAAAAGAATTCTACATAGCTATCTAATACAACTTATCCCTTTTAGAGACTAGGCTAGTTTAGAATTGTTAATTGTTATACAAAAAATATCCTTTTCCTCTAAAAAAACCTCATGAGATCTTTTTATTTTTTTTAATAATCTTTTTCTTTTGAACTCATATCATTCAAAGTTCAAACATTGTGATACCCACAAACAAACGTTATAGGTTGTGCTATACAGCCATTCTCATAAAATTATAGAATGCTTTTATTTTCTTTTACTTTTTCATAAATAATAACTTACTTGAATTAATATTTAATATGCATTATTAAATTTTACAAATACTCTACAAGATATTGCAATAGATATTAACACCTTCTTAAGTGGCACTAGTTATTGTCTTCCTTAAATTTTTTATATGTTAAATTGGGTGATTGACATAAATAGAATATATATGCATGCTTAAGAAATAAGGAATTAGAGATTATTTCAACCAAATATTGATTTTACTGCCAACAATGATGGTACATGTAAACTTATGGTGGAATGCATAGGAAAATCGAGTTTGATTTCTCGTTTTATAATGGCTTTACTAGCCGCATTATTGTAACCACCAAAAAAAAATTATTAGAGTCAATATTAATTTCTCCTCCACGTAAGTGCTCACCGTCCACATTTTCTATCATGAATTTTCTCCAATTCTTTAGTCCACTCTGTATAAAACACTTTCCTCAATATCTTTATCACTCAAGAAAAATTTGATACCAAAGTACAAGAAAATGTTTGGCATGAAGTGGATTTTGTTCAATTATTTAATTCGCTCTATATTAGACATTTTTTTTAATGTATATATCACTCAATAAAAACTTGACTGATGCTAGAGTTCTAGAAAATGCCTAGCACGAAGTGGATTTTTTTGGTGGAAAAATAATTTGTGGAAGACAAAGAAATCGAATGCTTATTTCAAACCAATACAAATAGCATCACTAAACGAGATAGTTATACTAATTGAAATGCATATTTGACTATGAATAATTTTTTATGCATTAGGTCATAATTTCAAGTATACTGTAGCATCACTCGTGGACTCTTGTTAAAAGAACAAGTGCCAGGATAACACAAGATCACTCATGGGCTCGTGCCAAAAGATCGGATGCTAGAGTGACTTAAGATTACTCTTGGACCCATGTCAAGAGGTCGGGTGCTTGAGTAACTCAAGATTACTCATGGGCCTATATTAAGTCTAGAAGAGATCGGAAAAGTAGCATCAACTAGCATCAATGCTAGAAGAGATCAGATGCCAAAATATTATGAGATCACTCATGGGCTCATGCCAAAAGATTGATGCTAGAGCAACACAAAATAATTTGTGAGGCCGTGTCAAGTCTAGAAAAGATCGGAAAAGATGGCAATACTTAAGATTGGCCTCAAGCTTATCCAAATACTAGAACCATAGTGTTACATCAAGATACTAAAAGTAGGCCTCCTATAAAAAAAAAAAATTGTAATTACTATTATTAGGAGCCTACTAAAAAGAATTTACTGACGGAGTGAAAAAAAAAAAAAGAAGAAATAACAAAAACAAAAAAAAAATACAATTTAAAGGTGGAGAATCTATCAAGTAACCCACAATATGAAGCACAAGCACAAGACATGCCACAAGCCAACTAATCCATAAAACATGGTAGATATATGGAACACCTACAAATTGTTAAAAAGTTTAATTAATTATGAAGCTTAGTGGTAAAATTCATGGCATGCATGAAAGTCTATACCACAGGAGAGAAAATTGATAATGGAGATGTCACCGACATGACTAGAATTTCTAATTACAAGCAAAAATCTCCCAGTGACCAATATGAAAATGAGCTAACCATGATCACTGAATGGGAAAAAATTATATTTTACTTGCTTTGTTGCTGGTGAATTTAGAAAATGCTCCATGGATACTGGTGATATATATATATATATATATATACACACATATATTTGATTCAATGAAGAAATTACTAATGCCAACTCTAGTGAGATTTGGTGAAGCTTTCTACTCGGCAACAACCTCATGTTGAAAGCATGAGTGGTACGATTTTGGGCTTTAGGGACCATATGATATCCAAATTTGGTACATTAGGAATGGAGATTGCTTTATGGTTTGCAGCTTGGGGGAAAAAAGGATGGAAAGGAAAAGGAAAAGGAAACAAGATGGCGATTAGATAAAGACAAATGATAATCAAACCATCTAATGCTGTTATTAAATAACCCAACTACTTGTAAATGGAAGTCTTCGGATTCATTGATTGTTAGTCCGATGATGACCCATGATCAATTGACCTTGCCATTGATAGTCCTGTTATTTGACAACCACCATTGCTATAGAGTTAATGTCTACGAACAATTACAAAAGGACTAGCCATTGCAAAAATGGAAAGGAAAAGGATGAAGATTATAGGTTCAATATTTTGGGATTGTATGCACTGTAATATGGCTCATAGTACCAAAAATAGTAATTAAATCAAGTAAATGCAGAAAAAGAAAATTACTTTATGAACAAATATCTTAGTTGCTATTGTAAGTATAATCAATCTCGAATTATCAGCACCAGAACTGAGGGAAAGCAATCATCATATGTGTCAAGTCACAACAGTAAATCATCAAATAAAGGTGGATAAGATTTCTAGTTCTGTTTTTGAAGCAAAATGGTGAAATAAGGAAAAGGGGTTTTAATCAAATGAAGTTACTGAGTTTCCACATTTTTTAAAGGATAAATTATAGAAATATAACTTTGGCTAGATTCACTTTCTAGAATTGCTTCCATAAAATTTTTAGCATTAATAAATATATATCTACACATTATTATGGAGATCGAAGATACAGTTTCTGTAAGTAATAGGCAAATGTATTATGGAAGACTTTGCAATTAAAAAAAGAAAATTCTTTTCCATTTTCTTTCTCGTGATGGATGCAAGAAAGGAGATGATTTTTTACATGTTTAGATTTAAAAAAGAAAAAAAAAAACGAGAGAGAGAAAAGGAAAAAAAAAAAGAGAGAGAGAAAAGGAGAAAGGTACAAGATGGCTCAAAAAGGAAGTGAAGATTAAAAAAAGGAAAATTTACTTGACCTCCAAAAGACTATATTATGAATGGGGAATAAAAAAAAAATATATATATATATATATATTTACATTCCTTATGGTTGTAATTGTTTTTCGAATCAACATTCCCATATCATTATACATGAATATGGAGCTTGTGAGGATCGATTAGACCTACTTTATGATTAGAGACACTCAAATATATGACGAGTCATCAAACTCTAGGTTGCAATGTAGAGCCTTAAAGATAAATGAGGACCTAGGACAAATCAAGTATGTATTCTCAAACAAAATTGGTACACTTAGCGAGAATAAAATGAAATTTCAATGTGCAAGTATACGGGGAGTATATTATAATGGAGGGAAAGGTCATCAACAAAAGTATCAAGTTCGGGATTTACTTGAAGTGGGCGAAAGAATCGTGAGGCCTAAAATGGTGGTTAAAATTGATGCCAATCTTTTACAACTCGTGAACTGATCACAATTTTTCATAAGTTATCGTTCTGCTTGCTTCGTTTACCACTGTGCGTTTGAGCTATATCTAATGCTTTTATTAAAAAAGTTAAGCATTATTAAAAAAAGGAGAAAGAAAAAGAACATAATAAGATGCAATATGAAGTAATGCAAGAAAATGGATCTTTGAGTAGTGGTTTAAAAGGCTATTTCAACTTACTTTGGTTCATTGGCAGGTACAAAAAAGTATTGATTCAATGAATGCCGTAAACAATTTGATGTAAAGTACAACTTTTGATAAGCGTTTTTCAATAAATTTGAAGATATTATCCACTCAATGAAATCATTGCCCAAAACCCTTTTATGACTTTGCTAAATGAGCTTTTAGTTAAGGGGCAAAATATTCAGGTTCATTTCAATAATTGAGCTTTTGACCCAATTTAATGCCATGGACTAATAATAGAGCTTAGAAGACCGAGTTTAATAAGAGAAATTGGAGGAAGATTTAGCTTGATAAGCTCGGAACAAGAATCACTAGATCGGTTTATTCAGCTTTTAGCCTTATTTGGTTTTTTTATGCATAAAAAGTATACTCCAAAAATATATTCTTGGGTTAATTTAAGCTTTATTTGACTAAAATAAAACTTATATGGAGTAAATCTTTTTTATATTAAAAATGGGCTATTTTAAAGGAAAGTAGGTTTCTCTTTATATTATAAAAAACCCTCAAGCTAATTTTTACGCCTAGCTTAGCCCACCATTATAAAAAGAAGCCTTCAATAGTGGCCATTAGATCATTTGAATATGATCTAATGGTGATCAACCATGCTCAATCTCGTTCGTAAGATCAAATGCCATCCAATGGCTGACGTTGGCCTCTAAAGTATATAAATAAGAGACTCATCTTCCTTTGGACAGGTATTCTTCATATTTGCTAAGATTAGGAGCAACATGGAAACCTTGCTGAAATGCTTCCAAGAAAGATCAATGCATAGAATCAATGAAGAATGAGCCAAGAACGATCAAATATATTTGATTTGATCTTCTAACACGCTCGTGCACTTGAGAAATCATGTTGTTTCTTCTCCCATGCTTCTCTCTATGACATCTTACACGTGTCATTATTCAAAACTCCTCTTAAGACTTTCGGCATGCCTATTGTATGTAATCAACCAGTTGCAACAATCCCATCATACAACTATTTTTATAAAATTTGCCAAATGGTACTTTTCAAGAAAAATTTTTTCGTGAAAAATGTTTTTCATTAACAAATACTTTTTCTTAAAACAAACGGGGCATAAGTTTCCTTAGTTTTCGTTAATAGTTAATATTTATACCTTATTTGACTCACTTTGTAAAATGTTGATTCTTCTTTTTAACAATTTGAAATGTTGATAACTTCAATGAATTTATTCTCAAATGCTGATACCTCTTTTGAACACTTAAATGTTAATAACTTAAATGAACTTCAAATGTTGATATCTTTTTTTAAACACTCAAATGTTAATACTTTTCAATATGATTTACCTATTATATATACTATGATAATCTTAAAATTTATAAAATAAAAAAAAATTATAGGTTTTGCATAGTACTTTATACCTTGTATGTTTTATAAGACATGACATGGATACAAAGTGATACAAGGTAGGTTCCACATATATGATTTAATACCTTATATCTTACAAGGTAAGGTATGGGTAAGTTTTTGTACCTTACCCACTCTATACCTGCTTACCCCTACTAGTATATATAGTAAAAAGAAAAAAAAAAAAAACATACATCTATTGTGTATAATTGAAATGGCTAATGTTGTAAAATGTGTAGGCCATATGGTTTATATTCCATTTTTCATAATCCCAAAGGTCCTTTTATTTTAAGGAATAATAATATTAGTTAAAGTGATAATAATAAGGAATAATATCTCAACTGGTACCTGAACTTTGACAAAATATACAATTAAATATCTTAACCTTAAAATTGATCAAAACCTAGACTAACTTCATTTTCCTTCATTGCCTTTGTATCACGTATACTACACTTCTTACTATATTTGAAAACTAAAACTCTAAAATTCCATCTCCATTAATGGAATTATCCTAAGTGATCACTCTAAACATATGTTTCTTGATATTAATCTACTAATTATTTGATCTCCCAATAAGAAAAATAAGAGACATACTCCAACTACTTATTTTCAAGAATATCTCAGGCAGCAAATTTTTTCTTAACCTCTTCCATCCATAGTGGCCTCCCAAGCATTGATTCAAACGTATAGACTAAATCCACAAACTTATTCAAACTCAAGACATTAGTATGCCTAGGTCCATATCCACCATTCCCATTATTTTTTTGAGTCTCATGTTTCATATTCCATTGTTGTTGAGAAACTACTCCTAAAAGAGTATTCACCACCTACATGAGTTGTGCATCATTTACTGCACCTATTGATCTACAAGTGGGGTGGTGGTTATGGTGAATCCTCATGCACCTGATCTAAAGGTGGTTGATTCTCAGGTGGCAAATTCCCATGCGGTCCTTCATTAACTTCCTCTTCACCATAACTGGATGGACCAGTATCAAGGGCTCTTCTTTTTAGAAGCATACTAAGATATTAAACATATAAATATAAGAATAAAGATAACATACTATCAAGATTAAAACATTAAAGATACTATAAGATCATAATAGATATAAACTAAAGCATCCCTAACCCATTTGCTACCCTACTCATCAGTACTCACCGTCCAAAGGAGTTCATAACCTATATCTATCAAGATCAAAACCTCTTGCTTTGATACTAAATAAGCTATAAAGCCCTAACCTAAAGGCGTTATCAGCCTGCCATATGTCATTACCAAATATTGACACGTAAATGCTATATTATACTAAATCCGCCAATACATGTAAGTCAAATATCACCAATAACTCTCAAATAAAGGATACTTGAAATAAAATGTCCTCAATTTATCTAAATCATAAAACTAAACAATTTAACTTTAAAGGAATAACATAATCTCCAATATAATAATAAACTAATCCTAAAAATATTGTTTTTCTTTCCTGCAGTCACTAAATCCAAGATCACTAATCTCAACTATTGATAGAAGGATCAAATCCACTATTGCTTTCCCCATAGCCACGAGTACGTCATATTCCATCAGATCATAAATAATAGAATCTTCACCTGTACCTTTGGGGAAAAATAAGGAATGAGCGAAAACGCCCAGTACGCCATACCACAAACTCATGCACATGAACAGGCAATAAACATTATCACATACAACTTAGAACTAATGCAAAAACCACAATTTATTATCTTTAATTTAGCCAAGCAACCAATATAGTTTAGAATCATTTGCAATTAGTTCTAAACCCAGAGTAACTCATGACTCCGATTCACAATTTTTATATAAAATAATTATATACATATATATTGATATTGGGTACTCCCCACACATCATTGCGTTCCGTCATACGGAACAGAACGACTCCTAATCTACCGGAATCATTTCTTAGTGCAACTCCACTGAGGACAATGACACACAAGGATCATCAGGGCACCTCGTTAGTATCACACTCTGTGTGGTCTTTATAACAGAAATCCATATACAAACAACACTTTTATAATTTATATGCCGGATAGGAATTAGTCAAATTATTTCTAAACCTACACGCACAAGCAGCAGGCAAGGTAAGGTCATATCTGGTATTGCTCCAACTCAAATCTACCAACAGAACTTCTTAAAAGATCAAAACCCTAATCCAACAATTATCTTGAATCAGAATTAAATACGTAAACATAAGCCTTAATATTCACAAATCTATAACAATAAGGATAACACACCTGCTTCTTCTTCCTCATAATTAAATACAACTTTCAACACTATTTTCCACAAATCCATAACTATCACCAATCCCTTCAATATACATATATTCCTCAATTAACACTTTAACTACAATGATGAATAAATCTCATCGAACAACAAGATTAGATGAATTCTTACATACCTAGAACTTGTGGATCTCAAATCGAAATTAAGAACCCTAATCCACAATTCTCCTGAATTTCATTAACAAATCGAAATCACAGACCTATAATTCTAAAACTGTAAGAATTATAAAATCCTAAGAAAGATATTACCTTTTTCCTTTGAATCAGAGTCTCTCAATCTCCATTCATTCTAGGGTTTCACCATAAATATTAGATCTCTTTCAAATCCGTAAAACAACTCGTATTAGAAAGATCGAACTAAAAAAAATGATTGAAAAAAACTAGAGAAAGACCCACTTACTTAGGGTTTCGCTGAGGAAAAGATATGACAAGGTCGTAGGTCCAGGGTCTATATATAGAGAGGGATGGCTTTGGAAAAACGCAACCCCGGCTTAACAAAAACACCACTATAGGTTGGTCAGTATGCCGACAGCCTACCATGATACACCGGCGGCCTTCCTTGCTACATCGGCGGCCTTTATGCCGACGTAAGTCCAATGTCCTTAGCAAATTTTTGAAACTTCAATGCCGAAACTTAGGCCTTTGTCCATTATATTTAAGCTTGCATCTTAGAATTATAGGTTGGCGGCCTATATGTCGGCCTACCCCAAAATTGTCCACTCATTCGTGTACGTCGTCCTCGAGTCCAAATTCATCTAGGGTTTTGGATTGAGGAATAGTGTGACAAATTCGTAGGTTAGGGGTCTATTCATTGAGGTATATTGCTTAGGAAAAATTTTGGGTTCATGTCCAAATTAAGCAGCCTACGCCAGAGGCGTTGAAGCCAGAGTGCACTCTATCAAAATCCATTCTTAATCAAATCTTTGCCATATGAACACAATACAATTATATTTAAACTTTGACCATAAAAATTTCCTATTTAATATCATTTGACACTTTGATCCTTCTTAATAATTTTTTTATATACTCTAGGGTTGACCATAAAACCCTCTTATTTTATATTAAATGACACACTTGCCCTTCTTTATAATTTATTTATCTTTATATTACAATTTGGTAGGGGATATTAATTCTTTGTGATCTTGGTAGAATATGGAAAATTGGATTCCATAGTTAAACATCCGTAATATTATATGTATATGTATCATTTAAGTAAGATATATTAATGAATAAGTAGAATCTAGTAAACTCTGACTTGCAATGCGGTTCTTATATTATAAGTACACACATGGTATGATAACTTTAAATTAACCCTACTAGGCCCCCTTTCAAGGTGTGACACTTACCTATTGCATAAGTCGTATATTAATGATTTTCCAAAAGGAATATGAAATTTCTTTAGAGAAAGTGAATAGTTTTTTGATACTGTGTATTCACTTTTAGGAATAGCCCATGTTGTTCATTTATTTATTTTCTTTTTTTGACAAAAAGAGAGAGTTATGTCCTGTCTATTTTTAATAACTATTTCATTAGGAATATGATATATAAAAATTAGAACTTGAAATGTAATAGCATATAAAATTTCTGTAGTATATATTATATCTAACTTATTGTTAATAAAATTAAATAAAAAAGAAAAAAGCAAGATGTTCCTATGTATTTATTTGACTTTTTCACGAACTACATAGGTTTGAGCCTTTAATTTTATGACCTCATTTCTGACCTATACGCCATTAGGCATTATTACTGTTCCCTTATCTTCTGTTATGAAACTTAGGAAGTATTTGTTTAGGAGCACCAGCAGCGTCTTGTCTCATTATTTCTATCGAAAAGCGCCTAAATTAAGAGTGTTGTGGATACTAGTTTAGTAAGTAATAAAGAAACATTGTTATATGTCTTTAGGATTAATTATATACATTGTTTAAAAAAAATTAAGAGTATAACAACTTGTTGTCATTATTGTTATATGGTAAATATAATCCTCACATCATATCTAACTGCTAACATTAATATGGTATCAGAATAGGAGATTATAAGTTCCAATCTCTGCATACTCATTACAACTATGTTAAATTAAAATTATTCACTTGATAGGTTTTAATAAAAAATCTTGACCTGCAAGTGAGAAGTGTTCTAATAAATATAGTGTTCTACATTTTAAACTTTTAGATTATATGTTTATGGCGTTAAGCCTAAATAATAATAATAATAAAATAATAATAATAATAATAATAATAATAATAATAATAATAAGTTGCTGCTGCTGCTGCTAAAAAGATATGTATGGTCACATTATATATTTATTTTATTTCAATACACTTGCAAACTGACCCGTATTTTTTTATGACCAAACCTTTTTTAATTAAAAGCTATTTAAATCTCCTTACAATTGCCAAAATGATGATAAGGGCATAGATTTTTTTCAAAATGTCATGGGATAATCATAACATACGACAAGAGGTAGGATTTAAAGCTAAAGGATTATATTATCTGCGGGTCCAATAGGTTATTATGTATTCCTCAAAATCAAGTCTACACTGGAGGCTGTTTAATAAGATTAATAAACAAATGTCACATAGCCGGATATATTACAAAAGTTGTACTTTATAGTTATTCCATAGACCAATTCCTCGATCAAGTTATCATCTGGCCTCATCCATTTGGTCAAATTACAGGTAGTTTTTTTTTTTTTTTAAAGTTTTCAACACATATACTATATAGAAATTCAAGCTGTACGAATTTGAGCAACACCATTACCAAACAATTATTTTAATTGTAATTGGTTTCATGATGTGGACAACATAGCAGATACATATTTGAATAAGAGAGAGTCATCCGAGAATGAGAGGAGGAAGCAACACTAGGTCGACCTTGCACCGATGACCTTAGAAGATACGCTGCTAGCGTTAAAGGCTACACCGCTAGTGTTTGGGCCGACCTTCATTGCTGATAATTTCGTCTTTTGAGTTTTAAAGCTGCCAATATTAATTTTAGGCTGCCAACTTTTATTTTACACTGCCAGCCTATAGTGTCAGCTTATGATGTACGATATATTTCTTGTTTATGTTTTACGTTTTCTATATAATATTATAAATAATTGTTTAGACTTGTATTTCTTTTGAGAACTTATTATATACTTTTGAAAACTAAAATTTAGAGAATTTTCTCTATAAGATTACATCATTTGCAATTGTTATTTGATTTATATCACTTGGTGAGTGTTCTAGTTTGTGTTTATACTAACTCACTGCGTCAGAGTGGGAAAGTTCCTATAGAGATGTTAGGAGATGACAGTGTAAAGACCCGGTCCTCTAAATCCCAAGGCTTAGAGTACCGAATCCCCAACCACATATAACGTTTTAACATTATATGTAAGGTTGTCCTAAAACTAACATTTATGAAAATTGTTTGATCAAAACCACTATATTTTGTAAAGAACTTTTAAACAAAACAAGACTGCTAACAAAAGCAATCAATACATACATTTACATCACGTAAACATCGTTTAGTGCCAATACAAGGCACTATAAAATTTACATGCTTTCTTACATCAAAAAGAAACCTAAGGAATCTTAAGGTCTTTACAAAAAGAAATTGGCTTAACTAACAAGCCTTATATACATAGCTTATCCTTAGCAAAAAGTTCCTCCCAAAGGTCCAGGGTGGTCGGATCCTATTCGTCCCACTCATCGAGAAATCTCTCGAAATCGGACCCATAGCCCAAGTCATCGTAATACTCGTCTCCAATACCTGCAAAGCAGCAAAAGTGAGCCAGAGGCCCAGTACACAATAACTAATACAAAACAAATCATCAAGTTGATGTAATGCATCATAGAACGAGTGGTTATCTTTATTACATTTTCTTTCACAAATCAACAAGAGGGTATTCAAACTCCGGTCACACTTCGGGAATTCAGGGATCCTGAGTAACAGCAGCTGCTCAGGGGGTTGATATAAGCAGTCCGAATACTTATATCTCCTATATCTATTTTATGAAGATAATAGTTTCATTTAGGATTTAAAAGCCGTTGCCCGACTCTACTTAAACTCAGTCCATAACATGAGCCTAGTTCACAAGTTCCCATAAACTTTGAACTAAATCATGGTATTTTCCCCTAAGTTTAAGCAAACGTTACTCAGATACTATTCCCCCCTATTGGCTACCCACTTAACCAAAAATAATCGCTATTGCATCATAGCGTACCATTGCATCATGGTAAAGTCATTGCATCATGACTTGGTTAAGCGCCTAGCTAACATGTCATTGCATCATGACAGGTTTGCTGCTCCTCGGACCAAATTAAACAGCGTAATAGACATCCAATTCATTCAAATGTTAAGCCGAATCAATTTAGGTCAAATTAGAAATGCCTAGTCATAGCAAACATCAAACAAGTTATTGCGTACCTGAACCCATTAGTATATAACTAGGATCTCTCGGTGATGAACTAACCGAAGAACCCTTAACTGTAATAGAAATACCACAATAATCAATAAATCAACAATTATAGATTTCATTCTCACAATTATACACATATTATATCCATATATCACAATTAATTAAGGAAATCCAAATAATTGAATACAAGGTCACAAATAAGCATTTAAACATCCTATTACATTCTAAATCGCTCAATAAATACTTACTTGCTTGAATAACAAACTTTAGAAAATTTTAGAAAAGGTTTTTAAATTTCAAAAGCACAGGGGATAGGCCAGCAGCCAAAGCCGGCGGCTTTGAGCCGATGCTCGATGCTTTGAAAATCAACACTGCCAACGCTGGCAGTGTTCAAGGGTACGCCGCCTGCCTTTGCACCCTACGCCGGTGGCCTTGAGTCAGCGTAGAATCCAAAACCAAAATTTTCAAAAACGTCCAGAGAGGTCTAAGCCGTCCGCTTACCCAGATACGCTGGCGGCTTTGACACATACGCCGGCGGCCTTAATTTCCGCTGCCGGTGTTCAACATGACAAAATGAACGCCGGCTGACTTTCCTAGTGAAAGCCAGCGGCTTTCAGCCAACCTTAAGAAATTTGAATCCAACGCTACCTCTAAGCCGACGGCGTTGAATTCCCAGGTGCCGGCGTACGTTTTAAAAACAGACTTAAACGAAAAACTCAAATCCCCTGTTTTTCCACTTTGAAAATTTTCATCTTAAAACACTTCAAAACCTTCCTCAACAACACTTCCAACTTCATATACTCAATCCTATTTATAATACTCAATTCTAGCAACTCAAAACAAGAATTTAACACAATTAAACACTTTAACTCCACATCAATCCAATCTAGATTTTTCATACACAATCTCTCTTCACATCCTCCCTATGCTTCCCATCACTTCTACATAACAAGCACATCCTCACACACTTATAAAACACATTCATAACTCATCCCAAGCATGAACAACTATTTGGATAACATTAAACTCATTTCATCCAAGACTTTACAAAAACTACAACAAGAAATGAAAACAAAGCATAAGCCACACTTAAAGCAACTCACATTTAAATGCTTTGCCTTGAAGACAACTTGATTTCTAAAGCTTGCTATTGCCCTTAGTTTAGGCTTGGAATTTGAAATGGAGATGGAAATGGAAGAAGAAAAGAAAAGAAAGAAAGAAAAGGAAAATTCGGATAAAAATGAGCTGCCCCAAAAAGTAGTTCAAATTAGCTTAATTTTGACTTTAACACATTCCAAATTTACCCCTTAATGCATACATTAACTTAGGATGCATTTGGCTTTAATTTGGGTCTTATTTGGGGCTTATATTTGAGCATAAATGCTACTTAATTAAAGAAACAAAATTCCATCACTAATCTTGTAAAACCAAAGTTGATTTTATAAATCTAACTTAACTAACACCTTAATGCACAAAAGGCACAATTAATAATTTTACTACACACACATTAATACATATAAAAAAAACATTAATTTAAATCTACACATGCAAAATAATGCATTCTAGACTACTAGCAACATAACCATGGTATTCATCATACTCACTCAATTCAACAATTTAAAATAATTAAATAAACACATGAAATCTAAATAGAATTTATATCTAGGTCATTTCAGACAATTTAGGAGGCAATCATGTCTAGACATTGCTTGGAATGTAAAAGCCTTATGAATTGAGTCACAAGCTTAAAGGGTGGTATTGGACATCATGGATCAGACAATTTGATGTTTAGACTAGCATCTTGAAGATCTGATTGAGCATTTTGACACAATGGGGCCTGATATCAACATAGACAAGGATATTGGTGGGAGATGACCAAAGGCAAGATATGCTTATGGTAATCTAATTAATTGACCTATAGCTGCAAATTGAAGAGCTTAGAATTTTGATGAAGAATCCAATAAGAAAGGTACGATTTTGAATGAAGAAAGGCAACCATGGAGGTGAGGCAATGATGGTGGTGTGGATATCGAAAGGGTTACTATGTGTATGATCAAGGACATGGTGGTGATTTCTACCTAAATGTAGATATCCCTATCTTTAATGGAAATCTCAATATTAAAGAATTCTCAGATTGGCTGGTCGAAGTAGATAGGTTTTTCGATTACATGGAGATTCTTGAGTAACAATAGCATGTCGGTTGAAAGGTGGTACGTCAACCTAGTGGGAGAGGCTTCAGAATAGGAGGTACCATGAGAGCAGACAACCAGTGAGAACCTAGTATAGGATAAAGTAGTTACTACAGTGGGATTTCTTACCCCCTGATTATGAGTAAATCCTCTTTCAGCAATATTAGCGGTGCCGCCAGAGGCAAAGGACCATGCATGAATATACCGCAGAATTTATGCAGTTGGCAAAGAGGAATGACATGAGGGAGAGTGAGGGTCAGCAGGTGGCTAGATACTTGGATGGGTTAAAACTGCAAATATGGGATAAAATCGGAGTCCATGTTCTTTGAAATTTAAATGAGTTAAAAAACATGGCTCTTAGAGCATAATTGATGTTGCAAGAGAAGAGTAGTCAATTTGGTGGTGTAATAGGAGATTTGGAGCTTAAAGCTCAAGTAGATCTATGGTTGAGAAGAGTAAGACCACCTTACAAATGTAAGGAAGAGTTCATGATAAGAAGGAAGATAAAGCAGTAGATAAGAAACCAATTGAGACGAAGGACACGCCAAAATAGAACAATTCCTATGTGAAGCCAATATTAAGGAAGTGTTATCATTGTAACTAGCCAGGCCATCATTCTAACGAGTACCCCAATAGAAAAGAATTAACGTAGTTGAGAGAGCTGAAGAGGGTGAAATTCACTATGAACTTAATGGGGGTGATGAATACTATGAGGATGAAGACATGTTAGAAGGCATATGTTATTAAGAAGCTGATGTTGGCACCTAAGTAAGTAGGAAACACCCCACGACACCAGTTTTTTCGTACCAGGTGCACAATAGATGGGAAGGTATGTGATCTAATAGTTTACAGTGGAAGGTGTGAAAACACTATGGGCAAGGAGGTAGTTGATGTAATTAAATAATCAGTAAAACAGTAGGAAGCTTCCAAGGTTTGTCAAGAACATGCCGCTATGGATGTGAATGAGAAAAGGGGAGCTTCCATAGTTATAGGTAAAGACTATGATATTGAAGTTATAGAACAAGAGGACAAGGAGAGAGAAGTCTTGGAGTTGGAAGAGAAAGGCATAGTGAGTGATGTAGAATGTCACATAGAAACAATAGATGGTAAATCACAAGTGTAAGAATTAATGCATAGGATTACTGCTAAGATACTCACATAATTAAAAATCCAGAGGAGATTTACAGATGGTTCAAGGAGCTTAAAAGTGGATGTACTTCAAAGCCCCAGTATAGCCGATATATTTTACTTTATACTTCTTCACATTCATTTTTGTAAGTTTAGATTTGATCCTGGAGGATACTTATTCATGATTCAAGGTTTATCTTCGTCATTTTGTAATGAAAAACCCTTATATCTAGATTTAATCATAAACTCAAGGATGTATTTTTCTCTGGTGGGAGAGAATGATGCAGACAATATAAAGACACATATTTGAATAAGAGGGAGTTGTCAAAAAAAGAGAGGAGGAACCAGCATTAGGCCGTCCTTGTGCCATCGGCCTTAGAAGATATGCTATCATCATTAAAGGCTACACCGTCGGTATTAGAGCCGGCTTACATTGCTGACAGTTTTATCTTTCGAATTTTAAAACCATCAGCATTAATTCTAGGTCACCAGTTTTTATTTTACATTGTTAACCTATATTGTCAGCTTATGATGCATAGTTTATTTTTTGTTTATCTTTTTACGTTTTCTATCTGGTAGTATAAATAGTCATTTAAACTTGTCTTTCTTTTGAGAACTTATCATATACTTTTGGAACCCAAAATTGAGAGAATTTCTCTTTAAGACCACATCCTTTGCAATTGTTATTTGATTTAGATCACTCGGTGAATGTTCTAGTTTATGTTTATGCTAACTCGCTGCATCAGAGTGGTATGTAGATGACATAGCAAACACATATTTGAATAAGAGGGAGTCGTCCAAGAAGGAGATGAGAAAGCAGCATTAGGTTGTCCTTGTGCCGCCGACCTTGGAAGATATGCTGCCAGCATTAAAGGCTACATCACCAATGTTGGAGCCGGCCAATATTGCTGACTGTTTCATCTTTTGAGTTTTAAAACCACATGCATTAATTCTAGGTCGTTACTATTTATTTTACATTGCTAGTCTATATTGTCAACTTATGATGCACGATTTATTTCTTTTCTATCTTTTTACATTTTCCATATAGTAGTATAAATAGTCCTTTAGACTTGTCTTTCTTTTGATAACTTATCATATACTTTTGGAATCCAAAATTGAGAGAATTTCTTTCTAAGATTGCATCCTTTGCAATTATTACTTGATATAAATCATTCGGTGAATGTTCCAGTTTGTGTTTATGCTAACGCATTGCATCAGAGTGGTATGTAAACGACATAGCAGACACATATTTGAACAAGAGCGAGTCTTTCAAGAAGGAGAGGAGAAAGTAGCACTAGGCTACCCTTACACCACCAACCTTGGAAGATACGTCGCCCGTTGAAGGCTATACCGCCGACATTGGAGCCAGCCTATATTGCTGACAGTTTCGTCTTTCAAGTTTTTAAACAGTTAGCATAATTCATCTAGGTCACTAGTTTTATTTTACACTACCAGCTTATATTGTTAGCTTAGATGCACGACGATTTATTCTTATTTATCTTTTATTTTTTCCATGTAATAGTATAAATTACTTCTTTAGACTTGTCTTCTTTTGAGAACGTTTCATATACTTTTGAAACCAAAAATTGAGAGAAGTTTCTCTTTAAGATTGTATCCTTTACAATTGTTGTTTGATTTAGAACACTTAGTGAATGTTTTTGTTTGTGTTTATGCTAACTCGCTGCATTAGAGTGGTATACGGATGACATAGCAGACACATATTTGAACAAGAAGGAGTCGTCCAAGAAGGAGAGGAGAAAACAGCACTAGGTCGCCTTTGCACCACCGATCTTGGAAGGTACGCTGCTAGCATTGAGGACTACAATGCCAGCATTGGAGCTGGCTGACATTGCTAACAGCTTCGTCTTTCGAGTTTCAAACCCACTAGCATTAATTCTAGGCTGCCAGCTTTTATTTTACGTTGCCAGCCTATATTGCTAGCTTATGATGTACAATTTATTTCTTGTTTATCTTTTAAGGTTTTTTATGTAATAGTATAAATAGTCCCTTAGACTCGTCTTTCTTTTGAGAACTTATCATATACTTTTGAAACCCAAAATTGAGAGAAGTTTCTCTTTAAGATTGCATCCTCATGTGATAACCTTTAAATGTAGATTGTGGAACTTTAATCTTAGAGGCTTTTTTTGGTGTAATGGCTTGAAGTTCGTCCGAACTCCAAAATTATGTGCGCTCTGTGTAGAGCAATCTCATGATGGGTGACCTCCTGGGAAGTGCTCACACCTAAAGGACAAAACTGTGCGACATGTTTCCAAAGTGAACAATACCTCGGTGTGCAGAGTTTCAGAACATTACAGGTGGTATTAGAGTAGTTTACCAACCGGAAGTAGAAAAGCGTGTCCTCACTGCTTAGTGTGGTTCTGGACCTGTGTAATGAAGCTGATGAGGATATCATTCTATAAGTGGGAGAGTATGTGATACCTCTAAAATATAGATCATGGAACTTTAATCAAAGAAGTGCTTTTTGGTGTAATGACTTAAAGTTCATTAGAACTCCAAAGTTAAACGTGATCTATATAGAGCAATCTCATGATGGGTGACCTCCTGAGAAGTGCTGACATGAAAAGGATAAAATCCTACGACGTATGGCCAAAGCGGGTAATACCTTGGTGTGCGAAGTTTCGAGACGTTACTGGATTTGCAATTAGATCACTCAGTGGTTGCTCTAGTCTGTGTTTATACTAACTTGTTGCGTCCTTATATTTATTATATATTAAGCTAAAGCTTGCTATTTCGTTTGACATCATGCTATGCATCACATAGTTTTCGAAGTTTATATAACCCCATAGGGTTTAGGGTTGTATCACAAATCATAATTATGACTCGATAGAAAATCCAATACACTAAAATATAATAAAGTTAAAAAAATAAATAAAAATTAATTCATATTCAAAAGAAAATTCTAGAGAATATAATTATACTATTCATATTTCATGGCTCTTTTATTTTATTATATGGAGTAAGAAGATAATGAAATTCTAATTCAATAGGAATATAATAGAGTTGAAATTACTATTATATTTAAAAGAAATTATTTATTTGACTTTTCAGGAAGTGCCTAAGTTTTAGTCTTCAATTTTTGTACAAAATTCTCCCCGATTCAAGAATGGAGGCCAATTATATGACCTCAGTTCTTACCTTTTTTTTTTTTTTTTTCTTTTCCTTTTTTTTGGGCAATCACCTCAGCCATTACCTATACGCCGCCATTAGGCGTTTCTAGTGTTCCCTTATCTTCTGTAATGAAACTTGGAAGTATTTGTCTAGGAGCGGCAGCGTCTTGTCTCATAATTACTATCGAAAAGCGCCTAAATTAAGAGTGTTGGGATACTAGTTTAATACGTATTAAAGAATTATTATATGCCTTTAGGATTAATTATATACATTATTAAAAAAATAAAACATATAACAACTTGTTATCTTTATTGCTATATGGTAAATATAGTCCTCACATTATATCTACGGACTTAAATTTTTAAATTAGATTATCATGCCCTAACCTTAATATGATATCAAAATAGGAGATCATAATTAGCTCCAATTTGAGCGCTTTCATTACAACTCTATTAAATTAAACTTTTTTCTTTTGATGTGTCTTAATCAAAACTCTTGATCTATAAGTAAAAGTATTGTGATAAATATAGTATCCCATATTTTAAATTTTTAGATTAGATGGTTATGACAATAATCCTAAATAATAATAGTAGTAGTAGTAGTAGTATTGTTAAAAAGATATATATGTTCATATTATATATTTATTTTATTTCAATACATTTGCTAACCGACCCGTATTTTTTTTATAACCAAAGTTGTTTTAACAAAAAGCTATTTAAGCCTCCTTACAATTGCCAAAATGTTGATATATAGGGGCGTAGATTTTTTTTCAAAATGTCACTGGATAATTATAACATACGACAAGAGGCAGGATTCAAAGCTAAAGGATTATATTATCTGCGGGTCCAACAGGTTATTATGCATTCCTCAAAATCAAGTCTACACTGGAGGCTGTTAAATAAGATTAATAAAAACATGCCACACAGCCAGATAGATTACAAAAGTTGTACTTTATAGTTATTCATAGACCAAATCCTTGATCAAGTTATCATCTGGCCTCATCCATTTGATCAGATTACAGCTAGTTTTTGTTCAGTTTTCATCACATATACTA
Organism: Combretum micranthum; assembly: GCA_024138025.1. Taxonomy (NCBI): domain Eukaryota; kingdom Viridiplantae; phylum Streptophyta; class Magnoliopsida; order Myrtales; family Combretaceae; genus Combretum; species Combretum micranthum. Next base: position 2,920,505 of record JAMXBD010000021.1, read on the forward strand.
CATAGAAATTCAAGCTGTACGAATTTGGGTAAAACCATTGCCAGGCAACTATTTTAACTTGTAATTTGGTATATTTATTATATATTTAGTTAAAGCTTGCTATCCGGTTTGACATCATGCTATGCACTACATAGTTTTCGGATTTTTTGATCCTGTAGAATTTAGAATTGTCACAAATCATAGTTATGAACCCGATAAAAAAATCCAATCTACCAAAATATAATAAAATTTAAAAGAAAAAATTAAATAAAAATTCATTCAGATTCAAAAGAAAATTTTAGAGAATAAAATTATATTGTCCATAATTCATTGCTTGTTCATTTTATTGTATGGAGTAAGGAGGAATGAAATTATAATTAAATAGAAATATAATAGAGTTGCAATTACTATTATAATTAAAAAAAATTATTTATTTGACTTTCCACGAAATACCTAAGTTTTAGTCTTCAATTTTTGTACAAAAGTCTCCCCGATTCAAGAATGGAGGCCAATTATATGACCTCAGTTCTTACCTATACGCCCCCTTTAGGCATTATTAGTGTTCCCTTATCTTCTGTTATGAAACTTGGAAGTATTTGTTTAGGAGCAGCAGTGTCTTGTACCATTATTACTATCAAAAGCGCCTAAATTCAGTGTGTTGGGGATACTAGTTTAATAAGTATTAAAGAAAAATATTATATACCTTTAGGATTAATTATATACATTATTTTAAAAAAAATTAAGCATATAACAAGTTGTTATCTTTATTGTTATATGGTAAATATAGTCCTCACATCATGCTTATAGACATAAATTTTTAGATTAGATTATCGTGCCCCTAATCGTAATCAGAATATGAGATCATAAGTTTCAATCCCTGCGTACTCATTATAACTCTATTAAATTAAAATTGTTTACTTAATGCATCTTAATCAAAACTCTTGACCTACAAGTAAGAAGTGTTCTGATAAATATAATGTCACATATTTTAAACTTTTAGAGGAGAGAATTATTGCGCTAACTCTAAATATTATTATTATTAAAAAGATATGTATGGTCACATTATATATTTATTTAATTTCAATACACTTGCTAACCGAACCGTATTTTTTTTATTTATAACCAAACTTTCCTTAACAAAAAGCCATTTAAACTTCCTTACAATTGCCAAAATGATGACACGGGCATAGATTTTTTTCAAAATGTCATTGGATAATTATAACGTACGACAAGAGGCAGGATTCAAGGCTAAAGGATTATATTATCTGCGGGTCCAACAGTTCATTATGTATTCCTCAAAGTCAAGTCTGCACTGGAGGCTGTTATATAAGATTAATAAACACATGCCACACAGCCGGATACTACAAAAGTTGCACTTTATACTCATTCCTATACCAATGATATTTTGAGAAAAATGTCATTGGATAATTATAACATACGACAGGACGCAGGATTCAAAGCTAAGGACTGTATTTTCTGCTGGTCCAACAGGTCATTTATTATGTGTTCCTCAAAATCAAGTTTACATTGGGGGCTGTTTAATAAGATTAAAAATCACATGCCACACAGCCGGATACATTACAAAAGTTGTACTTTATACATTACAAGAAATTTTAATTTTAGAAACAAAAAATTCTATTTCTAAAAATAAAAAATCTATCTTTAAAGACTTTTAGAGACAAATTTTTTATCGTAAATTTATGTTTAAAAAATTATCATCGCTAATTCTTTTAGAGATAGATTTATTATTCGTCACAAATTTGCGACGGAATCTCTGTCATAAATTTGTCTTTGTTTCGGAATTAGTAATTATCAAATACTTAATTAGAAAATAATGAAAAATAATTCTGTTGCAAATCTGTTTTCGATTCTTAGATAAATTATTTTAAAAAATCTCATTTGCCTCTTATTGATCTTTCTCAAGAGGTCACTCATCATTAAATACTAGCATACTCAACATTGAAGTTGTTACAGCACTAAACTGATGAACCAATTCTTATCTTCATGAATAAAGTTTCACTACTATTTATTTAAGAGATATCATAATTTACAATATTATAACAATAAAACATTTTACATATATTTTATAATTAATTTTTATTTTATAATTCCACTTTGCCAATTTATGAAGGATTTTTCATTAATGTTTTATTAAAATAATATATAATATTTATATATACTAATTTTACATTTTATAATAATTATTTTAAATTATGTATTTATTATAAATATGAAATATTTTTAGTAGTATATTATATTTTTTTTCCAAATATGATATCATTATTAAAAAAATATTATATATTATGTGTATATGAATATATAATATAATTATATATATTTAATGATATAAATAATGATTATGCTTTTTACATTACTTATTTTATATTTTATCTTAACTTAATAAATTATATTTTTAAGTAATATGTTTGTTATTTTTATCACTTTTATTACACTTAATAAATTATGTAAAACTTGTAAATATATAAATTTATTAGATATCTATAATAAATATACTACAAAAAATATAAAATCTATTTTTCATTAATACATTAATAAAATAATATATAATATCAATTTAAATATATTTAGATTTAATTAATTATTTTATATATATAGTTTATATTTTAATATACTATTTTTACATAGTATGTTTTTTTTGAAAAATATGTTATTATATTTTAAATAATATATAGTATATAAATTTAAATTATTTAAGAGATATAGAAAAAAAAATTTATATATTGAATAACATATGAATATTTATAATAAATATAAATAATACGAATATATATTTTTTATTAATATATTATTAAAATAAACTAAAAATTTATATATTTATATTTTTTTAAATATACGAATTTTATATTTTATAGTAGTTATTTTATTTACATATTTTATTATAGAAACATACTTTATTATTAAGTAGTATTTTGTGCTATTACTTATATATAACATATTACATTATTGTTTCACATTATTTTATTAAGTTGTATATTTTAATTTATTTATATAAGAAATTATTATGTATAAGAATATATAATAGATGTAAATGATAACTTATGCAATGTATAAATGTTTATAACAAACTTATTTTAATTACTATTTATTTTTTATGCTTTATAATATATAAATAGGTAATATGTTAACAAATATATTGAAATAAAATATATAGTATTAGTTGTAAATGACATATGATTATACATATGATATAATAAAATTAATTTACAAATATAATATAAGTCCATATTACATATTTATATATATATATATATTATATACATATATATACTAATATAGTTTAGAGACAGATGTGCAACAGAATTTGAAAAAATATAAATTGTTTCTAAAAGAATTAATTTCCCGCTAAAATCGGAAACGAATTTGCAACATAAAAAATTCCATCGCAAATCAAATAGTAATATGTCACAAATTTGTCGCAAAAGCTTATAAAAATTATAAGTTTATTTATAAATTATGTCATCACAAATCCGTCGCAAATCTATCACAAATTCATTGTTTTAAAGACAGAAATTTTCCATCGCAAGTTTTCTATCTCTACAAGCTAGATTTCTAATACTGATACTTATCCCATAGAATAAATCCTTGATCAAGTTGTCATATGGCCTCATCCATTTGGTCAAATTACAGCTAGTTTTTGTTCAGTTTTCAACACATAAACTACATGGAAATTCAAGCTATACGAATTGGAGTAATACTATTACCACCAAACTATTTTAACTTGTAATTGGTTATATTTATTATATATTAAGCTAAAGCTTGCTATTCTGTTTGACATCATGCTATGCACTACATAGTTTTCGAAAATTTTATGACCCCATAGGGTATAGGGTTGTGTCATAAATCATAGTTATGGCCCGATAGAAAATCCAATCTACCAAGTTATAATAAAATTTAAAAGAAAATTAAATAAACATTTATTTAGATTCGAAAGAAAATTTTAGAGAATAAGAATCTTTGTCGCATTCTTTCTCAATCCATATGAATTGTAATATGATCTTTGAAGCTCAATTCATGATTTTGTATTTATCTAAGTTTGACTAATATTCATAGTTTATACTACATTATCTTATTATTATTATTATTATTATTATTATTATTATTATTATTATTATTATTATTAAAAGCCAAATGTTCATAAATATTATCTTAAATTTGGGTTTGGAAAACGAAAGGGATCATTTGTAGTTCCTCATATTATTTGAAGATATGCTTCTTTGTTTTAATAGCTTGATGTAAATTTCGTTATTTATTGTTGAGGTTAGACTAATTTTTTGTTTCAATTATGTGTATAGATTATCTTCAAATGGGTCAAATGAGACAAGGTGGGTCAACTTCATACCTTATAGGAGTAGGTCTGTGTATAACAATAAAAAACCCTATAAGGTTTGGGAGACCCTATAAGGAAGAGAATTAGGTTTGAATCTTATATGACCCATTCTAAACTCACCTCAGTTGCATTCCTATCCTAAATAAGGAGATGTCATTATCCTTAGCCTAACTAATTAACCAAGCAATAATTCCGTTGAAATGAATATTGATCTTTTGAAAGAGAAATTAAGCGTTTGCCTGTTTCTAAAAAGTCATTAAATAGTATTCAATTATTCATTTAAAAATGTGTTTACTGTAGTTTGTACTCTCGATTAAGTATGTGTTTAATATCTTATATAATTAAAGATGTTCATAAAGTAAAGAAAATTGGATACCTGATCATGCTTTTTCTATATATGCTTTTTACAATTTTCTGTACAATATCAAGATTTCATACAATTTTTTTTTTTTCAAAAAAGTTTTGCCTTAAATTGCCATATAATACTTAAGGACAAAAACTTCAAAGTGTGGGTACAACCATTCATTTTAGATGCAGATGTCACATGTAAAAATTCAATAATTTAACAAAATCCAGACATCAACAACAGTCATACTCAACTCCATTCTCCAATTCTCCATTCATTATCTCTTTCCCCACACTTAAAATAAATAGTGACCTCACTGTTCCTAAACTCAACAACAGGAAAGAAATAAAAAATCAAAGGAGAAAGGAATAACAGTACTTCCCCAGTTTTTAAAATAGATGCATGTGTGAGTTCCAACCAGTACTGCTAAAGAGAAGTTCTTCAATTAAGTCCATCTTGTATGTTCATCTCTTGTTGTCTACAATTCATGTGCATTAGCTCCTGTTTTTCATCTTATCTGCACAATAGGGCACACTATCAAAGAAAAGAAAAAATAAAGAAAAAGAAAAAGATATTAATAGATAGATAATAGTGGGTTGCCTCCCACTGAGGGCTTGTTTATAGTCTCGGCTTGACTTTCAAACTTTCTTCTTCAAAGAGGATCAAAATCACTAGTCTTCTTCTTGTCATCCATCCTTTTCTTCTCATGTTCTACTCTTGCATTCTCAGTTGTGTTAGCTTTAGTGGATTTGAGGTTCTTTTTCCATCTCTTCATGATATTGACATTCAACTCTTTATTTCCAACCCTTAACACCATTTTGCTATTCTTGACATCTATCACAACTCCTGCAGTGGCCATGAATGGGTGGCCAAGAAGGAAGGGAATTTCCGGATCTTCTTCCATATCTAAAACAACAAAGTCCACTGGAAAAATGAACTTGTCAACTTTCAAAAGCACATCTTCAATTAACCATCTTGGTCTTTTAATGGAGTGATCAGCTAACTGAATTATCATCTTAGTCTTCTTGATTACATCCCCCAATCCTAATTTCTTTGCCATAGAGAAAGGAATCAAATTAATACTTGCACCTAAATCAAAAAATGCATTTTTAAATTGAGTGTCTCCAATAGTGCAATCCACTGTGAATTTCCCTGGATCATTTAATTTTAGAGGCAATGCATCATTCAAAGCTTCAATACAAGCTTGAGACAACATGATTGTCTCTTTCCCATTCATCTTCCTCTTCTTACTCATGACTTCTTTTAAAAAACATCTATACTGAGGTGATTCTTCTAAAATTTCAGTCATGGGAATATTAACTTCAAGCTTCTTAAACACCTCTAGGAATCTCTCAAAATCTTCATCATCTTTCCTCTTTCTTTGTCTTCCTAGAAAAGGAACTGATGGCACATCTAATCTGACAATGGGTTCAATGACTACAGGAGTGTAATCCTGTTGTACCACATCTTCCATATGAGTTGATGTAGAAGCCAAAGTTTCTTGTTTCTCGTCCGGCTTGCTTGTATCTAGTTTAATCTCATCTGCATGCTCAATTAGGGTAGAGGGCTTTTCAAGATCTGCAATCTATTGTCCTAATTTTTCAAACCCCTCTATGGTCAGATTTGCAAGCTTCTCAATTGCTAATTCCCAAGCTGGCTTGTCTTCTTTTGTTTCAACCTCAATTGCCACTAGAGAATTGCTATCCATTTTCTTTGCACTTGACACAACTATTTCTACTTTCTCTTTTTCTAGCCTTTCATTGTCAATTGGGATTTCTTCATTCTTTCCATCATAAGGAAGCTCCTAATATGCTCTTGAGTTAGCAAATTTAAAAATAGATGAAACCAATTCAGTCAGATCTGCCACCTGAGTCTCTAATTTTTTAATAATTGCTTGTTGTTTCTCAAACTTTTCCTCCTATTTCTTCTCTAAACTTCTCACAATCTCTTTAAAAATTTTCTCTTTATCTGGATTTGGAACTATGGGGATAGAAGAAGAATTGACAATTGTCTCTTGCCTTAGAGTCTCATAAGTGTGGTGATATTCTTGATTTGACATATTGGGATGAAGTTCTGAATTGCCACCTTGACATTGAGAACTATCATATGATCCATTACACCACATACAAACTACTGGAGAAGAGAAATTTGGATCAACATATGGGTATCCTATAAGTTCTTCCATTTTTCTAAACGCTATTTCTACAGGCATTCCCATCAATTGCCCTCAGTAGCCGACTGTAGCATCATCCTATCATAGGCTTCTATTCCTCTAAGGAATATTAATAGTTGAGACCAATTAGGTAATCCACGATAGGGGCATTGACGCATCAAATTGTGGTATCTTCCCCATGCATTTGACACAGGCCCTCCTTCATACTGCTTGAAAGAAAATATTTTTTATTGAAGCTCTTTAGTACAACAATATGGGAAAACTGGTACTTCTGAATTATCCATCTCTTGTTCTTCAAGCACCTGAAAAGAGAAAAAGAAAAACGAGTAGATTGTACAAAAAGAATCAAAGCCTAGTATATACAAATAATGAGAAAGCAATTTTTTTTTAAAATTTTGCAAAAATTTTTTTTTTGAGATTTTTTCAATTAAAGCTTAGTTTACAAAAGTCCTAAAAATTGAAAGTAACACCGATCACTCCCCAGTAATGGTGCCAAAATACTGATCGTGCTTTTTCTATATATACTTTTTACAATTTTCTGTACAATCTCAAGATTTCATACATTTTTTTTTTTTCAAAAAAGTTCTGCCTTAAATTGCCATATAATACTTAAGGACAAAAACTTCAAAGTGTGGGTACAACCATTCATTTTAGATGTAGATGTCACATGCAAAAATTCAACAATTTAACAAAATCCAGACATCAACAGCAGTCACACTCAACTCCATTCTCCAATTCTCCATTCATTATCCTTTATATAAAATACTGATCACACTTTTTCTATATGTGCTTTTTAAAACTCTTTTTACTCTCTTTTGAAATTCCTTTTAAAGCGCAATTATAACCGACAGTATATCGGGTGTGTGTGCAGTAATAAAATTTCGGTGAATATCGAGTCGAATCCACAGGGAGTGAGGACTAGCTATCAATTATATCATCCAATTCATAGCTAGCAAATCAAAAGATGTTTCTATTTTTGTCTTTTCTTTTAATAAAACTAATCTACTAAAAATCATGGATTTCCACACCTCAAATAAAATTAGGTTTAGAGCCAATCAAATCTGGAAATAAATTGAATGTCTGCTATTGACCAAAAATGCACTTGTCAGTCCAAATCATCAATAGGTTCAGTTTTTCAAGAATGAAGAACAAGATAACAATTCCTTTTCCCAAAGTGAACCATTACCCTAAAATTACCAAGGAAAGTGTTAATTGACAATTCTTTTCTAATTCACCAAACCCTAATAGAATTACAACCCATATCCCTATGTGAAATGCAATCTTAATTAAATAATCACAAAATTCATTAGAATAGAATTTCCCAATTACAATCCTAATCATTCATGAATTCTAGATTAAAGCCAAAATTGTATGATTTGTGAAATAACATTGATAATCCAAATATGAACAAGTAATCAATCAACAATAGGAATCATCAATCATATAATCCAAACAAAAGACTCAAAATCGATTTGAGAACACAAGAAATCAAGCATCAAACAACATCCAATAAGAGGATATAAGAAAAGGAACAAAATAACCTTGTCAAGGAATCCTGTTCTTGAAATCCAAACACAAATGTTGTTTTTCCACTTGAATCTCGGTGTGGAATCCTTATTCAAATTAAAAAGTTAACTACTTTAGTGTTCTAAACCCTAATCTATCAAGGAGCTATGGAGGAAAAAGAGGAAAATCGTGCCTAGTGTTTCTTTTCTTTTTTTTTTTTCAAAAGATACAACAAGAGAATTTTATGTATGAAAAGCAGAGAAGATATGCTGGCACTCTACACCGGTGGTGTACTTTTGGATCTAGCCGGCCTTCTTCTTAAATTTGATTTCTAAGAGCATTTTTGAATGTACACGGCTCAATGCTGGGCCTTGAATCTCCAGTAGCCAGTGTAATTGTAAAATCAATTCCGAAAGCAAGATAGATGACAGCCTTTAAGCAGTGTTGATGTGTAGAAAATTCATGGCGATGTTTGACCCTAATCCAATTGGAATTTGGAAAAATTTATAAAATGAAAGTTGTAGATCATTCTGTTCTCTTTCAACAGGATCTTGAATCATATCAAACAGATCTCGGATGAGAGAAATATATCAAATTTACTAATACAGTGTCAATTTACAAATCTTACTGATGTTTTGCACTTGTAGTGACTTCAAGACGATTTTCAACCTTCATTCATTCATAACTAGCAAAAACTCAAAACATGAAGATTATATATTTATCTCTTGCCTTTCCATAGGAGGTTGAATCACATCAAAATAAGATCATATGAGAGAGATATCTGCAATTTATCAAACTCTGTCATTTTTCAAAACATGAACACCATCACAGTAATAGCAGCAATTTCATGGCATATTTTGATGCTGATGCATTCCCAATTCATTCATACCCAAAAATCTTAGGTTTTAGTAACATTTGAAATCATCTCAGTAGGAGCTCGGATGAGAGAGATATGTTGAATTTACGAAACATCGCCAAAACTGTCATGATCCTTGCATGGACAACCTTGCTTGATTTCTTTCCCAAATTTGCATGAAACTTCTCCCAATTGCTTGTACTTGTTGTTTAAGTCCTTAATGACCTCAAATATCAATTTAAACATACTTAAGTACCATTTCCATTCGATTTCTATAAAATCTATAATAAATAAACATGATTTAATCATTGCAAAATTGAGTAAAATATGACTTTATCAAGTCCCCCACACTTGAACTTTCGCTTGTCCTCGAGCAAAATCATTAAGATCATCAGTTGAAATCTATCATAGAATGTACAACACTTTATCATTCAAAACTCAAGCATCTTTTCTTTTGATAGCTATGACTTGCATTACTAGTGCCTACCGCTCAAACCAAACAAGGAACATGTAATTAGATTACTAGAATTAAAATTAAGCAACGGTGCCAAAATACTGATCACGCTTTTTCTACATGTGCTTTTTAAAACTCTTTTTACTCTCTTTTGAAATTCCTTTTAAAGCGTAATTATTAACCAACAGTGTATCGGGTGCGTGTGTAGTAATAAAATTTCGGTGAATGCCGAGTCGAATCCACAAGGAGTGAGGACTAGCTATCAACTATATCAGTCAAATTCATAGCTAGGCAAATCAAAAGATGTCTCTATTTTTGTATTTTCTTTTAATAAAACTAAACTACTAAAATCTTGGATTTCCACACCTCAAATAAAATTAGGTTTAGAGCCAATCAAATCTGGAAATAAATTGAATGTCTGCTGTTGACCAAAAATGCACTTGTCAGTCCAAATCATCAATAGGTTCAGTTTTTCAAGAATGAAGAACAAGATAACAATACCTTTTCCCAAAGTGAACAATTACCCTAAAATTACCAAGGAAAGTGTTAATTGACAATTCTTTTCTAATTCACCAAACCCTAATAGAATTACAACCCATATCTCTATGTGAAATGCAATCCTAATAAAATAATCACAAAATTGATTGGAATAGAATTTCCCGATTACAATCCTAATCATTCATGAATTCCAGATTAAAGCCAAAATTGCATGATTTGTGAAATAACATTGATAATCCAAATATGAAAAAGTAATCAATCAACAATAGGAATAATCAATCATATAATCCAAACAAAAAAAAAAAAAAAAAAAAAAAAATAAAGACTCAAAATCGATTTAGAAACACATGAAATCAAGTAATCAAGAACAAAATAACCTTGTCAATGGAATCCTGCTCTTGAAATCCAAACACAAATGTTGTTTTCCACTTGAATCTCGACGTGGAATCCTTATTCAAATTAAAAAGTTAACTACTTTATTGTTCTAAACCTAATGTATCAAGGAGCTATGGAGGAAAAAGAGGAAAATCGTGCATAGGGTTTCTTTTTTTTTTTTTTTTCAAAAGATACAACAAGAGAAGTTTATGTTGAAAAGTCATAGGGAAGATACGCTGGCACTCTACACTGACGGTGTACTTTAGGATCTAGCCGGCCTTCGTTTTAAAATTTGATTTCCAAGAGCATTTTTGAATGTACACCGGCTCAACGCTGGAGGTCTTGAATCTCCAGTAGCCGGTGTACATTGTAAAATCAATTCCGAAGCAAGATAGATGACAGCCTTTAAGCAGTGCTGATATGCAGAAAATTCATGACGATTTTGACCCTAATGTAATTGGAATTTGGAAAAAATTATGAAAATGCAAGTTGTAGATCTTTCTATCCTCTTTCTATAGGATCTTGAATCATATCAAACGGACATCAAAGGAGAAAAATATATCAAATTTACTAAAACAATGTCAATCTACAAATCTTACTGATGTTCTGCACTTGCAGCGACTTCAAGGCGATTTTCAACCTTCATTAGTTCACAATTAGAAGAAACGCAAAACATGAAGATTGTATATTTATCTCTTGCCTTTCAATAGGAGGTTGAATCACGTCAAAATAAGATCATATCAGAGAGATATCTGCAATTTATCAAACTCTGTCATTTTCCAAAACATGAACACCATCACTGCAATAGCAGCAATTTCATGGCATATTTTGATGCTGATGCATTCCCAATTCATTCACGCCCAAAACATGAAAATTGAATATCTCTCTCTTAGGTTTGAGTAACATTTGAAATCATCTCAATAGGAGCTCGAATGAGAGAGATATGTTGAATTTACCAAACATCGCCAAAACTGTCATGATACTTACATGGCCGGCCCTGCTTGATTTCTTTCCCAAATTTGCATGAAATTTCTCCCAATTGCTTGTACTTGTTGTTTAAGTCCTTAATGACCTCAAATATCAATTTAAACATACTTAAGTACCATTTCCATTTGATTTCTATAAAATCTATAATAAATAAACATGATTTAATTATTGCAAAATTGAGTAAAATATGACTTTATCAAGTCCCTCACACTTGAACTTTCGCTTGTCCTCAAGCAAAATCATTAAGATCATCAGTTGAAATCTATCATAGAATGTACAACACTTTATCATCCGAAACAGAAGCATCTTTTCTTTTGATAGCTATGACTTGCATTACTAGTGCCTACCGCTCAAACCAAATAGGGAACATGTAATTAGATTACTAGAATTAAAATTACGCATGGTTTTTCTACATGTGCTTTTTAAAACTCTTTTTACTCTCTTTTGAAATTCCTTTTAAAGCGCAATTATTAACTAACAGTACATCAAGTGCGTGTGCAGTAATAAAATTTCGGTGAATACCGAGTCAAATCCACAAGGAGTGAGGACTAGCTATCAACTATATCGGTCCAATTCATAGCTAGGCAAATCAAAAGATGTCTCTATTTTTGTATTTTCTTTTAATAAAACTAAACTACTGAAAATCATGGATTTCCACACCTCAAATAAAATTAGGTTTAGAGCCAATCACATCTGGAAATAAATTGAATGTTTGCTGTTGACCAAAAATGCACTTGTTAGTCCAAATCATCAATAGGTTCAGTTTTTCAAGAATGAAGAACAAGATAACAATTCTTTTTCCCAAAGTGAACCATTACCCTAAAATTACCAAGGAAAGTGTTAATTGACAATTCTTTTCTAATTCACCAAACCCTAATAGAATTACAACCCATATCTCTATGTGAAATGCAATTTTAATTAAATAATCACAAAATTGATTGGAATAGAATTTCCCAATTACAATCCTAATCATTCATGAATTCCAGATTAAAGACAAAATTGTATGATTTGTGAAATAACATTGATAATCCGAATATGAACAAGTAATCAATCAACAATAGGAATCATCAATCATATAATCCAAACAAAAGACTCAAAATCGATTTGAGAACATAAGAAATCAAGCATCAAACAACATCCAATAAGAGGATATAAGAAAAAGAACAAAATAACCTTGTCAAGGAATTCTGTTCTTGAAATCCAAACACAAATGTTGTTTTCCACTTGAATCTCAGTGAGGAATCCTTATTCAAATTAAAAAGTTAACTACTTTATTGTTCTAAGCCTAATCTATCAAGGAGCTCTGGAGGAAAAAGAGGAAAATCGTGCATAGGGTTTCTTTTTTTTTTTTTTTTTTCAAAAGATACAACAAGAGAAGTTTATATTTGAAAAGTCATAGAGAAGATACACTGGCACTCACACTGATGGTGTACTTTAGGATCTAGTCGGCCTTCGTTTTAAAATTTGATTTTCGAGAGCATTTTTGAATGTACACCGGCTCAACGCTGGCCGTCTTGAATCTCCAGTAGCCGGTGTATATTGTAAAATCAATTCGAAGCAAGATAGATGACAGCCTTTAAGCAGTGCTGATATGCAGAAACTTCATGACGATTTTGGACCCTAATGCAATTGGAATTTGGAAAAACTTATTGTAGATCTTTCTCTCCTCTTTCTATAGGATCTTGAATCATATCAAACGGACGTCAGAGGAGAAAAATATATCAAATTTACTTAAACAGTGTCAATCTACAAATCTTACAGATGTTCTGGACTTGTAGTGAATTCAAGATGATTTTCAACCTTCATTCTTTCATAATTAGCAAAAACTCAAAACATGAAGATTGTATATTTATCTCTTGCCTTTCCATAGGAGGTTGAATCACATCAAAATAAGAACATATGAGAGAGATATCTTCAATTTATCAAACTCTGTCATTTTCCAAAACATGAACACCAGCACTGCAATAGCAGCAATTTCATGGCATATTTTGATGCTGATGCATTACCAATTCATTCATGCCCAAAACATGAAAATTGAATATCTCTCTTAGGTTTCAGTAACATTTGAAATCATCTCAATAGGAGCTTGGATAAGAGATATGTTGAATTTACGAAACATCGCCAAAAACTGTCATGATACTTGCATGGACAACCTTGCTTGATTTCTTTCCCAAATTTGCATGAAACTTCTCCAATTGCTTGTACTTGTTTTTTAAGTCCTTAATGACCTCAAATATCAATTTAAACATACTTAAGTACCATTTCCATTCGATTTCTATAAAATCTATAATAAATAAACATGATTTAATCATTGCAAATTGAGTAAAATATGACTTTACCAAGTCCCCCACACTTGAACTTTCGCTTGTCCTCGAGCAAAATCATTAAGATCATCAGTTGAAATCTATCATAGAATGTACAACACTTTATCATTCAAAACTCAAGCATCTTTTCTTTTGAAAGCTATGACTTGCATTACTAGTGCCTACCGCTCAACCAAACAAGGAACATGTAATTAGATTGCTAGAATTAAAATTAAGCAGTGGCGCCAAAATACTGATCACACTTTTTCTACATGTGATTTTTAAAACTATTTTTACTCTCTTTTGAAAGTCCTTTTAAAGCGCAATTATTAACCGACAGTGTATCGGGTGTGTATGCGGTAATAAAATTTCGATGAATACCGAGTGAATCCACAAGGAGTAAGGACTAGCTATCAACTATATCAGTCCAATTCATAGCTAGCAAATCAAAAGATGCCTCTATTTTTGTATTTTCTTTGAATAAAACTAAACTATTAAAAATCATGATTTCCACACCTCAAATAAAATTAGGTTTAGAGCCAATCAAATCTAGAAATAAATTGAGTGTCTGCTATTGACCAAAAATGCACTTGTCAATCCAAATCATCAATGGGTTCAGTTTTTCAAGAATGAAGAACAAGATAACAATTCCTTTACCCAAAGTGAACCATTACCCTAAAATTACCAAGGAAAGTGTTAATTGACAATTCTTTTCTAATTCACCAAACCCTAATAGAATTACAACCCATATCCCTATGTGAAATGCAATCCTAATTAAATAATCACAAAATTGATTGGAATAGAATTTCCTGATTACAATCCTAATCATTCATGAATTCCAGATTAAAGCCAAAATTGCATGATTTGTGAAATAACATTGATAATCCGAATATGAAAAAGTAATCAATCAACAATAGAATCATCAATCATATAATCCAAGCAAAAGACTCAAAATTGATTTGAGACACAAGAAATCAAGCATCAAACAACATCCAATAAGAGGATATAAGAAAAAGAACAAAATAACCTTGTCAAGGAATCCTGTTCTTGAAATCCAAACACAAATGTTGTTTTTCCACTTGAATCTCGGTGTGGAATCCTTATTCAAATTAAAAAGTTAACTACTTTAGTGTTTTAAACCCTAATCTATCAAGGAGCTATGGAGGAAAAAGAGGAAAATCGTGCCTAGTGTTTCTTTTTCTTTTTTTTTTTTTCAAAAGATACAACAAGAGAATTTTATGTATGAAAAGTCGCAGAGAAGATATGCTGGCACTCTAAATCGGCGGTGTACTTTCGGATCTAGCCGGCCTTCTTTTTAAATTTGATTTCTAAGAGCATTTTTGAATGTACACCGGCTCAATGCTGCCAGCCTTGAATCTCTAGTAGCCAGTGTACATTGTAAAATCAATTCCAAAAGCAAGATAGATGATAGCCTTTAAGCAGTGTTGATGTATAGAAAATTCATGGCGATGTTTGACCCTAATCTAATTGGAATTTGGAAAAACTTATAAAATGAAAGTTGTAGATCTTTCTGTTCTCTTTCAATAGGATCTTGAATCATATCAAACGGATCTCGGATGAGAGAAATATATCAGATTTACTAATACAGTGTCAATTTACAAATCTTACTGATGTTTTGCACTTGTAGTGACTTCAAGACGATTTTCAACCTTCATTCGTTCATAACTAGCAAAAGCTCAAAACATGAAGATATATATTTATCTCTTGCCTTTCCATAAGAGGTTGAATCACATCAAAATAAGATCATATGAGATGGATATCTGCAATTTATCAAACTCTGTCATTTTCCAAAACATGAACACCATCACTGTAATAGCAAACAATTTTATGGCATATTTGATGCTGATGCATTCCCAATTCATTCACGCCCAAAACATGAAAATTGAATATCTCTCTCTTAGGTTTCAGTAACATTTGAAATCATCTCAATAGGAGCTCGGATAAGAGAGATATGTTGAATTTACGAAACATCGCCAAACTATCATGATACTTGCATGGCTGACCTTGCTTGATTTCTTTTCCAAATTTGCATGAAACTTTTTCTAGTTGCTTGTATTTGTTGTTTAAGTTCTTAATGGCCTCAAATAACAATTTAAACATACTTAAGTACCATTTCCATTCGATTTCTATAAAATCTATAATAAATAACCATGATTTAATTATTGTAAAATTGAGTAAAATATGACTTTATCAATTCCTTGTTTAGTAATAATATATTCAATTCCATATGGAAGTATAGTTTAATCTTGGCGCTAACAATACATCGTAATTATGATATTGTAGTGCCTTCTTTGTCTCTAGTTCATCATTGTACACTGCGTATTTGTTGTTCCTTCAATACGTTAAGTTCTTAACTTAATACATGCCATCTCCTGCTAAACACATAATGTTAAGTTAAAATTGCTTGAATAATATTCATTGACTGTCCAACATAAATATTTTATTAATGCTAAAATACTCGAAAAAGTAAAATTAAAATGGGCCAATTAGGTGATTCAACCTAAGTCTTTTTATATTGAAGCCTTCTTAACCCTAGACTATATTTTAGAGGAATAAGTCTCTCATTCTTCTAAGACCTTAAGCTCTTTTTTAAGAAAAAGAACAAATAAGACATGTTATCAAAGCTTTTTGTCATTTTTATAATTTTATACCAAGAATTAATAATAAACTATACAATATAGTTATAGGGATTTGAGAGATCCCAAAGATGAAAAAATGTGAAAAAAGGTCAATTTCGATAAGTTATAATTTTGCAAATAGAATACACATACATTCAAAATCGTAGTATGCGTGGAATCACTAAACTCATTCAATCGAATCAGGTGATCTTCATGTATATGGACGAGAGAAACAATATTGGAGAAATAAGAAAATAAATTGTGAATGATCTTAGAAGAACACTTATTATAAAAACTAACTATACAATCAGTTATTTATATAATATAGCTAAGCAAAGCAAGTGCAAGTCATGTGTAAAATAAATAAAACACATGCTCAAGTTGGAGCCCACAAAGGCCTAACTTAATAAAAACGTCTTGCATTTGTGTAGTAGAAATAGCCTTAATAAGAAAATTTACTATCTTTAAATGTGTGGGAATGTAAAAAGTTTTGAAGAAACCTTTAGCAACTTAATCTCTAGTTAAATGCACATCTATATCAATGTGCTTTGTAACAATAGGAGCAAAGGTTGATTGCAATCTAAAGTGCTAACATGTTACTCGACCAAAGAGTAACAATTTAAGTAAAGTCAACGAAGATATGTCGCAATATATAAAAACCAAAGTATCTCTTTGGTTGTATGACCTAGACACCTATATTTTGCTTCAATAATTATATTTTGTTTCTTCATTTTCCAAGAAATCAAAGAATTATCCAACAATTACAATAACCTAACAAGAACTTATGATCATGGGTATACGAACCCCAATCCACATCAGAAAACCAACAAAGTCAAGTGTATCATCTTATGGATAAGATAAGCCTAAAGAAGAAGTACCCTTTTTAGTATTACGTAGATGATAAGATGCATCAAGATGGGTGGAATGTGAATGATAGAGAAACAGGCTACTTTGGGATCTAGTTTTATTACATGTCAAGGTCGTTCTATTCGATAAATCTTGGTTCAATGGTTAAAGTTATTGCCTAAGGGTACCACTTGAGAAGGCTATGAGGAGTTTCAACGTCTTCATCCTCATTAAAACCTTGAGGACAAGGTTGTTGTCAAAGATAGGAAGAAAACTATTACAACTCATCAAACAAATAATAGAAGATAAAGATATACTCTAGATAAATACAAGGATTTTATAGTATCATAATAACAGTCAGTTAAAAACAATTAAAGTAGGCATACTTGTAATTAATTGTAATAGAATAAGATTGTAAACAACACATTATATAAATAGATGAAAGCAAAGGGGAAAAGGATTCTTTATCCTAACTTAAACAAAGTCTTTAGACTAGAGAGTAGTCTCTCTCGAATCAACCTTGCATCTGCAAATTCATAACATAAATAACCATTAAGAGAATAGTATTGATCGAAGAAGAAAACATAGAGAGAGCCCTCATTAGGGCTCATACCTATGTAGTAGAGAGGCGAAACTGAGGAAAAGGCAATGGAAATAGGGCATATTTGAAAATGGATGGGCTTATTTGAGTATTGGGTCAAGTACTATCATTTGGTGCTCTTGTCTTATTTGGAGTAGCATCAGGATCTTGGCGATTCTTGGAAAGTGAGTATTGAGTTCTTGAATCTTGATGGCACCTAAAACAAGAAAGATGACTTTAGATGAAAATTAGAGAAATTGCAAGCTACGATTGCATAAGAAATGGATAGAAAGTTAATGGTATTCATGGAAGAGGTGAAATAGATTATAAGTAGTTGCTTATAAAAAAAGGGGAATTAGACTCCAACAGTAGCATCATAACAATCAAATGGCAAGGAGTCATCACTTTCCCATGATTTTAACTTGGATTCCATTCTTATAGGCAGTAAACTTGAGATTCCCAAGTTCAATGGAGATGATGCACCTAGATAGTTATTCAAAACCAAAAGATTTTTCCATTTCCATAAAGTACCCATAGACAATCGGATCACAGTAGCTTCCTTTGCAATGGAAGATAAAGCTTTAAAGTGGTACCAATGGTTAAAGAAGAATCACAAGATTACTATTTGGGATGCTCTCAAGAAAGTAGCTAAAGATAGATTTGGACCGTCATTAAGTGAAGATGTTCAAGGATGGTTGTTAAAGTTGTTGTAGACATCATTTGTGGAAGAATATTAAACCAAATTTGAAGCTCTATCCAATAGAGTCTTTGGATTATCGAATATTTTCTTGATCAGTTGTTTCATATAAGGTCTTAAACCCCATTTGAAACGTGAACTACAAATTGCAAGACCACAAGACATGATTCGAACCATCAACTTAGCTAAATTGCATGAAGTCAAGTATAATGATTTGTACCAACATAAATACACTCAAAACATCAAGCCAATTTTTTTTTTTTTCAAAACCATCTTTATCAACCTTACAATTTGCTAAACCTAAAACATTTGACCAATCCTTTTCTTTTTCAAAACCAAAAACTAAACATCACTTCCTATTAAGAAACTATCGCCAAAACAGATGGTAGCAAGAAGAAAGCAAGGGTTATGTTACAACTGCAAGGAGAAATATAGTAGAAATCATAGGTGTAAAGCAAATTTTTGTTGATGCTTATAAATGAAGATGATTGTACTAATGAATAGAATGTAGAAAAGGAATATATAATTGAGGATTCGACGTATATGGTGCCTGATGATTCTTTGACTAGTGATAGTAAAGTCACAATAAGTTCACATGCATTATCCAATATATCAACACTGAAAACTATAAGATTTATGAGCATGATCAACAATAAAATAGTTTCAATACTATTAGATAGTGTTAGTGAAAAAATTTCTTACAATCAAGAGTACCTAAGTTTTTTAACTTACCAGTAATAGCATTAAATGGATTTGCAGTAATGATTGGGGATGGAACAAAATTATGGTGTGAAGGACAGTGTGAAAATGTACCTAGTATGATCCAAGGCTATGAATTCCATATGCATTTTCGTATTCTGCCTATACAAGGGGCTGATATAGTATTGAGTGTCCAATGGATGTAGAGCTTACGACTAATAATGATTGAATATAATGCAATGACTATATAGTAGGGAGGGTCAATGGGTGTCTCTATGTGGTAATTCAGCTACTGTGCAGCCCATATCACATCATCAACTACGGCGTTGGATTATAATAGATGCTATATCATCTTTCTATCAATTGATGGCTTAGCCTTGTGAATCCACATCGAGTATCACCAGCAATGATGCTTTAGCAAGTGTATTGGGCAAATTCTTTGTTGTGTTCGAGACACCTACATCACTTCCACCATACCTTAATATTCAACATCGGATCCATTTTAATCCAGGTATTGTTCCTATCAATGTAAAGCCTTATCATTACCCATATTTTCAAAAAATTGAGATAGTAAAAAAAGTAAGAGATGTTAGAACAAGTAATTATAGGGAATAGTACCAGTCTATTTTATAGCCTATTTTGCTAGGTAAAAGAAAGACGGATCATGGTGATTACGCATAAAACATTAAACAATGTTACTATCATGGATCAATTTCCAATCCCTACAATGGATGAGTTGATAAATGAATTGCACAAAGCAATGGTTTTTTTCCAAATTAGATTTAAGATATGGTTATCACCAAATGAGGAAGTTGGAGGAAGATATTGAGAAAACGACATTTCGTACTCGTGAAAGCCACTATGAATTCTTAGTGATGCCCTTTAGATTAGCTAATGCACTAGCTTTTTTTCAGGCTATTATGGATGGGTTGTTTAGACCATTTTTAAGGAAATTTGTCATTGTATTCTTTGACGACATGTTGATATATAGCCAGACAGAGAAGCAACATCATGAACACTTAGCTATTGTGTTAAGCATTCTGTTGGAGGATAATTTTTTTAATACAAATCTAATTGTTCATTTAGCCAGTGGAAGATTGAATACTTAGGCCATGTAATGGGACAAAATGCGGTGCAACTAGATCTATTAAAGATATCAGCTATTAAGGACTGGCCTAAACATGAGATGATTAAGGATTTAAGGGGTTTTTTGGGCTTGTCTGGCTATTATTGTCATTTTATATAAGGTTATGCATCAATTGCGTTTCCTTTAACTAACATACTATAAAAAGATTATTTTGACTAGACTCAATAGACTTTAGAGGCTTTTGATAGATTGAAATTAGCACTATGTTTAGCCACTATTTGAGACTTTTAGATTTTTCATGTCCATTTATAGTGGAAACTGATGCTTCAGGTCATGGCATAGGTGTAATGCTGTTACAACAAAACCATATAGTGGCATTTTTTATGAAGTAGATGTCCATACATTTGTGTAAGACTTCCGTTTATGTGAGAGAATTATATGCAATAGTAGAAGCAATAAAGAAGTGGAGATAATACCTTTTAGGCCAACATTTTACTATTAGAACATATCATAGAAGTCTCAAAGAGATATTCAATCAAGTCATTCAAATTCTAGAGCAATAAAAATATTTGTTCAAATTAATTGGATATGACTGTAAGATCACTTATAAACCAAGTCGTGAGAACATTATTGCAAATGCATTATCATGATGAGGGCACGATCAAGTGCAATTTTGGCATTTGAGCACCTTATTTCAAGTTTATTAAGGAATTGAAACAAGAGTATCAAGTGCTACCAACCTTTCAACAAATTGTGTCTAACTTAACCTAAGGGAAAACTATTAAATACTCTCTATACTAGAGAGATGAGCTTTTGTACTATAGATTATGACTATTCTCAGTGCCTCAATCTCTACTCATTCCTATTGTATTATGCAAATTCCAGACTTCTCCTTTTGATGGTCATTTTGGTGTGCTTAAAATCCTATAAGAGGCTAGCTTCTTCTTCTATTAGGAGGGAATGAAACGCATTGTAAAGGAGTTTGTGCAACAACACATAATTTGTTAACAAGTCAAATATATGGCCAAGGAACCGGTTAGTCTATTACAACCACTTCCTATTCTAGATAGTGTTTTGGGAAGACATTAGCATGGATTTTATCACATCTTTCTTGACTTCACATGGGTTTTTAGTAATATTAGTAGCGGTGGATAGACTTTCCAAATATTATCATTTAGGTGCTCTTAATCAACACTTTATAACAACTAAGGTTTCACAACTATTTTAAATATGGTAGTGAAATTACATGGATTTCCAAGAACCATTATTTCAAATAGAGATTTGATTTTCATGAGTAGATTTTGGAAGGAACTACTTAGGCTTAGTGGGAATTAAATTACATATGTTAAGTTGTTAGTCCCAAATAATAATCAAGAAGGGGTTGAATTGATTATTCATTAAAAATTTTCACCTTTAAAAATATTCCCTTTGAATTTTAAATTATGAACAATGTAACAATTAAACAAGTATGAAAATAAATTGTTGAAAATAAAAGAATAAAGAAAAGAGAATCACGCAGCAATTTATAGTGGTTCCACCTTGTGCATCAGTCCACTCTTCTAGCTCCATGCTGGGGACCCGATTGTCTATACCGGTTGTGTTTCATCATATCAAAAAGTTCAAGATTACAAGATAGTGCAATCTATCTGCTCGATTCTCACTGCTATCCTCTAGCTATAATCAATCTACAGAATCTAATCCTGTAACTGAACTACCAAGCTAAGAAGGCAGCAACACGTTCCTTCTATTACAAATAAAAGAGATTTGAAAACTAAATGCAATAAAGAAGGCTTACATAATTTTAGATCAATGAAGCTTATAGACATAGGAGATAAAATCTTAAAAGCAATGTAGTCTCGATTTTTTTTTTTTTAAGAGAGAAGGTACTATTATTTTGCTGCGTGAAGTATATAGTTCTTAAGTTCTTTCTATCTTGGTCACATATATGCTTCTTATTCCAATGTTCAAGAGAATCTTGAAGGATTGATATTTCTTCCCAAATATCTCGGCTATAAATCTGTTAATCTTTATCCTTATTTTTATAATTTGAAGACCAACCAGATTGCTTGTTTTGTCTTGTTTGAATTTTAAATCTTGGATAATCTTCATCGTGATTATTTCCCTGATTCTTGTTGTAAATCTTTTGATAAACTAATCTAGAAGAATCAAGATCTTCTCTCCTTATTTGTTGCGATTTGAACGAGATATGCTTGATAAGACAACATGATCTTCATCCAATAAATTGTCGTGATCTTCTCTTAATCTTCCTTCGGATAGCTTTCATTTGTTTGTTGAGATCTTTTCATGAGATTTAAAAATATGGATAGTCTCAATAAAATAAACTTATAGATATTGTAATGTTTATCCAAATAAAATGTGATATCCCTTAAAATTATGAGAGCTTATCTTTATATACCAAACCTTATCTTCTATATCTTTTCTTATAACAAACATAAAGACTTTGAAAAACTTTCATTCATCTTAGTAAAAACATATTTGAAGATACCGAAACAAATTTTTTAATAAAATCTTTGTAAATTTTCTTGATGTGATTTGTCCTCATGATATGAATCCGACTTAAAGTGAAACACATCAAGTATATTAACCTAAATATACTTGACAAGTGAAGCTAGGTCTTGAAAAATATTAAAAACCAAGTTTGTAAATAATTTCACTCGAATAAAAAAAAAAATTCGTGTCAGACTTGAAAGTTCTGAAATAGCTTTTGTCAGACTTATTTTTCTATCGCTGAAGGTTCTGAAATAACTTATGTTAAACTTATTTTTCTATCACTGAAGGTTCTTAAACAACTTCAGTCAAACTTATTTTACTATTGTTGAAGGCTCTAAAATAGCTTCTGTCAAACTTATTTAGACACCAAAGCTTGTTTGAAACTTCCGAAAGAGCTTCTAACTTTATAAAACTTTATTTATTCAACCTTTTAAAGGTTCTTAACTAGCTTCTGTCAAATCATACTTATAAAAGAAAACATAAACATCTAAACATTTCAACATCCTTTTGTTATCATCAAAATATTATTAGAGAACTTAACATAAGTGCTTATCATCCACAATTCGATGGTCAAATAGAAGTGTTAAATCAAGTGATTCAACAATATTTGATAAGTTTTCCAATGGAGTTTTTGACTCAATGGGTAAAATATTTACCATGGGATGAGTATTCACATAACACATCCTATCATTAAGAGATAGAGATAACACCATTTCATGTTGTTTATGGCAGAGCACCTCCGAAATTACAAAACTATTTAGAGCTGACTCTAAGTTGGAAGCATTGGACATTGAGCCATGTAATATAAACAACTTTTGAAGGCATTACGGTCTAGATTATTGGAAGCACAGAATCGTATGAAAGCTGTAGTAGATATTCATAGAAGGGATATTGCATTCAAGGAGGGTGATTTAGTCTTTGTGAGAGTCCAACCCTATAAGTAATTATTGGTTTTTCAAGGCTATCTGTCGAGCATGGATTTTTTCCACTATCTGGTTCATTTCTCCTAACCCGATTCATATTAAACCTGAACCCATTTAACATGAATCCTCGACTAGGGGTTAAAAGAAATTTTAAAAAAAATTTTAGAGTCTCCACCCGATATAAATCGGGAAAAAATAAAAAGCTAGGATCAATGGGTCGGTTGATCCTAACTTAGCTACTAGTCTGCGAAAAAATTTGATTTTAAAAAAAATCAACTTTTAAAACCAGATATCATGGATTCGGGGGCTAACCTATTAAAACCAAATCGGTTACCACTTTTGGAATTGTAAATTTATAATCTATCATTTTCATGCTCAAAAACTTAAGTAAAACATTATAGCACAAATATTTACAAGTCACATTATTCATTTTTTTATTTTTATATGCTTTTTTTCATTTTTATTATTTTTTAGAATATCAATAACAACAAACATATTTCTTTTTTTTTTAAAAAAAATTATATTTACAAAAAAAACAAAACTTTTTTTATTTTTTATGTCGCCCCGCAGGTGCCTACGTACTCGCTAATCGAGATCAGACAAAACGTAGTTCTTTTAAAAAAGAACTTAATTTGTTGATCAATTTTAATTTTTGAACTCTTTTCATTTTAAGTTCATTAAATTTTCAAGTTTTTTATAAAAAATTATTTTTGACGATCCTATGGTCTAATCAATTGATTTTTTTTTTATGAAAATACAATTTTTCTAAGCCCAAAAATCATTTTTTTTTTTAGAAATTTTGTTCTTTGGAAAATCCAATTTTATTATTTTTATTTTTTTTTATAATTTTTTTATTATTATTTTTTTTTATTATTTTAAAAAAATCATCACATAAATTCACAATATATCCAGAATATTTTACAATATATTAAAAATATTTTTCATGCATTAAATATGTATTCCTAAGGCAATTTGTGTATAAATACACATTAAAAATATTCAAAAAAATCAAAAATATCAAAAAAAATAAATTTATATAAAAAATAAATATTTTCTGGATTTTTCTGGATTTTTCTGAATTTTTCTGAATTTTTTATGAATTTTTATAAATTTTTTGCTATTTTTTATCATTTTCAGAAATTAATTATATAATAAAAATATAATAAAATAATGCGGATTAACCTGGACCGTCGGATGAAGCGGACGAGATCTGGAGCGTTGATCTCGCTGACCGATCTGGATCGTCTGATCGCTTGTTGACTCGATCTGAGCCGTCTGATCACTTGATGAAATCTGGGCCGTCTGATTGCTTGATGAAATCTGGACCGTCTGATCACTTGATGAAATCTGAGCCGTTGATCTGTTTGATGAAATCTGAGCCGTCTGATCTGCTTGATCGAATCTGAGCCGCTGATCTGCTTGATCGAATCTGGGCCGTCTGATCTGCTTGATTGAATCTGGACCGTCTGATCAGAGTTGACCGTTGACCGATGACCGACGACCGTTGACCGATGACCGACCGGGTTGGGATTCGGATTTTCGGGTCAGATTCGGATCTTCGTCGGGCGAGGAAGACGATGACGCGATCTTTTGAGCGTTCGTCGGCCGTCCCTGGTGGTTGTTGACCTCCCTAAGCTTGTCGGCCCGACTTCTATGCTGGTGACGCGTCCGTTGGTGGTGGTGGCGTTCACTCAGAACCACCAGAAGCGGCGGTTCGCGGTGGTGGGTAGCGGCGGCGTTTGAAGAACAAAATAAAAAAATTTTCAGAGTGAAATCCGATCAATTCGAACAAATCTAAGCACACTAAATCATCCAAATAAAGTTTCTAACATTGTTACAACACTCAATTTGGATTAAATCTGATCCAATCCATTCGAATTTGAAAAATTCGAATTCTATACCCTAATTTCAAGAATTTCGAATTGGCTTTGCTATGTATGTGTTCTTCTGAAATTGACTTGTGCCTTTTGTTCCTAGGACCTCCTATTTATAGGTTGCAAGCTCAATTTTCAGTTTCGAACAGTTTCGAAAATGAATAGATTTTTGCCCTTTGATTTTTCCACGAATTTAATTAGAAAATCCATGATTAAATTGTTTGAAACTGATGAATTGATGATTGTTTTCATATTCCATGCCAGATTCATCCACTCAATTTTTGTAACTCCTCATTCATGTGCAATTGAATACTTTATACATTGAATTTTGTAACTTTTGGTTGTTTTTTTTGCACTAATTTTGTAATCACTTTGTAACCACTTTGCAATCCCATCATCAATGATTTTTTGTCAGTTAAAAACTGATGCAAAGTAAGGCAAGTGTCACATTTGAGGAAAACGAAAAGACAAAAATGATAAAAAAAACAAAAATTTGCCTTTGCTAGGGTTTGAACCTGTGTCCTTGAGCTTGAGTGTGTTTGGGTCCATATGTTTAACCAACAGGCCATTTGGCCTGTGCCTTGATCACTTAGCCAATTTCATTAATACTTAAGGCTTTTGGAAAATGAATTTTAAGCCTTAATTAATTGGGCAAAAATTGGGTGTCTACAGCTGCCCCTCTTTGTGGTAAAGTTTGAACAAAACTTTTGCCATAAAGACAAAAAGACAACCAATTTTTGCTTAGCTTCTCCTTTAGACTTTGAGATTCGGTTAGGTCATTTGCCTGACCTATGGGCTTTGGTTTGGTCATTTGCCGGACCAATGGGCTTTGGTCATTTGCCGGACCAATGGGCTTTGGGTTTGGTCATTTGCCGGACCAATGGGCTTTGGTCATTTGCCGGACCAATGGGCTTTGGGTTTGGTCATTTGCCGGACCAATGGGCTTTGGTCATTTGCCGGACCAATGGGCTTTGGGTTTGGTCATTTGCCGGACCAATGGGCTTTGATTTTGGTCATTTGCCGGACCAATGGGCTTTGATTTTGGTCATTTGCCGGACCAATGGGCTTTGGTTTTGGTCATTTGCCGGACCAATGGGCTTTGGTTTCTATCTGGAATAGATGGATTTCTAACTTTTGTCTTGATCACCATCTTGAGCGGATGAATTTCTGAATTTTGTCTTGATCACCATCTTCAATTGATGGGTTTCTGAATTTTGTCACGATCACCATCTTCAATTGATGGGTTTCTGAATTTTGTCACGATCACCATCTTCAATTGATGGGTTTCTGAATTTTGTCACCATCTCAAAAGGATGGATTTTGGGTCACCATCTCGAAAGGATGGATTTTGAGTTTGGGTAGTACTAGACTATCTGTCTAGACTAAAGGGTATTTGGGATTTTCTCAATCCACTAGGGGTTTCTTTCTCTTTCTCTTTTTCTTTTTCTTCCTTTCTCTTTTTTTTTTCTTTTCTCTTCTTTTTTTTTTTTTCTTCTTTTCTTTTTTTTTTTTTTTTTTCTTCTTTTTTTTTCTTCTTTTTTTTTTTTTTTTTTTTTCAATCCAACATGCTTCAACTTTCTATCAAAATTAGTTATTCTTGCCATAATATTTTCTTTTAAAATAAAAACTATCAATAGACCAAACTGATAAACGCATTCATTCAGTATTATAAGATGCTCAAATTTCTTTTTCTGATGATTCAAATGGTGTTTGATTGGAAATTTGTTCAGAAAAATTTCGTGGGTTAGGCTTTGATTTAACTTCAAAGAGTTTCAGTCTTTGATTCGACTTCAGAGAATTTCAGGAATATCAACTTTGCTTATAATTAATTAAAATAAAATTAATTGATCACTTGAAATGACAAGTTTTATTGATCAAGGATAATATAACTTTACAGCATCTGAGTTCACAGGATCCTTTAAATTGGGTCCATCCATTTGGGAAAGGATTAATGCTCCTCCCGATAAGACCTTCTTCACTATATATGGTCCTTCATAATTTGGTGTGAACTTTCCTCTGGAATCTTGCACATTTGGCAGCATTTTTCTCAAAACCAAATCACCTTCTTGGAAATTTCTTGGCTTAACCCTCTTGTTAAATGCTCTAGCCATCCTTTGTTGATATAATTGCCCATGACAAATGGCGGTTAATCTTTTTTCATCTAAAAGATTTAACTGTTCAACTCTTTGTCTAACCCATTCAGCTTCTTCGAGCTCTGTTTCA
The DNA here is from genome assembly GCA_024138025.1 of Combretum micranthum. NCBI lineage: Eukaryota > Viridiplantae > Streptophyta > Magnoliopsida > Myrtales > Combretaceae > Combretum > Combretum micranthum. The sequence continues at coordinate 2,948,409 of JAMXBD010000021.1, forward strand.
GCCAATACCCGGAGCGAAGGAATCTCAACTTCTACTGGTAAAACAGCTTCAGTTCCATATACCAGGGAATAGGGCGTTGCTCCAGTTGACACTCTTACAGAGGTTCGATATGCCATTAATGCTAATGGGAGCATTTCATGCCAATCCTTATATGCGATTGTCATCTTCTCAATGATTCTCTTGATGTTTTTGTTGGCGGCTTTTACTGCTCCATTCATCTGTGGGCGATATGGAGTGGAATTCCGGTGTTTAATCTTGAATTGCTGACATAAATCAGTCATCGCATTGTTGTTCAAATTTGTACCATTATCAGTAATGATACTTTCTGGAGTTCCATATCGAGCAATGATATCTCTTTTGATGAATCGCACTACAACGGCTTTTGTCACACTGGCGTATGAAGCAGCTTCAACCCACTTGGTGAAGTAATCGATTGCAACTAGTATGAATCGATGACCATTTGAAGCTTTTGGCGATATTGGCCCGATTACGTCTATTCCCCACATTGAGAACGGCCATGGTATTGACATTGATTGTAATTCCTTCGGAGGAGCATTTATCTTGTTTGCGTAAATTTGACATAGATGACAAGATCTCACATGTTTGATACAGTCTGATTCCATGGTTAACCAGAAATATCCTAGCCTCATAATCTTTTTAGCTAGCATGTATCCGTTCATATGAGGTCCATATACTCCCTCATGAATTTCTTCCATTAATTTTTGAGCTTCATTTTCATCTACACATCTCAGTAGGGTCGTATCAAATGACCTTCTGTATAAGGTATTTCCGCTTAACAAGAAATGACTTGCCAGACGTCTCAATGATTTCTGATCCTTTTTTGTAGCACACTCAGGATAGCTACCTGTTTGTAAGAACATTCTGATATCTTGAAACCATGGTTTGTCTGATTCAATCACAGCACAGAACGCGGGTTCACTTCTTATTCGGACTTGCAAAGGTTGTATTCTTACTCCTTCAGTGAATTGGATCAAAGAGGCCAGAGTAGCCAATGCATCAGCAAACTGATTCTGATTTCTCGGCACATAAGTGAAAGATATTTCTTTGAATCTTCCTGCTAACTCAGCCAAGTGATTATGATAAGGAATCAACTTGGGATCCTTAGTTTTGAATTCGCCTCGAGTTTGGAAAATGATAAGTGATGAATCTCCAAACACTTCGAGCTCCTTGATATTCATTTGAATTGCCATTTCTAATCCCATGATGCATGCCTCGTATTCCGCTACATTATTTGTGTAAGGAAACATTAATCTGGCTGATGCCGGGAACTGTTCTTCTTTTGGTGAGATAAGGACTGCCCCTATTCCACATCCGTATACGTTGGCTGCTCCATCGAAATACAACTTCCAATTGTTGTTTTCGGCTTCTGTTTCTGTTATTCTGATGCCTTCATCTGGAAACTGATCTTGTTCCTTTAATTCTTCGTCATCAACCGGGTTTTCTGCGAGTTGATCAGCTAAAACTTGTCCTTTGACCGAACTTTGATTCACATAAGTGATATCAAATTCAGAAAGTAGCATCTGCCATTTGGAGATTCGACCTACTAAAGCCGGTTTGCGTGCCAAGTATCGCAGTGGATCATGCTTCGTAATCAACTCGATCGAGTAGAAGAGCGTATACTGCCTAAGTCTGTGCATAACCCATACTAATGCACAGCAGGTCTTTTCTATCTCTGAATACTTTTGTTCTCCATTCGGGAATTTCTTGCTCAAGTAGTAAACAGCTCTTTCTTTTCCTTCCTCATCTTTTTGCCCGAGCACACAACCCATAGATTCAGGAAGAATTGTCAAATACAAGAACAACGGTTTGCCCGGTTTTGGAGTAACCAGTACTGGTGGATTCGTCAGATACTGCTTTATCCGATTAAAGGCTTTTTCACATTCGTCATTCCATTCAATTAGGGCATTCTTCTTCAGTAGTTTAAACAGCGGTTGGCATTTATCAGTCAACTGTGATATGAATCGAGCAATGTAATTCAACCTTCCCAAGAGGCCTCTGATTTCCTTTAATGTTTTTGGTGGAGGCAAATCCTGAATCGCCTTGACTTTATCAGGATCGATTTCTATCCCCTTTTGGCTAACCATGAATCCTAATAATTTTCCAGATGTCACTCCGAAAGTGCATTTTTCTGGATTCAATTTCAACTGGAACTTCCTTAATCTTTCAAAAAGCTTCCTTAACACCACTACATGATCATCTCCTTCCTTTGTCTTGGCGATCATATCATCTACATATACTTCCACCTCTTTGTGCATCATATCATGAAGTATAGCAAGCATTGCTCGTTGATAAGTTGCCCCGGCATTCTTGAGACCGAAAGGCATGACCTTGTAACAAAAAGTTCCCCAGGCTGTAAAAATGTGGTTTTGACCTTATCTTCTTCGGCCATTAATATCTGATTATACCCTGAAAATCCATCCATGAATGAAAATAGATGATTTCCAGCGGTATTGTCTACTAAAACATCGATGTGAGGCAACGGGAAATTATCTTTCGGGGTGCTTTGTTTAGATCTCTGAAATCCACACAGATTCTTACTTTCCCGTTTTTCTTAAGTACTGGTACTATATTTGATACCCAATCCGAATAATCAGAAACCTCGATGAATCCTACTTCAAGCAGCTTTTTTACTTCATCCTTGATTTGGAGGAGCAAATCCGGCCTAAATCGCCTTAATTTTTGCTTTATAGGTTTAAAATCCTCCTTTGTTGGCAATTTGTGAACCACAATGGATGGGTCTAAACCGGCATATCGCTGTATGACCATGCAAAAACATCCAAGTATTCGGCTAATAACTTGGTTAAATCTTGTGCCGTGCTCTCAGGCAATTTTCCCCCTATCCTCAGATTCCTAGGGTTTTCACTTGTTCCCAAATTAATCACTTCAATGGTTTCGGGAATTTCAATCTTCCTTGTTCAAAATTTGCCAAATTTCTTGTGTTCTAAATTGATAATCAATATCATCTTCAACATCTAACCCAGTAGAGTTAGAGGTGATATTGATATTTTCATTAATTATACGCGCGAGATATCCCTGAACTTCATCACAATTGTCGAATCTGGTTGAATATGAATGAGGAATGTATGAGAATATGTGAAACACAAATGGAAATAAATTTTATTAAACTGGGACGGTGTTTAAGTACACTTATTTGAGCATCACATAATACTGAAAAACACGAAACACAAATCTAGTCTTAGATAAATTCTTACTTAAAAGACTTAATACTAGCGCAAGGCATAGAGAACCAATTTCTCAAGATCATTTCTTTGGATGAAGCATCTTCTTTGATATCATCTGGCTGCTGGATATGATGTGGCTTTGGAAAGGAATGGCTGATGTGAGGAATTTTGATGATTGGATCATATTCCTTGTCGAGCTTCCTTCTTCTCATTTGGTTTTTCATTTCCACCACTTCAGCACAAGTGGGGGAATATCCCAGTCCAAAGGTTCCCACCTGAGTTTCTTTTTCATCACTCATCACACAGACTTCGTCAAACATTTGAAGCCCGAAGTCTTCTTCTCCTTCTTTTCCAATGTAAGGGACAGCTGTCTCCTTGTAAATGGCATAATCCTGTTCTCCCATAACAGTGATGAGTTGACCATTGGTTATGAACTTAACTTTCTGGTGCAGGCTTGATGGTATTGCCCTGGCAGCATGGATCCATGGTCTTCCCAACAGCAGATTGAATGTTCTGGGGATGTCAATCACTTGAAAAGGAATAATGAAAGTTTGAGGCCCGATGGTGACTTCTAACTCCACTTCACCTATTATATCTCTTTTGATCCATCAAAAGCACGAACCACAATAGAGCTTGGTTTGATGTCTGACGGTTCAATTTCCAATAAGCTCAAAGTGGCTAAGGGGCACACATTCAAAGAGGATCCATTGTCTACAATACTCGAGAGACGATCTTTCCACAGCTTTTGACTACGATGAAGAGGGCCTTGTTATGTTGATCTCCTTCCTCTCCCAGTTCTTCAGATGAGAAATGATTTGCTCATTTGCAAAGATTGAGTTGATGATATGCCCCAAGGCTTCTTCTGATACACCTTCTGGAACTTTCACTTCTTCTAAGGCTTTGAAAAGAGCCTCACGGTGTACATTAGAGCTAATCAGCAGACTCATGAGCGATATTTGGGCAGGTATTTTGGCCAACTGCTCGACAACCTTGTATTCACTTGCCTTCATCAGTTTTGCCAATGCTGACTTCTCTTCATCTTTCTTTCCTTCTTCATTGTGTTGCTGTGGCATATTCACAGTTGCATTCTTCCCGGTTGATTCATAAACTCTTCCTGAGCGAGTAAGGCCACCAACCATGGCCATTGAAGCATGATTTACCGCCTTATAATCAAATGGAGCGGCTTTATACTCATTCACAGCAAGGGGTATGTGAAAGGTATAGTTCTTAGGCTTTGATGAAGTTGATCCATCTTCACTACCTTTGCCTATTTCGATTTTGATGGATCTAGGTCCACCTTCGATCATACACACAAACTCGTCTTCTTTTGCTTTCTTATCTTCCTCTTCAAATTCTGGACCCCATCCAGTTGGAGGAGCGTCAGCATAGACACGGGGCTCAAACCAGTAATCTATTAAATACTGGTATTTTCCATCATTTCCCAGGGTTCCAATGGTTGGATCTCCAGCCTGATACCTTTCCCATAACTCAGCCTGTGTGCTCGATCTCCTTGGTTTCGGGATCAACATTTCCAGAATCTCTTCTTTTTTAATAGTTCCTCTTGTAGTAGCTTGTAAATAGCAGGCCTGGTTTTGGTGCGGTCTCTTAAATTCATATTGAGCAAATGACCCTTCTGGCGAAGGTTCCATGCTACTTGTTCTATGGTGATTGGCAACTCATCCAGATTGATTTCTTGATCGGCACTTCAGCGGTGATCATATTGATGACTGGTCCATGGTTTGGCAGTGGGTTAGTAGAGACGTTTGGAGTCTCAACGAAATCCAACTGGATGACTTTTGCATCAATAAGATCTTGGATTTTATGCCTAAGCCTCCAGCATCTGTCTGTTGAATGCCCGATTTGCCCCATGTGATATTCACACTTCAGCTCAGGATTGTAATATCTAGGCTTTAAGTCTTCCCTAGGAACTTCAAGATTGATCAGATTATCGGCCCTTAATTTAGCTAATACTTGGCTAAGGGGAACCGGAATTCGAGTGAAGTTCCGCCTGCTGAACCTTGATTGTTGATTTGGGACTGCACTTTGTTGAGTCTGATCCTTATTCTGATTTTGATTCTGATTTGTTGACAACACGAAAGACTTAGTAGGGCCAGTTGCATCTGAAGTATTGACCATGCTGACGGTTGAATCTTCCCTTTGTATGGGACATTTCTCGGTGCAGTATATTTCTTTTCTTGTTGCAATTTTCCTGCCGAAATTGCATTCTCAATCCTGCACCCAGCTATCACCACTTCTGAGAAACTTGCTGATGCATGCCCAATCAGATGGGAAAAGAAAGGTTCCTCTAGCGTGTTGATAAAAGTGAAAGTGAGGTCCTTTCAGGCATCGGGGTGGTGATCCTTGCAGCCAATGCTCTCCAGCGCTGAGCATACTCCTTGAAAGTCTCTTCTTTCTTCTTCTTCAGATTGCTTAAATCCCATACCGAGGGCGCCATCTCAATGTTAAACTTATACTGATTAAAAAACGCCCTAGCCAACTTGTCCCAAGTATCAACTTCTTGATGGTCTAATTGGGCGTACCAGGCCAAAGCAGCACCAGTAAGACTGTCCTGGAAGGTTTGCACCATCAGCTTGTCAAACTTGCATATTGCCCCATTCGTCGTACATACAATCTGGTATGCATATTAGGGCAACCTGTCCCGTCATATTTTTCAAATTCCGGTGCCTTAAATTTCTCAGGGAAGGCACCTTCCTCATATTGAGGCAAATTCAGGATCGCGGTTTGATCAAAACCATCGAACGTCTTCATTTTCTCAACAGTTTTCTTTCCATTTCTTTAGCCTGAGCTTCCAGTTCTTTTTCAACTCAGCCGCATTAAACTCATTTGATGACTCCTCTTGCTGAATAAGCTGCCCTCAATTTCTTTTCCTTTCTGTGCCCTTGAGGATTCTTCAGGAGGTAGGGGTCTTGAGTTGGGCAAGACTCTGTGTTAAACCTGCATCTGTTCAGCAATTCCAAGGAGGGTTTGTTCCACGGTGTTGAGTCTTTGTTCATTGGTCTGGTCTGTGGGGTTACTCCCGGTGTTAGACATCTTAGCTCGGGATCTGGTAACAATAGGGCTCCTAACCGGCTTGGACGCTATCTTTCAAGTTTTAAACTCGAATTTGCTAGACCTGGACATTTATCATTTATTATATATATTTTTTTTAGAATAAATGAATTAATATACATATGCAAGAATGCAGATATGCTATCACACAGATGCAAATGGGGATATTGACCAATGATTTTTTTTTAAAAAAATTTGTATTAAAAGATAATGTTTAACATAACAAAAACTCTAATGGTTTAGAAACTGAATTAAAACTACTTTCTAATGGTTTCAAAGAACCTTGATTCCTAAGGACTAAACCTAAATCAACTAAACCAGTCTTCTTGTCTTAGTGGGGCAAACAATCTTGTCTTCCAGGGCTAGAATTTTCTTTTGAGCTGCCTTCAACTCAGCCTCTAAAATGAAATTCTGCTTCCAGCACTTTGCAGGCGATCCACCATTTCCCTCTCTCTTTCTTGGAAATCTCGGTGACATACTTCCAGGCGAGCCGAAACAGCTTCCATGTAAGCAATTGTTTCAGGGTCAGGTTCCGATGGTGCTGGTTGAAGGACATCGGGAGCTTCATATCGAATATCCTTATTCTTCTTCATTTGGCTAGCCACATACCACCTGGTTGCTCTATACTTCTTGGTTTCCTTATTTTCTGGCTCGACTTCAAAAACCGGCTTCACCTCTCTATTTTCCCATATAGCTCGGATTTGATTTAGCTTGGATTCTTTAGCTGGTAGTATCTTGGTTGGATCCAAATAATCCAGAGTGACTTGCTCCAAATTAGGCTTGACAGTAATATCTTGCAGCATACCATACTGTCTGATAACACTTGAGGGGTAATAACCAGTACAGCCGGTGAGTCCAATTAGGGGTACTGCCATGTATTCCTTGCAACTTAGGATGGCTGCAGGGATTTTGAACCAGCGAGCTTGCCACATCATGTCTTCAGGTGGCATGTCTTCAAGAATGGCAATTATATCCCATAAAGGATGATCATCTTCCATGTGGACCTTTCAGCAAAGGATTGGATGAGATCATATTTCAGGCTGATGAGGGATCCATTAGCCAAGTCTTTTCCGTAGTGCTTAATGTGGCTAGCAAACCAAACCATTAGTAAGTGCATGCTTGCTTTGAACTTGCCTTGTCCTTTAGACTTGATGTGATTCAGACTACGGACTTGTTCGGCTAGAAGAGCGGAACATAGGATTTGCCAGCTAAATATTGAGAAACCAGCTCTATGACCGGAAGTGGATGAACAAATTGCCATTAGGGAAGAGAATGGTTGCAAAAGCAGCTACTATGAAGGCATTAACCCGGTTTTCTTCCCAAACTTCAAGTGGTATACTGAAAGTGGATCGGTTGCTTTTAAAATATTCAGGAGTCCAAACCAGTCCATCAGTGTGGTTAGCGGATGCAATATTCATTGCAATCATTGATAGCTTCAATAATTGGTCCCCTCTTGATCCCCAAAAACTCTGATATAACACGGACCGGGCTATGCTTGAAATTTGGAATATAGATTCCTTCAGAGGTAGGAGGTGCTTGGAGTAGCCTAGTATATTCCTCAATGGTTGGGCTAAGTACATGCTGACCCAAACGGAAGACAGCTTCTTCAGGTTCCCATAGATGAGTAAGGGCCCGGAACATGGTGAATGGAACATGGATCTTTGGTAGGCTGAGGATTGGGCCTAACCTATCTTCAATGAATGACCTTTGGACTGGAGTAAAACTGACAAACCATCGGTCCAGTAGGAGCATTGGATCCTTGAAAGGTTCCACTCGATTTTCTCTAATAAGGCGAGCCCACAAGCTATCGCTACTGTCGGTTGAAGACATCATTTTCTGAAAATTTTTAAAAGGTATAAGCTAATATTTACAAAATTTTTTAATTTTTTGACAGCTTTTATTATTTTTTTTTTAGAATTTTCTTTAAGTATTTTTTAGTATTTACATATGTACATTTATTTTTTAACTTCATTTTTAGAAAAAGTTGGTCAAATCCCATGCTAATGAATGCATGATTTGGTAGGGTTCTATAGGTTCCCCGATTTAGTGATACTAAACCGGAGTGGGAGGACATTTCTTGATCTAGAGGGTGGAAAGCCACAGCCCCCGGACCTTACTTCGTCCTCCTCGCTTAGGCTCTTAAGACGGCCCTGGTACGACCGTATCTAGCACACATTTATGCTAATGCAAATGCAAATGCAAACTAAGAAATCAAACTTTTGTTTTCTATTTTTTCATATTTTGCAAGGTTAGTATATATTTACAAAACAAATATTCAAATAATATACAAAGAATCACATATTATATTTCAAAAAATTGAGCAAGGATAAATTTAAAATTTAAATTCCTAAGTGGCTAGCCCTCTTTTTTTTTAAAAAAAATTTAGTCCCCAGTGGAGTCGCCAAGCTGTCGAGCCTGGATTTTTTCCACTATATCTGGTTCATTTCTCTAACCCGATTCACATTAAACCCGAACCCATTTAACATGAATCCTCGACTAGGGGTTAAAAGAAATTTTAAAAAAATTTTAGAGTCGCCACCCGATATAAATCGGGAAAAAATAAAAAGCTAGGATCAATGGGTCGGTTGATCCTAACTTAGCTACTAGTCTGCGAAAATTTGATTTAAAAAAATCAACTTTTAAAACCAGATATCATGGATTCGGGGGCTAACCTATTAAAACCAAATGGTTACCACTTTTGGAATTTTAAATTTTTAATCTATCCTTTTCATGCTCAAAAATTAATAAAACATTATAGCACAAATATTTACAATCATTATTCATTTTTTATTTTTATATCTTTTTTTTTTTTTTTTTTTAGAATATCAATATCAACAAATTTCTTTTTTTTTAAAAAAAATTATTTTTACAAAAAAAAACAAAACTTTTTTTTATTTTTTATGTCGCCCCGCAGGTGCCTACGTACTCGCTAATCGAGATCAGACAAAACGTAGTTCTTTTAAAAAAATTTAATTTGTTGATCAATTTTAATTTTTGAACTCTTTTCATTTAAGTTCATTAAATTTTCAAGTTTTTATAAAAAATTATTTTTGACGATCCTATGTCTAATCAATTGATTTTTTTTTTTATGAAAATACAATTTTTCTAAGCCCAAAAATCATTTTTTTTTTTAGAAATTTTGTTCTTTGGAAAATCCAATTTTATTATTTTTATTTATTTTTTATAATTTTTTTATTATTATTTTTTATTATTTTTTAAAAAAATCATCACATAATTCACATATCCAGAATATTTAATATATTAAAAATATTTTTCATGCATTAAATATGTATTCCTAAGGCAATTTGTGTATAAATACACATTAAAAATATTCAAAAAAATAAAAATATCAAAAAAAATAAATTTTATAAAAAATAAATATTTTGATTTTTCTGGATTTTTCTGGATTTTTCTGAATTTTTCTGAATTTTTTATGAATTTTTATAAATTTTTTGCTTTTTTTATCATTTTCAGAAATTAATTATATAATAAAAATATAATAAAATAATGCGGATTAACCTGGACCGTCGGATGAAGCGGACGAGATCTGGAGCGTTGATCTCGCTGACCGATCTGGATCGTCTGATCGCTTGTTGACTCGATCTGAGCCGTCTGATCGCTTGATGAAATCTGGGCCGTCTGATCGCTTGATGAAATCTGGGCCGTCTGATCTTGATGAAATCTGAGCCGTGATCTGTTTGATGAAATCTGGCCGTCTGATCTGCTTGATCAAATCTGAGCCGCTGATCTGCTTGATGAATCTGGCCGTCTGATCTGCTTGATTGAATCTGGACCGTCTGATCAGAGTTGACCGTTGACCGATGACCGACGACCGTTGACCGATGACCGACCGGGTTGGGATTCGGATTTTCGGGTCGGATTCGGATCTTCGTCGGGCGAGGAAGACGATGACGCGATCTTTTCGAGCGTTCGTCGGCCGTCCCTGGTGGTTGTTGACCTCCCTAAGCTTGTCGGCCCGACTTCTATGCTGGTGCGCGTCCGTTGGTGGTGTGTGGCGTTCACTCAGAACCACCAGAAGCGGCGGTTCGCGGTGGTGGGTAGCGGCGGCGTTTGAAGAACAAATAAAAAAATTTTCAGAGTGAAATCCGATCAATTCGAACAAATCTAAGCACACTAAATCATCCAAATAAAGTTTCTAACATTGTTACAACACTCAATTTGGATTAAAATCTGATCAATCATTCGAATTTGAAAAATTCGAATTCTATACCCTAATTTCAAGAATTTCGAATTGGCTTTGCTATGTATGTGTTCTTCTGAAATTGACTTGTGCCTTTTGTTCCTAGGACCTCCTATTTATAGGTTGCAAGCTCAATTTTCAGTTTCGAACAGTTTCGAAAATGAAGTTTTTTGCCCTTTGATTTTTCCACGAATTTAATTAGAAAATCCATGATTAATTGTTTGAAACTGATGAATTGATGATTGTTTTCATATTCCATGCCAGATTCATCCACTCAATTTTTGTAACTCCTCATTCATGTGCAATTGAATACTTTATACATTGAATTTTGTAACTTTTGGTTGTTTTTTTTGCACTAATTTTGTAATCACTTTGTAACCACTTTGCAATCCCATCATCAATGATTTTTTGTCAGTTAAAAACTGATGCAAAGTAAGGCAAGAGTCACATTTGAGGAAAACGAAAAGACAAAAATGATAAAAAAAACAAAAATTTGCCTTTGCTAGGGTTTGAACCTGTGTCCTTGAGCTTGAGTGTGTTTGGGTCCATATGTTTAACCAACAGGCCATTTGGCCTGTGCCTTGATCACTTAGCCAATTTCATTAATACTTAAGGCTTTTGGAAAATGAATTTTAAGCCTTAATTAATTGGGCAAAAATTGGGTGTCTACACTATCATAAATTGAGTAAGAAGTATTAAGGACCATTTCATATTGTTCACCAAATTAGGGAAGTAGCTTATGAGCTAGAGTTACCACCTATAGTTAAAATTCCCAATTTTTTTCATGTCTCAACTTTGAAATTAGCTCGAGGTATCTCATTTCCTACTTTGGATTTGCCAATGCACTATGATATTGATAAGTGTTAAAAGATCATTATTTCTAGCACTTAATGGATATGGTTTTCTATGAATTGTATGAGAAATAATCAAGAAAAGGATACTTAATTGCTTCTTGTGTAATTTCAGGGTTTAAGGAATGCAATTCAAGGATTGAGGATGATTCGAGCTTAAACCAAGGAAAAATCAACAAACAATGCAAATGTTTGGTTTTCAAAAGACACAAACTACTACATGGCCATGAACATGCTAAGGCAAAGGGTTAAAAAGTGATCAGAAATTGCTCTAAAAAGTGCCCTCTCTACTGCCCCAAGAGTGTACAAGGTAGTGTTGGAAGAGTGGAATTGATCAAAAAGTTTTTACTACAATTATAGAGTGCACGCCCTCGAGCACGGCCGTGCAGGCGTAGGGTACTCCTTGTGACACTCCAACTTCTCCAAACTCCTATAAATAGACCATGTAACCTTTCATTTGGAGGAAAGTTCCATCCCAAACACTTTTTGAAACCCTAAGAGAGAGAAAAGAAGATGTAAACCCCGGTATTCTTAGTAGTCAAGTAAACTCAGGGGATCGAAAAGCAAAACCCTGGTCTAGTCCAGTTCAAGATTAGTGACAGAAGCTTAGAAACCCTAAATCCGGCTTTCCTTCGGTTTCATAACAAAAAAATTTTTATAAAGTAAATGAATATGAATTATTTTTTTAAAGTATATTTTAAACCTTAGAAAGTTTTAAATTCGGAAAATTTTCTATTTCGGACCTTCTCGAGCTTAATTACGGAAAAACGTGCCCGGGAACCAGAAACTCAAAAAAATATTCCGGAATATTCATTAGAACCGAAATTTTATAAGGACTTCAAAAATATAAATTTTATAATTTTCCGGGCTATAAAAATTACAATTATAGCCTTTTTCCCGTATTTTCTTTACAACCGGTAAAGTAGATGTCTTGTCTACTATTCACAAGTACAACCTACACTACACACTACCCATATCCTATTCTTACATCCTTACAACTACTCATTATAATTTTATTTTCCAAGAAATTTTGTTTCCTAATTAATTATTACATTTTATTACTTAAATTACAAATTTTATCAAAATTCAAATTTCTCTCTCTCTCTCTCTCTCACACACACACACACACACAATGGCCGGCGCACCCCCTCCCCATTTCTCTCTATTTTTGTTTTATTTTTACTTCTTTATTATAACTAAACCCTAATACATTTAATATATAAGCTCATTTTCTCTATCTCTCCTCATTTTCACTCATTCAATTTTTTTTTTATAAAGGTTAAAACTCTCTTCCTTTCCTTAGTGTGTCGTGACAACACACACACACACACACCTTCACAAGTTCATTTCATCTTCTCTTCTTCTTCAAATCCCCATTTGTATGATTTTCAAGCTTTGTTATTACCAAATCTTGTAATGGCAAGACCATTCTTGTGTGTTTTCCACCTTAAATCCCAATGAGCAAATGTTTAGGGATAGGAAAACACTAATACAAGAATATCAAGCCATCACAAGAAGTAGATCTTGTGTTTAATGAAATCTTTGTTGAGATAATATCATTTTCATGCATGTAAAGTAGAGATCTTGCATGGAAAGTTTGTGTTCATGTCATTAAAACTCGTGTTCATGTCATTAAACTCATGTTCATGCACTATAAGTGGTAGATCTAGTGTCTAGACACTCATACTTTTATTGATATTTATGTTTATGTGGATATTTGAACTTTCATGCATTAATGATCATAAAGATTAGCCTTGCATGTATATAGATGTGTTAGATGACAGATCTTTATGGATATAGGACAAGGACTTGAAAAAGAAAAGACTTTGTTAGAAATGTCTAGTAGAAAATTCGGATGGTTTTTGAAACCTATTTTAAAAACCTTAAAACCACTTTGAAACTCATATTTTTCATGAAAAATGAAAGGTATATGTAATAGGTATCTTTAAGGAATGATTTTCACAAGTTAAAATGAGTTTAGGCATGAGTAATGGGTAAAACAAGTAATGGAATTAAAATAGAAAATTTTGAGTTAGTGATCAAATTGTCAAATTCGTAATTTGAGATGATGCATATGTAATCATCTAGTATTTGAGCTCAAATTGCAAGTTTTATGTGTTAAATGAAGTCCTTAGGCAATAGATATTGTCACGACTCTAATATGGGGGTCTAACAGGATTTATCTAAAGCCATCATATCACGTGTGCACCGGTAAATGAGAGCCGTCTTGTATGTCAGAGTATACAAGACTCTATTTATTTATAAATATTTATCATACAAATGATATAATATATTATAGTATTTCAACTATGGAACCCGATTTTCCAATTTCCACCAAGATCGCAGAGAATCGTATCCCCCACCAAATAGTGAAAATTGGGTTTCAACTACAACTTACAAATTTCAACAATAAAATTTACATTCTAAGTTTACAATATCTATATCTCTATCTTCAATAGAGTTCGTTGGAGAAGCTATCTTCACACATTCTAGCCAAATCCCAGCTAGTAATAGAGTCTGTTTGTTTTGGCTTTTTTCGGGCAGATATACATATACTTTTTTAAACTTTTTGCTAACAAATTATTTATCAAGAAATAAATATAGATAAAAAAAAATTTGACGTTCTCATCAAAGAATCAAATAGAACAAATATAGATAAAATTTAGATGCAAATCGAATATATTACACATATCATTTTAAAAAAAGATACAGATACAGATGAAAAACAGACAATCCAACAGACCCATAATCCTGCACAAAAACTGTAGGGGGGGTGAGCGAACCACGGGCTCAGTGAGTTCATTCCTCACTACTGCTGGTCACGCAAGTTATCAAACATTAATTATACACTCATGCAAATCTATCTACACACAATATGAATGCATGTGTGATGAATGCAGCAACACATCTATGGGGGTCCGGAACATACATAGACGATGTAGATTTACCTGTCTACATTTCAGTTGTCTCCCATACTTACCCGCATGGGACACCTCGCCTTACCCGTATGAGGTGCCTGGTGGTAGCGTCCATCCAGACTCACCCAATGCTTAACCGCCATTGCTAACAACAAATATTCCCCAACGTGTTCACGTGATTTACGCTGGTTAATATTTAAATATATATAATGCCAATTTAATGGCGATTTTCATTAACCATCACCAATCTATGGGAATCAGGCAAATAAATGCCAATATGAACCATCACCTATTAAAGGTGAATCCGGCGGATAGACTCCAACTCAGGTAACATCTATCGCCACGTGACCAGTGGACCCAAACTTAGGCAACATCCACTGTCACAACAATACTCAGAAATGTCCCATGCTCATCTCATAAACTCTTTTAGCATAAATTCTTCCTTTTCAAAGGATATAAAAGCAACCTGGAATATTCCAAGTCGGAGTTCTTTAAAATACATTTCAAAATACTTTTGATTTCAAATTCGGGACATTTCCTACAAGGGGATCAAGCACATGCGATGAGTATATCCAATTAGTTTATTCGAATCATTATCTTTATCATTTTCAGGTGATCATGCAGATGATACACTCACATCAATCAGTCATTCATACAAGCAATACAATAAACATAACAGCAAACAGTAGCAATCACAAGCAAATAGTAGATCATCAGAATTCCCTCCACCTGTGGTCCTTACTAAATTGTTGTATAAGCTACTGGAAGTCCGGGAATTGATCTATTTTCTATGAAAGGAAATAACACAGATTTATATTGGATTATTTCTGTAAGAGAAGTCTTCCTATAAGTTAAAGGTGTTGATCTCTATCGTCGGATATTAGACTAAGACTGTCATATTAATTACTGTATCGTTAAATAATTTAATTGAATCCTCAGAGATGTCTAATTATTTCATATCGGTATTTGATACAGTTTTTATTAAGGTTTTAATCCTTATGAATATTTATCTGTATTTGTGTTTCTCTAGATATCTATATTTTTTAATTAAGGAGTTTGTTTTTCTTTAAGTCCTACTGCTTTTAGAAGAAGATTTTTATTTAATAATTCTTTGCCTGTCAACCTTATCTGTCTCTAAGCTAGTATTTTTATTTATTTAAGGGTATGTTCTAGTATCTTATCCTTCAAGAGTTATAAAAATCGTATTTAGATATATCAAATTTCTGTTATACTTCAGTTTTATTTTTATTGCAAACAACCAAGTTTTAATAATATCATATTATCAGTAATATTAGTTTGAAATGTTAATGTCACTATTAGTGATAATTATAAGTATAAGAATAATAACAATTTTCACACTATTAGTAAATAACAAATTAGTGACAAAGAGAATAACAGTATTGATGTTAATATTAAATATAGTGACATTAACGTAAATAATAACAGTATTAATAATTGTAATGACAATATTAATAATATGGAATACTATAACAGTAATAATAATAATAGTAATAATCATAACTATATTAATAGAAATAACAGTAGCATTAGTATTGGTTTAAAAATGAAAATTGAGTGAATTTCTATTTGTGATTTCTTATTTGTTTTAAATCAGATTTCGTTGTATAAATAGTTGATTTGATAGTAGTCGAAGATTATTTTACAGTAGTGGAATTATTTTCAAGAAAAGATATTTGTACAATTTTTAAATTTATGAAATACATGCATAAATTTCAAGTAAATCCTAACAATTGTAGTCAAAACTTGTTTTGATCATATCTAACTCATTTCTAGTTCGTTTTTGATGAATAAATAGTCATTTTCATAGTATTTTCCGAGTACAATCCATTAATGGTATTATTTTTATCAAACAAAGTCATTAAGGGAACGAAAAAAAGCAAGAACAGCCCGTGTTGTTTGTAAAAAAATTTGGCAACAGTGTTTTCATTTTTGCTTTTGTAATATCTAATTCGTTTCTTATCCGTTTTTAACAAATAAGTAGTCGATTTCATAGGATTTTTCGTGTTTTTTCCATTGGTGGGGTCTTTTTTGGCTTATATCAAACACATCAATACAATTTATTCATTCTTTCCAATGGTCTACATGAGTTATTTGAAGTTCAATTTAGCTGATTGTAGTTTAAGTGTAGTTTTGGTTCTTCCTTTCTAAGAATTGAATTTCTACACTTAAAAATCTTCAATTGTTGTATTTATATACTAAATAGTCTAAATAACATAAATATACTATTAGATTATTCTTGATAAATTTATAAGACAATTTCTGCAAAGCAACATAACGAATATTGAACTTATTGTAATTCTTACCTTGTCTTGGACCATAGATGGGGGTTTGACTCCTCTTTTTGATAAAATATTCTCTAAAGAGGAAGTTAAGAAGATGAGTAACTAAGGAAAATTTATCTAGCAAAAATAACTATTATTATTTATTTTATTTTCTTACCTTGTTGTGTCTAGATTCTAACTTGAATCTATGATGATGAACCAAGGCTATCTACTTTACTCTTTGATATTGTTTGGGTTAGTTAAAGTGGGGTTTCAATTGTGTTGATGAGATTGATGTTTGGGTATTGCTATATGATATAGACAAATGATACACTTTATTTTTGGAGTGTCTAAATAAGGTTGATCAAGTGAGTATGCATGAGGAGTTTGGTAAATTCGTAGTTGCTGTTTTGAGAGGAATTTTAGATTGTGTTTGGGGAGATTTTGAGCTACTTAATGTCTAACTTAAGACTTATATATGTGCTAAGGTTAGACTAAGTTTAGGAGGCTAAAGAGGGTGTTTTGGACTTGATAAATGCAAAATCTGTTGATGTTTCTCGGGTAGAAATGCAATGCGAATTTTAGGACGAATTTTGGATGAATTTGTGTGAATTTGTGGCTGATTTCAAGGGGAATTAAATGTGCTTGTTTAGTAGTTAATTAAGGTTGTTTATGTGTATAAAATAGGGCTTAAGTTGTACAAAAATCGGATCAAAATCGGTCAAAATCTAAGGTTAAATTTTGGAATTTCTGCTGCAGTTTTTTGTTGATTTTTCCTGCTGCAGCTGTTTTGTTTGGAATTTTCTAAGCATATTTGGAGTTGTTTTGGTTGTTATATTTGAGGTCAAATTCTTAGCATTAAATGTTGAACACATGTGGAGTGTTTAGATTGGAGTGTGTGTCATTTTCAAGTAAATTTTGTGTCTCAATTTGCTTAAACTAGCTGGACGTAATTCCTTAGTTAGCCGAGATGTCCCTGGTTCCGCTATGAAATTCTACAGCAGGTCTCCTCTTTGTCCAAGGTAAAATTCTGTACAAATTTGTCTCAGTTTCCAGCGAAAGGACTGTAGTGTGTTGAATTTTGGGTAAGTGGAGATGTCAATTGCTGGAAGGTTGTAGTCGAGAATTTCAACTTGTGTCAGTCCTCTGTTTCTTGAAGAATGACTCCATGTGACTTCTGTTTCCAGCTTGGAGTTGAACGTGCAGATGCATGGAGAAGCAGCCGAGTATCGTGCTTTGTTCCATGTAGGTTGTACCAGCAGCTTGCTCGTGCTGTGTGTGTGTATGTGGAGTGCTGCTCGTTGATCACGTGAAGCTGCTACTGTTAGTTATCTCCTGCTGCCGTGCGTGGAAAAGGATGTGCAGCTGTTTGCGTGAAGGGTTTGTCCCCTGTTTCCGTGAAGACTTGTTGTAGCTGGCTCCTCTATCTGCCGAGCATTTGGATTTGCGCACGTCTGCTTCTTAAAAAAAAAATCTTGTCTTATCTCCTCTGCTCGGTTCTAGCTATGATGATGCGTGCACCGTCCGTTCCAATGACTTCCCCTCGTGAACATCCTCTGTCATTGCTATCTGAAATGAAGCTGATTTTGAGTGTAATTTGCAGCCGAAATTTCTGCTCTTCGTGTAGAGAAGTTCAACCAATTCCTCTGTTCACAAGTCTCCTTCCAGTGTTTTTGCATGTTGTTTCGTTTTCTTTATATATATATGTTTATCATTTGACTAATAAGAATAAAAAAATGTTTTAACTAATTTAGTTTATAAACAAATATCTATAATGTTTACATAAAAGTTTTATCGGAATAGGATTTTCCTAAGTTACTACGAAACTCTACATTATTTGTTGTATAAATTTTTAGTTTCGAGTTTACGCAATCAATTATTTTAAGTACTTTAACTTACACAATTACATTTTTCAAGTTCAATAAATTGATTTAGAAACTAAGTCTTAATAAATTCATAATTCTTAACAAGTATGCCAGCAGGTTTGAAATTTTTATTTTAAATTTAGATTAGTCATTATTGATCGGTATTAATATCTATTATGTATTTATAATTCTAGTAATTCATCTTCGGATTATTGTTTTACACCGGTGAGTATTGTTACTAGATTATATTTTATCGGGTTTTTCAAGCTACGAATGAGTTTATTACAATTCATAGGTCCATTTTAAGATTTATTTTGTTGAATCATATATTTGATATTAGTTTCACATTTGCCAATTCGTTCATTTTTCAGTTATGAAAATTACATTGGCAACTCAGGATTTTAATTTCTAAATCTCTAAGTCTTTTAATTGGAATATTAGTGTAATTTAAATGTTTATTTAAGACTAGATTCTTAGGTATCAATCTATTTTTGATCTTGTCATACCCTTTATAATTCTAGTAATTTATCTTTAGTCTAAATTTTTATAACTTGCAGGTTCTAAAAATTAATTGTCTGTTATTGTGATTTAAAATTATAGTTAACTATGATTTGTTTATCTGACTATTGATCACTTTACTAAACTGTCATGTTCCAATGTATAGGAGTTATTATACTAATTTGTTAATAACAACATATTTTATCTAGGCTACAATATTATCGTCATATTAAAAATAGTTTGAACACTATTGTTTCATTATTTAACAAGTGTACGATTCATTTTCTAAGTACTAAACTTAAGGAGAAAAGAAAGAAAAAAATTCAGTAATTTATATTAAACGATTGATTTATTGTTGTTTTATTATTTGAGATCATATTGTTACTATTGTATTTCAAAAAATTATATTGGTAACGATTCTAATCTTTCTAATTATAATCAAATTCATTCATACTTTAACAATTTCAAATCGAGGAAAATTTGGAGTGATTTTTACTACTTGATCCAAATGTTTTATATACTTCTATATTATATTTTTAGTATTTGTTGAAATCAAGTTACGTTAAAATTAAGGGGATTACAAATATAGTAAAGCTTCAAATTTTGATGCATTAAACAAGTTTTCTCATAAGAAATATGCAAGAAATGCAATTTTCCAAAATTCGGATTTTTGTGAAAAGCTTGTTTAAAAACATATTTGCAAGGTGAAAAATGTGAATTTTCATGTATAAATGAAGGTCTTAGATAGTATAGATGATGAAGACTCATTTTTATTTAGATAGGAAGTAAATTCTAAGAATAAAATCCTAAAACCTAGGAAACGCAAAATTGGAAAGAATAGATTTTTAAGAAGTGACTATTGTAGAGTCTTGTAATAAGTAGGAGTTCTTAAAAGTTCATTATCAAAAATCATCAAGATCATGCATATATTAAGCTCATTACATGACATTCATACTAGAAATTCATTCATATTCCATCTATACATGAATCATCAACTAGACACATTTTTACCAAATGCAAAACAATTTTTCGGAAATGGAAAAGTTACAAAACAGATTTGATCCCTCTGTTCCATGACCTTAATGTTTTCAAAACTTAAAAATAATATTATAAATAGATAGATCTTTCGAAGTAGATAGAAATCGATATAAAATTTGCGAAATTTCTAGTTAAAATGACCAAGTTATGGCCGTTTTAAGTTGGAACTTCGCAAATAGCGAGAATCACGATTTTGTTTAATCTAGATATATAGTTTGAATTAGCTAAGTGATGAGATTCTTATTAGGTTATTCTTATTTGGTAGGTGATCCCGAGCACGACGATACCCTACCACATGACTACTACTATTAACGAAACCAGCGTACCGCAGGATTCGTTAATCTGCTAACCCGAGATGGAGGGCGCAAGTCCATCCACATATGATTTCCGGCTGGTCATATGTTTGTTAAATCCACTTGTGTGATGCATTTCACTTGATTGAATAATCACTTGCTTGAATGAATTGTCTTAATTGTGATATGGAAGTTTTCACTCACTAAGCTAGTTAGCTTATGCCCCTATAGTTTTTACTTGTTGCAGCATGAATTCATTTGGCTTAGGCCAAGGCAGGCTACAGCTCAGGTACCTGAGCTAGGAGTTTCCCTTAGAAGTTTACTTCGATTTTTTTTAGACTTCCGTTGGAAACTAAAGGACTTTAGATGACTGTAACGGACTTAATATTATTTTGCGGGGGAATGCCCCTTAGACCTTGTAATTTATATATGTGTTTTGGTTTATTATCTATGGCTAATGAATGCCACATTAAACTTCTTAACTCCAGTGATTAGAGTATTCTATTGTCGTAAAGGGACGCTTTACATCTATAAAAGACTCCCGAAGGGCTCGGATAGAAATTCGAGAGTCTTATATAGTATGTGGCGGACTGTTACGTTTAGGATACCCCTATGGGGTGTGACAGAAGAACTTTCAAGGAGAAATTACCAGCGCTTATTGAAGATTACAAGACTTCTAAGAACCGAGTTTTCATTGTTTAAATCATGCTTATAGATTGGTTTTCCAAATCTTTGTGTTGTATTTTGAATCTATGGAGGAGTAGATCTATATATCCTTAGTTTTGTGAAACCCTAAACCCGACTATGTGATCTGGATTTGCTTGTGATGAATGAAAGTTTGTGCCTTTTTATCTATTCATGTGTTTAAATTGTCTTTCAATTGATTTATGGCCAAAGTTGATTGTTTGTATGATTCTTGTTAGATAGAAAGAGGTTTCATCTAATAGGATAGATCTCCATGAATAGAAAGATTGCATGTTTCGCCTAAAAGTAGGGAAACATTGATTTTCTGCATAAAGATTCGATCTTTATTAATGAATCTTGTTTTTAATGCGATTTCATATGGCATTAATGAGGGAGAGGTCTCCATTTTCTCATGTGAAATTAGGAATCGATTATCTTAAGGGAGTAATTGATTTATCTATGTGATTCAACAGTACAAAGCATGACTTCTCATTTCATCAATCTTATTTTATGAAATTAGGGTTAGGGTGAATCAAGGTGAAAGTGTATGTTTGGTAATTGATAATCTTTTTTGAAGGCAAAATCATTGATATTAGGGTTGATAATTTAGGTAATATAATTAGATAATTGTTAGTCTTAGATAATACTCTCATTAAAGATTAGGCTAGATAGTAGAAAATAGATAATACTAGTAAAGATCCTTGAGGACGATACCTGATTTAATCCTATAGTGCTTGAGATAGGTATACTTGCCTAGTGTTGATCATAAGAATTAAATTAGGATTATAAACTTTAAAAAAAGAACACAACCATCAAGTTTTTGGCACCGTTGCCGGGGATCTGGCAAGGCAATATTAGGAAAAATTGTAGTATCTACTAATTTAGTTATTTATTTTAATTGTAATTTTGTTCTTTCTCTTATGGGACATATTGTTTTGATTTGGTTCTATTTGATTTCTGTTGCAGTTGATCTTAAGAAGCTCTTCATCTTAAGATCTTGTTTTTTGATCCAGAGATTGATAGAACATCCCACAGAAGATTAAGAGAAAGAAGGGTCAATCCGATTAATCTTGAAGACATGGACGGAGATAGAGAACAAAATGACCCAAATCAAGCAGTTGATGGACATCAAAATGATCAACATCAAGTTGCTGCTAATGCAAACATTCCCATTCCTACTATTGGGAATGATGTGAATAGACCAATGCGGGAATTGTTTCTGCCCACGGTTGATGGAGTAGCACCATCTATTGTTTACCCAACGATTCAGGCAAATAACTTTGAGTTGAAGCCTGCTTTGATTTAGATGGTATAGGTAAACCAATTTGGAGGTGGAGCTCTTGAAAATCCTCATGATCACCTCACAAATTTTTTGCAAATTTGTACCACCATCAAAACAATGGGGTATCCGATGATGCAATTCACCTTACATTATTCCCTTTCTCTCTTAAGGATAAGGCGAGGAGTTGATTGAACTCATTACCCCCTCACTCTCTAACCAACTAGAATCAAGTTGCGAGGAAATTCTTGGAACAATTTTTTCCACTAAACAAGATGATCCAGTTGCAAAATGAAATCTTTGCTTTTCACCAATATGAGGGTGAATCACTTTATGAAGTGTGGCAATGATTCAAAGAGATTTTAAGGCATTTTCCTCATCATGGCATCTTTTTGCATGATTTGATCATAATTTTCTACACATCTCTTGGTGATCAATTGAAAACCATGATAGATGCTGTAGCTGGAGGTGGTTTGATGAAGAAAAGTGCTCCTGATGCTTATGAACTGATTGAGGAAATGGCGATGAACACTTTCTACTAGCATAATGAGAGGAACAGACCAGGCAAAGCTGCTGCTATGTATGAGACGGAGACGGTTTCCTAGTTGCAGGCTCAAATGGCATCTTTAGCAGCCCAAATGAGTCGGATGCAACCAAGTTTTGAAGTTATGTCTCCTAATGTTGTTTCTAATAGTTTTACAGGATGTTCCAGTGAAGGATTGAGTGTTTCTGGCCTTAATCAAAGCATAGAGGAATTTAACTACGTGAACAAGTATAATAGAGGACCGGGCAATTTCAATCCCTATAGCAATACTTACAACCCAGGTTGGAAGAATCATCCAAATTTTTCCTGGAGTAATCAAAATACCAATGCTCAAGGAATAACTTATCCACCTGAAGTCATTAAGGTACCACAATTGCCAGTAGCTCATCAACCTCTTGTATTGCCACCACTTGAAAAGAAGCTAAGTTTCGAACTCATGACATAATTCATCCAGAGTTCAGATGCAAGACTTCGGAAATCATGAAGCTTCTATCCATAATTTAGAGAAGCAAATCGGGCAAATGGCCAAGCAATTGTCCAAGAGACAATCGAGTTCACATCCTAGTAATACAAAGCTAAATCCGAGAGAGCAAGTGAATGCCATCAGCTTGTGAAGTGGGAATGAGCTCCTATCTAGGAATGAAAAGGAGCCTGAAGAGGAGAGAAATTTGGTTTCTAAGAAGCAAAAGAAGAGCTAGAAAAAACAAGACAATGGTGGTTTTGTTGAAAAGGAGAAAGTGGAGGATGAGAAGAAAGAACTTGAGAAAAGATCACCTCCAGTTGTGAAGGAATATATCCCACGGATTCCTTATCCAGCTCATCTCAACCAAAGTAAGGAAAAAGCACAATATGGTAAATTTCTTGAGTTTCTTAAACAACTTCATATTAATATATCTTTTGTTAAGGCAATTTCTCAAATGCCAAAATTGCCAAGTTCCTAAAGGAACTTTTATCTAAAATGAGGAAATTGGAGGAGATGTAGCAACTGTAGAAGTTGGAGCTAGTTGCTCATCATTTATTCAGAAAAAGCTACCTCTAAAGTTGAAGGATCCAAGGAGTTTTACAATTTCATGTAAGGTGGGTGGTTAACAGCTGATAAGGCCCTATCTGATCTAGGAGTGAGTATTAATGTGATGCCATATGCATTCTTTAAGGAGTTAGGTCTATCTGAACTTAAATCAATCATATGACTCTACAACTTGCTGATCGTTCTTTAACATGTCCAATGGGAATTATCGAGGATGTTCTGGTGA
The DNA here is from genome assembly GCA_024138025.1 of Combretum micranthum. Lineage (NCBI taxonomy): Eukaryota > Viridiplantae > Streptophyta > Magnoliopsida > Myrtales > Combretaceae > Combretum > Combretum micranthum. The sequence goes on from JAMXBD010000021.1 coordinate 2,972,387, forward strand.
AAGTTGGGAATTTATATATCCTATAGACTTTGTTGGATGCAAAGTAGATCGGAAAAGCATAAGTAACACATGTCATTTTTTTAGAAATTCTTTAATAGCTTGGCACTTAAAGAAACAAAACTCAGTTGCATTTTTAATTCTGAAGCTGAGTATATAGCAGCAAGTAGTTGTTGTACATAAATTTTATAGATAAAACAAACCTTGCTTGATTATAGTTTAAAATTTGAGAATGTTCTTATTCTTTGTGATAATACAAGTGCTATAAATTTGATTAAAAATTCGATCCAATACTCAAGGACTAAGCATATCAAAATTAGACATAATTTCATTAGAGATCATGTTTTGAACAAAGATATTAGCTTGGAATTTGTTGATACAGACAATCAAATTGTTGATATTTTTACAAAATCCTTGAGTGAAGCTCGTTTTTTCACTTTATGAAGAGAATTAGGAATGATAAATCAAGATGAGTGCTAAATATCATTGAACCAAGATGATCTAGAACATGTTTTTAGGGCTAAACAAGCTATTAAATATAATACCTGCTTATGAATCTGATATATCTTTGAATTGATCTATTTTTGGATGCCATATAATCTACATCTGTGATGATATTGTGTTTGCAAATCTTTTCTATGTGAGCTTGATGTTTTGAGAAGTCCTATAAGTGTATAGGCTTCTATGGTGAAGTCCTCATGAGATGAGGCATTGTGTTATAAAGTCCTCAAATATTGAGGCACTTTTAGTGAAGTCTTACTGCGTGTAGGCATTGTGGTGTGAAGTACTTTTGAGTTAGACAAATGCGCAGAAAGTCCTACATGGATGTAGGCAAGTGTGATGAAGTCCTATCTATGTATAAGCAAATGTAGTGAAGTCCTACATGTATGTATGCAAGTGGTGAAGTGTTATCTATGTATAGGCATGTGGTGAAGTCCTACGTGGGTGTAGACAATTGTGTGAAGTCCTCTATCGAGGGAATTGTGTTTGAGTTGAATCTAGTTTGTGCATCTCTCCTTATTATATATTAAATCTATCATATTTGTTTTTTATAAGTATAAAGGGGAAGAAGTGTAGGATGCATAATTAACATTATGGATATAGTCTGTTTTGATATATATATATATATATAACGGGATAGAAAATGACATATTGCATTTCCTTAAAATTAAGCATCGAAACTTTGATTAAAAACTTGAGAAAATTCTTTGAAAACCTAGATACTTAATTGAGAGAGAGTATGCTGAAGTGAATATAAGTTAATTGTGCACAAATTGTCCTCATAAAAAAAAAAGGAAGATTGTTGAATTCAAGTGTTCAAAGTGGATTTTGATGAGATAATATAATGCCCAATTAACATTTTGTTTGATGTAAAATACACTTATTTAGTCATATATATATATATATATATATATGCATGTTTCTGGAGTTTTCTGCAGGTTTTAGCAGAAACAGAAGTTGTCGAGAGCAAGTCCAAGTTGTGTGATCAAGGCGCGACAAAGTTAAGGCTAAATCTCAACTAGCTCAAATATGAAGAAACAATAGTTGAGGGGTTGGTTGAGGCCTAAACAAGTCAAGAGATCAAGGCTTGACAAGGTTAAGCCTAAAGTGCGACAAGGAAGAGAGGAGATTAAACTTGTCAAGGGTCACATCGAGGCATTGATGTACTAAAGAGTTAAGGCATGACATGTTTTAAACTAAGGCTAGATAAAAATAAAAAGCTTATAGTGTTGGTCGAGGGTCAAGTCGAGTCCTCGACATGAAAAGAGTGAGGGCACGAAAATTAAAATTTGAGGCTCGAGTAAATGTGCGTGTGAGACGATTGTCGAGGCAAAGTTAAGGGGTAACACTTGGGGGGCAGTGGCTTAAATACTAAAGATGATGTGGCAAGAAAAGAGCCCTTGAAGCACATTAAATGCTTGGCTGATCAAAGATGTTGTCTCTAATGGATATTTGAAATTCAAATGCTATGCATATTTAGTCCTAGGAAATCAATAGTGTGTAAAATGAAGAACGAAGGGCCCAAATTATTTACGAGCTTTTTATTGTGATCAAACAAATATTTATTTTTCTTGTTCTCTTGTATATAATTTTTTGCAAATCATAAAGAGAAAGAAACTACACTATAGAGCTCTATTTTTATTTATTGCTACTTGTTTAACAACATTTAGAGAAAGAGGAAATATTGTTATTTCCTAAGTGGGTAATTGCTCATGTTGAGCCAATTTCTGAATTTAAGACAAGTGGTGGTGAAGATCTCGATTGAGGCATTTGGTGGACTGTGGAAAGTAGGAAGTGGACCGAACTCCGTATTTAAATATTGGCTTGATTTTCTCCATCCATGTCTCTTTAATTTATGCAATATATCTATTGTTATCTATCTACTGCAAATTATATTATTTTTTATTTTTTAAATTAAACATTAAATATTTGGGCCTTTAGGGAAAATACTCAATTCAACCCCCTCTCTATCTTGAGTACTCCTAGTGTAATTTCACTATGTTTGTGACTATTATTGCGTGATCAGAGACTTATAAGCATATTGAAACATTATTTTATTGATTAAATATGTTGATATTGTGTTTTGATACGTTGTAAGTGTGTGATAAATTGTTTGATCACTTTTAATGAACTTATCATTATTGGTATGAACTAAGAATCAGTCATGTATTACATACTATTAAGTCACATTTGAAGGCTGCTACTTCTATGCATGGGATCAAGTAGACTACAAACCACACATAAGCATGCAGGTGCTACTCCTTCTTGAGGAACTACTTTGTTGGGGAATATGGCCTCAGGAGGGATCAGTGCCAAATTGATCTCTATGGGTGGGTGTCTGGGGACTTAGTAATAGAGGTCACAGAGACCTGCAAAAGCATTCCCAACCCTTGTCACAAAGGTGTAAATTTGTGATATATACCATTTTTGAATACTCGTGTATATTTTGTTGAAATCATATGTTTGAGTGCATAGCATATGCTTGCTTAGCAAACTTGCTTATCTTATTTTGTGATAAGTTTGTGGGAATATACTCACTAAGCCTGTTGTTGCTTTCACTCATGTAGATTTTTGTTATCCCAGGACTACTTATGGCTCTGTCATAGGATGGTGAAGCCTAAGGTAATGCAAGTAGATATGGGAAGTTTTTTGAAGAAATTTACTAGAAGACTTAGAGTAGATTTCTTACAAAATCTCTTTTACTAGTTTCTTTTTTCCTTTTCTTTTTTGTATTAAACATTATGAATTATTTTAGTAACTTTAACAACCTGGTTACTTTTGAAACCTTTGTAGATTTAGCAAAGGAATGTACCTAAGAATTGTAATTATCATGATTTAAGTTACCTTGTTTAGTTCCTTCGTATGCTTTTATTTGATTGCCGCTATAAACTGCTCAACTCCTCTGGCGTCCCCTCTATTATGAAGTATGCCTTGTGCATGATACGTAAGCCTTTTGCGTGACTAAGGTAGTCATTCTTAATCTTTAATATTGTGTACGGCTGGCTATCACATTTAAAGTACCCTTTGTGGCATGGTAGATTTAAATTTGAGAAAGAACCCTACTCAATCTACTTTTGCTTAAGTTTAACTTATTAAGTTCTACTGCATTGATAACTCAATTGTTGCTAAACAAGTCAAGAATTGATTTTATGTCTTTTGATAGCTTAGAAGCATGTAGTTACTTGCTTTTCATGCACTTTAAATTGTACGCAATTGAACTTATGATGAATGCAAGATCAAACCTTAGAAATCCTCTTTTTATATGATATTTTCATAAGACTTAAGAAGGCTTTACTTTTAGGAACACATAACTACCATTTTAACTCATTATATATATTTTAATACAACTGATGAAAAATCAATCAGTATACCATTTATAATAGAATTACACTTTAAAAGCACCATAATATGCATGAAAGTGTGAGATAACTGTAGGATAAATGTGAACCCTTGAAATTTTTAGAACTCTTAGAAAATAATTATAGAGCTAACAACCAAAATCGAAACCCTAAAACCAATACAAGTTAAAACCAAACTCTAGAAACTCTAAACAAGATCAAATATGAATTTCATAATCTTAAGAAAAAGAGAACCTTCAAAAATAAATTGAAAACTCTAATAATTGTCTAACTCGAAATCCTTATACTAAACAATTCATTTATATGAATTTTAATACATAAATCAGACAGTATACCCAAACAATATTCAATGACAAGATTATAAAACCTTAAACCTTTGGTGAATTTCAAAATAAAATATTTAAATTATATACCAAAAGTCAACCTAAGTCAACATATAACTCTAGACTCAATTAAATAATCTCAAGAATTGCAAAATATTAAATAAACCATAAAAATAAAGTAAAACATAAATTTTGAACTTAAAATATAAGTATGATATAATCCCCTAGATTTTAAAATTTTACAAGTCTTAAAGTTAGAATTGAGATTAGGACCCTAAAAATCAACTAGGTTAATAACAAGCCCTAATGAGATTAGATCTGGCAATCTCCCGCTTAAAACCCTAAAACAGTAAAAATTAGATACCTTAGATTACAGTCTAAAATAATATCTTATAACCTAAAAAGATCATATTCGAAAAAAAATTCGGCTCATTCGAACCCTAATGGGATCAGTTTCTGAAAACAGGGTCCTGGCACGTAAAACAATAAAAATATTTTGAAAATAAATTTAAACTCATACTATGATAAGTGAAATGACCTAGATATAAATTTTATTTAAATTTCATGTGTTTATTTAATTATTTTAAATTGTTGAATTGAATGAGCATGGTTGTATTGCTAGTACTCTAAGATATATTATTTTGCATGTGTATATTGAAATTAATATCTTTGTTTTATATGTATTAATGTGTGTGTGTAATAAAATTATTAATTGTGTCTTTTGTACATTAAGGTGTTAGTTAAGTTAGTATTCATGCTTATTTAAGCCCAAATGAGATTCAAATTCATGCCAAATGCATCTAAGGTTATGTATACTTTAAGGGGCAATTTTGGAATATGTTTAATGCCTAATTATGCTTAATTGAACTACTTTTTGGGGGCAGCTCACTTTTATACGAAATTTGCTTCTTCTTTCTTTCTTTTCTTCTTCCTCTTTCAATTCCATTTCCAAGCTCAAGTCAAGGTCAATATCAAGTTTAAAAATCAAAGTTTTTCTCAAGACAAGGTATATATATAATTATTTGAATTGATTTAGTTATGATAGTTGTTTTGTTTTGTTTTTCTTTCTTGAAGTGAATGCATGAATTCTTCATTGGAATGAGTTTAATGTTATCCAAATTGTTTGTTCATGCTTGGGATGAGTTATGAATGTGTTTTATAAGTGTGTGAGGATGTGCATGTTATGTAGAAGTGATGGGAAGCATTGGGAGGATGTGAAGAGAAATTGTGTAGGAAAAATCTAGATTGGATTGATGTGGAGTTTAAAGTGTTTAATTGTGTTGAATTCTTGTTTTGAGTTGCTAGAATTGAGTAGTATAGATGGGAGTGAGTATGTGAAGTTGGAAGTGTAGTTGAGGAAGGTGTTGAAGTGTTTTAAGATGAATTTTTCAAAGTGAAAAACAGAGGATTTGTATTTTGTCGTTTAAGTCTGTTTTTAAAACGTATGCCGGCACTTGGGAATTCAACGCCGCCAGCTTAGAGGCAGCATTGGATTCAGAATTCTTAAGGCTGGATGAAAGCCGCCGACTTTTGCTGGAAAAGTCAGCCGGCGTTCATTCTGTCATATTGTACGCTGACAGCGGAAATCAAGGCCGCCGGCGTATGTGTCAAAGCTGCCCGCGTATTTAAGTAAGAGGACGGCTTAGATCTCTCTGGACTTTTTTGAAAATTTTGGTTTTGGATTCTACGCCGGCTCAAGGCCGCCAGCGTAGGATGCAAAGGCTGACGGCATACCCTTGAACACTGCCAGCGCTGGCAGTGTTGATTTTCAGAGAATCGAGCACCGGCTCAAAGCCGCCGGCTTTGGCTGCCGGCCTATCCCCTGTGCTTTTGAAATTTAAAAACTTTTTATAAAATTTTCCGAAGTTTGTTATTCGAGCAATTGAGTATTTATTAAGCGATTTGTGATATAATAGGACCTTTAAATGCTTATTTATGACCTTGTACTCAATTATTTGAAATTCTGTGATATAATTGTGATATATAGAGATAATATGGGTATAATTGTGATATTGAAATCTATACTTGTTGATTTATTGATTATTGTGATATTTCTATTTCAGTTAAGGATTCTTCGGTTAGTTCTTCACCGAGAGATCCTAGTTATATACTAACGGGTTCAGGTACGCAATAACTTGTTTGATGATTGCTAGGAATAGGCATTCCTAATCTGATTTAAATAGATTTGAATTAACATTTGAATGAATTGGATGTCTATTACGCTATTTAATCTGGTCCGAGGAGCAGCAAACCTGTCATGATACAATGACATGTTAGTTAGGCGCTTAACCAAGTCATGATGCAATGACTTTACCATGATGCAATGATACGCTATGATGCAATAGCGATTCTTTTTTTTTAAGTGGGTAGCTGATGGGGGGGAATAGTATCTGTGTAACGTTTGCTTAAACTTAGGGGGAAATACCATGATTTAGTTCAAAGTTTATGGGAACTTGTGAACTAGGCTCATGTTATGGACTGAGTTTAAGTAGAGTCGGGCAACGGCTTTTAAACCTAAATGAAGCTATTATCTTCATGAAATAGATATAGGAGATATAAGTATTCGGAATGCTTATATCAACCCCCTGAGCAGCTGCTGTTACTCAGGATCCCTGAATTCCAAAGCGTGACTGGGGTTTGAATACCCTCTTGTTGATTTGTGAATGAAAATGTAATAAAGATAACCACTTGTTCTATGATGCATTACATCAATTTGATGACTTGTTTTTGCATTGGTTATTGTGTACTGGGCCTCTGGCTCACTTTTGCTGCTTTGCAGGTATTGGAGACGAGTATTATGATGACTTAGGCTATGGGTCCGATTTCGAGAGATTTCTTGATGAGTGGGATGAATAGGATCCGATTACCCTGGACTTTTGGAAGACTTTTGCTAAGGAAAAGTTATGTATAGATGGCTTGCTAGTTAAGCCTATTTGTTGTAAAGACCTTAAGATTCCTTAGGTTTCTTTTTGATGTAAGAAAGCATGTAAATTTTGTAGTGTCTTGTATTGGCACTAAACGATGTTTACATGATGTAAATGTATGTATAGATTGCTTTTGTTAGCAATTTTGTTTTGTTTAAAAGTTCTTTACAAAGTATAGTGGTTTTGATCAAACAATTTTCATAAACTGTTAGTTTTAGGACAACCTTACATATAATGTGAAAACGTTATATGTGGTTGGGGATTCGGTACTCTAAGTCTCAGGATTTAGAGGATCGGGTCTTTACAATAAGGATTCATAAAATATCAGTTATAGAAATTTTCGGCTTCTAAAAATATCAAATATAGCCTTTTTACGTGTATTTATTACTACCGGTGCTTTATTTATCTTATTCATTAATACTCACTACAATTTATCTATCTCTACTTTTTCTTACAACCTAAATACTTATTTCTTACATTTACTTTTCCAATATTACTTTTTACTAAACTTCTCTTACACTTTACTTACTTTTCCTTACAAAAGTCAATTTTTTAATCTCTCCCTCTTCCTCTTATTTAAATGGCCAGTCACTCTCTCTCTTTATGCCCATTATTTTATTTTATTTTATTATTTATTTAATTAACTCTAATTTTCCTCCAACTTTTCCTATAAATACCTCCTCCCTCTTTCATTCTTTACACACTTCTTGTACATGTAACAAAACTCTACCAAAATCAAAACTCAAATCCTCTCTCTCTCCTCCCCCTCTCTTTCACGCCATTACACATACACACACAATCCATTTGTTGTTTCAACCTTCTTCCTTCATCTATCTTCCATATTAGGTAAAACACAAAATCCCTTCTTAGTTCATGTTAACATAACATGAAAAATATGTGTGTTATGTTTCTAAAATCCCCATGATGCATATGTTAGGGAAGGAAACATGGAAACAACATATTGTTCATGTCTTGTTAACTTTATGTTCATATTTACATTATGATGAAATGTTGTTTCTACTTTAACTTTGTATATGTTAATAATATGTATGTCTATAAAGCTTACATGCTCACTAATCTAATCTTTATTTAATGCTCTTATTTTTATTGCTAATTATTTATTTCTTACAAATAAATAAGACTAGTCAATTTCTAGTCTTAGACTTGTTCTTCATCAAGTCAAAATAAAAGAAGACTTGTCCATATTCTAAGTCTTAGGGAGCCTTGAAAATTAATCTAAGACTCCCATAATTATTTTCTTGCTATTTCTTTATTTTGCATATAGGACTTGTCCATTTCTAAGTCCTAAGAAGACTTGAATAAAAATATAATACTTCCACAAATTTTATTATTTTTCTTTTCTTTAAGCTTCCTTATGCTTTTCATTCCTTTTCACAGAACTTGTTCATATCTAAGTTCCGGACGTCTTGATAATAAGCTAAGACTTCCATATTTTGTTCTTATATTTGCATATTTAATTTTCTATTCTCTTATTTATCTACATGAATTTATAAATTATTTCATAATGTAATTACTAAGTTCATATTCATGCGTGGTCATATGATGATATTGTTGATTTGATAAAATTTTCAAAATGATAATGTGGATCTTTTTCCTATATATAAAAAAAAAAATGGGGTTAAGCTTCAAAGAAAAATTATTTTTAAACACCTAGAAAGAATTTGCATTAACACATAGGATAATTGTTCAAGCTACACTCTTCCCAAAATATTAAAATAAATTTATCATAATTTTCTAATGTTGATAATCCTTTATTATACTAAATTTTCTTAAAAAACTTTTTTATAAGGTATATGCCAATATTTTGATAAACACTTTTAATAAAACAATTTTCCTAAAACAAACTTAAAAATCAATAAAGTCCACTTAGAAATAAAATCGGTAAGAACTAAATTTTAAGAAGTAAACTCATTTTCTTTTATAAAGTTAAGGAAACATATATAATATTTGTAATAATTAGCCACCCATTGGTAGTAACTCAAAATTTTAGTTTTCTTCCAAACAACCCCTTAAATACCAAAATGTTGAAAAACTATTTATAGAGAAAGAGTTATTAGGAGAATAAAATTTTAGAACAAGTTATTCATTTAACTTCCGTCATGCTAAAACTTAAAACATTTTTGAGGTAAGAAAACTTAGAATGATTTTTATTCTAAACCACATAAAGATTCATGTTTTGGAAAATATTTAGTTAAAAGAAGTTTAGAATGAAAATAAAATATTCATGAAATTTAAATAAATATAAAACCATTTCTTTAATTAAGTTTCTTAATTAAAAAAAATCTAAGAATTAAAATTTTGTTTCAAAATCAAACTTAGGAAAAATTTTAAAAGAAAATACACTTGGAGTTTTACCTCACCAATAGGTAAAACCATGTTTTATAAAATAAATTGTTAAATAATTTTTTTTAACAAATATAAAACCTTTGAAGATTTGAATATATATATTGAATTATGGTTTTCTTTTTATTGAGTCACATGTTTATAAAATAGCAAATTTAATCACAAGTCAAGGAATGACTTTTCGCAAAACTCTACCTTCCATAAAGATTGTTTACAAATTTAATTTTAAGACAACATCACTAGGATCATGCATATAATATGAGTTATTGTTAATATTAAATGATTTTCAAAAGTAGAAATATTTATATATTTGCTATAAAGTATATAAGTGATGAAAAGCTTGGGAAAATTTTCAATTTAAGGGCTGGAACCTTTGGGTCAGATCCGTACCGACCCATTTTGAAACCCAAATGTCTTTAAATGTTAAAAATAACCTTAGAAATAGATTGATGTTTTCAAGTAGGTAAAAAACGATATCTAATATGCGAAATTTCGAGTAAAAATGAGTAAGTTATGACCATTTTAAGTTGAAATTTTCCTTCATCCGAATTTTGACAAAAATAACAAGATAGAATTAGGAAGTTTAAGTAGAACTTCTATGAAATACTTATTCTGGTATTTCTTTTATCTAGGTGACGAGGAATACGAGACTCCCATTCTTGAGGATTATTATGAATAAGAAGATTGCGATATGGATGAGTAAGTTTTTGTCCTAAATTCGTTATCTTATTTATGCTTGTAAAGTAGTTGTACTACCATGATAAGAAAAGATAAAAATGAATATGTATTGGGAGTTACCAAAGGATAAGCATGCATTTCTTTTGCTTGTGTAATTAAGTGAATATTAAGCATATTGTAACACTAGAATGTTTGCCTAACTATGTTTATTCATTTGTATGCTTGATTGCTATGTGTGTTTAAATTGATTGATGTCCTTAATGAATCATAATACAGAATGGCGTTAACAAAAAACGATCATGTATAGTATACGTCAAGTTAACATTTCAGAAGGCTACTACTCCTATGCGTAGAGTTGGATGGGTCGCTAGCATATTGGGACATGGGTCATGCTCCTTCTTACGGAATCCATATCACTCGGAGAATGTGACTCTAGGTTCGGAGCCGTGCCAACCGAGCAATTTGAGTGAGTGACTGGGGACTAATAGTAGAAGATCAAGAGGACCTTCATCAACAATTCCCTAACCCTTGATATGGAGGGTGTAAATCCATTCTATGTATAGATTCCGAATAACTATACTTATGTATGTTCTTTATGCGATTGTTGCATAATCATAGCATATGCTTAATTAACCAACTTCCTTGTTTATGATTTTCGGTTCAAATGATGGGAAATATCTTACTAAGGACATTATAAGCTTAACCCCCATAGATTTTGTTGAAGCAAGTACGCTCGAGACTCAATTCAAGGATAGGACATTCAAGGAAACATTGGTGGATTATTGAGCTTTTGCGGAAGAAGTACTAGCATAGAAGGAATTTAATTTCTTGAAATTTCTTTATGAGTAATATATGTTATGTTAATATTTTGGTGATTATTAGGAAGTGTATTTGTGTAGACTTGAAGACATTAGTAAGGGTATGCCCCTAAGAATTGTCATTAGCCTTGTTTATATTTCATGTTTCATGTTAAATATTTTTCTTGCCTTGTTACTTAATTGTTATCAAAGTAAATTGCATTACTCCGATGTGTTCCCTCTGATGTGTTGTATACCTTGTGCATGATACAGAAGCCTTTGTGTGACTAAGAAAGTCATTCATAGACTTTAATATTATGTACGTCAGACTGCCACGTTTAAGGTACCCTTTAAGGCGTGATAATAAATGTCATTTATCAAAATTCACAACACAAATAACCGTTAGAGAGAATAGTATTGATCAAAGAAGAAACAGAGATGGAGCTCATGTTAGGGTTCATACCTGTGTAGTAGAGAGGTGGGACAAGGGAAAGGAAGTGTAAGTAGGGCAGATATTGAAAGTAGTTGGGCTTGTTTGAGTATTGAGCTAAGTACTGTCAAAGATCCATACCTTCCTCCATTATGGAGATCACCTTGAACTGCCACAATATGCCAGCATCTGCGAAAACACCATCTCCTTTCTTAAACAAATTGTGGAGCCTGGATTTTCATTTTCGATTTAATTACTTTTTAATTTGATTTGTATCAAACCTTACCCATTTGATAAAAATCTTTGACAAGGAATTAAAAGAAATACGAATTTTGTAAAGGTCTTAGGAGTCACCACCTACCATGGTCGACAAAATTAAGTTAGGATCAATGGGTTTATTGATCCTAACTTAGCTATTTGCTTGTGAGAAAAATTGATTCAAAACCAATTTTTGAATAACCATAATTTTCATAGATCCAGGGCTACCCCATCAGAATCAAATGGTTATCATCCTTAAATTCTTTAATTAAGGTTCATTCCTTTAATGCCAGAAAAAATTTTAATGTTTGAAATATTTACGAAGTATAGTATTTACAAGCTACTATTAAAATTTACAAAGTAAGACAAATGTTATTTACGTTAATTACATTGTGATAATATTTATAAATAAAAATGAATCAAATCAATATTTACAAAAAAGAGGAAACATAAAAGTTTTTTTTTTCTTTTTTAAGTCGTTCTATAGGTGCTTATGTATTTGTTAATCAGGATCAGACATCACATAGTTCTTTTCTGAAAGCTTTAGTAGGTTGATCAATTTATTTTCAAAACTTTCTCTATAAGTTTGTTAAATGTTAATGATTTTTGGCAAAAGATTGGTTGTAGTGTTATAAGTCCTTTACATCTATTGAATTTGTTTTTATATTAAAAATTGTTTCTTCATTGTGATAAATTTTATTCCTTTAGTATACATTAACAATTCCCTATCATATCTCTATTTATTTTTATTTTTATTTATTATTTTTATACACATATATATATACTTTTTATTTTTATTAGGAAAAATCTTTGATCATACATATTTTTATTATTTACTTTTTTATTTCATTTTTCTTTTTTTTTCTTATTTTCTTTTGCAGTCTTCTTCTTTTTTATTATCTAAATTAACTAATTAATTAAATAAACTAAGAAAGGAAGAGGAGTAAATCTGGTTCAACTCATGGATGCACGCGAATAAGGAGTGGCAAGTGAGCTGGGTTAAACGCGAAGTTAGGTTGGACTCAAGCGTGGATTTGGGACGTGTTGAACACTCGAGTATGATTTGTTTCGGCCAATGAACAACCGAAGATGGTGTTTCGGCTACTATAGGGGGGCGATCGGCCGTGAAAATGTCCATCGGAGGTGATTCTCGGAATGTCAAAGGCTACTTGACCTACTAATCTGAATTTTACAACTCCTAAGAACATCCTCTACCCTAAAAAATACTTCAAAATTGCCTACAAAAACAAGGATTTCATAAAAATTTTTGAAACCCTACAAAGTTACAACAACTTGTATTTGAACTTTTAGAGTAGATTTCTTGTGATTTCTTGATCATAGATGTGATATTTGAGCTCCTATTCATAGGATTAGAACTCGAACAAGTATGGAAAAGGATTAATTGCACTTAATTTCCAATTGATAAAATTATGATTTTTGACCTAGTTAATCACGATTTCATGATTCTCCTTGGTCAAATTTGAATATCCTAAGCATATTCTTTGTTGCGTTGCTTGTCCTTCATGACCTAGGACCTCCCAAATGCATGTCAAAGACTTATCCATACAGACTATTAACCTGTGCCATATTTTGGTTTTTATAGAAAATATGATTAAGGCTTATTACTTAGGCCCAATTAAATTGGTCATCCCATTGTGGCCTTTTTAATTGGATCCAAGGCTTCTTTATAATTAAAATCAATATTATATTAAACTCATATTACTTTTATTTAACACTATGAGCTTACTATATGTACCTATATATTATATATTATCATCATTACATTATTATATTTTTTTATTTGAAAAAATGTAATGTGTGGGCTTAATATAATATTATATTTTTCATTATAAATTAAAGCATTAATAGGCAAAAATGGGGTCTCTACACAAATCCTTGGCTCTGCTTGAACCACAAGATACATAAATGAATCCTTATCAACAAAAGTCTAGTTCCCTAATGAATCCTCTTCTAACCATCTATTTGACTTAAATGTTTTCCAATCACTGCCCTGCGGTTCCTCTAACCTCCCCATACCATATAACTGATATGTAACTTTTATACCTTTTTTAATAACTATTCCATTGAGCCAAACGTCATCGTTTACTGCTTGCTTAGTATCATTAGAAAAAAGTGGATAAAACCTCATGCTGCTACCAAGGGAATCATGGGTGTGTACCATATCTTTAACATCCTTGTAGATCGGTCTTTTAGATTTTGGTCTTATTTCTTTCAAAACTAATTATTCAACCCAAGGGTATCTTAAGAGTAACCAAACATATCACTTTAATGCAAAAGATGCCATGTCACGGTTTACAAGAATAAAACTAATGACTATGTCTATGTCAAAGAATCATTGGAGCGGCCTAGATCCAAGAATCTTGATAGGAGGTCAACTAAGTTAATGGTAGACTCGTGTTTCAATCCTATTTTTTGTCTAGCAAATACTCTAACCTTAGAGACAACAATCTTCGAACACTTCTAGGATTTGAATCGTAGGAATCATTTGACCCATAGTTGTCAAAATTACGATTTTACACATATGATTCTATGAGTTTAAAATTGTATGTGCCCTTTCCAAGTTGACTCATACATAAAATCATTTTTTGTTTATAGAATCATATGATTTCAATCGAGTCTATATGTAAACTTGGTAGAATCTTACATTTTTAATTGAGTCCATTGATTTTATCTATTTGAGATAGATGAACTAAAATATAAATAATGTCGTGTTTTTATAAGCTCATCAATATCAGGATGATACATCTTTTTTATTGCATTTCAATTTTGTTTCACACACCTTCTCTATCTCTTTCCCTTCCTCTCCCAACTTTCCTATTCTACATTTATGGAAGCCATTCAAGTTAAGCTATAGTTGTAAAGTTTACAAGAAAACTTATCTATTTTATTTAAATAATTAAGAAATTAAGATAAGTTGAAAATTTTGATTCTCCTTCAATTCATAAATTCTTCGATTCAAAATAATAGAAAGAACTTAATTTTGACCCTATTTGCTTTTTTTTTTTTATAAGTGTTATATTATGGATTAAGAATTATTATTGAAAAGAGAACTTAATTTCTCTATTTTTTTACATCCATTATATATTTCAAGTTTTTTGCAACTTCTGTAAGCATATCTATAGTTTTTCAAAACTATTTTGTAGGTTATAGAAACTTATGTTTATATATTTCGATTCTACATCTGATTCTATAGACCCTCTAACAATTCTATATAGAATCACGAGTTTGACAACATTGGTTTGAGCTTCCATATAAGTGAATTATAGATAAACCTTTCTCCATTGATTTTTTGAACATTATCAAAATCTTATGCGAATTCAGCTTATGGAAGAGAAGGCAACTAGTATGTAGGATCGTATCTGAGAGAAATCTTATAGATGTTGCCATAAGCAAACCTGTAATGCCATAACTTGATGGCATTATAACCCACCATGTGTCCTTAACAAAAATGACATGCTAAGGCAATGAAACATTAATCCACAAATATATATATATATATATATCATATAACTTCAAACTCTCAAATAAATGAGTACCTATTTAAAATACTTTCTATAGCAAAACATCTAAATAACCTTGTTGGCATAAACCATAACCAATATAATCCAAACTTATAACATAAAGGAAAAATCTCATAAATTGTTCTCAAAATTCATAAAACATAAAAATTTTATAGTCTTCAACTCAGTCTAATTCCAAGCCATATGATCTAAAATTAACAGGGAAGTCTGGTCTACTATCATCCTCCCCGTAATCCATAAAGATATAAAATCTAGGTAAATCATAATATACCTGATCTTCACCTATTCCTGAAAAAGATAAAAAAAGAGCAAAATAGCCTAGTACGCCAAACCACAAACACGTGCATGGGCACACATCATACATAATCACATACAACCTATTCTAATGTAACAACACAGGTTATTATCTTTTTAAATAGCCTACAAACAGTATAGTAGAACATTTTAGTCCAGTTCTAAACCTGGAGTAATTCATGACTCTATAAAAATAAGCAATATAGAAAATAGGTAATATATAAATATATTATTGATGGGTACTTCCCACACCCGAAGCCATTATCGCATAACTCCTAAACTACCCAAATTATTTGTATGTGCAACTCCACTAGGGACAATAACACATACACATCATCTCTGGGTGCCAGCGTTAGTATCACAATTACCTGGTCTTTACTAATAGCAGCCAAACACAAGTAGCAAGCAAATATAATCAAAAACCAAATAAAATTAGATCAGATTATCAATTCTAATCTTATAAGTACATACAACAAACAAGGAATAGTTGTACCTAAATCAATTTCAAGGAACATAACTCTGAATCTCCAAAACCCTAATCATATAAATAGAACAGATTTCAATATACAACTTCCATAGCATAAACCTAATCTAAACTTCACCTAAAACCCTAATCTTAACAGAAATATAATTCCACACCTTTCTCCTTACGAAACACAATAATTCTCAAAAAAATAATCTCCTCAAAAAATCCTTCCAAACCCTAAAATTCCATTTAATACAAATCACACCAATAATCAACAGCAAAAATCATTTTTATGCAATTATAAAGATCAAGAACATTTAAACTTACCTAGAATTGATTCTTAATCCTTCTTGATCATTAAAAATCCAAATCCTCAAGCAAACTAGGGTTTTCTTCAATTTCCCTTCAAAACCAATAGAAACCCTAAGGAATTTGATAGAAATTTTAAATCCTAAAGAAAAGAAATAGGTTTGATTGCCTTGATCTAGACTTTTGGATCTCCTTGGATGCTAAGATCATGAATAGAGAGGATTTTCTAGGTTCAGAGATGTTTTAGAGAAGGAAACATAAGCCTAAGATATAAACAAATTTGTGGAAAATCTTTATCTTCCGAACAGGGTATGCTAACAGTTTTTTGGACATACCCTAGTAGCGTAAGTCAAAGACCAGCAGTGTAAACGCCAAAGCTGGAGGCCATTTCATCTTCGATCATTTTTTCTTTACATGTATGCTGGCATGTACGCCGATGGTGTAAATATAAAGGGTAGCGACGTACATACTTAAGCTGGTGGCCTACATAATTTGGACAACACTTTCAACTTCAACACTAGCTTTAACGCTATTGAAGCTACATAACATATGCCGAAAGTGTTGAATTCTAGGTCGGTGGTGTACTTGTCGGCTTTCAGCTATGAATTTCCATCTTGAATTACACTTTGCCATTTGACAAAACAAACAACTATACTTTAGGATGGACCATAAAATCCTCTTATAATATATCAAATTACACTTTTACCCTCCTTTATAATTTATTTATTTGTATATTACAAAACCACTGGAGAATGTCTTGGAAGTCTCGAATAGTTCCATTCTCCAAACATCCGATAAAATAGGGATAAGGCAATCATTAAGCATATGTTTGTTGAATTTAAAAACTTGATGATGCATGAATTTGACATTACAAACCTTAGGAAAATGACATATTTTCTTGGTATAGAAGTGTTATAAAGCCAAGAAGTTTTTTTTTTTTTTTTATTTGTTAAAGCAGATTAGTGTAAGAAGTGTTAAAAAGGTTTCATTTGGAACCATACAATTTGGTTTATAATCCGATTATTTTAGGTTGTAAACTTATTGGAGATCAAAATGGAAATAAGGTCTGCCAAGAGGGTGTTGAGATATTTAAGATGAACTCTTGATTTTGGAATATTCTATGAAAAAGGAAGAGATGAGAATCTGTTGATTATATAGATAGTGTTTATGCTAGAGATTTAGATGATAGAAAAGCACTTTGGCTTATGTTTTCCATTAAAGTCAATAGCTCTTTCATGGTGATCAAAGAAATAATCAATAGTCACTTTTTTTACTATAGAAGTTGAGTTTGTTGTTGCAGCTTCATGTGCTTATCAAGTAGTTTGGTTAAGAAGGATCTTAAAGTTTTTCAATCATGATTAAAAGGGTAGCACAACCATTTTTCATGATAGTAGTTCAGCTATTGAGCTTTCACAGAATCTTTGTATTACATGGTTGAAACTAGCATACAGATGTGAAATTCATTTTCTTCGTCAACTTACAAAAGATGGAGTTGTAAAGTTGGTTCACCATTTTCCTAGTCATGTACCACATTATTAGGTATGTAAAACATGGGTTTTTTTTCCCATTATTGTTATAAGGCTATATATATCAATTATTGAATAAAAAAGTACAACTTCTTATTTTATAACTCATTACTTTGCACATATTCTCTTAACAATAAAATGTGGAACCAATGCTATAACATAGAAAATGGAAAAAAAAGAAAAGAAAAGAAAAGAAAATGCACAAGAAAAAAATCGAGAAATGTGTAGTATGATTGAACATGAGAATTCCTAATATAAGAGGATGAAACAAAAAGAGAAGCACTATATGTGATATCACAAAACTAGAGGAAAATACATATTATTATACAAATTCTCTCTCATGCAAACTTTATAGATTAGCATAAATGTTTTCCAAAATATTCAAGAGTGAGTGTAAAATGTACAAAGTAAAATTCCAAAACCTATATTTGTGTGTGTATGTAAATATAAGCTTATGCTAGAGTAGTAACCAAATAAAGAAACATGCATTTAAAACTTCCAAGATAGATAAGAAACAAATTACATAAATAAAATCCTCAATCCACCCCCAATAAGGCCATTTGACATCATATATGTAGTTTTTGAAGTATCATCCCTATGAAAATTGTCAAGGAAAAAAAGACCATTTGAAGACAATGGAACAATTATTATTATTATTATTATTATTATTCGTCCTCATTAACATTTCTAAATTATCAAATAAGAAATGTATTGATGACATGGTAAAACTATAGTATGTCGCTTAAGCCTTGTAGGCTAATTAATTGACATCAATGCTGTTCTCCCATGAGAATGGTAGAAATGTTCTAATCTTCCCTTCCCTATTGTATTCATTAGAAAACAAAAGAAAGAAAAAGTAAGTCATTTAGAATGTATTATGTAGAGTAAGATAAACAAAACCTGGATAATTAAAGTAAAATCACATGCATTACATAACAAAACGTACAAAGAGTTAAAAATGTTTACACATAAGAGACACTTAACCAAAATCCTTTATTTAGATGAATTGATTCAATAGAAGGCATGAATACAACATATATGGGATAACTTTACTCTTGAAAGTTATTGGGTGTTTTGTTATGGTATCCATGATTTAGAATTACTTTAATCATTCATAACACAATAGGAACACTATGTAATACTACTGTCTCTACGGTAAGACCAGGACCAAATCCAAACAAGACACCCCAGTCAAGGCCTTCTCCAGTGGTGGCCCTTTTTTCCTTCTTGGACACATTTCTCATCTCATCAAGGATGAAGAAAACAGATGAAGCTGACATGTTTCCATATTCTCGTAGCACATCCCTTGCAGTCTTGAATTTTTCTTCCTTCAATCCAATTTTTTCCTCAATCTCATCCAGAATTTTTCGACCCCCAGGATGTGGCACCCAAAAGACTGAGTTCCAATCATTTACACCAACAGGACTAAAAACTTCATCCAAACATTTCTCAATATTTTAGAAATTAAACCAGGCACTTTCTCAGATAAATAGAATGTTAGACCTTCTTCACGTAGGTGTCCTTCGACCGTCCCCTCAGAGTCCGGTAAAATAGTCTCAGCACATGAAACAATCCTAAAAATGGGTTGCTCTGAGGGGTATGGATCAGAACCAACGATGATAGCTGCTGCACCATCTCCAAATATAGCTTGACCTACAAGAGTAGCAATGTCATCTTTTGAAGGACCACGGAATGTAGTTGCAGTGCTTTCGGCACACACAACGAGAACTCGAGCACCAGCATTGTTTTCAGCAAGATCCTTAGCAATTCGAAGGGCCGTACCACCTGAAAAGCATCCTTGATGGTAAAGCATCACCCTCTTCACAGAGGAGGGAAGACCGAGGAGCTTGACGAGTTGATAGTCAGCACCTGCACCCAATGCACACCATGATTCTACTAATGAACAAGATATGAAGATTGAAGTTTTAATAAAATTATGCTAGAAATAATTTTTTGAGTTAGGGTTAGATCCTAAATCAACCTTTTGGGCACAATTACTAACCTGGCATGTCCACACCAGAGGTGGAACAAAAGACAAGATGTGTAATGTTTGATTTAGATGCCCCCACTCTTTTAAGGCTTCTAGTGCTGCTTTCTCTCCTATTTTGGCACATGCTCAATCATTATATCGTGACGCTCATTCAGGGATATACCATTGTAAGTGCATACACTAGGATTCTTTTTGAGAATTTCTTCAGTCAAGAGGAAGTGACGTTTGTGGATCCCTGATCTCTCACCTGCAAGGAAAATATGGATAATTCATTTTGTGTTAGCCTTTTTTTTTTTCTCCCCATTTTGTGCTTTGTAGTTTGTTGTCTAATTATTCACAAAACTAAATGCTCTCTTTTTATAAAGTAGGAAAAAAAAAAACCCAAAACCTTAGTTATTGTTTAAGAATGACATAACACACTATTTAACAATCAAGCAAATAATATATTGCATCTATTGGATGCTATTTTTTTTCTTAATTGCACTCAAATTACATATCAAGAATTGATATTGTATTTTATGATATACTATAACATCACCATCTTTCTTGTAATCTTTACTATTGATTACATGAGACGGTTTTTTAAAGAAGTAATTAAGAAATAAAGATGTACTGCAAATCAACAAATCAAATAGCAATAACACTAACAAATCAAGAACATAAATCTAACTCTAGTTCATAAGACTTAAAATTCAATATCGAAACCAATGGATTAATTAACCATGTTTTGGAATAATTTTCTAGTTTTGATTTGATATTTAGTTTCGTCATTCTTTTGCTCACTTTATCGCATATTAGTCATGTGACATATATTAAAAAACCTATATTATATGTTGAATATGCAATATAGTAATGATAATTATGTAATTATTTTTATCAAAGTATATTTATATAAGTTTTTAAAAATGATAATCTATATATAATGCATATATATAAAGTAAAACAGATACGAAATATACGATAATAATGTGGTGCTTACATATGCGTTTGAACTTTTGTTTAAGCTCAGCCATATGCTCACTGTTGGTGACACGAAAGTAAAAATCGGGATAACTGGACTGGTAGATATATTCCTCAGGAGTTGCTGTGCCGATGGCCAGCACAGTTGCCAGACCCTTGGCGCGTTGGTTCTCTCGGATGGCATCTAAAGCATGAGCACCCATTTCTGGTTTTGCGATACTTAAAGAAGATAAAAAGTTTGAAGAAGTTGATGTTTTTTGGCCGAAGAAGAAGTTGATGGTAATAATAAACGATTCTCGGAGGTGTATTTATACTGTCAGTTGTTGCCATTTGCCGAGAAAGGTCCTAAGTTTTACTCCCGACTAAAGAGCCGGCGCCCACATGACCTCATGTTTAGTATTTCTTTATCTTCTGACATGAAACTTGGCAGTATTTGTTTAAGAGCAGTAGAGTTGTGTCTCTTTGTTCTTTTTTGACCATTAGAGTTGGGTCTCATTAATACTATCGAAAAGTGCCTAAGGATATGGTTAGACGATCTGTTTTTTTATGTGAATTGTATCTGTATCGAAACAATATATATAAATTTATTTAATTTATATTTATATTTTATTTATATTTAATCTTTTCATTAGAATTGTCAACTTTTTTTTTTATCTATATCTATTTTTCAATAAAAAATTTATTAAAAAAAAGTTTGAAAAAAAGTGTACGTATCTATCCAAAAAAACTAAACAAAGGCCCTAAGAGTATTTCGGGAACTAGTTTAGTAAGTATTAAAGAAATATTATTTTATGCCTTTGGGATTAATTATATACCTCAGTACAAAATATGTGTATATATATATATATATATATATATATATATATAACAACGAGTCGAAGTAGCTATTATTATTATTATTAGTTAACGCTTAAAAATATCTACATGGCACCGTTAATATTTTGATCGAGAAATTTGATAATAGCTTACTTTTCAAAGGTACAAAGTACACATCACAGGAAATGGAAATGTGAAAAGGAGAGGTTGGTGAGGTAGAATAGTCAAAAGAAAATGGCAGCCAAGCTGGACTTAAAATATAAAATATTTTATAATTGCTGAAATATCTCAAAAAGTAAAATTAAAATCAGGCCAATTAGCATGATTCAACCAAAGTCCTGCTTTTATATGCAAGTCTTCTTAACCTAGATCGTATTTTTAGAGGAATAACTCTCTTATTCTTTTAAAACCTTAAGCTCTTTCTTGAGCAAGAAAAAAAAGGAAACCATTTTAACAAATTTTTTTGTTATTTTTTTTATAATTTTCTTCGTATAATTAATAATAACTATAAACTATTGGTTGTTGGGATGTGAGAAATCCCAAAGTTTGAATGGGATGAACAAGTGGACAACGATTATATTAATACTCTAACTTAAACATTATATAGCTTTGAAAATAGAATGCATAAACATTAGCCATAGTATGTGTGGAATTAGTGAACTCATTCAATTGAATCAACTCTCTTCATGTATATGGATGGGAAAAGCAATAATGGAGAAATAAAAAAAAAAAAAGATGAACTGTGTAAGATGTAAAAAGAATGAGTTTGACACAAAAACTAACTCTATAATAAGCTATTTATATCTTTCTCATAAGGCTAAGCAATACATGCTCCCCACCCCACCCTTCCCTAAGTTGGAGTCACTGGAAGGCCCAACTTGATGCAACCATCTTGCATTTATGTAGTAGGAATAGCCTCAATAAGAAAATTTACTAGCTATAAATACATGGAAATGTAAGAAGTTTTCAAGAAACCTTTAGTAACTTGATCTAGCGAAATGCACATTTATATCGATGTGCTTTATACGAACATGGACGCAAGGATTGGCTACACTATGAAGCATGGACGAATCTAAAGGGGAGCCAGAAGGGGCCCCAAATCCCCCCTGATTAAGAACAAATAATAACAAGAAAGCAAATGTAATTTAGTGGTTAGGTATTTAGATTTACATCCATAAGGTCATGGGTTTAAATCCCATCAGTATACTTTTTTTTTTTTTTTTTTTTACTTTTTCAAAGTGCATTTATTAGGAATTCATTTTTTTAATTTCCTCTCCTTCATAATAACTAGTAGAATTAAATTCATTTATCAAAGAATTATATTTAACTAACTAAATTCTTGTGGACATCTATTTTTTCCTTCATAGCATACCATAATATAATAATTATATTGTCCATATTACAATTCATTTTTATTTTATCACAAATATTTTTTCAAAATAATATTAATTATATAATTTGATATTTCATGTAATAATTATATTGACAAATAATGTTTATGTATTATATATATATATATATATATTCACTTACCAAATGCACTCCTTATGCTTAATTATTATTTGATATAGATATTATACCAATAAAAAACCGATAGTTTTACGTATAAACTTATCAAACCGAACAAATGCTAAACCGATACCAATACTGAACCGATACCGATAATCTAAATAGGCCCTTAACGAAATTTTTATAGATATATAATATACAATATAATTATAATCGCAAGTGAATATATTTAATAAATTAACTAAGGTTTAGCCCCTCCAATAAGCTCATCCCTACGTTGGTCCCTGATATCAAGTGTGCACTTATTATAACACCAAAGAAGTAAAACAGAAGGAAAACTAATAGATCTCTCACATATAAGATACCTAAAATAGCTCGGTTGCATAAGCTAGGCCACTATATTCTACTTTAGTATTAGATGTGCTCACTGTATTTTGTTTCTTTGTTTTCTTAAAAAAAGAAAAGAAAAAACAATTACCCAACAATATGTAATATCCTGATGAGGAATTATAATCATGTGTACTTATACCCCAATCCGCATTAACAAAAACAACAAGATCAAGTGTATAGTATGAAGGATAATATAAGCTTAAAGAAGAATTACTCTTTAAGTACTTAAGGAGACGATAGGTTGGATCAAAATGATTACAACATGGATGCGAGAGAAATTAGCTTAAGGAATGGACAACAAAGCTTATTTCAAGGTATATGAGAGTAAGATACAATAGACACCCAACATTACCATGATAAACCAGAGGTTTAGCAAGCAACATACTAGACTCAAAATTTAACCAAACACAAGTAGGAAGTTAGATCGAAGCTAATTTACAGCCTAATAAGCCAACATCAACAAGAATATCTAGTATATATTTATGACGAATGATCTTAGTCCCTTGCTCCATACAACAATGCCCTAGCACTTGAAAACACCAACAAACTCGAAGATCCTTAATTGTGAAGGTCTTATGTAACAACTACTTAAAAGAAGATATAGAATATTCATTTGTTCTTGTGACAAGTAAATCATCCAGTCATAACAAGACAACAATAAAATTATCATGCATCATCTGCACAAATGAATAGTAATCACTGCTAGATTGAGAAAATACTTGTCAAAGAAGAAATTGAGAAATTTCAACATTTCATTGTCCGAAGGCCTATTTTAATCCATGGAGAGAAGTTTTTAACTTGTAAAATGTGATTAAATTGACTAGACTATAACCTTCTAGAGGGTACATATAAATCTCTTCTTCAAGAAATCCATGTAAAAACACATGTTAAAATCTAATGATATAATGGCCAATGCTTAACCGTAACATTAGCAGTAATGATGCACACGAACCCATCAGATCTATACTTAATTTTATAAACCCATTTTTTATTCTATAGTATGTTTACTAGGGAGTAAATCACTTAACTCTCATATACCATTAAGTTCTAAGGCCTTTAATGCCTTATTCATAGCAAGAACCCATTCTTTGCATTCAAA
Organism: Combretum micranthum; assembly: GCA_024138025.1. NCBI lineage: Eukaryota > Viridiplantae > Streptophyta > Magnoliopsida > Myrtales > Combretaceae > Combretum > Combretum micranthum. Next base: position 2,996,919 of record JAMXBD010000021.1, read on the forward strand.
GGCTTCTAAATAAGTATGGGGTTCTTAAGTAGTTAATACTTGTGCCAAGGAAACCACATCAATGGTAGGAAAAGAGGCAAAAGTTTGTGTACAATAATAAGGATTGGAAATAGAAGAAGTGGAAACTAGTAAATTGGTTTACATAACATGCACATAGTCATTAAGCCATTGAAGAGGCTTTTTAATCCCACTAAACTTGTACAAAGAGATGTTAATAACAAGACAATTATGACCAAAATATTGAGGACTCTTGGAAGAAGGAACCGAAACATAATTTGATTGATCATGATCAATATCATTAGAAACAAGGGAGTAGAGGAAGGAACAATAATAGGACTAGGAATTAACGATGAATACTTGAAAGGAAAAATGTCTTTATATAAAACAACATCGCTACTATCAAAGATAGAATGCTATACAAATCATGTAATTTGTACTCTTTTTGGTTTGAAGATATCCCAAAAGAACACACTTAGCCCCTCGACTGTCTAACTTATAATGAGATGATTTAGTTTTATCAAAACAAAGGCAACATGGTGAAATTTCAGACAATTGAAGATAGCTAATCACGACCAATCAACCACCTAGGTCAACCTCATTTTGTCCTTCCTCTCATAATCGACAAAATTCATTTAGGATGCCCTATTGGAACCCTCAATATAACCTATGTTATTGTTGTATAATAGCATAAAATGAATTTTGAGAAAAATAAAATTTAACATAAAATTCAAATATTTTTCATGATTAGTGACTGATGAATCTTAAGTTAGTTCATAATTAAGAATTTCATATCTTTAAGTTTAGTGGGCAGTAGGTAGAATTTTCTCTTATCGGGAAATCAATAGCATTCCTGCTAGTTCTTATACTGGAGCTCCCCTTTCCATTACTATTTTCACTTTCACTACAAATGTAACTATAAATGTAATGGTCCCTGGAATTGTCACTACCACTTAAAATGGAACTCTCAATAGAGTCTTTGGAACAATATAAGTCCATGTTTTTAAAACTGTTTACTAAAACCTATACCATTTCTTGTTTTCTAGTCCCGTATAGGATTTTTCTTAGTCCTTGATAAGTGGTCATAAAATATTTGGATTCACTAGCAATGCAAAGGCTCTCAAATTATTTAAATTTGCCTTTATGGTAGAGAATTCTTAGAATCTTCAAATTCGCTTGTACATCAGAGAGTTCATCATTGTGGTAAAGGATTCTTAGGATCTCAAGATCTGCTATTATGGTAATATGTAGAGATTTTAGAATCTTAAAATTCATCATTGTGGCATAATTGTTTTCTAGGTAAAAATGGTTTCATATTTTCAAAATAACCTTGTATATTGTATTTGTTTATTTAAAATTTACAAGTACAATTTGAGTGACAAACCTTAAAGTCAATCAAACTAACAATTGGTTTAATATAAAAACAATTAATATTACCCCAAAACAAGCGATTTTCAATACATCATTGAAAGCTTGTGCGAATTCAACCTATGGAAGGGAAGGCAACAAGTAAGCAGGATCATAGCCAAAAGTAATCCTACTAATATTATCGAAACCAAACCTCTGCAAAATCTGTTGCAAGCCTGGAAGATCAAGAAAAGATAGTTGTTAAGCTCAATTTGAATGCTCTTTTTGATGAATTTGCGGAGGGACTAGGTATTGCTTTTCTCCTAATATAAGAAAACTATCATATTCGTTTAGGCTAACGAAGTAATTGTGTTACTCCATTGAAAAGACTATTTCAGGGTTCTTTTTTATGTTGGCAAATGCAAAAAGGAAAAAAAATTATTGTTCCACAATGGTAAAATAAAATTGTTTTCCCCTTTTTAACCATACTTGTAAAATATATGTATATAATTAGAAAATATTAATAGTATTCAGTTATTCACTTTTTCACTATAAACTTTATTTATTATCATAGGTACTAACATCTAATTATTTATTTGGTATTTCATATGTCTATGATAGAGCAAATAAAAACAGGGAGTCTAGTTGCCCCAACTTCCAACTCCCATGGCAATATGTTCCTTTTGTAGATATATAGATCCAAGCAATGTAGTCACATGCATGCTGTATGAATATTGCGTTACACACGGCCTATGAGAATGAAATAGAATGACACGTCAATGATGATCAAGAGGGAAATGGAATAGGGAGAAATAGACAATCTCAATGTCTTAAATGCATATGTAACATGTAAACATATAGATGTATGGATTCAAATGATGTAGTCATGTATATGTTATGTGAGTATCGTACTGCACATGGCCTGCAAGGAGTGGCATATGATGATATGTGAAGGATAATTAAAAGAGAGATGGAATAGGGATGAGTAGCAAACAATCTCAATCGTCTCGAATGCATTTGTGACAGGTGGAGGAGCTATCAACCATCATACCCCACTAGTAGTGATGAACAAGTGTTGAGACTGAAATTCAGTAGCACCTCAGTGTATCTATCATATTTCTTCCTCTTTTCAATGAGGAGGGACTTAAGGTATAACTTGGCTATTATTGTCATTCGTTGGATGACATTGATAGTTAACGTCCGAGACGAGTCCTTTTTAGCGTATGAGTAAGACCAAGAAAGGCTGGAAGATGGACAGGCTTGTCCAACAGGCCTTTCTCCAAGTTCGCATGCCAAAACTCTCTTGACCATCCCACTATAGGAACCGGACTCACTAGGCCCTATTACTCAACCCACAAGAGAAACCTAAATAATTAAATAATAATATATATGCCTATTTACATTTTACCCCTCTAACCAATATTCTTAGGACAAAGTTCCAGTATTTTAAGCACTAGCTACATTTATACTTATTAACTAATACTTAGTACATGATGTTGCCAAGTACCTTTATAGAATTGAAGACTCTGTTTGACGGAGTTATGTCATCGAGTAAAAGTTAAGCACCGATGCTACAACTATTCTACTGCATATAATTGTATTGTAGTGCGCAAAGCTGATGCACCACTCCAATCATGCTTGTCGCATTATATTTTTCTTAATGATCTTACCCCCATGAAACCATCTAATATCTATATTAGGCCATAGAACCATATTAGATATCCATATTGTGAATATGACTCTTCCTATGCTAATTAGGTCTCACCATGATGGTAAAGTAGCTAGGAGTAGGCAAGGAAGTTGTAAATAAAGCTTTATAGGTAACAAAAAAAAAAAAGTGGGTAATGATAAAAATGGTACTTGAATTTTTGCAACTAAAACAATTAGGTACATGAAGTTTGATTGAATAATTTGGTACCTAAACAAAGTTTTTCTTGACTTTTTTCACACCTGAATTTTAGCTTTTATAATTTTGGTACATGAACAAAGTTTTTATTAACTTTTTTCATACCTAAAAAAGTGAAACGAGATATGAAATAGGTCCACAAAAAGTTTATTTAGCTACCAAAATTATCAAAACCAAACTTCAGGTATGAAAAAAGTCAATGGAAATATTGTTTAAATACCAAATTATTCAAAACCCAACTTCGGGTGCCTAATTGTTCTTTTTAAAAAAGTTAATATACCATTTTTTTCATTATCCAAAAAAAAAGAATGTCATGAACCCATTAATAATAATCCATAGAAAATGATCATTTATGACCCCATAGAATTTGACAAATGATGTAGCCATCTTCACAAGTATTTTGAATTCAAATATTTTCTCCCATAGATATATATATTATAATATATTCCAAAAAAATTTGCTCATAATAAAAATCTTGTATCAAAGCCTCATTGCAATTATGATTGAATTCCACGGACTATTGAATAGTGGTTCCCAGATTGCTCAATAGATTTACTGTTTTCAACTTCCTTGCAATTAATAAAGAAATATAATGAAATGCCATGAATTCATTTATCTTCCTTTGCTTCCGTGCATCCAATTAAAAATACCTTTCTTTTTCCTTTTTTTTATCAAATTTTTCCGCAATACGTGATTATAAAAAAAAAATCAACTCAAATACCATCTCGTCCATTTTTTAATTTAAGAGAAATAACATCAACTAAAATTTGAATCTTTTCCAATCGATGCCTCAATCTATCTTCTCCTTTCCAAAATTAATATCACAATATATCACGGTATAATTTCATATCTTTTTCATATCTCCCTTTTTTTTTTTTCTTAAGACCATAATATGTATCACTCATCTTTTCCATCCTTCATATTGTTGACACAAATCAAATACTAAATAAACCCGTTTCATGGTGATAGCAAACATTGAGTTTCATTCTTGATCTCGTATGCGTTCAAATGGTGAGTTCCATTTAAATATTTGAAAGAGTTATAGAAGCTCAGGTAACTTTTGAGGACGAAAGTTCTTTTAGGAGAGAAGAAATGTAATATACACATAAATATTTTATTATGAAGGGTAGTATTGTCATTTGTTATAAAATGAGAAAGTTTTATTGTCCATCCTCGTAAGTTTTATTTATGTGTATTATATGCAGACATATAATACATGAGGTGTCTTTTCGTTTTCTTTGCTGTTACAGGAATTGAAGGGTTATAAAAGTTTATTTATATCTTTACCCGATTCCTCTTCTTTCTAAACCTAGAAATCTCTCTAAAAATATCTGTTGTGAGTTTTCCATCAAGAGGAGATCAAGATTTTGGTTCAAGTAAGAAGATCTAATCATGATTTTTCAAGGATTTAAGAAATCCACATTTTTCTTAGGATTTGCTTGTGATTTTTGAAGGAGCTTTCGAGGAAGAACCCTATTCTGATTCAAGAGCTAGTTTTTGGAGATCTAAGAGAATCTGAGATCAATTAAAGGTAAGATCTATTAGAATTTGCAATTTCTTAAGATTAGCAAATTATAGGATTATGATTGTCGTTTATTATTTGTTTGAATTAAGGTTCTGTTCAAGCGAGATCTGCACGTTCTAGGTAAGTATGGATCTAAACAAATCTTTGTGGTTCTAAAATTATAATCTTTTCTGGTAATTGTTTTATTAATTGAGAATTTGTATATTGATGGAATTGTGGAGATAACTAAGAATTTTGGTGAAAGCTGTATTTGAAGGTTTTACTAGAATTATGAACAAAAGGAACAGTTGTGCTAATCTTTTATAGATTTGTGATTAGAAGTAAAATTTATGGAATTTAGGGTTAGTATTTTACTATGTGCATGAAATCAAAATTGATTGAGATATGCTGTGGATCGAGAATTTTCGTGAGACTAAGAATTCTTTTATGATAGAAGTTCTGTTAGTAAGATTAGAGTTGAAGCGAATCCATGTACGACCTTACTTTGTTTGTTGTATGTGCTTATAGGATTAGACTTTTTGTTGTATGTGCTGTAAAATCATAATTCTAAATTGACTTAATTCTATATGACAATAAGAAATTATGTTTGTTGCTTGTATTTGGGTTTGGTTAGTAAAGACCACGCAGAGTGTGATACTAACGAGGTACCCTGATAACCTATGTGTGAGGTTGTCCCAAGTGGACTCGTGCATAGAAATGATTCTGGTAGATTAGGTTTTGGCAGAGGCCGCGGTGCGTGGATGATTCTCCAACACAAATATATGTATAATTACCTTTTTTCTATATAGTTGTTTTATGAAGTCATGAGTTACTCCAAGTTTAGGACTGGACTACAGATGGTTCTAAACTGTGCTGTTTGTTGGCAAATTTAAAAGATAATAATTGGTATTTGTTGCATTAGAGAAATAGTTACACGTGATTATATATGATGTGTGTGCACATGCATTTGTATGTGGTTTGGCGTGCTTGGCTTTTTGCTCATTCCTTTCAATTTTTAGGAATAGGAGAAGATCAAGTAATTTATAATCTTTCTAGATATAATATCTATGTTAATCAAGGGGAGGATGATAGTGGACCATATTACCCTACCGATGCCTAGGATACATGGATTGGATTTAGAATAAGATGAAATCTTAGTAACTTATATGTTTTTATGAGTTTAAAGATGTTCTAAGAGTTTTCTTTTATATTATAAATTGAATTATTATGGGCTATGGTTTATGCCAACGAGGTTATTTGAAGGTTTAGTTTTGATGGTATCTTTAAACAAGTACCCCTTATGTGAGTTTTGAAGATTTATATTATCGTTTATTTGTGGTTTAAAATTTCTTAGCCTTTGTGTGTTCCTTTCAAGAGATGACACGTAGTGGTTTGTAATGCCTTAGTTTAGGGCATTATAACTTATTTCGTATTAGAGCCAGGTTTATGATCTTTAGGAGATTTAGGTTATGAACTCCTTAGGACGGTGAGATGAAGAGATGGGGTAGATCATGGGGAAGATGAGAGCTGCTACCTTTAATAAAAAATTTCTAGGTTGACCTCTTCATTATGATTTCTTATTATTTCTTTCATTGCAACTTATTATTTATAAGTATTATATTTATTTTATTTATATCATTATGTTTTCATAATTAATTTCATATTTCTTCTTGGAATATTTGTTATTTTATTTTATTTTTTTTTGTTGTTGCTCCCTAAAATACATAGAAAATTGATCAGTAAAACAAATAAAGCTCAACAAAAATCTAGAAATGATAATTTATAAAAACCAAAATATCCTCTTACTAAACATATGACTTTTAGGTTTCTACTACAATGCATGTACATGTTTACATAAGAAGTTAATGACATCTAATAAAATATAATAAATAAAACAATAATAACTAGAGAAAGTTAAAGAGAATATAAAAATACACACATAAAGAAATTAATAATTGTAACTTACATGAAGAAATTTAGAACTCAACCATCACAATTTTAATGACTACAAATTCCAAAATTAATTGAATAAAATAAATAATTGAAACCTCCTCTTAAGTTAATTAAAAGATAACCTTTAATAGTCGACAATCTTTAATGATAGTCAACAAATCTTTAATGACACAATGTCAACAAATCTTTAATGACTGTTAATTATGAAATTCAAAGAAAAGTTAAAAAAAGAACCATAATTTGAATTAAATGATGCAAATTCAAAAATCACAAGGATTAAGACAAAATTTTATAAGCATCTCCAAAGATTTTAAATAACAAATAACAAAGATAAAATATTAAAGCCATAAATAAAAGAGAATGAAAATGGGAACTACCACACCAAATTTCCATAGTGGTAGTAACGATTAAATAATGATAACTTATAAAATTCAAGGATTAAAAATAATTATAGATTCAATTAGTATACAAATATGTAATAATAATGAATCTAATATAAGAAAATGTGAAGTGGGACTAACAAGTTCACAGTTTGTCTTATTCGATAAATGTTATGTTTAGTAAGTATTCTTTGTTGTTTTATCGTGTTGTCACCTCCATTATTGTCATTTCTTACCTTTTTGTTATGAGTCATGTCATTCTGAGTCTATCTTAAGAGTTTAGTCATATGTCATGCTAGTACTGGTCAGTTTAGTTACTCTTGATATTTGTCAGCCCCTCTCACTATCAAATTTATGATGGATAAAAGAATAAAAATTTCTTAATCACGAAAAAAACAACAAAATATAGAGAATATATGTATACATACATATATAAATGTATAACTTAACTAAATGAGTGGAGATCAATATATTAAAGACAAAATAAAATTATAGTTATGATAAAAAAATAAGAAATGATTGCGAAAACCGGTAGACCTTATAACTGTAATGTTGACATTAATAACAAATGTAATAAAAAGATTGCCAATTATGGCAAGGTCAAAATTGTTAATGAAATGGTAAACTCATAAAATAAACTAAAATGAAAAGGAAGAACGTAAAATGATACTGAGCAAACAAAAAAATTGAGAATCAAAACAATAATAGTCTAAATAGTGATAATACAAGCAAGTGAAATATACAAATAAATAACTCATCTATTGGAGCATAACAACCAAATTAATATAATTATATATATTTATGGTTTTTTTCCTTTCATTTCTTTTATATGGTGAAGTGAAATAAAGATGGTGTTTGAAGGACATATGGAAATGAATGACTGCTTAATTGAAAGTAATTGACAAATGTAAGGATGGAGAAAATACTAATACAGTTGTTGGAGGAGTATTCAAAGTAATTTACGATAAAGTTTGAGATAATAAGTATTGGTGTGATAATGAGAGGTCAGAATTATAAGAAAATGATTGGTCAAATGGGAGAGAAATAAAGACTGCTACTGAGATAAGATGATGGTATTAAAGATGATAAGTAGACAGAAGATAGAGGCGAAAGAAAGATGACCAAAGTTGATTAGAAGAAACTGGAGGTATAAAGAAAATCCTTATAGATAGTCGGCAGTTATATTTTTAGCCTATTAGACACATGAAAGTAAGTGAGAAAGGTCATGTTGAACAATGAAAGTAAGCGAGAAAGATCATACTAAAGACTAGATAAGAAGGATTAAAATAATTAATAAATAAGAGAATAGTTAAATCTTATAAAGATATGAATGTAAATGTGGAATATAAATTGCAAGAAGGAAATGTGATCTTAATGAGTAGTATGGTATGGGAAATCTAAGTATGATAAATGATAATGACATCTGAACTAATATATGATGATGAGTTCTAGGATGATTCTTAGAAAAGTATATATAAGGCCCTAGGTATAAATCATTATATAACGTGGCAATACAAGTTTTGGAAGACAATTGGAATAGCACAAATGAAAAATGAAAGTTATGGATTAACTATGGTACTAATTATGGTGGAAATTTTTGATTAAACCAATGGAGACATAGCTATTATAATCATCTAAAATAATAGACCAATGAGAAGACGGATCTTTAGAGTTAGGATTGAAAATGTTAAGTTCCACGATTTGAGCTTTCTATTTGTTAATTGAAGAATTTTAAAATGAATATGTCTTAGGTAAGTTTTAATGGAAATGGTGACAATCAGAGGCAAGGTATGATAATAATGAGTTGGATTGAATTTTCTGTAGTAAAATATAGTGGTATTGAAGGAAGTGACGATTAGCTTATGAAGTTAAAAAGATATAAGTATTCAAATAAAGAAAAATCTTTTGCTGAGAAATAGAGTTAATAGAAGTACAAGAATATAAAACTTGGTGAGGAATAATCATATATTATTAAAGGAATAGATGGAATTGTAGGGATGATAATTATAGAACGAAGGTGTACTGAATCTAAATACCGAGAAATTGAATTGGAAATTTCGTGCAAAGAAAGTTTCCAACAGGAAAAATGATAAATAGATGCAAAGATGATAACAGATATTGCTAGAAAGTTTAAATGATAATTTTGAGGTATATCATGTAGATGTGGATGAAGTGTTCCAAATCTACACAATAAAAGTATGAATTATAAAGACATTGACTAAATTAAGTTATGGTCGATAGGTTTAATCCCTAAGGAAGAAAGAAAAGAAGTTTTGAAAGTAAAAGTATATGGTATGAGAAATAGCGGTTGAACAGAAAGCAATTAAATGCTGAAAAGTAGATGAAAACATGAATTAAGGAGTTGGAAACAAGGAATTTAAATTACAGAAGTTCAGGTAACTTTCAAGGACAAAAGTTCTTTCAAGAGGGGAGAAATGTAATATACACATAAATATTTTATAATGAAAGGTAGTAGTATCATTTGTTATAAAATGAGAGGGTTTTATGATTCATCCTCAAAAGTTTTATTTATGTATATTATATGCCAGGCATATAATACATGAGGTGTCTTTTCGTTTCCTTTGTTGTTATAGGAATTGAAGAGTCACAAAAGTTTATTTATATCTTTACCCTATTCCTCTTCTTTTTAACTTTCAAACCTCTCTAAAAAGATCTATTGCGAGTTTTTCATCAAGAGGAGATCAAGATTTTGGTATAGGTAAGAAGATCTAATTATGATTTTTCAAGGATTCAAGAAATCTACATCTTTTTTAGGATTCTGCTTGTGGTTTTTGAAGGAGCTTTCGAGGAAGAACCCTATTATAATTCAAAATTTGGTTTTTCGAGATCTAAGAGCATCTAGGATCAATTAAAGGTAAGATCTATCTTAAAATTTGTAATTTCTTAAGATTAGCAAATTACAGGATTTTTTAAGATTAGCAAATTATAGGATTATAATCGTAGTTTATTATTTGTTTGAATTAAGATTCTGTTCAAGCAAGATCTACACGTTCTAGGTAAGTGTGGATGTAAACAAATCTTTGTGGTTCTAAAATTATAATATTTTCTAGTAATTGTTTTATTAATTGAGAATTTGTATATTGATAGAATTGTGGAGATAACTAAGAATTTTGGTGAAAGCTGTGTTTGAAGGTTTTACTAAATTGTGAAAAAAAGGAACAGGTGTGCTGATATTTTATAGATCTATGATTAGAAGTAAAATTTATGGAATTCAGGGTTAGGATTTTATTATGTGCATGAAATTGAAATTGATTGAGATATGCTGTAGGTCAGGAATTCTTGTAAGATTAGGAATTCTTTTATCATAAAAGTTCTATTGATGAGATTGGAGTTGAAGCTAATCTAGGTATGACCTTACGTTGATTGTTGTATGTGCTTATAGGATTAGACTTGTTTGTTATATGTGATGTAGGATCATAATTCTAAATTGACTTAATTCTATATGACAATAAGAAATTATGTTTGCTGCTTATGTTTAGCTTTGATTAGTAAAGACCACACAGAGTGTGATACTAACGAGGCACCTTGATGATTTATGTGTGAGGTTGTCCCGAGTGGACTCGTGCAGTAGATTAGGTTTTGGCAGAGGCCGCGGTATGTGGATGATTCTCCAAAACCAATATATGTATAATTATCTATTTTCTATATGTTTATTTTTATGGAGTCATGAGTTTCTCCAAGTTTACAACTGGATTGCAGATGGTTCTAAACTATTCTGTTTGTTGGCTAATTTAAAAGATAATAATTTGTATCTGTTGGATTAGAAATAGTTGCATGTGATTAGATATGTTGTATGCATATGCATTTGTATGTGGTTTGGCGTACTAGGCTTTTTGCTCATTCCTTTCAATTTTTAGGAACAGGAGAAGATTGGTGATTTATAATCTTTTGGGATATGATATCTATGTTAATCAAGGAGAGGATAATAATGGACCAGATTACTCTGCTGATGTCTAGGATACATGGATTGGATTTAGAATAAGATGAAGGACTTAATAATTTATATGTTTTTATGAGTTTGATGATGTTTTAAGTGTTTTGTTTTATGTTATAAATTGGATTATTGTGGGCTATTGTTTATGCCAACGAGGTTATTTGATGGTATCTTTAAACAGGTACCCCCTTATGTGTGTTTTGAAGATTCATATTATCGTTTATTTGTGGTTTAAAATTTCTTAGCCTTTCCATATTCTTTTTAAAAG